>CM038794.1:73110365-73520209 GCA_021764765.1 Vicia sativa | reverse complement strand
GATTGAGGTCAACCGATCATCTCTCATCCAAAATCTTTATTATGAAAAGAGTGAGGTGAAACAAAGTTCACTTTTTATTAAGGTATGGAATAAGGTATTTAAGTCATTGGGTTACCTCTAATGGCCCAAATATTTTTACATTTTAATTAAATCACCGGGCTATCTCTCAACAATTAATTAAACAACCATAGCACTATGTTTTTTTTTGTGTAGAAAAATTGATTTTCAAAAGAACAAGTTCAATTAATTATTTTAATTTGAAAGTGTTTTAGGAAACAAGCGAGCCCATACAAGGTGGCTTTATGTATGCTCCTAAAAGTGAGACTAGCGTGACACTAGTATTCTAAACGACCGATTGGAACAATCGATTGAATAGTTGTCGTTGTAGAAAAGCCCAGGACCAAACTATGAATGTGTGCAGGTGTGCATTGTGTATGTTTACCTGTTCATTGATGAGGAGCCCAAGAGGAGGTTATGTGTTCTAATATGATAAACGCATAATTAAATGGTAATTAGAACACACAAGGAATTACAATCTATGCGAAAGTGGAGGTACATGTTCATGAGCGGGAATATATATACAACCAAATCAAATTAATTTGAATAAATAAATAGCTTTATGTTGTGCAAGAGTTGAGCTCAAGTAGTCTTCAAGATTGGAAGGCTTGATGCATCGGATGAATACCAAATGAAGATTCCTACATCACCAAGATACAAACAAAAACTATGCGAAGAATAGATATATTTGCATTCAAATTCATCTCTGGTCGAATTAAATTCAAACAAAATTGCAACACAAAGATCATTACAATGTAATTGAATTTATCTACAAATGGATATGAATAAAGTTATAAGAATAAAAATAATATGTATATTTACATACTAAATATAATAACAAAAATATTATGTATTTTATATTTACAAAAATAAAAATGGCATCAATAGATATTAATAATGGAACAACAATAATAATAATGTAATTGGAAGAAGAAAAGTATATATATTCTATGATGAAATGATGTTTGAACTATTCTTGAATGCCTTCACAAGTAACAAATTCGTTAGTAGCATAGTGTGGAATAGAATCGAAATGTAATGAAAATAAGATAGACATGGTTAATAAGCAAGAACTTAAAATCGAATGCACAAATGGACTAAACAAAGAACTCATGCTATTAATCAATCGAAACATGGAAGATTGAGTTCTAAACCCATTTAAACCACATAAACCAAAATCGGGCGGCAACTTCATTATATTAAGAAACACTCAAAATATCTATCAAAACCACATAAACTCAAAGGCCAACGCAAACAAGTGTCAAGATAAACTCAATCAAGCAACGGATTATCAACCAACTTGATTATTTTCAACCACTTACCAAACCGGGCAGCAATTACGTAAGCTAATATCACACCATAAAATTTATTGAATTCATCTTAAATGATCAAAAATCAAACTCAAAACCAAAAGTGATGCCATCAACGAGTTAAGTTATTCGTATTAAGTTAGATTGAACAAACAATGCTATAACTAAACTTCTTCCAAACGAATTAAACCAAGTGACACAACAAGAAGGTTGCTAATTACACCGCACGTTACTGTTATCACACATTCATCAATACAAAGCAACATCAATAATTATCGCAAAATAGAACAAACATACAAGGTTTTCGTAACATTATATCATATCACAAACTTCAAATGAATCTTAAAATCTACTTGTTACGAGAACTACCTTGTAATTTTACTCAAACAAAGGTCAAACAAACATGGATAACGTGACATCATATTGCAAACAAAATTCTAAATCTAACAAACATTCATGACTAAATTTTAGTATAAATCAAAATCATATAAGGCAATTTTGCAATCAACATCTATGCCAAGCATCAACACAGCTTACGCAAAGCTTACAAAAATCCAAACAAAGTCGGCACGCTTAGATGCAAGCATCCACATATTCACAACATAAAGGATGAAGAAATTGCATCAATTATTAGCTAACTCAGATGTTTTTATTGATACAAAATTTCTAGCAATTTATAACCAAAGACCTAGTTTCAAATACAATTAACACCAAATTTCAACAATCCCATCGAAATTAACAATCATGATCGAACTAACCGAAGCCACAAAGGTGAGTCGAGATTGAGCTGCCGTCGGAGTGATTCAAGTGCTCATGAACCGAAGTCGACGGAAAGGATTTGAAGGTCGCTGGTTTTTACGGCGATTGTAGGTAAGAACCCGCCGTGGTGTAACCGGGTTGATGGAGAAAGTTGTTGTTGTCTACATCGCGGTGAGGACAGAATCGAAAGGAATGGCTCACGGTGAGCAGAGGTAGCAGGGAATTTGAAGGTTGACGGCTGTTGATGAGAGTACAGAGGGTTTCTGTGAGGAAAATTGAGGGTTTGTAGTTGCTGTGATGTTGAAGATAGCAGGGAGATTGAGCAGTGAATGAAGGCAGTTGTAAGATTGAAGGGGGTTCGGAGGTTGTTGGGTGACGGCAAGAGAGGGTTTACGACGAGGTTTAGAGACGGTTGGAGGGAACTGCGTTTTGAGCAGTGAGTGAATGGATGATGGTGATGATGCAGTGGCAGTGAAGGAAATAGAGAGAAGCTAGACGGCGGTTTACGGGAAACAGAGGGATGTTGAAGGAAGATGGTGGTTAGCGAACAGAGAGGTTTACGGCGGGTTGAAGGTGATGCGTGAGAAGGAAGACGGAATTAGATGGTCGATGAGAAATGTAATGTTGATGGTGCCGGTGTTGAAATGGAGAGGAATGGTGGGTAGAGCATGGAGGAGGAAGATGAAGTGCATGGTGAGTGGGTGGTTCGCAATGTGGAGATGGGTTTGAACGGAGGAGACGAAACGGAGAGAGTTAACGGCAGAACGGTGTTGAGGAGAGATGATAAAGTAGAAGTTAGATGGTAATGGAAATAGTTGGTGTGGGTATAAAAGGATGGAAGAGGTCACGCTAAAGAGAGAAAATGGATGAGGAAATTGTTTGGAAGAGAAAGATGAAGTCTTTTACTCGCATCCGCCGCTGTCTCTTTGGATTTCCTCTCGCCTCCTGCTGTTTTCAATTTTCGCCTCCTCACAAAGAATATAACATACATATATATATCTAAAAATAGGGTTTTCATATTTTTCAAATGCCAAATTACCCTTAATCATAAATGGGCCTAAAATGAAATTGATAAAAATTATAAGCCCAATAGTATTTTTGTTTGATTTTTAGAGATAAAAAATGAACACATAAAATTGTTAAATGATAAAAGTTCGGACAATAAATTATCCGAAAATTAAAATGAGTACATTAAAATAAATTATAATTTTATAGATTAAAGAAAATTATTGAAATAATTAAAATCAAAATAAAACGATAATAAAGAATACCCGACTTTAAAACACTTACGCTAAAAACTAGACTTCAAAATGTATCGAAAAATTAGAGAGAGCACATTTTCATGATCTACGCGACACGTAGATTCATAAAGCAGTGAGTTAGAGGCGAAAGTTTGAAATATTTTCCCGCTAATTTTCCGCACAGTGTCAAATTGCTTTTAGCAGTCTGTTTGTAAAATCGAAATATTGATATCATCAACATATAATGAACTTAAAACGACACAATAAACAGGTAAGGAGATAAAAATGAATGAAGTATAATAACGGGTATTTCACAACTATAAAACGATGCAAATGTCGATTTAAACTGACTTTTGGTCAAATTAAATACGACTAAGTGATGCATATGCAGTGAATGAATGACTGTTTAATGTCGATGACCTAATGAAAGCGTATGCGGATGAATATGAAGCTTGAGCCAGATAAAATCGAGATAGGAGGGCAAATTTTGGGGTGCAACAGGGACTAACGTGATGAAGTTGATAGGACCACTGCTCGAGGACTAACATGATGAAGCATAGATCACCGATCGACTAACGTGATGAGATTGATAGATCTCACTCCCGCATAACGTAATAAAGTTGATATGACCACTGCTCGAGGACTAACATGATGAAGTTGATAGGATCACTGCTTGGAGACTAACGTGATGAAGTTGATAGGATCACTGCCCGGGGATTAACGTGATGAAGATTATAGGATCATTGTTCGGGGACTAACATGATAAAGTTTATAGGATCACTGCTCAGGGACTAACGTGATGCAGTTGATAAGACCACTGCTCGGGGACTAGCATGATGAAGCTGATAGACCACCGTCAGGACTAACGTGATGAAGTTGATAGGATCAACGCTCGACTAAACATGATGAAGTTTATAGGATCACTACTTGGGACTAACGTGATGACGTTGATAGGATCATTGCTCGGGGACTAACATGATGAAGTTGATAGGATCACTGCTCGGGGACTAACGTGATGAAGTTGAAATGTTTGAACACTGTTGAAAAGAGATGATGGAATTGTAGTCTGGTTGGATAGATTTGTTTCTGTTAGGGGAGCGAGGGCTCTGTGGGGATTGTATAGATTATTCTGCGGGAATATTTCTTGTGAAAGTGACTCTATGGGGATGTATTGGTGACTTGAATCATTATTCGGACAACTGGAGCCTGTAATAACTGCTATTTCTTGCTGTTAGAAGGAAGTGACTGGACTGATATTTACCATTTGAACTTGAAGATGATAACAATGTGGTCTGTAAGTAGGTGATCTGGACGAGACATAGTCGTACGCTTAAATCCCTAACTTTTGCCTAGATCGCCCTTTCGGGTTTTAAGTCTACCGAGATACCCTTTTTTGTCCAAGCCGCCTTTTTGGTTCGTCAGGACGCTCTTATTTTTGCTTAGGCCAATCAACCTAGCGGGTCTTTTTTGATTATGTCCGCTTTCACATGGTGCAGGAAATCTTCACCGTCCATGGTGGTGAGCGTTGTAGCACTGCCAGAATATGCCCCTTTGTATGTGGGAGTTTATCTACCTCTGGGATCAATACTCTGGTGTACTTGACGCTTGAAGTTAATGGTGAACTGCTGGATTTAGAAATTCTGATAGTCTTGACCTTCTCAAGTAGTTTTCTGAGGAATGTTATGGGAGAATGATACTGACACCATCTGATACTACTGGCAAAGACGAGTAACTCAATGGATTTTGCTGAAACTTGTGATCAATGTAGCATGGCCCAAGTGATTCAGATGTAAGCTATGCCCCTGACTATTAAGCACTTTTGAGAAATTCTCTGAATCTTGACCTAATTTCCCAAGATGAATTGGATGATAGCATGTCATGCCCCTTGATTGGAAAGGCTTGTTACCAGAGATGTCTTTATATGTAGTAATTTTGTCCATTGGGAGAACCTTCATTCATTGAATATTCGTCATGCGAAATCCTCTATTGTCAAACATTTAGTCATATGCAAACAGTGGTATTAAAATGCAAAGCTCATGTCTGTCTTGAGGTTATAAAATGTATTTTTAGTAAAACAAAATTTGTAAGAATAATGATATATACTCGTGAATTATAGTAAGCTTTACAGAGTCGTGATACCTTTTATAATAGTACGCCGAATCCAACCATGCTTCGCTTAGGACTTTAAGGGTTATACGTGGCTCGGTTCACGTTTAAGAAACAAAGGATAATGGCTCGAAATTTATTTGTACCCAACCCAATCTCCGTGATGTTCTCTTCCCTGTTCGCTAATTGTGCATCCTTAAGTTCCAATAGAATTTGAAACACTTATATTTGGTGATGGTTCAGAAATCAAAAGTTTATTTGAAAATACAGTCATCATTTCTTGTAACATTTTTCTTTTTATTGAGGGATTGTAGTGACCTGTTTTTGACTTTGTTATGCCTAACTTTTGCCTGAACTGGTTATTTTGAGATTAGCATGGATGTCTCATTTTTTCCTTAAGTCTCCTTCATAGGTTTTTGACTTAGCGAGCTTTTCTTTTGATAGATATTGACTGCCTGACTTAATGATTACAGGGAACCATCATTGGATTTTTAGTTAGAAGGATATCTTCGACATTACCGCCGTGGATTGATCGCATTTAAATTAATCGAGAAACTACATCGCCCGTGTTATGATTAAGGGTTTTCAATTTGTGTAAAAACTTCTACTTAGACTCAAAGGGTCGACTAGGATTAAAATCCTTATATCTCCACCGCTAGGAATTGAAACAAGGCTCAGTACATCACAAGACATTCTCGTTCAAAAGCATATCAGAAGAAATTATGGTATAGTCTTCGCCATTCTCCTCTAAAGGCTTACCGCTTTAACAAGAGTGAATATCACAAAAGTAAGAAACACAATTTAAATATAGAAACGAATGGATTATTTCAAGACAAACATGTGCAATGCATTAATGTGAAAAGCCAAAGTTTGACATAAGGATAAACATTCAAGCAAACAAAAGAAATTACAACTAAAATTCAAATGAATGAAAGCTCGCCCAAACTCGCATCACTTTAGATTGCATGCCTTGCGTCGATATTTGAGGGATGGTAGATAAACTCAATCTGACCATCTTGCGTGAACTTGAGAACTCTTTCGTCAATCAGGTCCTGAATCTTGTTCTTCAGGGGCCAATAGTTGTTGGTGTCGTGCCCTGGGCTGTTGGAGTGGTATGCACACCTTGCATTAGGATTATACTTTGGAGAGGATGTGTTGACGTGTTGAGGAGGATCCCTTAAAGTAATGAGCTCTGCTTTCAACATGTGTTGTAGTGCTTGAGATAACGACATGTTGATTTTGGCAAATTGTCTTCTGGGTGTATCTTGCTTATGCCGATTACTTTGTTGTTGTTGGCAAAACAATGTGAACTTGTCTCTTTCTTGTGAACAAGTCAGCTTTTGTCTCATTGGAGGTTGGTTGATGTTTGAATCCCCAACTCTAGAGGTTCGTCCCATTCGATTGTCTTCGAACTTGAGAAGCTCGTTGATGAAGACTCTCAATTCTTCTTTCCCCCGGGCTAAGTTTTGGATAAGATCCATCTGATCCATCATTTGGATTCTCATCTCTGCTATCTTAGCTTGCATTTGTTCAAATTAACCATCCTTGTTGTCTTCAAGATTCTTCTTAGTGATGAGCTTTTTCAAATATTTCTGGCCTTGGGCCCAATTGGTGAACAACTCCTGGAATTGGGCATTCTGAGCCTGGAGATCTTTGACAGTCTGTTCAAGAGCCATTTCTGCTGAAATAAACAACGAGAGAATAAGAAAACCGGTCTTCAATGTATCTATTATGAAATTTTTTGCCATGATATGTGATGTTATGAAATGCAGAATGTCCCCAAGTAAGGTAGGCACATGATTACGAGTGAGGAATATCTTGATGGTGTTTACGTCTACGAACTGGTCAGGATTAGAAAATAGTACCAAGCCATAAATTAGCAAGGACAAAATGTCTTCTAATGCATGGAAACTCATAGCCTTTAGGAATTCTCGAGCTTTCTTTATCAGAAACTTAGCAAGCAAACCCTTAACTCCGCTTCTTGTTTCCCAATTAGCTTCAATGTCTGATCGCTTTAGATGTAACACTGATGTGATGTCTTCGTATTTCAGAGATTTTTCTGAACTGATGAATGGTATCTGATCAAGGATAGGTATCCCAAGTAGCTTAGAGAACTCTTCCAATGTAGGCACCAACTAATAATCTGGGAATGTAAAGCAGTGATGTTTCGGATCAAAGAACTGGAATACGACGTGTATCATGTCTTCTTCAAAACCGGAGATAACCAAGTCAAGTAGATAACCATGCCTTTTGATAAATTGAGCATGATCGGGAACTTCTAAAACTAATTCTTTGAGTTGAGAAGGTATACCCATGAAGTTGATTCAGATAGTCTTCGTGGAAGCCATAACTCCTACAAAATAGAGCAAAGATAAATCCCTAGGTCCTTGAAATAGTTAGAAATGATATGATGTTATATGATGTCATGTTTAAAACAAGTAGCAAGCACAAGCAATTCACACAATAGCCCTAGGTTTACGGCTTGCATGAGGTATAGGTGTCTACCCTACCAGAGTCTAAGTGGGTTCAACCTGTCCTATAATAGTAACCGGGTTCTAGGAATCTCATATCATTGATCTTTATCGTAGGCTTTATTTCAATACAACTACCAAGTGGTCGACCGAAACATCCAAAACGTCAAATCTTAATGTGTGTAGCATTGAGTATCAACCAACCTTAGTATGCACCGAAGTCGGCCATCTCACTACCTTCTAATGGCCAAGATGGGTCAATTAGGGTTCTAAAAGTTGAGTTAGTGCTTATGACACCACGCAGACGCCAAATACTTTCCTCAACTGAACATGAGGAGAATCGGGACATCCAAAGTGTCGCACTAATGTAGCCATCATTTTGACTGTTTTGGTATACGCCTAACAGTCGCGACGATTTCTTGCTACTTACCTAAGGAAACCTGGATCTGGGTGTAGGATCCCCCACAAGTATAATACCTAAGCAACCCTTAAAAGTAAAGCAGATAAGTCAAACAATGAAAGCAATAAAGTGACCTAAAGCCCTAAGGTAGCCTCTCTTTAGGGTATTCCCAAGCAGAGTCACCAGTTCTGTGATACGGTGGAAGAATTGACTTGTTTGTTTTGCATTTTATTGCAAATGTTGCAGATAGCAAGGGTCGCCACCGACTTTTCTTTTATCCAATTAAGGGAAGGCGAAAAGAATAGGAAAATACCTTCGTTAGATTCTGAGTAAGGGAGGCAGTTATGAAAAGGGAAGGTATTAGCACCCTTTCCATCCGTAGTTATCTACGGCTCTTAATTTCTTAGTTCACTTTATAAATTTCTTTCTGTGTGTGTTTTTGAAAAGATATTGTGAAAAGGAATTTCTCTCTTTGACTTCGTAATGATTCTCACTGGAATGTATACGGAGTGTTTGGAAATGTTTTGTTTTGGAAAAGTGTTTAACTTTGTAATGATTCACGCTGGAATGTATACAAAGTGTTTGAAATTTTTTTGAAAATAGTGTTAGGTGTAAAAAGTATTTGATAGAGCAAGCAATTAAGAGTCTATTACCTACTCAGAATGGTCGTTTCCATGTTATTTTGCTTTCCTTTAGGGTAACGCTATCCATACCATTAGTTGGTAGGTAACTCTATCCGTTGGATGTAAAGGGACATTCGAAGGGTCATCGTATGGTCATAGAAGGAAACATGTAAGGATACCTTAGCATATTCGTAGGTACGATCATCAATTTTCGTAGGAAACAATTGAGGGACGAGATCATATATTCGTAGGAAACATTGAGGGTCATCGAGGGACTATGATCTTTGTATCGAAGGGACTATGATGATGTTATTCGTAGGCAACTGTGCTAAGATATCCCTACGTTCGAGGGACATGACCATGTATTCGAAAGGCAACAAGAGAGGATACCCTAAGGGGTGTGCAAGTGTGAAGAGTGTGTTTTTGATCTTGCCATACACGCCTAGTTACTAGCAGTTAAATATGTACAAAAATTGAAGTGTGGAAAGTAAAGTGCAGAAATGTAAATCCTACGTTATTACATGGCTTTGGGGCAGATACATAATAGGAGTGCGGAAAGTAAAGTGTGCAGAAATGTAAAGGTGCGGAAAAGTAAATCCTACGCTATTACATGATAAAAATTTGCGACCTATACATCCTTTCTAGAATTTAAATGCGGAAAAAATAAATAGATAATCAGAATAATAAGAAAATGTTAGTGAAAATGTTATTTAGGTTAGCACCCCTAATTACTAAAAAAGAAATTATTTTTGGAGTTTTATGTGAAAATCAGAAAAAATGTTAGAAAACTTTGACAAAAGGCAGGGTTCGAACCCGTGCCTTGAGGGAGAAAGGGACTGAGTGCGCGCATGGTAGACCGCTGGGGCGGTGATACATCCGTTCATAAGGTTACATGGATAAATATATAAGTGACATTAATTCCAAAAAATCCAAAGTAAAACAAAACGCACGCGGTGGCACCCCTAGATTCAAATGGACCAATAGATCCATGCCACGCCAGAGTCAATGAGTCAGAAGGTCGGAGGGATGCCGGAGCCCTAGCTCCGGTCGTCTTCTCCGACAAGCTTGTTTTTGGCAACCTGAAAAACAAAACAAATAAATGAACAAGGAGGACCCTACCCCCGTAAATTGAGGGCTGTGAGTTCAATGGTGGCCTCCGTTTAACCTAAAAGTTCCTGGAAATACAAATACGGAGCTACAGCAGGTCAATGCCCTAACAATGGTGTTTTATGTTCCTGCCATCAAAGCTTGCAAACGATGGGTTAAACCTGCTCTAAGATATCTGAGGAACACATTAGAATCACTAGTTTCATGCCAAACACAATGCACAGCAAAATACGAATTTATGAAAACAAATGCAAACGGAGGTGTATGTATGGCATGACTTAACGTGTTATAACCATGGATAATGATCCATTCATACTCTGCATTACCTCTGGAGCACATTTGTGTGCTTGGAATTGATTAAAAGAGGCGTGAAATTGTGATAGGAATTTGCAAGTTTTGAGAGAATTTTGAGAGCTTTAGGGTTCTTTGTGGAGGCAAGGATCCGTCTTATTTCCGTGTCCCTTGACTTCTGATCTTGTGAGGTATTTATAAGAGAGTAGAATTAGGTCAACAAAAGGAGAAAATATCTTGCATTGATTAAGATATAATTCCTTGAAAATAAAGACCAAATATTGCCTTTTTGGTCTCTAATCTTGCCTATAAATTTTTGCACAAATTTGACAGCTTTCATGGGCTTCTTTTGTCCTCAAGACAAGTAGAAATTAAGCCCAACTTGTCATAGCCTTGCTCCTTACATTTTATTTGATTTAAATTGAATTTAAATGATTTAATTCCAAAATAAATTAAATAAATGGGAAGGAGGCATGTAAATGGACTTAGGGGCCGTGGATATTCTCAAGAATAAGTATGGATCATGAAAACTTAAGCCCATTTGAAAGATATTTGCATTTGCTAGGTATTTTCCATTGTGCACCTCCTCAAAAATGTCAAACTTGCACAATTTGTATCGTGCTCAATTTTCAACATTTTTGAGTGTTCTTTGACTTTTTAGAAAGCTCATGATGTCCTCTAAACACTCCTTTTGGTTTCGTCTTCATTGAATTTTCCATATGCATGAACACTTCTTTGCAAAAAGATGACTTTTTGTTGACTTTTAGAAGGACCTCTAATGTTTTGATCCATAACTTCCAAATGAAGCATTTTTGGCCAAAGCTTCCGAGACATCAAGTTGTAGAGAATTGAATTCCCTTCAAAATGATCTTTGGTGGAAAAATTTATGTTAAGTTATGTGAAAGTTATGCTTGGTCAAAGTTCTGTTGACGTTGGTCTGAAAAACCCTAATTTAGAATCTTTGACTTTTGATCAAATCATGACTTTCCTTGAGGAATCATGGTCAACCCTTGATAAAATGATGAATATTACTTCAAAACATTGTTGTTGACAAAAATTATGAAGTTTGACTGTATGTTAACCATAGTTGACTTTCTGTCCAACATAGCTGATTTTCAACATCTGAGCAATTTGATGAGCAAATTTGACTTGTAAGGCTTGAAACTTGACATGGTGATCCCTTGAAGCATATGATGAGGTATGATGACCACTTGGAGCTTTGGAAATTCATTCTGACTTGAGAGAATCAAAACCCTAGTTTGGAGATGTGAATTGTCTTGAGAAGTAGGAGGGAAAATTTTGGGGTATGACCGATACCATTCCAACATCTCGTTCATTCTTCTTTGGGAAACCTCTTCAAAATTTCTTGGTTTCGCTTGGAGATCCAAGTTCTTTGTGTAACGGCAAAAACAACGAGTATAAGGCAGTGGATTGACTTAACTCATAAAAGTAACAAAAGAGTCTCCACCGCACTTTTATTTTATCCAAAGAACTAGGAAAAAGAGCGAATAAAATCCTAACAAACAAAAAAAGATCAGAGATCTAGGACCGGAGGTTAGTTATGCAAAAGGAAGGGGTTACGTGGAACCATCCGGCTGAACTTCTGAATGCAGGGGTATATCAATGAAGTCCCCATTGAACGTCTTTTATCTCACAACGGAGAAAGGAAAACATCGAGTAAACCTGAAGGGGAGAAATCACGGTCTTATGACCGAGAGATCCAGAAAATCATGGTAAGGGAGTTGGTTATGCGAGGGGAGGGGAATAGCACCTCACACGCCCGTAGTACTCTACAGTATCCACTTCTATTTTCTAGCTAAAGGGTGTGTTATATCTATCTATGCTCAAACGCTACAAATGCATGCAAAAGAAAAAGGAAAATAAAGAAACCACGGGGAAAAGAAGGAAGTTTTTACAAGTTGTGCTAGATCGAGCCCCATGACAAGATGCCTACGTATTCCCTCATGCAATGGGAAAGTCAGAGCGCCGTAGTTCGGTTCACTTGTTTTGGTGGGTTTTGTGTTTTTTACTTATGAAAAGGTTTTAAACACAAAAGAAAAATGCACCCGTAGGCGAAAATAGTTTGTCTTGGTTGGTTTCTTTTACCTTTGTGAAAGGAGTTCAAACCATTACTAAGTGTTTTTGTTTTCAAAAGAAAAAGAAAGCAAGTTTTAGTTTTAATTACATGCAAGGATGCAAAAAAACTAGAAAAAACAAAAGGGAGACTAACTAGTACTAGCTCTAATGTTGTCATGCAAAGATTGGACCTATGGTTGAGGATAAGAGGAATCTCTACCTATGTCAACATGCAAAGAAGATAAATCCTAATGTCTAGGCTCGAGATCTATCCTAACCGAGCGGTCCTAAGGGAAAGCTATCCTATATCCGTCTTGATTGTGAAACCACGAGATTTAAAGGGATGAAGCAATCTAGTGCTTTGGCTGAAGCACACAAGTAATGAAATGCGCAAATAAATATCAAACAATTACATGCATAGCCTATGGAGCAAATGATACGAGTTCTTCAGTAAATGCGAACCCCAGAAGTGAGTGGAGAGTCAGAATAGGGAACTCTAGCCACTTTTGTAATCGACTGATAGGAATAGTAATTGCACCATACAAGACATGACTAGAACCGCAGGGACGACTGCCAACCCTTTCCGCTTGCCCATCATATCAATGACTCGATAGCAGGAAATATAAAAAGCGGGACTTTGCTTGGTGGTGCCACGTCGGGTGTCCTAACCACTTCTGACCTATGCAAGCACAATTGTAAACACACAATGAAAAGCGCCTTCCTATGCACAGATGAGGACTTTAAAAAAACCAAAGACAATTAGCAAACATCAGCGTCCTAAACGAGTCTTTAAATAAACCTGAGGGGTTCATGAACATGCTCCAACCATCATACATCTCTAATCCTACTTCTCATGGCAAAATAAAACTGTAAAGCCCTACTACTCATGTTATCTAGGAAAGCTGTAAGAGAATGCACTAAATGGTGTGAAACTACCAAACGAATATCAAAATCCGACGAGCACTACGAGCTAAAGAATACTCTAGAAAATTTCAAGTACTGCAACCACGCAATAAGAGTAAACCGGTGAGAATAGATCAAGGTATCAAAAACGAGTGGAATACGCGTTTATGGGTATTTGAAGTAATAACACCTGCAAGAGAAACCACACAGGCAGACACCGAAAAAATGTACCTACAAGAACGGAGTAAAGCTGAAAAACAAGTAACAAGATGTACACGCATGTGTACAAATGCAAAACGCCTACAAGAAGGGAGTTAGACCCAACAAACAGATAATATGAATATATAAGTGGGTATGCAAACGCAAAAGCACCTGCAAGAAGGGAGTTAAACCCAAATAACGGATAATAAGACGTACACGCGTGTGTACGAATGCAAAACACCTGCACAAAACAGTGTAAAACCGGAGAAGCAAGCAAATAGAATGTATGTGTGGGCATACAAGCGCAAAGCAAGAGCAATAAAAGCCTAAATTTCATGAGAAAGGAGTTCAAGTACCTCGCACACAAAATAAAGTGTCAAAATTAACAAAGCAAGTGGTAGAAATAATGATCGGAATGCAAAATCGATTGCAAACATGATTACAAAATGGTATAAGCATGCAAGAACTAAAATAAATTGGAAAAATCGAATGGGAAGTCGGTTTTCCAAAATCGGGCGAAAGTCAACTCCTCAATCGATTAAAAATCACATAGTTGCTTGAAAAACGCCAACGGTTTCAAACGTATGCATTTTAATTAATTCGAGTGGAAGTCGACTTTTGAGCGAAAAGTAACGGGAAGCAAACTCCTTGAGCATGATGCACTTGAAATTTGGTTCAAACCTCAAAATCGGTTCGAACGGTAAAACATGGGGAGTAAGTATCGTTATTTCGGACTTTCATGGAAAAATGAGTTCCGAAGTGTGAAATGCCAAAAATCGTTTATGGAAATGCAAAATTCAATGTTTTGAATTAAATTCCGACAAAAGCTTTTATTTGGTTTTGAAATGTTAGAAGTGTTTGAATTTAATCCATAACATGAAGTCAAAAGCCAAATCAAGAGGAAAACAAATCACATGCAAGCTATATACAAGTTTACTTAATTTTCAAGTAAGAAAAAAATGAAAATGTATATGAATTTGCAAGTTGTTTGGGGTTTATATGATGTATATGTTTGAGTGTATACATGTACTAGTGCATGTATTGTAGTGTGTGGATACGATGCAATTAATGTACGAATGATCAAGAATTAAAGTGTACAAAGTATCGGTGTTGTGTTATTATGCATGTGAATTTGTGTGTGAAAAATGGGTTTTTATGCATGTTTTCATGTCATAAAGATGAGTCAAAGTGTGTCGAATCGATGTAGCTATCCTATATCCATGTACATGGATATACAAAGATGCAATTTGTATTGAAAAGTGTGTGTTAAATTGTGTGTATGTGAAGTGTTAGTGTAGTGCAAATTAAGACTAATTTCCTACATTTCGACACCACTTTAAAGCACAAAAAGCCACTAAATCAATGTATGTTGATGATCCTACACATTGCCTAATGTATGATCATGTGATGAAGGATGCAAGATGCTCCTAATTCTCATGATTTAATGCATGATTATGATCCTACACATTGCCTAATGTATGAACATGTGATGAACGATGCAAGATGCTTCAAACATGTACCTATATGCAAAGATGATCAATGTCACAAGTGTAGGTGTGTGTAGTGTGCAAAAAGTTTCACACCGACACCTTTAAGGCACAATAATCGGATTGAGATCAAAGAATTCAGCGAAATAAATGTTATAATCAGAATCCACATGGAAAATGAAATTGATCTCAATATTCAATACCACAAAAATCAAAAGTCAGAAAAGTGATTAAAATAAGTGCTTATTTGAGATAATCACTTACTTGCACTTGAAGTCTTGATGAAATTGATGAGGAAAACCTTGTGCTCTTCAAAGAAAATACCAAATCAATCTTCAATCGAATGATAATAATCAAAATCGGATGAAATCAACTTGACTTTTGAAGGAGATTGATGAAAATCAATGGAGGATAAGCTTTATTAGGTTGATCCAATCAAGAGAGAAGATAGAGCATGAGCACCGGTGAGAGAGAAGAAGAAAATCGGCCGATCGGAGTGAAGACCAAGCGCGGAGGAAGAGTAGGCTGAGCGCGGTTGCCAGGCAGAGGAACGTGCGTCATTGGGCCAAAGAACGAGGGTGATGAGAGTGCTAACTCCTGAATAGTTTCGGTGGGCGAGAGGAGTAGGCCGCCGGACGAGAGTGCGGGAGCGAAGAAAAGAAAGGATTCTGACTTGTTTCGCCAGGCGGAGGAACAAGTCACCGGGCGAGCGTGTTGAAAATGCTAGCTTCGTCGGGCGAGAGGAGGCGTCGCAGGGCAACGGAGCGCGTGCAGGCTGGATGCTGGAACGGTGGCGTGCAGTGGCTGCAGGGTGACGGCAAGGCTGATTTCGGTTGCGTTTTCTTGGAGGGAAAGTGTTATTTGGTTTTCGATTTTTGAATTTGAGAGAAAGTTGAGAGAATTTGAGAGAGAGAGAGAGTTTTGATATTTTTTGTGAAAAGTGAGAACCTAAAAATGTTTGTTATGATTTTTGAAGGCAAAAATACATATATAGTATGGGGATTTGGGCCTAAGAGTGCCTTGGATCCATAATCAAGCCCAAATCACGATTATCCGGATAAATTTCATAATTAGTTCAAAACAGGCCGTTTCGTCGAGAATTTGAAGTCGGACGCTAATTGAAAAGTGTCCGGAACGTGATTTTGCTTGCTAAAATCAATTTTTAGACTCAATCGGATGAATAATCAAGGCGATACGAATTTTTGAAGTTTCAGCACACTTTCCAAATGACTGACACATGCAGAATTTGATTTGCGCTCTTTCGAGAAAATGCCTCGAACGAGGGTCTTCTGATTAAAGTTTGCAAGGGAGTGTTTCTAAGATAATCGACGCTAACGAAATTTGTAAACTTTTGGCACTAGTGCCACATTGTTTCTATAAAAACCGAGCGAGATATGATTTTCCGAAGTTCATGTATCAGATGAAAATTGCTCGGTTCAACTCAAACTTGCATCCGAAGAATAAAATTCTGGTATTGATTGGTGAGCAATTAGCTCTCGAGTTGTAAATGAAAGTTGTAGAGGGCTCTGATATGGAATTTTCTAAATCGGCCCCGCTGAGTTTCGAGTTTCCAGCTAAGAGATATGAACTATTTAATGGGCAGAACGCACGGTTCAGCACTATAATTCAGTTTAATCCTCTTGAGAAATTGAATTCTCTGGGGACCATCCTCACATATTAAGCTTCCAACTTTGAAACGAATGTTGTAGGTAATAACGAGAGGGACTTCCCGGTCAAAAATCATCAGAAAATACCCAACGAGCTGAAAGATACGCATTCTAGAGTGCCCAAAATGCATTAAAAACCCAAAATTCACTTTATTGAGAAATAAGCGAATAAATTCCTTTCTTTTGACAAAACGGCCTTTGATCTGGACAGATAAACTGTAGGATAATATGAAATAATCCCAGAGCTTATGGAACCACATCAAAATAGCTTTCTAACCAGAATACGTTATATTGAGCATGCAAACTGAAGAATATCGATACCGGGCTCAAAGTGATCCGAGATAACCGAAACGTGTCATTTCTTTCACCACCTAGGATACCTTGCACCTAGTAACCCCATGATTAATGCTATGTGTGCAACTACATATATGTTTATACAATCTAATCATAAGCCATAAGTACGAGAAAGAAGAGGGTAAATTTTGGGGTACAACAACTGCACCTATTCAATCATCCTCGAACTTGGGAGAAAGGTTGGCGTCTACCTTTCGAGCGACAAGATGCGAGGTGATTGAATACCAAAGCGTACTAAAAAAATTTACGCTCTGAATCCCTATAGTTGTATCAAAAGATGATGTGGACTTTCGAAATTCCATTGAGCCTCACTGGAGAAAGGTGTATGTTGCGCCAAGGTTTAACTGGGTCATAACAAGAGAGAGCACATAATAAATGTTGAATTCTACGAAGATAGATACAGGTGTAATCCTGACCTAAAAATAATTGGGCTCTACCCAATTTAATCCACAATACCAGTGGAGAGTTGACACGCAAGCGGAAGCAAAGACTAGATACGTTAACCAGACTAATCACATTACGCTAGAAAATAACTGGACGATCGTGATGCAAAGACTTAGAAACGCCAATTAGGGTTTAAGAAGGAGAGAAACAAGTGTATTCTTGTTCTCGAAAGGTAACCCACAATGCCAAGGGAGAGCTGAGATGCTAGCGGAGCAAAGACTTGATACACTGACTAAACTAACCCCATTACGCCAGGGAATAACCGGACGGGTTTGTAATGCAAAGGATAAAAAGTGTCTATTAGGATTTACTGACTCCGAATGCTGTACTCTGAGAAGAGAAACAAGTGTATTCTTTTTCCCGAAAAGGTACAGGACGAGAACCTGTCCTATGAATGTTGCACTAGGAGATGTACTGGCAGTTTCAACGAAGATGAAGACTGGAAATGCTGACCAGACTCCACACACAATACAGAGTATCCTGCATCACGCGTATAGGAGAGAGTATAAACTCAGACCAAACCAAGAATTGGCAGTGAATCAACTCTTGTGCGGAGGGGAGAAAACAAGTGTAGGGCTTGCTTTCAATGCTGAATACGTGTTGCATTAGAGTAAGAGCTGGCAGTTTCAACACCAAAGGAGACGATGGACATATTGCGCTAGGAAGAACTGTGACAAAACGGATTCCAAAGAGATGCCACACACCAAAGAAATTGTTCTTGCTCAGATTTCAGAGAGAGTTAAGAACACCACTGGGGGCAAAAGTTTACATTTCCTGGCTTATAACTCTGTGCAGTGTGTGAATTTAGTGTAAACTAATGCAATAAGATGATGCATGCTTACAAAAAGATAAAAAGTAACCGGCGACTCTAAGTCAAAGAACGATTAACTCAAATATGACGATCAAACGGGGAAGATAGCATGGGTATGCAACTAAAGATATTGCCAAGCTGTTGATCCAGATGGAAATTCCCTAGAGAAATCAAAGGCCATCAGGTGAACAAACTGAAGACTTGATTTCACGGGGAAATTGTCTGCCGGACAATGATCCGCTGGGGAACCAAAGGAGATACTTAAAGAAGAGCTTCCACTGTTACCCATCATGACTCCAACTAGGGAAGGACCAGAGTAGAGTGGCGCTCACTCACTGAGGACATCAGGAAGTATGAACTCAATAGGGACGAACATCCGTGAACAATGGTTCGAATACCGTCCCCACAGGGGATAAAAATTTGCAATCTTCTATCAGAGTACTTTTGAAACTCCAATGAGCATTCACTAGGGAATTCCAACTAAAATGGTCATTGACAACTCGCACTGTGGATTTGTACAATGCTCTGCAGTAATAGCTTTATCCAATAACAACATTCGCTGGGGAATTTCGTCAAGGATAACTGTCACATCTAATTCTTTGCAGAAAGCATATTCACTCGGATATCTCTCATCCATGTTCACTAAGAATGAGATAATGAACTCCATTGGGGATAATGAGAGGACACTCATAAAAGAGTAACTCACTGAAGAAGAGAGCAATCAATGGTCCTTGGCACAACACACTTGTTGACTTCACCGATCAAATGGAGGATACTTGACAACGGAAAATCCATAAGAGGAAAAACGCTAGGCGAAGACGAACTCTAAAGCAGATTTTTAGTATGAAGAGCATTATTAACTTCGCAAATCTAAAAAATGAGAAGACACCTGACGACGGTGAACTCACAGGGGAGGAGAACGTCGAGCGAAGACAAAATAAAAGAAGAAAGAACATCTATGCGAAGGTGAACTTGCAGGGAGGAGAGAACGTTGGGCGAAGACGAACATGATGGAGAAAGAAATAGTTGTACGAAGACGAACTTGTAAGAGACAAAGAATGTCGGGCGAAGACGAACTCTGGGAAGAAAGAACATGTGTGCGAAGATGAACTTGCAGGGAGAAGAGAACGTCGAGCAAAGACGAACTCTGTCGAGGATTTACAAGGCAATGGCGTTTAAGAAAGTATTTATAAAAGCAGAAGAACTATAATATCCCACAGGCCAAAGGCAGGGTATAATTCTTCAAAAGTGTCAAACACTTGGATTACCACACACCAAGTATGGATACCCAAATATTTGGGAAGATGATGCAAACATGGGCAAGATAACCGACAACTTGCATAAGCAAGGAAAATGTGCAATTTAATGGGGAACCTAGATTGTCGGAGCATAAACTTATAAGGGAAAGAGAACTTCGGGCGAAGACGAACTCAAAGAGGAAAGAACATCTACATGAAGATGAACTTGCAAAGAGAAGAGAACGTCGAGCGAAGAAGAATTCAATCAAAAATTGCCAGGATGATGGCACTGGGGAAGGTGTCTTCAAAAATGGAAGAACTATAATATCCCTCGTGCCATAGGCGGGTATAATTCTTCAAGAATGTGAAACACTTGACACACACAAAGTATGGATACCAAATATTTGAATGGATGATGCAAGCATGTAAGATAACCGACGACGGCACAAACTAAGAGAGCGTGTAACTCATCGAAAAGAGACATCAATGTGTCAAAGCTTGATCCAAGAGAACAAATCAACTGCATAAACTCGGGAGACCATTTCGCCTAGGAACATACTCATTGGGGAGAAACCTATATTGAAATGCACTCTCCAAGATATAGGAGTCTCATACAGCTGAACAATCAGGAACCTGAAAACTGTCAACCACACAACATCTTCAAATCCATAGTGGAACACAGAGACTCAACGTGCCGCTGCATCTTCGGATTCTGAAGAGACTCTCCTCTGGTTGCAGATTCTCGGAGAGATTGGTTAACCTTGGCACGCCTGCCCTAGGTTATGATGATTCTTCAAAAGGCAATTTAACAAAGTCTCGGAGTAATCTGCCCCCCGGGACAATCAAGATGTTCACTTGATGCTCATTATTCAAGCTTCCTAGATTTTTAAGCACCTATTCATATGCAAAGAATTTTTTATCATAAGAATGATAATTCTAATGCAAATCCTATGCTTGTCTTGAAACAAAAAGCTTTTGAAAAAATGTCGAAACATCACATTTTTCTGTGAAAAAGATATCGAAAGATTGAGTGATACCAACTCAAAAGTTATAGCAGGCACTATAGGAGTCGTGATACCGTGATCTCATTACGCTTAGCTTTCAAATTAACCCCGCTCGCTTAGGACTTTTAAGGGTTGTAGCCCGGTTCATGGGTTTTTAGAAAGAAGGATTTTTAGGCTCAAAATATTTGGTGCCCACCCCCTTCATGATGTTCTCCAAACCTAAGTTCAGTTAACTTGATATGAGCATCTCTCACAAGAGGAATTTGATGGTTGAGAAACCACTGCAGTTTTTTTATTGTACAACTTTGACTTTGCTAAGGACGAGGTTTCTTGGACACGACAGCCACTCACCCTTTTTGCTTTAGTGCCTAATCACATGAATTTGTTCTTCACTGAGGATGTTATTTGATTATCCTCGCCTTTTCGGCTTGCCAATTTGATTTCCAAACATTTGCCCTTTTCTATCTTTTGCCTAAGCGACTTATTTTCCAAGTTCGACTTAGCGGGCCTTTTATCATTTTTTAACTTTCCAATTTTTCTGAACAAGTTGTTGATTTCCACATCATCTTTGATATGCTAGAGGTGATTGTGGCGGTCTAAATACTTTGCAGATGAGGAATTCCTATTGGGGTATTGTCTTCCTTTGATGCACATTGTTGACAGTTGAAGTTTGACTACTATAGTTTCTCAACCTTTAGAGGATAGCCATTGTTGTATCCTTTGGTGCACACTCTTGATGAGTTTTGAATGCTCGATTATATTAACTGAACACTACCTTGCCCCGGGTTAACAATGACGTTTTTTTAACATAAAAGAAACTCCTACTTCAAGGCTTAAAGGGGTTGACGAGGGTCTAACTCCCTTATATCTCTGGTGTTTGGGGATTTGAAACAAGGCTTGTACATCGTTAGCAAGGTTTTTATTCAAAAGCAATACCGTTTGAGATTCTTGGTATATTGTTCGTCATCCTCCCTACAGAGGTTTTTCTTTATTAACAAGAGTTAATTATCAAAAGTATTTGAAAACAATTAAGAATGAATACGAATGGATTAGTTAAAGACAAACATATTCAATGTATTATGATTAACATTCAGAAGAAGAAAATGTTTTGCATACAAGAAAGTACATAACAAACAAGTAAGATTACAAATTAGAATGCAAATGAACTTTGAAATTTCCCTATTGAGGAGACTTGACTCACGATGGACTTGTTGCTTTTGGACGATGCACTTGTAGTCTGGACACCACTAAGGCATAGATTCTTGTTTTAACCTGATGCAAACATAACAGTCTCTGAATTGATCAAGTCTTAGACTTTGTCTCTGGATGACGTCTATTTTCAACTGAATGGCCAGGTTCCCCTGCATGGTAATCACACTGGTGTCGAGATCAAATCCCTCATACTAAAGAGAGATGGCATGATCCATCTGCTTGGCTTACTTCGATGAAAGCTCGAGTAATAGAGAGAGAACAACTGATTCAGAGCGGTAGACGCTGCAACCAACTCTTTTTATGATTCCCTTGGCTCCTGATGGCCTGAATTAGCATATGGATGACTCATTTGATTAATCATCTGATTATCAAGACCTGGAACATGCACCAGTTTGTTGGAAATGGTCTCCTAGACACACTGGTCGCGCATGAGGTTTGAAAGACACTCCTTGAGAATAAATACTTAGACCAGCGGCTGGATATGGAATTAGATTGACCTGTAGGTTCACCATGTTTGGATTAACCACCAATTCCCTTGTATCAAATAGGTCTCGAATATTGGCCTTCGACGCTTTTCAAATTCTGACAATAGGATCGGAGTGCTCCTGAATGATATCTGCAGGTGATTCTCAGAAGATGAGATGAACGCTCTACCAAGCGAACTGCATACTGAATTGCTAAGCATCCTCTACTACACGAAAGAGATATTCATTTGAGAGAAAATAGTCTTGATGCAATCTTCCAAACATGAATTGGACTTTTAGCAAAGTTGTCAAACAGGTGCTGGACTTTAAGCTTCAACCTCTTGCAATCTCCAATGTCACGAGAAAGTGACCCAGGATGAGAGACACGTCTGGCATATGAATAAGAATCAGGAGAGATGTTGATTAGTGGAAAACCCAAAACATGGAGCTTAAACATTGAACTTCCAACAGGAGGGAAAGTAATTAGGCACAAGGCATTGGAAATAAGTCCCCAGGCTTATTAGACTTCTTTTATATCAGTAGGAAAGCCTTGCCCGACGGATTCAATTGGAGTTTAGGAACTAGCTTATGATGAGCAATTTTCACGAACCCAACATTGTGAAAGAGATCCACTAATTTCTCATAACCAACCTCAGTTGAGTCTTCAACTGATGATTTCCCAAGAATTTGTGATCACGTATCAAGGTTTGCAGATTGCATATCCCCAATGAACAACCCCATCTGATTTTTGAATAGGTCTGATTCCCCATGGAGTTTCCCCATCTGATCGAGGAGTAGTGAGAAGTCAAGGCTTTGCAATTCTGAACCGAAAATACCAGGTCTGAATATAAGAGAAGTCCCCAAGTTTCAAGTTCCTGTTATGTATGCATGAAATGAATGAATATGCATGTAGCTATATATATATATATATATATATATATATATATATATATATATATATATGTGTGTGTGTGTGTGTGTGTGTGTGTGTGTGTGTGAGTGTGTATTTTTCTAACATTTATTTTAGAAAATAAATATGATATGATGCAAAGTGCAAAGTGCATTGATCATGGGTTTACTACTTCCATGACATTGCCAAAACTACTGTGTTGTTTTGAGAAAACGGAGATCGCGGACAAAGTATTGGCAAGAAAATACCACTGGGTGAGAACCAATAGTCACCAACAGAAAATACCAAGTCACCATCAGTATCAAGTCACCAACAGTCACCAACGGTACCTGTAATAATCATGATCCTGCCCCAACTCACGGGTAATTCTAAATAGAACAGGTGGTCCCTAAGTGGCACCCACAGTCGACAATCCTCCATTTAATACCTTGCCCATGCATAAGGGATGCAAAACAATGACAGTATCGAGAGAACCTCGGTTGAATGTGGTACTTTATGTGTCCTCGCATGCGTCAAAGGAACGTGGGATTTCACATGAACATCCGTCTATCCTATATGTCTCTGGCCTGGGTAATGGGCCTTTTACCTCTTGAAACACCCACCCCAGAATATCACAATAGAAGACAATGTACAGGATATATGAAAGCGATAAAATGCCACAAATAATGCACTACAGAGCATACAAAGGATGATGCAATAAAGCGAGTAAATAGATAAACACCTAATAGACAAGAAAATAAAATCTAGGATCAACTCCTGGACGGACCAGCAATTGGTCAACTGTCCCCAGTGGAGCCGTCAGCTGCAACCACCCGGCTAAACTTCCGAATGATAGGGGTATATCAATGGAGTCGCCATCGAACGTCTTTATTCCACGACGGAGAAAGGAAAACATCGAGTAAACCTGAAGGGGAGAAATCACGGTCTTACGACCGAGAGATCGAGAGAATCTAGTAAGAGAGTTGGTTACGCGAGGGGAAGCGATTAGCACCCCACACGTACGTCGTAATCTACGGTATCCACTTCTATTTTCTAGCTAAAGGGTATGTTGTATCTATCTATTCTCAAACACTATAAATGCATGCAAAAGAAAAAGGAAAATAAAGAAACCACGGGGAAAAGAAGGAAGTTTTTACAAGTTGTGCCCGATCGAGCCCCGTGACAAGATGCCTATGTATTCACTCGTCCAATGGGAAAGTCAGAGCGCCGTAGTTTGGCTCACTTGTTTTGGTGGGTTTTGTGTTTTTTACTTATGAAAAGGTTTTAAAATCAAATGAAAAATGCGCCCGTAGGCGAAAAGAGTTTGTCTTGGTTGGTTGCTTTACCTTTATGAAAGGAGTTCAAACCATTATTAAGTGTTTTTGTTTTCAAAAGTAAAAGAAATCAAGTTTTTGTTTTAATTACATGCAAGGATGCAAAAAAATTAGGAAAAACAAAAGGGAGACTAACTAGTACTATCCCTAATGTTTTCATGTAAAGATTGGTCCTATGTTTGAGGATAAGAGAAATCTCTACCTATGTCAACATGCAAAGGAGATAAATCCTAATGTCTAGGCTCGAGAGCTATCCTAATCGAGCGGTCCTAAGGGAATTCTATCCTATATCCGTCTTGATTGTGAAACCAAGGGATGCAAAGGGATGAAGCAATTAAGTTCTTTGGTAGAAGTACACAAGTAATGCAATTCGCAAACAAATGTCAAACAATTGTAGGCATAGCCTACAGAGGAAATGATGCAAGTTCTGCAGTAAATGTGAACCCCAGGAATGAGTGGAGAGTCAGAATAGGGAACTATGGCCATTTTTGTAATCGACTCGATAGGAATAGTAACACGATTCGCGTGCACCATACAAGACACGTACTAGAACTGCGGGGGATGACTGCCGACCCTTTCCGCTTGCCCATCATATCAATGACTCGATAGTAGGAACTATAAAAGAGGGACTTTGCTTGGTGGTGCCACGTTGGGTGTCATAACCACTTCTGACCTATGCAAGCACAATTGTAAACACGCAATGATAAGTGCATCCCTATGCACGGATGAGGACTTTAAACAAACCAAAGACAATTTGCAAATAATAGCGCCCTAAACGGGTCTTTAAATAAACCAAAGGGGTTCCTGAACATGCTCCAACTACGGAAGCCCCATCATACATCTCTATTCCTACTTCTCATGGCAAAATAAAACGGTAACTCCCTACTTCTCATGATATCTAGGAAAGCTGTAAGAGAATGCAGTAAATGGTGTGGAAACTACAAAACGGATATCAAAATCCAACGAGCACTGCAAGCTAAAGAATACTCTGGAAAACTTCAAGTACTGCAACCACGCAATAAGAGTAAACCGGTGAGAATAGCTCAAGGTATAAAAAACGAGTGGAATACGATATGCATATCCGGCACAACAACAAAAAGAAACCACAGTGCAGACAATAGAATGTACGCATATGCACGCAAGCAATGGAACATGTATATACACATTCCGAACAAATGTACCTACAAGAACAGAGTAAAATCGAAAAGCAAGTAACAAGATGTACATTCATGTGTAAAAATTCAAAACGCCTGCAAGAAGGGAGTTAGATCCAAAAAACAGATAAAAAGAATGTATACGTGGATATACAAACGCAAAAGCACCCGCAACAAAGGAGTTAGATCCAACAAATAGATAATAAGACGTACACGTGTGTGTACGAATGCAAAACACTTGCACAAAGCGGAGTAAAACCGAAGAAGCAAGCAAATAGAATGTATGCGTGGGCATGAAAGCGCAAAGCAAGAGCAATAGAAGCCTAAATTTCATGAGAAAGGAGTCTAAGTACCTCACACACAAAATAAAGTGTCAAAATTAACAAAGAAAGTGGTAGAAATAATGATCGGAATGCAAAAATGATTGCTAATATGGTTACAAAATGGTATACGCATGCAAGAAGTAAAATAAAATCAGAAAAATAGGAATGGGAAGTCGGTTTTCCGAAATCGGGGCGAAAAAAGTCAACTTCTCGGAATCGATTAAAAATCGCATAGTTGCTTGCAAAAATGTCAACGGTTTCAAAAACTTATGCACTTTTAATTAATTCCGAGTGGAAGTCGTACCTTTTGAGCAAAAAAGTAACGGGGCAACAACTCCGTTTGAGCATGATGCACTTGAAATTTGGTTCTGAAACCTCCAAAATCGGTTATGGAATGTGTCAAAACGTGGGGAGTAAGTATCGTTACTTCGGACTTTCATGGAAAAATAAGTTCTAAAGTGTGAAAATGCCAAAAATCGTTTATGGAAATGCAAAATTCAATGTTTTGAATTAAATTCCGACACAATCTTCTATTTGGTTTTGAAATGTTAGAAGTGTTAAAATTTAATCTGTAACATGAAGTCAAAATCCAAATCAAGAGGAAAACAAATCATTTGCAAGCTATATACAAGTTTACTTCATTTTCAAGTAAGAAAAAATATGAAAATATATATGAAATTGCAAGTTGTTTGGGGTTTATGTGATGTTTTATGGTGTTTGAGTGTATACATGTACTAGTGCATGTATTGTAGTGTGTGGAAACGATGCAATTAATGTACGAATGATCAAGAATTAAAGTGTACAAAGTG
Organism: Vicia sativa; assembly: GCA_021764765.1. Taxonomy (NCBI): domain Eukaryota; kingdom Viridiplantae; phylum Streptophyta; class Magnoliopsida; order Fabales; family Fabaceae; genus Vicia; species Vicia sativa. The sequence continues at coordinate 73,493,474 of CM038794.1, read as the reverse complement.
TCGGTGTTGTGTTATCATGCCTGTGAAATTGTGTGTGAAAAATGGATTTTGGTGCATGTTTTCATGTCATAAAGATGAGTCAAAGTGTGTCGAATCGATGTAGCTATCCTATATGCATGTACATGGATATACAAAGATGCATTTTTTATTGAAAAATGTATGTTAAAGTGTGTGTATGTGAAGTGTTAGTGTAGTGCAAATTAAGACTAATTTCCTACATTTCGACACCACTTTAAAGCACAAAAAGCCACTAAATCAATGTATGTTGATGATCCTACACATTGCCTAATGTATGATCATGTGATGAAGGATGCAAGATGCTCCTAATTCTCATGATTTAATGCATGATTATGATCCTACACATTGCCTAATGTATGAACATGTGATGAACGATGCAAGATGCTTCAAACATGTACCTATATGCAAAGATGATCAATGTCACAAGTGTAGGTGTGTGTAGTGTGCAAAAAGTTTCACACCGACACCTTTAAGGCACAATAATCGGATTGAGATCAAAGAATTCAGCGAAATAAATGTTATAATCAGAATCCACATGGAAAATGAAATTGATCTCAATATTCAATACCACAAAAATCAAAAGTCAGAAAAGTGATTAAAATAAGTGCTTATTTGAGATAATCACTTACTTGCACTTGAAGTCTTGATGAAATTGATGAGGAAAACCTTGTGCTCTTCAAAGAAAATACCAAATCAATCTTCAATCGAATGATAATAATCAAAATCGGATGAAATCAACTTGACTTTTGAAGGAGATTGATGAAAATCAATGGAGGATAAGCTTTATTAGGTTGATCCAATCAAGAGAGAAGATAGAGCATGAGCACCGGTGAGAGAGAAGAAGAAAATCGGCCGATCGGAGTGAAGACCAAGCGCGGAGGAAGAGTAGGCTGAGCGCGGTTGCCAGGCAGAGGAACGTGCGTCATTGGGCCAAAGAACGAGGGTGATGAGAGTGCTAACTCCTGAATAGTTTCGGTGGGCGAGAGGAGTAGGCCGCCGGACGAGAGTGCGGGAGCGAAGAAAAGAAAGGATTCTGACTTGTTTCGCCAGGCGGAGGAACAAGTCACCGGGCGAGCGTGTTGAAAATGCTAGCTTCGTCGGGCGAGAGGAGGCGTCGCAGGGCAACGGAGCGCGTGCAGGCTGGATGCTGGAACGGTGGCGTGCAGTGGCTGCAGGGTGACGGCAAGGCTGATTTCGGTTGCGTTTTCTTGGAGGGAAAGTGTTATTTGGTTTTCGATTTTTGAATTTGAGAGAAAGTTGAGAGAATTTGAGAGAGAGAGAGAGTTTTGATATTTTTTGTGAAAAGTGAGAACCTAAAAATGTTTGTTATGATTTTTGAAGGCAAAAATACATATATAGTATGGGGATTTGGGCCTAAGAGTGCCTTGGATCCATAATCAAGCCCAAATCACAATTATCTGGATAAATTTCGTAATTAGTTCAAAACAGGCCAATCCGTCAAGAATTTCAAGTCGGACTCTAAACAAAAAGTGTCCAGAACGTGACTTTGCTTGCGAAAACCAAATTTTCGACTCAATCGGATGAATAGTCAAGGCGATATGAATTTTTGAAGTTTCAGCACAATTTCCAGATGACTGACACATGCAGAATTTGATTTGTGCTCTTCAGAGAAAATACCTCGAACGAGGGTCTTCTGATCAAAATTTGCAAGTGAGTGCTTTTGCGATAATCAAAGCTAACGAAATTTGTAAAATTTTGGCACTGGTCCCACCTCGTTTCTATAAAAATCGAGCGAGATATGATTTTCCAAATTTCACGTATCAGATGAAAATTGTTCGGTTCAACTCAAACTTGCATCCGAAGAATACAATTCTAGTATTGATTGATGAGGAATCAGCTCTCGAGTTGTAAATGAAAGTTGTAGAGAGATCTGATACAAAATTTTAGAAATTGGCCCCGCTCAGTTTCGAGTTTCCAGCTAAGAGATATGAACTATTTAGCGGGTAGAATGCACCGTACAGCACTATAATACAGTTTAATCCTCTTGAGAAATCGAATTCTCCAAGGACCTTCCTCATATAATCTTCTTCCGACTTTCAAACGAATGTTGTAGATGATAATTGTCATACCCCAAAATTTTCCCTCCATCTTCTCAAGACATCTCATACATCCATACTCAAGGATTCCTCAAAGGTTGATCAGACAAACCTTCTCCTAGACAATCAACCCAAACTAGGGTTTGGCAATTCTCAGGTCAAGATGGACTTCCAACATCTCCAATGGTCTTCATGCCTCCTCATATGCTTCAAAGATTCTCCATGTCAAGTTTCAAGCCTTACAAGTCAAATTTCCTCAGACAATTGCTCAGATGGCTGAAAATCAGTTGTATTGGACAAAAAGTCAACTGTGGTCAACATACAGTCAAACTTCATGATTTTTAGTCAACATCCTAATTTTGAAGTTACATTCATCATTTGATCAAGGGTTGATCATGATTCATCAAGAAAACTCAAGATTTGCTCAAAAGTCAAACTTTCTAAATTAGGGTTTCTAGGTGAAAAGTCAACCAAACTTTGACTGGTCATAACTTCTTCATACTTTCTCAGAAATTTTTCCACCACCTCTTGTTTTGAAGGAAATTCAATTCTCCACAACTTCATGTCTCACAAGAATGTCCAAAAAATGTTTCATTTGAGAGGTATGGCTCAAAACATTACAAGTCATTTTCAAAGTCAACAAAAAGTCATTTTTTTGTTTTGAAGATATATTGAGCATGGAAACTCCAATTGAGATGAGACTAAAAAGGTTGGTTAGAGGACTCTTAGAGCTTTCCAAAAAGTCCAAGAACACTCAAAAATAGGGAAAATTGAGCAAGTTACACTATTCAGAAGTTGGGCAATTTTGGACAATTGCACAAAAGGACATTTTGGTCAAAATGCAAAATTTTCCAAATGGGCCTATAATCTTTTGATCCAAACTTGTTCATGACATTATTTTTGACCCATAAATGCTTGGCCATGGTAATTTTCTATTTTTATGATTTATCTTTGAATTTTAAAACATTTAATTCAAAATTAAATCATATAAAATATGAAAATAAGATATTTTTTCAAATGGATTGGATTTATATCATGCTTGGAGCCCAAGATAGCCCATAGCAATTGCCAAATTCGTGCTAGCCTCTTACATGGAAGGAAAATCAATTTTTTTCAAAAATTTGATTTGTTTTAAAGAGAAAATATTGCACATTCAATGATTAATCTTTTTTCACTCTCTTTGCCATCCAAATTCTCTCTATAAATACCAAACATCACGGACAGCAAGCAGGACGAAACCCTAGCTCAAGCATAACCCTTATTCTTGCAAAATTTTTCTCAAAAATTGAGAAATTCGAATTTCAAATTGCAGCAAGTTTCAAGGTGTTCCAGCTATCCAATCTTGTTCCTTGGCATCCCAGGAGTCCAAAGCAATCCATACTCGAAGCCAAGTCGCCCTGAATCGTGTCCTTGAACTCTCACCGGTTTGATTTTTCTCAAAATTCGATTTGTGTTAATCATGCATTATTAATCGTTGTTGTGTGTTTGTTTGAGTTCGAGGTATCCATTGAGCGTGGTAGATGCATACGTAAGGTTTCACGAGAAATCTCGTAACGCCATTGCTAGGGTTTTCAAAGTTGTGAGATTCGAAACTCAAAATCCGCATCAAGCCAGACGCCGAGGATAGCACCATCGTGCTCGCAAGGATCGAAATAGTCGATCCGGGCACTTGTTTCGCTTTTAAATAATGCATTTTCGTGCTTTTCGTTGATGCTTGCCGAGAAGACGACCGGAGTAGGCCCGCGCCGCTGACTCAGTTGACCGGCGAGATCATGCGGCACGGTGATGCGCTTAATTGTCCATTCAAAACAATCGGCCTGCCGACCTCGCTTGGAATTCAAATATCCAGACGCGGTCATCATTCATATGCATTTGTTTTCCACTTTCCCAACATCAAATGACGATGGCGCAATGGTTAAGATGTTGCCTGCTCCAAGATACCCTCAAGGGTCTCCGGTTCGAACCTTACAGGGACCTGGTTTTGTTTTCTTTTTACAAAACTTCAAATATTTTTTCTATTTTTCCATATTTTCTAATTATTTACTATTTTGCATCTATTTTAATTAGTTTCATAATTTTATTTATGCATTAAAAAATCATCAAAAATATTTTTCCTTTTGCTTTTTTTTTCAGAAAATCTTTATTTAATTTATAAAATAAAAAAAACATAATTTTGCATGCATATTTATTTTTATTTCAATTTTTGCATTTAAATCACTTTTAATTCATTTTAAATTATTAAATTGCATCCAAAAAATCCCAAAAAATTATTTTAGCATATTTATGTTAATTCCAGCATGTCATGTTTTTCTCATTCAAAAATTTGCATTTTTCTAACATTTTTTCTCTTATTCGATTCATCTCGTATTTTATTTCTCATTTTTACGTGTTATTCCGCTTTACTGTTGCTTTTATCGCTTTCATTTTTTCCAATTATGTAATGTTATGGGATGTAATAGTTTAAATTAGGTTTTTATTTTCCGCAAGTTTAAATTATGTATCTGCCCCAAAGCCATGTAATAGCGTAGGACATTTATCTTTCCGCACTTTACATTCCGCATTTTAATTTCCGCACCCTATAAATTGCTAGTAACTAGGCGTGTATGGCAAGATAATAATGAACATAGCTCACTCTAATCTTCAAGATAAAATATCCGAAATCAACACACTCTTTTCACACGCACCCTTTAGGGTAATTCTCTCGTTACGAATTAAAATGGTCAAGTCCTCGAACGTAGAGGTATTCTAGCACCGCGTTTTCAAAACAAATCATCATAGTCCCTTCGATACAAAGATCATAGACCCACGATGTCGCCCCGAATACATGATCTTGACCCGATTGTCGCCTATGAAAAATGATGATAGTCCCTTCGAATGTGCTGGGATACTTCCTACAAGTTGCTTTCTATGACCATCCGATGTCCCTTCGAATGTCCCGCTCACATCCAACAAATAGAGTTACCTACCAACTAATGGTATGGATAGCACTATTCTAAAGGAACGAAACAACACTAAAACGACCAATTGAGTAGGTAATAAGACTTTTAGTTGCTTGCTCTAATCAAAATATTTCACACCTCACACTTTTGTCAAAGTTCAAACACTTTTCAAAACGAAACATTTCCGAACACTTTGTATAAATTCTACATGAATCATTACAGAAGTCAAAGCGAAATGCCTTTTAAACATTTTGTCAAACACACAAAAGCACATTTTAAAGTGATCTAGAGCAACTAAGAGCCCGAGATAACATGGATGGAAAGGGGTGCTTACCTTCCTTTTCATAACCTTCTCCCTTACTCGTAATCTAACGAAGGTCTTTTTCTGTAATTTTTACCTTCCTTAATTGGATAAAAGAAAAGTCGGTGGCTTACTTTTGCTATCCGCACATTTGCGATACAAAATCCACAAAGTTTCACCAGACATGAATCGGCGACTACTGGGAGACACCTAAAGAGAGAATGCCTTAGGGATTTCTAGATCATTTTATTGCTTATTTGATTTGTATGCTTTACTTTTAAGGGTTTCTTGGTATTATATTGTTGGGGATCCTACACCCGATCCGGTTCCTTTTAGGTAAGTAGCAATAAATCGTCGCACTGCTAGACGATATCAAAACGGTCAACATGATGGCTACGTTAGTGTGACACTTGGATGTCCCGATATCTTCATTCCCAAGTTGAGGATAGTATTTGGCTTCTACGTGGTGTCGTCAAGCGCTAACTAAACTTGTAGAACCTTAATTGACCCATCTTGGCCATTAGAAGGTAGTGAGATGGTCACTTTGGTGTAACCGAGGTTGGTTGATACCGATGCTACGCTCATTGAGATCGACTTTTGGGACATTCGGCCGACCACTTGGCAGTCGATTGAAATAAGCCTACTAGAAAGATCAATGATGTGAGATTCCTAGAACCCGGTTACTATTATAGGACAGATGAACCAACTCAAACTTTTGGTGGGTAATCACCTATGCCTCATGCAAGCCTTAAACCTAGGCTCATTGTGTGAATTGTTTGTGTGCTAAACATGACATCATGACATCATTGCATTGCATATCATATCTAACTATTTCAAGGACCTAGGGATTTATCTTTGCTCGCTTTGTAGGGTATTATGGCTTCTAGAAAGACTATTTGAATCAACTTCATGGGTATCCCTTCTACCAAAGAATTGGTTTCAAATTCCGATCATGCTCGGGCTCATCAAAAGACATGGTTATCTACTTGATTTGGTTATCTCTGGTTTTGAAGAAGATATGAGTTCTAATTAAGACATGCTCAGTTCTAATTAAGAAAGCCCGAGAATTCCTCAAAGTTATGAGTTTCCATGCATTCAAGACATCAGGGCCTTGCTAATCTATGGTTTGGTTCTATTCCTAACTCGGATCAATTCATAGATGTCCACGCCATCAAGTTGTTCCTTACCCGTAATCCAGTGCCTACTTTGCTTGGAGACATCCTACATTCTCTCCACACTCGCACTATCAAGAGACAAGGAACTCTCATGTGTTGTATACCGTTGCTTTCGAGGTGGTTTATTTCGCACCTCCCTCCATCAGTTTTGAAGAACGAACAAAGGTTGAGATGGTCCCAAAGACTAATGTCACTCTCTCATTCGTGATATCCGCTGGAGTCTTTTCTCTCAAAAGGACTTCACATTCATGAGGCCTGGAGAATTCCTAATGTACCACTACTTGGTATAAGGAGGTATCACTTACAACCCTTCTCTAGCTCTACGCCGCTTGGTTTTGCTCAAGAGATGGTCCTCATGATATGCTTCTCCAAGACATTGTGTTCGACTACAACCACGATCTCCATTACCGACTAAGGTTCATACACGCTGGGCATGGTAAAAAGATCGATACCAAGACTTTGGGGCACCAAAACTCCATTCCTTGGGAACCTTACCTCAAATGGGTGCGAGCTCGAGCTCAAACCTCATGATGCCATTCACTGCTTTACCAAGAATTATGGAACTCTGCTATAGGTGACTAATCCTATAATCGCTCACCATCCCGACATGCCTATTGATTTTGAAGACTTGAAGAGATCCTGATTCAATTTAAAGAAGAGAGGATACATTTGAAGCCTGCTATGCAAGTGAGAAGAAAGTTCTAGAGTTGACCAAGCTACTTCACGAGGAGCGGAATATCAACGCCTACATCGGCACCAAGAGGAAGCGCCCATGGGAGACTTAGAGCTTTAGGATTTTTATGCCTTTCTTTTATTGCTTGGAACTATCTTTTGTACTTAAAAAGAAAAAGAATAATAAAAAGAAGTACTAATAAATGTTTGTTCATTGCTTGTTTAACAAATTTAAATCTCTTAGGTCCTTGAAAACATTGCATTGCATTCGCATAAACATTGCATATCATAGCATAACATTGCATCAACAGGTACATTGAAGATTGGTTTTCTCATTTTCTCGCTATTTATTTTAGCGTAAATGGCTTTGAACAACCCACAAAGATCTTCAAGCTCGAATGCTGCCTCAGCAGATGTTCACCGCTTGGTCCAAGGCCAAGAAGATCCAAGAAGCTCATCAATGAAAGAAGAAGGTTGGTCTCCTCAACATGGGCGACGCTACAAAGGTGGTCCCTAGAGGGTCACTGATTGAGCTCTCTCAAGGAAGTGTCAAGAAGGAGGATGAGCAAAGTAACAAGGGTGATGGTGAAGGCAACAACCGAACTTGAGAAAACTATGATGATGGCCAAGATTCTGATGAAGATGATAGTACAAACAACTTGAAGACCGCTTGAATGCTGTGGAAAACCAAGATGTCCGGGTTGAATTTTGATGATCCGAGTCTTGTCCCGGTGTTGTGATTCCTCCTAAGTTCAAAGTTCCTACCTTGCCAAGTATGATGCTCTTGTCCAAAGCTACACCAAGTCCTATGTTCAAGATAATCCTCACATCGATGATGTAAAGTTGTGGATGAATTATTTTCAAGAGAGTTTGTCCGAACTCAATTGGAGTGGTATTATCACCAGAGAATGACCGTGTCCTTGGAGTGACTTAGCAAATGCTTTCATGATGATGAGTACAATGTGAATTGACACCCACTCGCATGCAACCACAAAGCATGTCTACGGTCGTGACGAGAAGTTCAAGGAGATGCTCGAAATGGAGAGATCTAGCAGTGCGAGTTCAACCACCCTTGTCCAATAGGGAGTTGGTTGATATGTTTATGGGAACACCGACAGTCCTTCTTCAATCATCCGATTGAAACTCTTCACCGATTCACCGAAATGATATATGAAAGCAGCGATGAAGCCGTATCAAGAGGGAAAGATTCGTGAGTCATCCTCAAATGTCGAAGAGATCTTTGGTGATAAGAAAGAAGCCAATGGTATGGTCGAAAAGCCGAGCCAAGACCGATCGGCTCAACTGGGGGGCAGGGTGATCTCCAACCCTACATCAAGACAACCTCGAGACAACGCGTAGTCGAACGCGCCACGAAGACAAGCATTAAGATCAACATGCCATTGTCGCAAGCCTTGCAACACATGTTGAAAGCAGAGTTGATTACCGAGGGATCCTCCTCGAATGTCAACACCTCCTCCCAAATACAACCCTAATGCTAAGTGTGCTTACCATTCCAATAGCCCGTGACAAGATGATGATTGTTGGCTCAAGAACAAGATTCGTGATATGATTGAAGCTAAGAAGATTGAGTTTGACCCTCCCTGAGACTCAATGTGATCAACGCGCCTATGCCTAACCATGACAAGAGTTCCAATGTCGCTGGAGAGATACTTACATTTTCAACATAGATGACTCACCATTCTCCGATGACCAAGAAGAATTTGCAAGCCGCTGTCAATCCAGATGCCCCGAATTGTCGCGGTGCCCATCCGCACCGATGGTTGTGCTTGGTTAAGAAGACGGTTCAAAGGTATGATGGACAACCGGAGATACTATTCCTAAAACCACTGCAGGAGCCGTGAAGATATGTCTAAGTTGAAGATCAAGATGTGAATGAAGCTATACCATCTGTGGGATACCTTAAAGCAAAGTGGAAAGTATGATTACATGGTGAAGTACATCGCCTCCGAGAGCTACAAGATTCCTAATAAGATGTTAAGGCAACCGATGGGTGACGTTTCCAGAAGACTATGCCGACAACACAATAAGGATTTCCTCTGCCGATCCTGTGCCTAGAGTGGCACCCCTCATTATTACCTCTCCAAGACCAGTTCCGTATTCCTCTGATAAAGCTATTCCTTGGAATTATGGAGCTGATGTTTACTATCACGGCGTCAAGCAAGACCCTCTGACTCTTGAAGATCTTACCGTTGAAGCTACCATTCCTGACATTGACAACATCACCGGATCAAGTAAGGTGACCAGAACCGGAAGAGTGTTCTCTCCAGAAATCTCTCCTCCAAAAGACATCCGCGACTCCAACAGCATTCCACTGCTCAATCCATTCCCCAAGCTAGAGGAAAGAACCAAGGACCCATCCCGCCAAATACCAAAGGAAGTTGTCAACACCTCCAAACAAGAAATGGAGGAAATTAAGATTATCAAGAAAAGTGACTACAATGTTGTGGAACTGGAGATGATCTGGCCCAAAATTCCATGCTTGCTCGCTCTTGTGCTCCGAGGCCCATGCCAACGCCTTGGTGAAGTTTCAAGAGTGCCATGCGCCGCAAGACACTACTACATCGACCGCTGAAAGTTGTATAGTCTGGCCGCCAACAACGGCCTAGGCTCGATGTCGATTTGACTTCGCCGAAAAGAAACACAACAAAGCTTTGCACATCTCTGCTGAATGCAAGGCATGCTACATTGTCTCATGTTTTGTGGATACCGCTCGCTCAATATCCTACCAAAGACTCGCTTGATCGGCTGATGTCGAAGGGTTGGTTCCGAGACCCGTTGACATTATTGTGAGAGCTTTTGATGGATCTAAGCTAACAAGATTGGAGAGCTTACTTCCGCTAAAGTCGGTTCCCGCACTTTGACTCCACTTTTGTTATGGACATCCGTCCACCTTACCTTGCCTACTTGACGCCCTTGGATACATGGGGCAGCGCACATTTCTACCTTACATCGTCAAGTACCCGGCGAAAGGGAAGGTTGTTACGATGTGGTGAAGAAGAATATATGGTCACCATCTCTACCATTCCGCTTATCTCGAGATGGAAGTTCCGCCTAGGATGGCCTCACCAAAGATGCTCAAGCCGTTGAAGAAGGTAGTACTATTTGGGGTCAGCTCCCCGATCTTCCTTTCAAACCGACAAGACCGGTTTAGGCTTCACCGACAAGGGTCAAGATGATACGCCGCGAACGTGTCACCAACTTCCTTCCGACGCCCATAGTGGAATCCATGCTATAGAAGACACGACAATGACTTCGACATCACCAAGTGGATCTTCCCAACTCCGATCATGGCTCAAAGAATTGGAAGACAAGACGCCCTACCAATCTCCTTTAGCCGAGTAATTGCTCTTGTTTTGTTTTGCTTTTCATTTCTTTATGTTTTGAACAATAAACTTTGAAAGCCTAGTGCCTGCCCGGCATCATGGCTCGCTTATGTAGGGTTATTATCCGTTGTTTGGTGTTTTCATTTAATAAATTCATTGGACTTTTGCATTCAATTGTTTGTTTTCTTTCTTTACTTTATCACCCTTCAAAAGGCTATGTGTTTCACACACACCCACGTGATACATCCTAATCACTCAATCTAATAACAACTATGCTATTGCTAAATATGACTTCGATAATCCGATCTACAAGCCAAGACGAAAGTGAGGAAGATTTGAAGTGCCGTGAGAACTTGCCGATCACACAAAGAAGAAGAGCGAGCTATACAAGCCACTAAGAGCAAGTTGAGGTTGTGAATTTCAAACGAAGATGTAAAAGAGATCAAGATAGAGCGGGTCTCGAGAATGTAAAGTGTTAGAAGGTTGGTACGATGCTACGAGACTACATCGAGGTTTTTGCTTGGTCATACGAAGACATGCCGTTTGACATTGATATTGTGGTACAATCGATTGCCAACAAAAGAAGGTTTTCTCCCTGAAATGTATGTTGGCTGTCGATGCGCCCCGAGATGTCGGAGAAAATCAAAGCCGGTTATGCAATAGTTCAACGCCGGCCTAGTCATACTTCCTATCCACAATGGGTTGCAAATGTGGTGCCAGACTCTAAGAAGAATGGCAAGGTACGAATGTGTGTGATTACGTAGATCCGAAAAAGAGTCCGAAAGACGATTTTCCACTTCCTCATATTGATGTTCTCGTTGACAACACCGCCAAAGATAAGATCTTCCTTCGGATGGTTTCTCCTACAATCGATCAAATGGCCTCCGGACATGGAGAAGACTACTGCTACACAGTGGGGCACTTTCACATAAGGTTTGCTCGATCGAAGAACGCAGCGCCACTTATCGCTTATGGTGACTATTTCATGACATGATTCATCACGAGATGAGGTCACGAAGACATGATAGCTCGATCACGCATCAAGAAGAACATCTTGGTCATTTGCAAAACTGCTTGATAGATTGAAGAAGCAGATCGAGACTTAATCCTAACAAGTGCACTTTTTGGAGTCGATCCAAACCCTAGGGTTTGTTGCGCTGGTAAAGGTATTGAGGTTGACCCCAAGGTTAGAGCTATTCAAGAGATACCGCCTCCCCGCACCGAGAAGGAAGTCGAGGTTTCTAGGCCGATTGAACTACATTGCCGTATCTATTGCACATCTAATCGCTACTTGTGAGCCAATCTTCGTTATCAAGAAATATCAAGTGGTAAAATGGAACGACGATTGCCGATCGCTTTTGACAAAATCAAGGAGTACCTATGTAATTCTCCCATCCCGATGCCGCCGTCGGAAGACCTTATCATGTACTTGACAGTTGTTAGAGAACTCAATGGGTGTGGTTGGGGCAACATGACGAGTCTTGTCGAAAAGAGCATGCAATATACTACCTTAGCAAAGTTTACCGATCGTGAAACAAGATACTCACAAATGAGAAAACTTGCAACGCTATTTTGGGCTGCTCACGACTAAGACAAAGATATGTTGACTCACACTACCTTGTTGATTTCTAAGATGGATCCAATAAAATACATATTTGAGAAACCAGCTCTCTCCGAAGAATAGCAAGATGGAAAATGATCTTGACCGAATATTACATCCAAAGACACTTCTCAAAGCGATCAAAGGAAGTGTAGTAGCCATCACTGGCTCATCAAGCCAGATGACTATCGCCATGCGTCAATTTCAGATGAAGATGTTTTACTAGTTACATTGTGAAGAACTGTGCCCGACAAGGACGTGAACAAGGATCCCGATGGACTATGGTCTTTGATGGAGCCTCAAACGCACTTGGCAATGGCATTGGCGCCATCATTACATCCTCGCAGCGACATACGCCTTTCACCGAGATTATGTTTCAACAGCACTAACAACATGGCCGAATACGGCGTGCATCATGGGTATTAAAGCTGCTATTGACCTAAGAATCAAATTCTTGCAAGTGTATGGAGATTCACTTTAGTGATCACCGATTATGGCGAGTTGGATACTAGCATCCGAATCTCATTCCGTATCGAGAACATGTTTGAGTTTGATCCCTACTCAAGAGATTACTTTCAATGACATTCCACGAGAAGAGAATCGTTGCACGCATTGGCTACTATGTCGTCTATGTTCAAGGTCGATGGGACAACGAGGTTCCCTGATCATCATCGAGAGGTTTGACGAACCAGATATTGTTATGAGCTAGATACGTAAGAGAAACCTTGGTACTATGATGAAGAGGTACCTGAGACTCGTGAATATCCCGCAGGGGCATCTGTCAATGATAAGAAGTTCTTGAGAAGATTTGCATCCAAATTCTTCCTCAGCAACGACATCTTATACAAGCGCAATCACGACTTGTGCCTACTTCTCTGTGTAGATCGGAAAACAGCGGAACGTATCATGGAAGAGTTACACGAAGGCGCATTTGGTACTCATTCTAGTGGACACACCATGGCTAAGAAGATTTTGAGAACAAGTTATTATTGGTCCACCATGGAAGCTGATTGTCACCGCTTACGCCGATCTTGTCACAAATGCCGATTTACGCAGAAAGTGCACGTACTCAGACCTCAATGTTCTAATGCTCCTTGGCCTTTGCAATGGGGCATTGACATGATGGAGAAATCAAGCCCATTCCAACGGACATCGCTTCATCCTTGTGGAAATTGACTCTTTCACCAAGTGGGTGAGGCGCCTCGTTCATCTGTTACAAGAATGTTGGGCTCGATTCATCAAACACAATCTTATCTGCCGATGGCACTCGAAAGGATTATCACGATAACACTCTAATCTCAACAAGATGATCACCGAACTACGCACGCAGTTCAAGATCAAGCATCACAACTCTTCTCCTTATCGGCCTAAGATGAATGGCGCGGTGGAAGCGCCAACAAGAACATTAAGAAGATTATACGAAGATGACGGTGACTTACAAGATTGGCATGAGATGTTACCATTTCTCTTCATGGTTATCGCACTACAAGACGGACGTCAACAGGGCAACCCTTCTCTCTGTGGTATGGAAGCGTTCTACCTATTGAGAGTTGATACCCTCAACCGTAGTCCCTCGGACGCAGAGTTAGGTGAAGATGATTGGATCCGCACCGCCTGACCGATTAATTTGATTGATGAGGAACGACCGCATCCATCCACCACGCATGATCTATCGAACGAATGAGTGAGCATTTAACAAGAAGGTCAAGCACCAAGTCTACCAAGTCGGTGATCTAGTAGTCAAGCGCATCATTCTTCCACAAGGTGATCCTGTGGGCAAATGGACTTGAGGGACCATTTGTAGTCAAAACAAGATTTTCCGTGAGCTATGATACTTAGCACCATGGATGGTGAAGACTTCCCACACCCTGTGAACGCATATAGTCAAAAAATATTACGACCCGCTAGGTCGACCCTAGGCAAAAACAAGGGTCTGGCGAACCAACAGGTTCGGCAAAAGTTAAGGATATATACAAAACATGTACACCGACAAGTCGAAAACCCGAAAAGGCGCTTTGGGCAAAAAGTATCCCATTTGAAACCGAAGGCGGTCTGGGCAAAAGTTAGGGTTAAGCGCACGGCCATGTCTCTTCCGATCACCGCCTGGGACTACTATCAGATTCAAGATTCAAATGGCGAAAATCAATTCACTCATTTTCTAACGCGGTAAGGAGATGAGATAGTTGAAATATATGAGTACTAGCATAGTTGGAACTTAACGAGATTGTTTCCGCATAGCTTTTACCTTTCTTGTGTACAAACTACTTGGCCATACGCCACCTTCCAAATAAATGTAGATTCTTTCTTTACAATTTTCACTGTTGATGTTTGCAATAAGTCCAACGTTTGCTTTGAATGATTATACGCACTTGACAGTAAGAATCTATTTGCAAACATACGAAAAGTGGACATACAAAAGTAATTACTACAGGTTCTAGGAATTGAGATGACGACGAAAGTCACCAAAACACCCCCCTGCAGAGCATTGATCCCCACAGAGATGTTGCTCACCACAAACCTCTTCCAGCAGAGTCGAGGAAAATCCCCAAGCAGTGATTCCACTTAACTTAACCGGATTACACCCATCTTCGAGCAGTAACACTTCATTCCCAGCCAAAGTATTTAGCATCAGCAGAATGTCTCCCAATAATTCCCCTTTTCTCCAGCAGCAGTGTCCAGACTTGGAACTTGGTCAGATAGTGCATCGGAGGAAACCTGCACCTCTTAAATCCCCAGCAGGATCTACTTATGAAATTCTCAACGATTTCCGGGCCCAAGACTTGGTCAGATAGTGCACCGAAGGAAATCTACATCTTCTATTCCCCAGTCAGAGATCCCAACGGGCTCCAACCCGGTCTCCCCAGCAACCATCAAACGCCTCCAACAGATCCACTCAAAATCCCTGGAGCGCCTCTCATTTTTTCCCAACAGGGTCTACATACAAAATCCCCAACGGACTTCCTCCCAGACTCTCCCCAGCAGGGTCTGTGTATGAGATCTCCAACAACGAGTTTCTCAGCCTCTACCTTCCTCACTAGTATCCGGGCCCGAGACTTGGTCAGATAGGCAGAGGAATCAAAGTTATCTTTCTTCTCAGGATCTCCATCCTCAAAACAGAAGTCAGAAATCTCCAAGCAGAACATCCGTTTCTTCTTCAAGATGGATATGTTTTGAAATACCGGAACATCTATCATTCATACATTGCTCATAAAATCATAATTCATGCATATTTCATTCATATACTGTCATGCATCATACTTTGCATAAAACTAACGAATATCCTATCAAAGTTCCTCTTGTTCTTTCCAAAACAGGTGGAAGTCACTTCTGACGCAAACAAGTCCAGGATTAAGCCCCAATTACGACGGAAAACTATACGAAAAGCCCCCTAGTTGTCCTCCGACATTTGGTGAGATTAAGCCAATAACGGAAAACTATCTCGAAGACCGCCTCGTTGTCCTCCGACAGCGGATCCGAGATTAATACCGAAGCCAGCCGGAACCACTATCCGACGATCACAAGTTATCCTCCGATAGCAGGCGATGGACACCCGATACAGGGAAGTCATCCACACTTTGCCAACTACTATCCTCGTAGTAATTGCACGAAGACTTATTCTGACTCCTTCTTATTATCAACAACAACTACAGGGTCTGACATATGACTCAGTTGCCCTGGATGGCATCTTAAGCCCATCTCCAACTACTTGTCAACAATTCTCCACCTTCAGAATGCTGCATATTTGGTTAAAAATCAATACAAACCAATAACTTCATTCAAAGATGAGCACGAAGTCTAACGTACGACTCCTTCCGGATGGCATCTTAAGCCCATCTCCATGCTCCTTCCAGAAACATCTACAAAGCCTAGCGTATGGCTCACTCCCCAGCAGTGACCTTTCCAGATGGCATCTTAAGCCCATCCCCGTCAATTCTCCTATCAACAATCTTGAGTCTAGCGTATGACTCATTCCCCAGCGAAGTCTCTTCCTTCTCCAAATGGCATCTGTAAGCCCATTCCCGTATCATTCACCCACAGCGAGTGCAAATTTTCAGGTGTACTCGAGTGTTCAATCATCTTCTACCTCCAGGTCACGAAAGGCACGCATGCCAATCTAACCCTTCGAAGACAAGAATATTGAGCAGAAGCTGTCATACCCAAAATTTGCCCTCCATCTTCTCAAGACATCTCATACATCCATACTCAAGGATTCCTCAAAGGTTGATCAGACAAACCTTCTCCTAGACAATCAACCCAAACTAGGGTTTGGCAATTCTCAGGTCAAGATGGACTTCCAACATCTCCAATGGTCTTCATGCCTCCTCATATGCTTCAAAGATTCTCCATGTCAAGTTTCAAGCCTTACAAGTCAAGTTTTCCACGGACAATTGCTCGGATGGTTGAAAATCAATCAGATTGACAAAAGTCAAACTGTGGTCAACATACGGTCAAACTTCATGATTTTAGTCAACATCCCTCATTTTGAAGTTACATTCATCATTTGATCAAGGGTTGATCATGATTCATCAAGAAAACTCAAGATTTGCTCAAAAGTCAAACTTTCTAAATTAGGGTTTCTAGGTGAAAAGTCAACCAAACTTTGACTGGTCATAACTTCTTCATACTTTCTCAGAAATTTTTCCACCACCTCTTGTTTTGAAGGAAATTCAATTCTCCACAACTTCATGTCTCACAAGAATGTCCAAAAAATGTTTCATTTGAGAGGTATGGCTCAAAACATTACAAGTCATTTTCAAAGTCAACAAAAAGTCATTTTTTTGTTTTGAAGATATATTGAGCATGGAAACTCCAATTGAGATGAGACTAAAAAGGTTGGTTAGAGGACTCTTAGAGCTTTCCAAAAAGTCCAAGAACACTCAAAAATAGGGAAAATTGAGCAAGTTACACTATTCAGAAGTTGGGCAATTTTGGACAATTGCACAAAAGGACATTTTGGTCAAAATGCAAAATTTTCCAAATGGGCCTATAATCTTTTGATCCAAACTTGTTCATGACATTATTTTTGACCCATAAATGCTTGGCCATGGTAATTTTCTATTTTTATGATTTATCTTTGAATTTTAAAACATTTAATTCAAAATTAAATCATATAAAATATAATAAGATATTTTCAAATGGATTGATTTATATCATGCTTGGAGCCAAGATAGCCCATATAATTGCCAAATTGTGCTAGCCTCTTACATGGAAGGAAAATCAATTTTTTTCAAAAATTTGATTTGTTTTAAAGAGAAAATATTGCACATTCAATGATCAATCTTTTTTCACTCTCTTTGCCATCCAAATTCTCTCTATAAATACCAAACATCACGGACAGCAAGCAGGACGAAACCCTAGCTCAAGCATAACCCTTATTCTTGCAAATTTATTCTCAAAACTTGAGAAATTCGAATTTCAAATTGCAGCAAGTTTCAAGGTGTTCCAGCTATCCAATCTTGTTCCTTGGCATCCCAGGAGTCCAAAGCAATCGATACTCGAAGCCAGTGCATAATCGTGTCCTTGAACTCTCACCGGTTTGATTTTTCTCAAAATTCGATTTGTGTTAATCATGCATTATTAACTGTTGTTGTGTGTTTGTTTGAGTTCAGGGTATCCATTAGAGCGTGGTAGATGCATAACATGTAAGGTTTCACGTAGAAATCTCAGAACGCCATTGCTAGGGTTTTCAAAGTTGTGAGATTCGAAACTCAAAATCTGGCCGTTTCAGGACGCGAGGATAGCACCATCGTGCTCGCAAGGATCGAAATAGTCGATCTGGGCACTTGTTTCGTTTTAAATAATGCATTTTCAGGCTTTTGAGGTTGATGCTTGTCGGCGAGGCATCGGAGCTGAGACTCCGGCGTCGGCCCGGCTCAGTTGGCCGTGAGGAGGCTGCGTGGCCTGATGATCGTTTTAATTCGTCCATTCAAAAACAAGCGGGGCCCGGACTCGATTGGAATTCAAATATCGGGGTGTCATCATTCATATGCATTTGTTTTCCACTTTCCCAACATCAAATGACGGATGGCGCAATGGTTAAGGCGTTACTGTTCAAGATACCCTCAAGGTCTCCGGTTCGAACCTTGAGGACACGTTTTGTTTTCTTTTACAAAACTTCAAATATTTTTCTATTTTTCCATATTTTCTAATTATTTACTATTTTGCATCTATTTTAATTAGTTTCATAATTTTATTTATGCATTAAAAATCATCAAAATATTTTTCCTTTTGCTTTTTTTTTCAGAAAATCTTTATTTAATTTATAAAATAAAAAAAACATAATTTTGCATGCATATTTATTTTTATTTCAATTTTTGCATTTAAATCACTTTTAATTCATTTTAAATTATTAAATTGCATCCAAAAAATCCCAAAAAATTATTTTAGCATATTTATGTTAATTCCAGCATGTCATGTTTTTCTCATTCAAAAATTTGCATTTTTCTAACATTTTTTCTCTTATTCGATTCATCTCGTATTTTCCGATTTCTCATTCTTTTACAGGTTATTCCGTTTCAGACGGTTTCTTTTACTGTTTTCATTTTCCGCAAGTTTAAATTATGTATCTGCCCCAAAGCCATGTAATAGCGTAGGACATTTATCTTTCCGCACTTTACATTCCGCATTTTAATTTCCGCACCCTATAAATTGCTAGTAACTAGGCGTGTATGGCAAGATAATAATGAACATAGCTCACTCTAATCTTCAAGATAAAATATCTGAAATCAACACACTCTTTTCACACACGCACCCCTTAGGGTAATTCTCTCTCGTTGCCTTACGAATTCAAAAATAGTCAAGTCCCTCGAACGTAGAGGTATTCTAGCACCGTTGCCTTCAAAACAAATCATCATAGTCCCTTCGATACAAAGATCATAGACCCAATGATGGCCTCGAAAAATGATGATAGTCCTTGAATGTGCTAGGATACTTCCTACAAGTTGCTTTCTATGACCATCCGATGTCCCTTCGAATGTCCCGCTCACATCCAACAAATAGAGTTACCTACCAACTAATGGTACGGATAGCACTATTCTAAAGGAACGTAAAACAACACGAAAGCGACCAATTACGAGTAGGTAATAAGACTTTTAGTTGCTTGCTCTAATCAAAATACTTTTCACACCTCACACTTTTTCAAAGTTCAAACACTTTTCAAAACGAAACATTTAGTCACTTTTATAAATTCCTACATGAATTTTAAAGCGATCTAGAAACTCAAGCCCGTATAACTACGGATGGAAAGGGGTGCTAATACCTTCCCTTTTCATAACCTTCTCCTTACTCGTAATCTAACGAAGGTCTTTTTCGTACTTTTTACCTTCCCTTAATTGGATAAAATAAAAGTCGGTGGCGACTCTTGCTATCCGCACATTTGCGATACAAAAATCCACAAAGTCAGTTCACCGTATTACAATAATGAGAGAGACTTCCCGGTCAAAAAGCATCAGAAAATACCCGACGAGCTGAAAAATATGCCTTATGGAGTGCCCAAAACGCACTGAAAACCCAAAATTCACTTTATTGAGAAATAAGCGAATAAATTCCTTTCTTTTGACGAAACGACCTCTGATCTGAATAGATAAACTGCAGGAAAATTTGAAATAATCCCATAGCTTATGGAACCACATCAAAATATCTTTCTAACCACAATACGTTGTATTGAGCATGCGAAACAAAGAATATCGATACCAGGCTCAAAGTGATTTGAGATAACCGAAACGTGTCATTTCTTTCACCACTTGGGATAACTTGCACCTAGTAACCCCATGATCAATTCTATTTGTGCAACTACATTTATGTTTATGCAATCTAATCATAAGCCAGAAATACGAGAAAGAAGAGGGTAAATTTTGGGGTACAATATTAGGCACCCAAAGCATCTACGGTACTCCGTAGGAACCTATTTGAAAATTTGTATATGTGTGCTAAAAAGGAGTATATGTACAAAATGGATGGTGGCGGGAGAAAAGAAGTATTTTTTATAATTTTTGGTTTGGTAGAATTTCCAATGAGTTCTAGGCCTACATACCAACAATGTGCAATGTTGAAATCAAAACCAAGTAGAAGCAATGTAGCGCTATGTTAAGCAATCGCCAAGTGACTTATGTAGAAGCCACCCTACAACGAGGCCGATCAATTGTGATGCATGTGTTGAAAAAGCAAACGAGAAAAATGATATGTAGATCATCTTCTAATGTTTGTTAACACGTGTAAAAAATAAAAAAAGAAAGGGATAAGATGAATAGGGATGAGAAATGATAGATCAACTTGGATTATCTTCTTCAAATTTCTTCCATCTTTAAGTTCAACCACTCATCTTAGTGGATTAAGGCACAAAATATATTGTTGAATTAAAGCACCAAGAACTTATTATATAATTAATCCTTTGATAGATTTGAATCACCAATAGATTTCTCCAACCTCATCAACACCCAAAATCTATTGAGATTAAAGAGGAATTAGGTGTTCAAGACTACAATCCTAGGCAATCATCAAAAGAATGGAGTAGAAGAAGAGTAAATATTAAAAACAAGTAAAAAAACAAGTGAAAATCACAATTCTGCCTCTATGTCATCGATTGCAGCAACATGCAAATTGATTGCACACTGTAATTTTTTCAATTTATTTTTAAAATGCGGCCTGTGCAATCGATTGCAGTAGGATGAAAATCGACTGCACACTATAAAAACTAGAAAAATCACATTTCTAAAGGCCAAATTCTTATTCAAAACTTTTCACAAACACCTTGTGTTCATTGTTTCAATTGAGCACAGAAATTCCAACTAATTTCTGAGAATTTAACATCAATGGAACTAATAACAAGTGTGCTCAATGAATCAAACAACAACAATTATCAAGAAATCACACAATGAAAGATGAAAATCAACACTCACCACTTGTAGATCTTGAGAAAAAATTGCAAGAGTAACGCTTCAAATTGCTTCACTTCAACTTCAAAAATCAGAATCACAAGCCTAGATCTAAGGAATTGAAGAAGAAAAAGAGAATGGATGGAGGTTTAGCTCAAAGAATTAGAGAATTCCAATGGAGAATTCACTAATCTTTATGAAGAAGAAAAACCTTTGAGTGAATTTGGAGAATTGTGGAAAATGAGAGAATTAAGAGAGTAGAGAAATATTTTGACAAGGTGAGTTTGGATATCAAAAGCTTGAAATTTGAATGAGAGGAGGCCTCTATTTATAAGGTTTTGGTTTGAGAATGAGTGATGGTTTGGAGTTTGGTTTGGAAATTAGAATTAGGCTTGGAAATTTATTTTGGAGCCAAAATTGAATTAATTGGTAATTAATTTCGAAATTAAAAGAAAATAAAAAAAGAAATTGGAGCCCAAGCCCACAAACTTGAAAATTACCCAATTTTTCAGCATCCTGCGCAGTGCAAATCGATTGCACTAAATCATTTTTTGAGAATTTGCTGAAATTGGTCAGTGACCAATTGATTGCTCAATTGTGAAAATCGATTGCACCCTGTTTGTTATTTTGAAAAATTGGTTTTAAATCAAGTTTGGGAAAAAACATCCGAAAAACTTACACTCGTCTGATGTCTTGGATTGATACCTACAAAAATACAAGATTTAAAGACAAAAGCAAATACTTTTTTTTGTATTTTAACAGGGGTTAGTAGATGAAATAAACGCAGATCAATCATGCATGCAGAAAATAATTAGGGTGCTTGGTGATTCCTTAAGAGCAAACTTAGGAATAGGACAACCATTAGAGCCCAACCTTGTTTGTGATCTTAATGCATTGTGATGCCAACTTGTTTTAATATATAATCTTCTGAAAGAGTTTGTTTAACAAGCCACGAGTGTGGCCTAGTGGTTAATCTTTTCACCTTTCAAGCCCATGTCCTGAGTTCAACACTCACCATGGCCAAAATAAATTTTTAACACTAGTTTTTTTCATGTTTTTAACAAACTACACCTTTTCAAAAACCAATTAAAACTTCTCATTTTGAGATGATTTTTTGCACACTTGTCGTTTAGTAAATCTATTTTATGATTATGTCAAAAAATCCCAAAAAATATTTTCTTTTGATATATTTTTATTAGGTTAAAAGTAAGACTTTTTAAGTAATTTAAAATACTTTCAAAAATGTTTTCTTCTTGATTTCTTTAACCTAATCTTTTTCAAAACATTCATGTGAATAAACTTTAATCCCACAAGTCTTTTCAAAATATTCAAAATGTTTTAATTGACTTATACACCTCCTACTCCATGATCGATTCGATTAATTCCTTGAAAATACAAACTGAACTAGGTTTCTTTCTCGAAAACATTTCTAATTCAAAAATCAAATTGATCATGGGCCTCCCCTAAGGTGTAAGTTCCAACCATCTTTGTACATGTTCAATTCCTTGTACATATCCAACCATCTTTGTACATATTCAATTCCTTGTACATATCCAACCATCTTTGTGCATATTCATTTATAACTAGCTTCGTTCGCTTGTTTTACCTACTTGTTTATACACCAATTCCACTGGTATTAAGAGGAGCATTATTCTCGGTGAAACTGCTCTTATTCCAGTGGGCCTCCCTTAAGGTGTAAGTACCACTCTCTTGTATATATCCAAGTATCACTAGCTTTATTTGCTTGTTGTATACACTTGTTTATATATTTCCTTCATAAACTCTTATGAATGCACACACACACTTTTTCATATATATACTTGTTCATGTTTATTTATGTCATTACAACTAGTATAATAACTAGGTTCCCCATAGCCTCCAATTGGGCTTTGGTACAAAATAACTCTCTCGTTGAGTTATCCTCCTCTTGGGCTTCCTACAAAAGAACTCCCTTGTTGAGTTGGCCTCCTCTCGGGCCTCATACAAGAAAGAGATATGGAAATCTCCAACAGCCTCCTCAGAGATGAGACACGAATCATCTCTATGGAAGAAGTATCTCATTTATAGCATCACATTCATATCAAACATTTTTTCAAACAAACAAACAGAACATCTTTCTTAACTGTAAGTGGCACACTTGTATACTCAAGTGAAATGCCCAATGCTTACAATGAAAGATCCAACATTTTTCAAAACACCTTCTCATTCTAAGAACTATAAGCGATATACTTGTACACTCAAGTTAAACACCCATTTCTTACAATGAAAGTTTTAACAATCAATTTTCAAAAATGTATGTGATAAAATAGATTAGATACATTTTTCATTAAGATGACACTTGTCGTTGTCTCTTAAAAATCATTGCTTCCACTAGCACATAAGTGGGAACTACGATTTCTCTAACTTTCTCAACCTCCTTTTGAGAATACGTAGGCAAAAGGTCTCACCCTTGACGAGCATACTTCTTTCTCCCTCAAACCACCCAAACCTTAGTTACCCTTAGATCCCGATCTACAATATCTCTGATTCCCTCTAGGGGATATGTATGCAGAAGATTGCAATGATCTTTGCGGGCATAATCATCATAAACAAACTTATGTTCCTACCCAACTTACCTTCTTAATACCAAAGGAGAAACTTTCCCAAAATAGCATAGCAAATAAAACACAAACACACAAAAGATCCTGTAGAGTACTATAGATACATAGGGTGCTAATTCCATCCCTTTGTATAGCCTAACCCTGAACTTAAGAATCTCTACTCCCTAATGCTTTTCATTTAGTTTCATACTAATCGCATCATATATATTTTTTAGGGTATTTTAGTTTCCCCCTTTTCCTTTCTTTTTCTAAAAAATAAAGCTTGGTGCTTGCGGCATCTTTTTAAAAAATAAATTATTTTTGAGCCGGAGAATCAAATTCTTATTTGGTTCCCTCGTTCTTCATTTTTACCGCTTTAGAAAAATGGCGACTCATTGAGTACTAAGATTTTTCCAAAAAAGAGGGTTAAGTCTTATTTATGCATTTGTTTGGTTTATTTTTGTTATGTGTTTTATTCTGTTACTCACGATTTCATGTGATGGAAAAAATCTTAACCTAGATTAAGAAACACTTAAGAATTACATGGGGGTATAGTCTTGTTAACTTACGAGGAGTCTCAGTCCTTAATAAGTTAATCTGAGATCCCTCACTCAGTGGAGGTTTCCTTGGGGGTAATTTTGTTAACAAGTTTGTTGCAAAGAAATTTTTGCTTTTCAAGCGAACCAGCGAAGCTGAGTTTGCTATAGAACCCATAGCCCATCCTGGCCTTTTAGGATGTAGTGTAGAAAAAATTAGGTATAGACATGGATTAGTTGTCATGCGAGACTATGATCAGGAGAGTTTTCTTGAAAAATATTATTGGACCACGAGTTAATTGTGTAATCCGATAATATTTGAAACAGAAGCATATACCCTGTATTATCAGTAGAACAAGTATTATCAAAGAAATTAAAGCTGGTTGGCATTGGCCTCGAAGACTCATGTCTCTTACTAATGAAGATATTCATTGGTATACTTTGGCCTACAATGATATGGAAATCATTGACAGTTATGGAGAATTTGCCAACGTACCTCTCATTGGTACACAAGGAAGAATTAAGTATAACTCATTATTGGCAAGACGTCAACTTAGGTATGCAAACTCGAGTAAGCTCATTGGTCTTACAGTATAGGGTTACTTTTACCATGAAGGGGAAGATTCACAAGGTTTGAAAGCCATAATGATAAGAGCTTGGCACCATATTCGATGAAATAAAAAGGTTAGGTAAGGGATTGTGTAGCCATGAAAATCTACACTTGTTGGGTAAAGAAAAAAGCGAAGGAATTCCGAATGCCTTATGCTTATGAAAAACCCATGTTCCCTGTGGTATCTAAATCGACTACCATTCCCATTGAGACTATGGGAAAATACCAAGAAACTTTGGCTAAGATGAGGCTAGAGAAAGATGCTTGGGAAGAAAAATTTCTTAAGGCTGACTTTGAGAATGTAAAGCTTAAGAAACAGGTCAAGGATCATGAAAAAATGCTCTACTTTCAAGATATATGGCTCATGGAGAAAGATGAGAAGATCCGTCGAAAGGACGAAGCGATCAAGAATTACATCAAAGAAAGAAAAAGAAAGCTTGAAGAATTGACAAATGGTAATCCTGCTCTTGACGAGTGGAAGAATGTTGTTAACAAGCTTAAACCGAGAAAGCTGAATTGAAAGCTTACTATGGGAAAGAGATTCTGAAGATGAAGCTACATCAAGCATTTGGTTCTTCATCCGACGAAGATGCTTGATTAATATTGTTTAGATTTTATTTTCATTTGCTTTGTTGTTGTAAGAGTTATGCTCCAAAAAAATTGTTGTAATCTTTCCTTAATATATCAATGAAATAAGAGTTTTGTGTTCCAAATGTTTCCAAGAATTTTCTCTTTAGAATTATTTGGAAATATATTTTCTTCTCTTTTTCATTTCATAATCATGCATCATCTTGCATTTAGAGTTTGTTATCTAGAGTCTTATCTTTTGG
Source organism: Vicia sativa (assembly GCA_021764765.1). Lineage (NCBI taxonomy): Eukaryota > Viridiplantae > Streptophyta > Magnoliopsida > Fabales > Fabaceae > Vicia > Vicia sativa. Next base: position 73,467,940 of record CM038794.1, on the reverse strand, counting down.
AATTTTCTCCAGGGATCGACAAGTTGTCGCGTCTTAGAGTTTCCCGACTGCGTTCACAGTTAGCTCACAGATACAATACTCGTGCAAATAGAAAGAAATCAATGGAAGATTTCGAACAAGAGAATATTGAGTTTCGTGGTATAGTAACCACACTTCAAGAGGAAGTGGAAAGACTCAGCGCTTTGGTGAGCTCGTTGGTAGCTACGCATAATCAGCAACCACCACCTAACAGTAAAGTTCAAACAACGGGGATTTTTGAAATCACTACTACTCCAGCTTCTTCCGTCGTAGTTAGCAATCCATTTTTCACAATGCCAGAGGGTTACCCTTGGGGTATGCCTTTCAACTTTGGTATAGGTTTCGTCAAAATATTTCTGAAGTACCGACAACCACAACTGCGGTTCCTACTTTGTAGAATTCAATGTTCACTTTGCAACCCGAAGTAACCTTTCCTCAAGTCACTATGTCGGTTTCTTAACCAATTGTGACAAATTCAACTTCTGTGGTTCACACTATTCCTTATGTGAACAACAAATTTTATCATGATCTTGGCGACAACGCGGATCCTCGTGGCCATATGGAAGATCTCAGAGAATAATTCAATAAGATGCAGTTAGAGATCAAAGGCTATATGTGGGAAGGATTTTTTTGGGAGAAATACCCATGATCTGTGTTTGGTTCCCAGTGCAAGAATACCAGCCAAATTCAAAGTCCCCGACTTTGAGAAGTACAGAGGTAACTCTTGCCCATAAAGCCATCTTGTGATGTATGCTAGGAAGATGTCTACTCACAATGATAATCATCAATTGCTCATTCACTACTTTCAAGGCAGCCTTACTAGCGTCTCTCTAAAGTGTTACATGGGATTGGATAGTGCTAATATTCAAACTTTCAACAACCTAGGTGAGGCCTTTTTTCTACAATATATGTACAACTTAGACATGGCTCCATACCGAGACCAACTTAGAGAAATGTCTCAAAGAGATAAAGATACTTTAAAAGAATAAGCCCAACGATGGAGGGAAATCGCTGCCCAAATCAATCCAGCATTGGAAGAGAAAGAGATGACCAAGATCTTCTTAAATACTCTTGGCCCTTTTTATTATGAACGCTGATCGCTAGCGCTCCAAATGATTTCACCGAGATGGTATACATGGGGATGCGACTGGAAGAAGGAGTCTGAGCAGGACGTTTGACCAAAGAAGTTGAATCTTCAAGCGGAACCAATAAATTTGGAAGTGGTTTCCCAAAGAAGAAGGAACAAGATGTTGGAATGGTATCCCAAGGGAGCCCAAAAAGAAACATTAATCACCGATAATAGGTAGCCGCTATTGCACCAGTTTTTAGTTTAACTTCAAATACGGGATTCACCCCATAATTTCAGCAACAGAATCAACAACCTCGACAACAGGCTCATCCATTCAACAATAATCAAAATTGTGCTCCAAGGATTTTATAATTTGACCCAATTCTGATGTCTTACACGGAACTATATTCTGCTTTAATCGAGAGGAATCTGGTTCAAACTAGAGCACCACCGCCAGTGCCTACTAAGTTACCTTAGTGGTACAAAGCTGATGTTTCTTTTCCTTTTCACCAAGGGGCACCTGGCCATGATCTCAAACATTGCATAACTTTGAAGTCTGAAGTCCAAATATTTGTTAGAGCTAACCATCTTTCTTTTAGGGATTTAAATCCGAATGAACAAGTGAATTCGCTGCCTAATCATGGAGGGCATACTGTAAACATGGTGAATGGATGTCCTAGGCAATATCATGTCTTCGACATAAACTTAGTAGGAGCAGATCTAGTACAGATGCATGCCACTTTCTGCGTAATGGATGGTTTTGCTTGACACAAATATGGATCTTGTAAGATTTGTTCTAGAGATTCTTGTGGGTGTTCTACTATGAAAACATATCTTCAGCTACTAAGGATGGCGATATTCGAATCCTCATAAGCATTTAGTCTCAGATATCATCTCGGTAACTCCTGAAGTTAACGTCATCATTTCTCATTTCAATATGCCTGAGCGCGTAGAGATCACATACAATAATCCAAGGGTTCTTGTGAAAACACCGACGGAACCTCTGACATGATAACTAGGTATCAAATAGAGTCGCCATTGAACGTCTTTTATCTCACAAGGGAGAAAGGAAAACATCGAGTAAACCTGGGGGAGAAATCGCGGTCCTATAACCGTGAAATCGAGAGAATCTAGGTAAGGGAGTTAGTTACGCGAGGGGAAGGGATTAGCACCCCACACGCCCGTAGTACTCTACGGTATCCACTTTCTATTTCTAGCTAAAGGGTGTGTTATATCTATGTTTAATCGCTAATCATGCATGCAAAAGAAAAGAGAAAATAAGAAACCACGGGGAAAAAAAAAGGAAGTATTTACAAAGTTTGCTCGATCGAGCCCCGTGACAAGATGCCTACGATTCCAAGTGCAATGGGAAAGTCGGAGCCGTAGTTCGGCTCACTTGTTTTGGTGTGTTTTTGTGTTTTTTACTTGTGAAAAGGTTTTAAACACAAAAAGAAAGAAAGCGCGCAAAGGCGAAAAGAGTTGGTGTTGGTTGGTTGTTTTTACCTTGAGAAAGGAGTTTAAACCATTATTAAGTGTCTTGAGTTTGAAGGAGAAAAAAGAAAAGCAAGTTTTAGTTTTAATTACATGCCACATGCAAAAAGAAACTAGCAAAGCAAAAGGTTAGACCTATGGTTTAGGACGCAAGGGAATCTCCACCTATGTTGACATGCAAAGGATAGGGATCCTAATGTCTAGGCTAAAGAACCAATCCTAACCAAGCTCCTGGAAAAAAAAAGCGGACAAACAAGCAAATGTGCACAAATCACAGGTAGAATTGCCCTAAACGGGTCTTTAAATAAACCAGAGGGGTTCCTGAACATGCTCCAGCTACGGAAGCCCCATCATGCATCTCTATTCCTACTTCTCATGGAAAAAGAAAGCTGTAAAGCCCTACTTCTCATGATATCTAGGAAAGCTGTAAGAGAATGCGGTAAACAGTGTAGAAACTACCGAACGGATATAGAATTCGAAGAGAAACGCAAGCTAATGAAATACTCCAGAATACTTCAAGTACTGCTGCCACGCAACAAAAGTAAACCGGTGATAATCGCTCAAAGCATCGAAACAAGCGGAATACCTGTCGATACGCATCCGAAGCGAAAATGCCTGCAAGAACGGGAGAAGGCAAACAAAACAGGCTAGAAATAATGTACACGTGGGTGTACAAACTCAACCAAAACCTGCAAGAAGGGAGTTAGACCCAAAAAGCAAATAGAGGAAAAAAGTGTGTGAACATCGAAGAAACGAGCCGCATGTGCATGCGTCGTGTGTCCCTGCATGAAATGGAGTACAAACAGTAGCCAAGCATGGCTAAGGTGATTACTGTTCACTAAAAAAATCGAAAAAATCAGAAAAAGAAACCAGAAGACCGCACTTAGCGCGGTATACCGCGCTAAGAGCGCCATGCAACCCAAAATTCCAGAACATTTGGCGCTTAGCGCGCTCTGGACCGCGCTAAGCGCGACCTGAAACCTACAGAAAAATTAGATTTTGTTCCGAACCACCTGTTTATGATGTTTTCATGCAACAGTTCGACCCACGATGTTTGGCCATTATCCAGCAGTGAATGAAAGCTAAATGAACATGCATGGAACGCGAATCGAGCGATGAAACCCATGTTCATGGCAAAGAAATGCATGAACATGCAAGGAATGCGAATCGAATCGATAAAACCAATGCTCACACCAAAGTATTGAATGAACATGCAAGGAATGCGAATCGAACGATGAAACCAATGTTCATATCAAAGTAATGAATGAACATGCGAGGAATGCAAATCAAAATGGTAATTCCAATGTTCATTTATGAAATTGAATGCACGAACATGCAAGGAATGCAAATCAAAATGATAATTCCAATGTTCATTTATGAAATTGAATGCATGAACATGCAAGGAATGCAAATCAAAATGATAATTCCAATGTTCATTTATGAAATTGAATGCAAGAACATGCAAGGAATGCAAATCAAAATGATAATTCCAATGTTCATTTATGAAATTGAATGCATGAACATGCAAGGAATGCAAATCAAAATGATAATTCCAATGTTCATTTATGAAATTGAATGCAAGAACATGCAGGGAATGCAAATCAAAATGATAATTCCAATGTTCATTTATGAAATTGAATGCATGAACATGCAAGGAATGCAAATCAAAATGATAATTCCAATGTTCATTTATGAAATTGAATGCATGAACATGCAAGGAATGCAAATCAAAATGATAATTCCAATGTTCATTTATGAAATTGAATGCATGAACATGCAAGGAATGCAAATCAAAATGATAATTCCAATGTTCATTTATGAAATTGAATGCATGAACATGCAAGGAATGCAAATCAAAATGATAATTCCAATGTTCATTTATGTAATTGAATGCATGAACATGCAAGGAATGCAAATCAAAATGATAATTCCAATGTTCATTTATGAAATTGAATGCATGAACATGCAAGGAATGAAAATCAAAATGATAATTCCAATGTTCATGTGCGTAATGATGCGAGCTAGCCTTGACATTTGAAGTTCTCTTTCAAGGAATCTAGGTCAAACATTACCACAAACATTTGGAGTGCACATGCAACAAGTTTATGCATAATGCATTAAATGCTTGGATATCTACATGTTGAGTGCAAGTTATGTTTCAAATCACTATGAATCAATGAAATTGATCAAGCTAAGTACTCACCAATGCATGAACATGCAATAGATAGTGCAACATGTATGAGCTTATGTCTTATGAACAAAGAGAAAACAAATGCACAAGTGTATATGCATGTTATGAACAAAAATCCAAACTCCGACACAAATAAGGCGGTAAAAATCGATTCAAGTCAAGGAATTCAAGAACATAAATCCTAAAATCAGAATCTACCTTGAATTTGCATGTGATTTCAGTATTCAATTTCAAGAAAAGCTGAAAATCAGAAACAGCTTAAAATAAGTGCTTATGTGAACCTAACACTTACTTGCACTTGAGGTTTGAGTCAAATTGAAGAGGAATTCCTTGTGCTCTTCAAAGAAAATACCATATCAATGAGGAATTGTAGATTATCTTCAGAATTAGGCTTGAATCCTTGAAGAAAAGCTTGAAATTCAGTGGAGAATTGAAGAAAGATGAAGAGAAACTCTTGAATCTTGGACTTGAGGAGAAAATCGAGATTAAACCATTCCTTCCATGTCAGATGTGAATAGAAGGAGGAGAGAATTCTCTAGACTGAAAATAGAAAGAGCTGCGATGGAGAAAAGTCAAGAATCGCAGGGCACGCTTAGCGCGGAGATCGCGCTTAGCGCGGTCTGTGAAAGAAGCCGGTGGTGGTTGCTTGGAGGGAAAGTTGAAGTTTAAGCTTTTTTTGAGTTTTTTCTGCTTTGGAATTTGAGAGAATTGGAGTGTGTATGGTAGTGGAAAATTAAGCAAATGAATGCGTGGTTTTTATTTGTGAAGAGAAGAATCTATTTATAGGTTTGGATCTTTAATCAACAAGCTAATCATGATTATTCGAATAATTTTCGTAATTAATCCAAGGCGGCCAAATCCGTGCCGAATTCGGAGTCGGAATGTAAACGAAAAGTGTCCGGAATGCAATTTTGCTTGCGTGAATCAAAATCCCGACTTGATCCTCACAATGTTTCCTTTTCAGGGATTTGATACAGAATGCAATCAAAGAGGGCAGGTTGAAGTTCTCAGACAAAGGAAAAAACCCCATGAAAGTGGATACAGATCCGTTGCTGATGGCGAAAACCAATTATGCAGAGCCTTTGGAGATCAATATGGTCGAAGTTGCTGAGAACAAAGCTCAAACAAAGTTGGAGTTCAAAGAAGATGGGGGTTTCGTTCTGGTTAAAAGCAAGAAGGAGGTTACCGATGGCCTTCCAAAAATACTCAAAGCAAAATCTCGGAAAGAAACAACACAGGCTACTGAAGGCCAAAGTGTTGTTGACAAGAATTTGGCTGAGGCTACTGAAGGCCTCAGGGTGAAATTCGAAAGGGTCAGAAATTTTTGAAGTTTCGGCATCAATTTTGGACCACTGACACGTGCGGAATTTCATTCGCGCTCTGTGGGGAAAATGCCTCAGACGATGATCTTCTAATCGAAATTTGCACATGCGTACCTCTGGGACATTTGAAGCTAACAAGATTTGTGAACTTTTGGCACCAGCCCCATCCCGTTTCGATGAAAATCGAGTGAGATATGATTTTTCGAACTTCGCGTATCAGATGAAAATTGCTCAATTCAGCTCAAAAACCAAACTCAGAGATTAAAATTCTGGCACTGATTGGTAAAGAATAAGCTCCCGAGTTGCAAATAAGAGTTGTAAAGGGCTTCGATACGGAATTTTAGAAATCAGTCCCGCTCAATTCTGAGCTTCCAACTAGAAAATAAAGCCTTTTCGGTGAGCCAAAACAGACGGTTCAGCACTAAAATCAGCTTGATATGCGGGGGAAAATGACTCCTTTGAGAGCCTTCCTCACAAAATCCAATCTCGAACTTCGATCGAAAGTTGTGGATAATAATGAAAGGAAGGTGCCAATCGAAAATCAACAGAAAATACCCAAGGAGATGAGAGATACACCTTCTGGAGTGCCCAAAATGCGCCGAAACCCGAAATCCACTTTATTGAGAAATGAGCTCTTTTGGCTGACATGTGGAATACCTGGAATCTGATACTCCTTATGATGAATGTTATGCATGCTACTACATGTATTTTTATGCAATGGAACTATAAGCCAGAAAAGATGCGGGAAAGAGGAGGGGAAATTTTGGGGTACAACATCTTGATTCTTCTTTGATCATTTGTCTACCTAGACCTGTTCCTTATGAGTCTCACAAAGTAGTTCCCTACCAATACAATGCAACAATGATGGAAAATTGGAAGAAAGTCCCCATACCTACTCTTTCATCTGTAGTTAACATTGTCGAAGTAAGTCGAGTAACTAGGAGTGGGCGTGTGCATACCCCGCTGCCACCAAAGCAGCCTATCGCTCTTGTGACTAGGAAAAGTCTTGTCTATGTACCCGTTGTGGATCATGTAGGAATTCCTATTGGTAATCCAAACTTAAACATTGGTCCGTCTAATGGAACCAATATCAATTATGACTTTGATGAAATTCTAAAACTAATCAAGAAGAGTGAATACAAGATTGCGGATCAACTGATTTAAACTCCTTCCAAAATCTCAATACTCTCTTTGCTCTTAAATTCTGAAGCCCAATCGAGAGGCCCTAATGAGTGTTTTGGATCAAGACTTCGTAGATCACGATGTGATTATCAACCGATTTGGTGGAATTGTATCCAACATAATGGCTTGCAACAATCTAAGCTTCTGTGATGAAGAACTCTCTAAGGAGAGTAGGGATCACAATTTTGCTCTACATATCTCTATGAACTGCCAATCTGAATCTTTGTCCAACGTGCTAGTGGACATTGGCTCTTCCTTAAATGAAATGCCGAAAATGACTCTTGCTCGTTTGTCTTACAAAGGAACACCTATAAAATTCAGTGGTGTGGTATTCAAAGCTTTTGATGGATTGTGAAAATATTTTATTGGAGAAATTGACCTTCCGATGACAATTGGTCCACATACTTTTCAAGTCACCTTCCAGGTTATGGATGTTCAAGCCGTCTATAGCTGTTGTTCGCGTTAAAAAGTGACGTGCTAGGGAATCGAATCTGAATTCGGATTCTCTGGCTCGAAACGATTTACTCTTTTGATTTATTTATAAAGATGCCGCGAGCATCAAGCTTTATTATTTTCAACACAAGAAAATGATGATTATGAAAAAGGGGAAAGCTGTTAATACCCTCAATTGATTATGATATGCATTACGACTAGCGCAAAACTAGACGTAACGCATTGGGGAGATTCCGGGCAAGGGGGTTTGTTATATAAAGGGAATAGATGGAGCACCCTAAATATATATATGGTTATCCATAACTTTATATATGAATATGTTTGATATGTTTGTGTGTTTTAATTGCTATTTCTATGATTGGGAAAGTTTCTCCTTTGGGATTTTAAGAAGGATAGATTATGTGGGATCCTAGGTTTTGTTATTATTGTGCTCGCAAAGATCATTGGGATCTTCTGTATACATATCCCCTAATGGGAATCAGAGCATTTGTAGCTCGGATCTAAAGGGATCTATGGTTTGTTTGGTCTGAGGGAGAAAGAAATTTGCTCGCCAAGGATGAGACCTTGTGCCTACGTATTCTCAAAAGGATGTTGAGAAAGTCAGAGCAATCGTAGTTCCCACTTATGCTAGTGGAAGCAACGGGATGTTATTAAGAGACACAGACAAATGTCATCTTAATGAAAAATGTATCTAATCTATTTCATCACATACATTTTGAAAAGGATTGACTGATTGAATCTTTCAATCGTAAGTTATAGGTGTTTTGCGTTAGTGTACAAGCGTGACCACTTACGAGTTTCAGAAAGATGTTTGAAAAATGATTGAATCTTTTAATTGTAAGCATTTGGTGTTTTGCTTGAGTGTACAAGCGTTACCACTTACGATTAAGAGATGTTTTTGTTTGAAAAGAGTTTGAAAAGTTTTTGATTGTATGTGATGTGATAGATGAGATACTTCTTCCATAGAGATGATAGATGTCTAAATCTCGAGGAGAAATTGATTGGATTAGGGGGATGCTTTTAAGAAGCCCGTGGGTCCTTGTATTGTTAGCCCAAGAGGAGGCATTCCGAGGGTCATCGAGGGTCCTTGTATGAAGCTCAAGAGGAAGCTATAGGGTATGGCTGGTTTTGGCTTTAAGAGGGATTTCACCGGGAAACCATCCTCTTAGGATTTCAAGAGCAATTTCACCGGGAAATTATACTCTCAGGGTTCTATCCTAGCGCGGGTGATTCTTTGTATTTAAAGCCCAATAGGAGGCTGTTAAGAGATTTCCTGGTCTCTTTCTTGTATGATGCCCAAGGGAAGGCTAAACTCAATGAGGAGTTCTTTTGAACGAAGCCCAAGAGGAGGCTGACTTAGCAGGGGAGTGCTGTCTTATATGAAGCCTAAGCGGACGCTAATCTCAGATGAGTGAGTTTTCTTATATGAAGCCTAAGAGGAGGCTGAACTCAGGTGAATGAGTTACCTTGTACAAAGCCCAAGAGGAGGCTATCTTTGTGGGGAACCTATTGGTTAGACTAGTTGTTATGTTATAGCTAGACAGTTGTATAAACAAGTGTATGAAGTTTATTAACAGGAGTTTATGAAGGAAATATAAACAATGTATGATGTTTATTTACAAGAGTTTATGAAGGAAATATAAACAAGTGTGTGTGAAACGAACGTTTTAAACGAGCGTAACTTGATTATTCACAAGTTTGAACTGTGTACAAGGAAGTAAATATGTACACGAACGAGTATTAATGTACAAGGAGGTGTGGATGTACATAGGAGGGTTGGGACTTACACCATAATGGAGGCCCATTGGTTTAAAAGCAGTTTCACCGGGACTAATGCTCCTTTTAATACCAATGGTATTCAGTGTATATACAAGCGAAACGAAAACAAACGGACGAAGTTTGTCTGTACTTGAGTATTTACAAAAGTATCTGTATTATGTACAGGTGAAAATTGGTATGTACATGAAAGAATTAGATATGTACAAGGAAATATGTATGTACATAGAAAGAATTTTGGGACTTACACCGTAAGGGAGGCCCATGATCGGTTAAGAAATTCGAGGAAAAACGAATTTGGTTTTATCGTCAAATCGGATCGATCATGGAAAAGGATGTAAGTTTGATGAAAAGTTTTGAAAAAAGATCTTGAAAGTTTTTTTGAAAAGTGAAATATACTTGTGAGAAGTTTGGAAAAGAATCGGGCTTCGAAAGTTTGAAAAAATCACCTTTGAAAGTGCTTTGAAAAGTACTCAAAAGTACCATTTTCGACTCAATAAAAATATAATCAGATGAAAGTATTTTTGAATTTTTTTGACACTATCATAAAATAGATATGTTAATTGACATGCGTACAAAAAATCACCTCAAAATGAGGAGTTTTGATTGGGTTTTGAAAGAGTCAAAGTTTGAAAAAAATATGAAGAGAAAATGAAAAAGTTTGGCAAAAATGGTCCCAAGGCTACTCGAACCCGGGACCATTGGGCAAGGCGCGGCAAGGGAATGACTTAAGAGTGAGCTGGAAACCGCTGGGGCGGCAATACATCCGTGTATTGAGTTCAAACCAATTAATTATATTACAAACTGGAATTTTGAACTTGAAAAAACGCACGCACTCATCTTCTTCTTCCTCAATCCTTCAATCAACCATGGTTTCTTTGTTTCTCAACGAAATTGCTCGATGTAAACATCAAACTTGATCGAAATTGAACCAGGAACATGATGATGTGGTTTAATTTCATTTATTTTTAGCTTAACATGATTAAATTTCCAGAAAACACGAAGAACCCTAATTCCTTAAAATCAAATTGAAATCGTGTATGGTTATGGAATTAAGCAATTGATTGATGGTTAAGCTTCAGTGATTGTGCAGAAACAAAACGGCCAAGAGCTTTTTAAACTGGGAGTGAGAAATCAAGGAGTTCGAAGTTTGAGTTCTTACCTCTTGAAGCTGAGATCGAAATCCTCAATGGAGTGTTTCCAGATTTGTTTTGATGATTCCTATAGCACCAGTGGACTTCAAGGATCGTGTGAGGATGGTCTGCTTACTCTGAAATTGCCTGGATCATTCCAACCAAGTCCACCTGCATATGCTTCAAAGTGAAACTCGAATTCGATGTTAGAGGTGTTACAGGTCAAAGTTAATGATCTGCATCATCCATATGGAGTATGTTGATGATGTTTGAGTCAAAAAACCAAGGTTAGCTCGAGCCAAACATCAATTTCGAAAGTTAAGGCAGTTTTCGCAAGTTTGGAAGCTTGAAATGCAAATCTGATTTTTAGTTGTTTTTAGATTGATCTTAAGTTTCAAACTAGTTCTAAATGATGTTTATGACATGTTAGACACCAAATCTCTCATGTTTTTTCACAAGTTTTGAAAAATGCAAGAATTCTCAAATTGAACTATGTTACTTGAATTTTAAGAAAGAAATGAGAAAGCTTGTTTTGGCATAGCTTTGGTGTAGTTTGGAATGGCAAACATGACCTCTATTTATAGGTCAAGAATTCTGATTAGCAAGCAAAGAAAGATAGGCTTGGATTTGTACAACTTTCCTTAGAGGGCAAGAAAGTCATTTTTGCAATAAATGCAAAAGGAAGCTTCCTTTTAACCATGGTTAAATTTAACTTGATCTTATCTCCATCATAATTACCTCTCAACTGATTTTTATCAGCTCTAGCCTATCTCCAATTAGTGACAAGGCTTCTAGAAAGAGTTTTTGCAAAAAATGACTTGTAATCTTGAAAGTTGTACTTGAAAATCATGGATTTTGGAGCTCTATGTTTCAAAATCAAAAGTATAGCTAGACACCATGGATTTGCAAGTTCTTGGACATTTTGGAAAGCTTGTTTCAAGAGCTACAACTTTCATTTTTTGAGTTTTTTCTAATTCCAAATGGAACTATGTGAAAAAATGCCATGAAGTTTGGAAAAAATGTGAAATTTTAACACTTGAAAATTTTTCTAAGTGTTGAAAATTTTGACTTTTTGTTGACTTTTCCAAATTTCTTGATTTTTTATGATCATGATGGATCATTTGAAGTATTTTGATGATTGAAAAAGTTTTGTCTTGAAAAAGTTGACCAAAAGTCAAAGTTTGACTTTTCAGTGCAGATGAAATTTCATCAGATGATCCAGAAATTCACTGATGAATTTTGTGAACTTCTGTGATGTTTTGAATCCAGAAATTAGGTAAACATGTTGTATTTAGGATATGAATATCAATCTCTAATCAAAAAAGTCATTCATTGATCAGAAAATCAGTGATTGCTTATTCTCGATGAAAACCCTAATTGGTCGATCCTCGAAAAATCATGAGGAAAAGTTGGATATCTGAAGATCAGAGGTTGATAATTTGATCAAGATATATCAATTGAGGTGAGTGAACATCAACCCCTAATTGATTGCCTCTTGAATCAGATGAAAAATTGATGAAACCCTAATTTTGACCTGTAGAAGCCACACCCGATTAATTCTGTTCTGAACTGTTAGTGATGCAGTAATGCAAATGTAAGGTGGTATATTAGGTCAAAAATTGGGGTATGACAGTTGTTTGTTAGGTCGACCATGGATACATGAAGGGGGAGAAGTAACATCTACGCTCCACCAAAAATTGAAGTTTGTAACAAATCGAAAGTGGGTAACCATAAGTAGGGAGCAAGCCCTGTTGGCAAGCCACTTATCAACTTTTTCTTTCATCAGTGCTGATGATGTGGAAGGAACTCATTTTCAATGTCTCTCTTTAGAAGACGAATCTGCCAAGAAAAATAGATCATCTATCTCCTCTTACAAAGAAGCAGCGTATATAATGAAAGATGGTACTGCCGCCGGTTGGGGACAAGTTGTGATTCCTATTAACAATGACACCAATACACTCAAAAGCTGCTGGGAAGGATGAAACTCTTCGTCCAATCAAAGAAGTATTCCACAACGGAGGTTTCCTTAACCATGTTCCTCAAGAGGTCAATGTCCTTATTGAAGAAAACACTGAAGAAAACACTGAAGAAAACCTTTCTGGTTCTTAAGAATAGAAGTCTTATCTCAACGACTATGGATACATATCTTAGGAATAACTGTATACACCATTCTATCGTCCTTCAGATAAGTTCGAAGGCATGTTCCAGCAAGATGATAAAGAAGAAATTCCACCTATCCCACTTGAGGTCTTGGATACCTTGGGACAACCAAGTGGAAATTTGACTTCATGGTAAAATATACCGCCCCTGAAAGTTCAAGAATTTCAATCGAAGATATCCAACAAACTGGATGGGAAGATCCTCTTGAATATCTCGATCAACCAGAATAGGACTACATGCCCTATCAATCTCATCATCCATTTGAGATCACGACTGAATATCTTCGCTTCAATACACCTGCCAAGGTTGTTGAACCCGAATTTGGTTATTCCAAGATAAATGCAATTTTTGGAGACGATTGGGAAGATGGTCCCGAAAATGACTTGATAAGTGTCTCTGACAACGAGTCTTTTCATCCAGAAGATTGTGAATTACAACCTAAAAGCCCAAGATGTAACGCCCGTTTTATTTAATATTATATTATATTAATATTTTTGAGTTACCGTTTGACAATTGTTTTGGCGACGAGAATATTTATATTAATAGTTATATCTATTAATATATTTGGCGACGTTTCGTTCGGTCCAGTTTTTATTCGGTTCGGTTCGGTAAAATATTATTCGGATCCGATATTTAATTCCCCGAAGTTATTTTAATTAATTGAATTAATAATATTATTAGTGTGTTAATTAATAAAAATAAGTTAGGGGTGTGAGGACTAATTGAGTTGAATTGGGTTTACACCCTTGGTTGCTAGTAAGAAAACAACTTATAAAACCATTTTCCTCATTTTCATTCCATTCATAAACACCAAGTCAAACTTGAAAATGGAGAGAAAAAGAAAGGGTTTTGGAAGAAGAAGAAGGAGAGCATGAGCAAGCTTGATGTTGGGATTTTGTTGAAGCATCTTGCAATCATCCAAGCACTAGAGGTAAGGGGTTTGATTTCCTTTCCATATGGTTAGGGTTTGATAAATATATTTTGGATTTAGGAGAAATTGATAGGTTGATTCTTGAGTTTGGTTGGTTGATTGGTGAAATAACTTAGCAAGGTTGAGTTAGGAGTATGGATTGTGGGTAATTTATTTCTAAGCTAGCAAGACTAAGTTGCAAGAGTGAAGAAAAATAAGTAAAACTATAAAACTGTGAAAAAACCAGAAAATGAAAGATACACTGTCTGTTGTAAAAGAAGGAGGAAGAAGACGGATTGTATAATGGATCAAGGGGGAGGCTCCCACCTCAGGCAGAGGGGCGGCCGTCCCCCACTACTAGGAGTCCGCCTCCAATGGTGTGGAAGGCTGGGATGTTCGTCCCTTCTAGCAAGCATGGAGGAAGTGAGATTTTTGTTGTCTGCGTTTTCTGCTTTAGATTTTCTTGTTCCTACATAACTTGTTTCTGCATAATTTCCCAGTTTGTTTCTGTTTCTTCACATTTCATTAAATCCATATACTACTATTTAGTATTAATAAAATATAACTTGGACATAAGTTAGCCGATTAAATTTAGAACCCGATTATGTTCCGATTTCGGTAAATTCGACGACGGAGCAAGTTGCTCCGAATTCAACGAAAATTGACGTGCTAGCTAAGTTCGATGTGTAGAACGTAGTGGTGAGGTTAGTTTTTAGAAATTACGAGTTTTTACGAAACAACCCGAAATAGGCTTAATTATAGTTAAATTGAATCGGATTGCGTCATAGTCAATTTAAGACACATATGGACAATCTAAATGTGATGTTGATGATTATGATTAATGCCGATTATTAGGAATGGCTTTCGCGAAGATTATAGGTGTTTGACAATTTTTCCGTATTCGGAATTTAGTGAATGAATTGACAATGATGGGGTGTGATTAAATATAATATTTGCGACGATGTATTTATTAATGAATAATTAATAATATGCGATGCGATGATATAAGTCTTTGTACATGATGATGTGATGATTATATTGATGTTGTTAATAAATGCTTCCGATTTGTGAATGCATGACTTTAGATGATGATAAGTTATTGGTGAAGTTTTGCATAATGCAATTATGATGCGATGATATATTTATCTTGATGTGGATAAATTATGGCGATGTGGGATTTATGCCAATTTTGATGAACGATGACGATGTTTTTGTGTTGTGTTGTTTTATTGTCGAGTCACATACATTGCATTGGCGACGAGGGCTTTTATGCCAAGCGACAAGACTTTTATGCCAAGCGACGATGGGCTTTATGCCAAGTGTTCCTAATCATGGACAAAGCAACGGGTACCACATGCATAACATAGTCGTGTCTCATGGAGTCGGTTATTTTTATGTTTGAGTTGTTTGGTGTTGGGTTTTAATTGATGGATGATGTTAAATTGCGATGATATATGATGCTTTGTTGGGTGATGATCTTTATGATGAACATGAAATGAATATGACTTGATAATTTCATGATATCTATGCGATGAATATAAATGATGAGTTTTGCGATGATTTAACCTTGATGAAATGCTTAATGCAAATATGATGTGATGATGTTTGTGAAGATGGGCTTTAACCAATTTGTGATGGTTTTATTTATGTTGCTTATGTTATTAGCATTGTTTGATGTTGTTGTTTGATGTTGTCGTTTATGATTGCCGTGTTGATTAGTGACGTATTGACTTGTGACAATTTCGTGGTAACGAACATTTATGTGTTGTTGTGATGATTTATGCCGATGAGGTTATGGCGATAAAGTGTAGATTATACGCATTAGAATGACGATTGGAGTAAGTGAGTTTTGGTTATGTGTTGGAATGCACTTTTTGATCTATATCTTTTATGGTTCCAAATACTATATATATATATATATATATATATATATATGCGTTATCATGCCTTTGATTATATGTTTTGGAGTATCTCACCCTTTACATTGTTTCGCCGTTACCTTTATATTGGTAACATGCAGGTTATGAAGACGGAGTTTATAGCTGCTATTAGTCGAGTCGGTGTCGCTTTGATACGTAGCACTCGGGGGGAATAATTATGTTGTCTTGTTGTTGTTCTTTTGTTGTTTTTCCTTTTGTAAATAAGAATCATACTTTATGAAAATATGTTTGGTTAAGGAAGTTTAACAAAGAAGATGTTTTGATTTTTATGAATCAATTTATGTTTTCCAACGATGCTATGTATCCGAGATTTATACTTTAAAGCAAAATGTTTAAAGTGATTTGGTTTTGAAGGTGTGATGCCTCAGTATCGAATTTATGAAATTTTAATTTACTCTGACTTTTGCATATAAAACCTTGGGTAATATTGGGGTGTTACATTAGTGGTATCAGAGCAGTACGGTCTGTCGGCCAGGTTATTAATGTGTTAAACCTATTGTATGCGACATGTGTGTGAAACACTATCGGTACTTGCTTCTTTCTATTTGTTTGTCTGCAGAGATGAGTTTGAAACATGTGGGGGAGAAGTTTTACTTCTTGGTGGCGCTTGTGGCTTAGAGATGGAGCCTCAAGCAGGGTTACGCTTTGGTATCTTGGAGGGTAAGTTTGAAGACGCTGTTGTAGTTTGGTAAAGATGGTTTATTCACCATCATGATTGTCGACTATCTATTGACAAATTGAGGAACTGATCACCCTTAATCTCTTGTTCATAGTAGTCGGGATTTATGTTGGTTGGGATAGATTTGTCTTGCCAGCTTGATAGTGTATGAAGCAGATGAGTTAGCACAAGGAGGTGCATGGTTACTTGAGTTGTGGGCGAATTTGGATTTTGGTGAGAAACAAGATTTTGGCAAGCGAACTTCTTGTTGTGATTCTTCCGAAGCATATTGTGAAGATATGAGTGAATTACCGCCGTAGTGCGAAGTGAAGTGTTGATGGATTTACTTTCTGAACTAGTTGTGATTCGAAGTATCCTTAGGGGATGTCTGCTTCTGAGTTAGAATTGAACAGTCGACTTGAGGATTAGTTTGAGCAGAGTTTGTTTATTCGAGCGGGTCACCATGGAGTGCTACCGTTGTGTTGTTCGAGAAGAACAAAGGTCGCTTAAGTTGATGTCTCGTTTCATACAAAGGAACGGAGTGGATGTTGAGGATAGTATCTACTTCCAAGGAATTATGTTAGATAAATTAGTCATTTGGAGCTTTTGTGTTTAGTGAGATCGATGTGAAGTCTGGATGTCTACGGGTTAGTATGAGAGCTGAAGATGTTTAGAAACTGCTTTTCAAGATAGTGTATGGTCCTGGCGAGTATTTTTTGATGTCATTAGTGTGACTAATGCGTCAGGTATGATTTTGGAATGTTCAGACAATACTCTCATGAGTAGCTACAAGAGTTATTTCGTGTTCATGGATATTATTTGGTTCACATCAGGTCAAGGAAATTGTAGCAGGCATCCGAGCTTTGTGTTATCAGTAGTGAAGATAGACCAGTGCATGTCGAGAATTCTAAAGAAAAAGTTTTGAACTGTTGGACGTGAGTGTCTTAAGTAAGCGACTTAGACAGTGATATTTGGACAGTTCCGCGAAGATTTATTTTGTATCTTGTAGAAGACTTCAAGGGGTTATTTCAGAGTTTAGAAGTTCCTTTGTTTTGGATGGTTAGCTTTGTGAGTTTGATGGAAGATCTTTTTATAAGTTGGTATTGATCGTGGGTACTTTGACTTGAGATGGTTGAGTCGCTACTTGGACTTCGCTATGGGAAGCGAATTTGTTTGAGCCAGTGAAAAGTTTAGCGAATGCTTTGATTTTGGCCTTGTTTATTACTGAAGAACCTTGTCCAGTGTATTGTGATATTTCCTTTTGGACTTAAGATGTATTTCGACATAGAGTTGGAAAAGTGTATTGCTACCTTGGAACGATTGGATTTTCATAAGGAAAATTGTCTGACACGTGAGTTAGAGTTTGATGCGGTTGTGCTCATTTGAAATCTTAAAGGTGCAGATGTTAACGACGAGAAGATTGGAATTGTTGAAGACAATTCAAGTTTGAGTGCGATCTACAAAGAGACTTCCTCTGTTGTTGGGTTTAGTATGTTGATATCGCGGATAACCCAAGAATATCTAACTTGGGATTTATTATGTTGAAGAATGTCGCATGTTTGTTTTGAGACACTTGTTGAGATTAAGTCCAGAAAGTTATCAAGGATTTGTTCACTACTGCCATATGGATTTTGTCGAATACTAATAGCCGTGGTGGATTATTAGTTACGACTAAGATAAGTCTTGACGGTAAAGAATGTTGAGATGGTTTGGTAGCCACGGGTACCTTAAGACGATTAATGTTTTATAAAGGAAAGTGTTCTATCTGTGACTGAAGTCGGTCGCGACGGTGTTCATGTTGGATTCCATAAAATTGATGTTATGGTTCTATGTCCAACTGTTGTTGTAACTATAGGAGTATGAGATGACGTTGATGAGTAGAGTTCTTGAGAGGGTGTTTTGGTTGAGTTACCACTTGGGAAGATGGAAAGTTATGAAAGGTGTTTCGAATAAGAAACCTGTGTATTGATCGTTGCGGGTGCGAGGATGGTGATTACTTAATACAAATTTTGGGAATTGAATTGTTATAAGGGAAGACTTCATTGAAGTCAAGTGTATACGTCGAAGTTTCACAAGTGAATATTTGGACAATATTTGAAAAGGTCAAACTGTGTCGTGTATTTTAAGGGATCAATGGACGTTGATCAATCAAGAATGAAAGAGTGATTTTTCGAGTTGATGAGACTGATGTTACAAGGTGTCTTGATAGGTGCACGCTTTGAACGTATCCATTATGAGTAATTGTGAAGTTGGAGATTAACCAAGTTGTTTTACGATTGGCATCATATGCATAAAAGTGACGCATTATGGTTTAGATATCGAGCATTGAATTGATAGCGAGTATGCGAGATTGTTGGATTTGGACTAATGAGTTATAGTCGTAAGTCGTCAGTGTACGCCTTAGAATGAGTGGTGTATCGCAGTTCGGTTATGTTTGAGTAACTTGTTATTGTTCAAGGGTTGTACGTTTGTAACCTATAAGGACGATGTGACCTTGTGATTTTCTAGAATGAAAGTGATAACTGCAAGTGTAATTCTTGAGTTCATGCTTATGCGTGAATGAAGGCATCTTTTTCGTGGTTGCGTAGCACGCGTGGTACTATCCTATTCTGATTGTTTCAGTTTTGGTTTGTATAACCATTTTGTTGTTTTTGTTTTAGCGATGGTGTCGTTGTTGTGTCGTAGGAGTTTATGTTCCTATCTTTGGTGACTCATTTCTGAGGTGTCGGTTCGAGTGTGTGACTAATTCTATGGTTGAGGCGTTAGGATGGTATCGATCTTGTTTGTTTAGTTCTCGAGTGAACCGGTGTGTCTGCAACTTGTTTGGTTGTTGGGTGATTAGTTGGTTCTCGAGTGCATTGTATGGGCTTTGTATCTCGGCATGGTTGTTCTTGACTGGACGTTGTGGTTAGGGAGATACCCTTGTTTTTGTGTCTGTTGTATGTTGTTTAATTGACGCGAGGATTGAGCGGACGAATGCGTAGGCATGTCCCGATTTGTTCGTTTTGGTCGAAATTTCGAGGACGAAAGTTTATAAGTGGTGGAGAGTTGTAACGTCCGTTTTATTTAATATTATATTATATTAATATTTTTGAGTTACCGTTTGACGATTGTTTTGGCGATAATATTTATACTAATAGTTATATCTATTAATATATTTTGCGACGTTTCGTTCGGTCCGGTTTTTATTCCGTTCGGTTCGGTAAAATATTATTCGGATCCGATATTTAATACCCCGGAGTTATTTTAATTAATTGAATTAATAATATTATTAGTGTGTTAATTAATAAAAATAAGTTAAGGGTGTGAGGACTAATTGTGTTGAATTGGGTTTACACCCTTGGTTGCTAGTAAGAAAACAACTTATAAAACCATTTTCCTCATTTTCTTTCTATTCATAAACACCAAGCCGAACTTGAACATGGAGAGAAAAAGAAAGGGTTTTGGAAGAAGAAGAAGGAGAGCATGAGCAAGCTTGATGTTGGGATTTTGTTGAAGCATCTTGCAATCATCCAAGCACTAGAGGTAAGGGGTTTGATTTCCTTTCCATATAGTTAGGGTTTGATAAATATATTTTGGATTTAGGAGAAATTGATAGGTTGATTCTTGAGTTTGGTTGGTTGATTGTTGAAATAACTTAGCAAGGTTGAGTTAGGAGTATGGATTGTGGGTAATTTATTTCTAAGTTAGCAAGACTAAGTTGCAAGAATGAGGAAAAATAAGTAAAACTATAAAACTGTGAAAAAACCAGAAAATGAAAGATACACTGTCTGTTGTAAAAGAAGGAGGAAGAAGACGGATTGTATAATGGATCAAGGGGGAGGCTCCCACCTCAGGCAGAGGGGCGGCCGTCCCCCACTACTAGGAGTCCGCCTCCAATGGTGTGGAAGGCTGGGATGTTCGTCCCTTCTAGCAAGCATGGAGGAAGTGAGATTTTTGTTGTCTGCGTTTTCTGCTTTAGATTTTCTTGTTCCTACATAACTTGTTTCTGCATAATTTCCCAGTTTGTTTCTGTTTCTTCACATTTCATTAAATCCATATACTACTATTTAGTATTAATAAAATATAACTTGGACATAAGTTAGCCGATTAAATTTAGAACCCGATTATGTTCCGATTTCGGTAAATTCGACGACGGAGCAAGTTGCTCCGAATTCAACGAAAATTGACGTGATAGCTAAGTTCGACGTGTAGAACGTAGTGGTGAGGTTAGTTTTTAGAAATTACGAGTTTTTACAAAACGATCCGAAATAGGCTTAATTACAGTTAAATTGAATCGGATTGCGTTTTAGTCAATTTAAGACATGTATGGACAGTCCGATTGCGATGTCGACGATTATGATTAATGCCGATTATTAGGAATGGCTTTCGCGATGATTGTAGGTGTTTGACTATTTTTTCGTATTCGGAATATAGTGAATGAATCGACAATGATGGGGTGTGATTAAACATAATGTTTGCGACGATGTATTTATTAATGAATACTTGATAATATGCGATGCGATGATATAAGTCTTTGTACATGATGATGTGATGATTATATTGATGTTGTTAATAAATGCTTCCGATTTGTGAATGCATGACTTTAGATGATGATAAGTTATTGGTGAAGTTTTGCATAATGCAATTATGATGCGATGATATATTTATCTTGATGTGGATAAATTATGGCGATGTGGGATTTATGCCAATTTTGATGAACGATGACGATGTTTTTGTGTTGTGTTGTTTTATTGTCGAGTCACATACATTGCATTGGCGACGAGGGCTTTTATGCCAAGCGACAAGACTTTTATGCCAAGCGACGATGGGCTTTATGCCAAGTGTTCCTAATCATGGACAAAGCAACGGTACCACATGCATAACATAGTCGTGTCTCATGGAGTCGGTTATGTTTATGTTTGAGTTGTTTGGTGTTGAGTTTTAATTGATGGATGATGTTAAATTGCGATGATATATGATGCTTTGGTGGGTGATGATCTTTATGATGAACATGAAATGCATATGAATTGATAATTTCATGATATCTATGCGATGAATATAAATGATGAGTTTTGCGATGATTTAACCTTGATGAAATGCTTAATGCAAATATGATGTGATGATGTTTGTGACGATGGGCTTTAACCAATTTGTGATGGTTTTATTTATGTTGCTTATGTTATTATCATTGTTTGATGTTGTCATTTATGATTGCCATGTTGATTAGTGACGTATTGACTTGTGACGATTTCGTGGTAACGAACATTTATGTGTTGTTGTGATGATTTATGTCGATGAGGTTATGGCAATAAAGTTTAGATTATATGCATTAGAATGACGATTGGAGTAAGTGAGTTTTGGTTATGTGTTGGAATGCACTTTTTAATCTATATCTTTTATGATTCCAAATACTATATATATATATATATATATATATATATATATATATATATATGTTATCATGCCTTTGATTATATGTTTTGGAGTATCTCACCCTTTACATTGTTTCGCCGTTACGTTTATATTGGTAACGTGTAGGTTATGAAGACGGAGTTTATAGCTGCTATTAGTCGAGTCGGTGTCGCTCTATTACGTAGCACTCGGGGGGAATAATTATGTTGTCTTGTTGTTGTTATTTTGTTGTTTTTCCTTTTATAAATAAGAATCATACTTTATGAAAATATGATTGGTTAAGGAAGTTTAACAAAGAAGATGTTTCGATTTTTATGAATCAATTTATGTTTTCCAACGATGCTATGTATCCGAGATTTATACTTTAAAGCAAACTATTCAAAGTGATTTGGTTTTGAAGGTTGGATGCCTCAGTATCGAATTTATGAAATTTTAATTTACTCTGATTTTTGCATATAAAACCTTGGGTAATATTGGGGTGTTACACAAGATACATGTACCTTATTTTACACTCCTCGACCAGTCGAACAAGCAGAGGAAGATGGCCTCAGCAGTACAAAGGACAAGGTTAAAACACCAGAGCCTTCAAATCCTACTCGAGCAACGGTCAACATCATCACTGAAGATGATCCTAACGGAAAACTTCGAGAATACATTGTATACCAAGAAGTTCATCAATATTGGAAATTTGTTGAAGCTCAGACTGTTGTTCACCGTTCAAAGTATTCATCTCGCTTTTATTTTGACCTCTCGCCCAGCCCATGGCAAAGAGATGTTTCATATAGATACCTTGTAAATGTTTTTCTCTTTGTTTCACCCAAGAAAAAAGTGTTTGTGTTTAGGTCCTTGTTTCAAATATGAATCATAAATAAAGCGTCGTTTTATATTTCCCACATTTATGTGTTTGTTTTTCGTTTTTTCCCTTTTTTCTGGAAATGGTAATCTGAAAAAAACAAATAAAACAAATACTTTCAAATAACCCGCATACACTTTTGCATTCGCTGTTTTCTAAAAAAACGAACATAAATCATTTGTGCATATTAAAAATCAATAAACCCATTGAATGCAATAACTCTATGCCCTCTTCCAAATTTGAATTTCCTGTGTTTGAAGCCAAAGAAGAGGAAAAAGAAGGGATCCCATATGAGATTTTCCGACTGCTTAAGCATAAGGAAAGAGCCATTCAGCCTCACGAAGAGCCTTTAGAAACGATCAACTTGGGTTCTGAGGAAGACAGAAAAGAAGTAAACATTGGATCTCTAATCAATGACGATGTCAAGAGAAAATTGATAGATCTTCTCAAAGAATATGTCGATGTGTTTGCCTGGTCCTATCGGGACATGCCAGGGTTGGATACCAACATTGTAGAACATCACTTGCCATTAAAGCCGGAATGTCTGTTAGTTATGCAAAAACTAAGGAGGAGTCACTCAGACATGGCTGATAAAATAAAAAAGGAGGTTCAAAAATAACTTGACGCATGTTTTCTCATCACCTCCAAATATCCTCAATGGTTAGCCAACATAGTGCCTGTTCCAAAGAAAGATAGAAAGGTCAGGATGTGTGTTGACTACTGGGACTTGAACAAAGCTAGTCCAAAGGATGATTTCCCATTACCACATATTGATATGCTTGTTGATAGCACTGCTAAGTTCAACGTCTTTTCCTTTATGGACGGTTTCTCTAGTTATAATCAGATTAGAATGGCTCCCGAAGACATTGAGAAGACATCTTTTATCATGCCATGGGGAACATTTTGATACAAAGTAATTCCGTTTGGATTAAAGAATGCAGGTGCAACTTACCAAAGGGAAATGACTACTCTCTTTCATGACATGATGCACAAAGAAATTGAATTCTATATAGACAACATGATAGCCAAGTCTGACACTAAAGAAGAACATTCTCTTGAAGTTGTTTCAACGACCGAGGAAATATCAGCTTCACTTGAATCCTAACAAATGCACTTTTGGGGTGAGATATGGAAAACTCCTAGGTTTCATTGTCAGCCAAAGAGGTATTTGTTGATTCTCTATTCTTAGGATTGACTTTATGTTTGGTAAAACTAATATAGCGACACTAGGTTAAATAGGATTTATAACTTGTAAGGAGAAAGCAGGTTGAAGTTCTATTTAATGGAGAAACATGTTTTGTTGAAATGTTTCAACATCTGGAACAACATGTCGAAGTAGATGTCACAACATCTTGTTTGAGCTGACAGATTGGATTATGTTATGAAGCTGAATATTCCTAAGGAGAATCTTTTGCAGAATTGTAACAACTTACTTGTTGTTACTTGGAGCCCAAATTATGGAAATATATTCGGGAGACTTTATTGGAGAATCTGTTGCAGATTTGTTAACTCTCTATTTGTTGTTATAACAATATGGAGATATTTGTGGAGAGTATCTTGGAGCAGTTTTAGCAAGCTGTTTTGGAGAATATTGTGGAGCAGTTTTGGCAGCAGTTTGTTATGTTTTGAAGGCTCAAATCCAGTTGAGTAATAGGACATAAATATAAGCTTTATAACCTATGTTGGTACAGCCGTGATTAAATATAATGTAGGTTTTAGGTCTGAGTATGTAGAGTGAACCTCCCGGATTGTGGGAAGGTCACCATGTGTACACCTCGAAGCCTACAGGTAAGAGGGTGTTATGTTCTTGGAGGAAACTGTGAAGTAACTCCAAGGTGTGTCCGAAGTTAGAAGAATATTTCTCTTAGTCTTAGTTGGTTTGTGTCACTTGAGTGACAATATTGTTTTGTGTTTGAAGTGTGGTATCTTCAAACTATTTTAGTGTCACAGTGTGTGATACTGAGGGAGTGAGCGGAGTATTCTCATATCTAAGTGTGGTATCTTAGGTAGAAGGATCACTGGGTAGTTTGATTAAGTGAGGAGGTGTAAACGGGGAAGGTTTAGATCTGAATTAATACTACTGATAGTGAAGTTCATCCCTGGCTTGGAAGCCCCCAGACGTAGGTTAGTTAGAGTCGAATTGGGTTATCAATTATCTGTGTTATTTTTGTTTCCTGCTCTTTAAATTTTATGTTCTACCTTGTCTATTTTGTAATGTCGGGGCTAATGTCATGACATCATGAGTCTGGCCCCTAACCAGGATTTTAATTGGTGTTAGAGCAGGCATCATGTCTGTTTCTGGATGAGATCCATGAGGGTTTTTTTCTGGTTGTACACAAGGTAGAATATTGTTTGAACAAGGAGAGTTCATATTTGTGAAGAACTAGACCAACCTGATTAAAGAAAGTTAAATTCAAAGACTTCATGCGGTAGTGAAGAGTTTGGATTGTATTTTTTAACCCCAACACAAATATAGGAAATGTTAAAACCTTCATGCGGGAGTGAAGACATTGATAAGGTAATCCTTGTGCTTACACATTACCACATGGTCAGGATTTTGGTTGGGTCTAGATTGTTGCTTGATGAAGAAACAAGCAGATTGTAGGGTTGATTTATTTTCAATCCTTATGTGTCATGCTTCCAATAAAATTATGGATTAAGCATTGTGTACATTCTATTGAAGTATGGCTACATTCCGCTGCATAGCCTCTGATACAACCCCTATAGTGAAAGAAGAATCTTAGGGTTATTTTACCAACAAAATATCTTTGTCGATTATTACAACAATAGTAAAAGTGTCAAAGATACTTGAGATCTTTCTCAAGTCCACTCATAAAGGCATGGATTATTAAAGTTGATGGGGATCAATTGATCAATGATACTCATATTCATCTACAAAGTGTTTAACTTGAAGATCTTCAAGGATGATGTGTTCCTAGAAGATGGAACAAATTTTCTACTAGATGTTAGAACATTAGTACTGGTGTGAAGCTACTAGTTGAAGAATAGAGGTTCTGGTGCTAAACTAATGTAGTGTGAGTACATATGTTTGGAACCTAATCCTGATCTAGAACCAGAGAGATAAGGTTCTGACCTATCTGTTGAAGAAAAATTTATGGTTATACACATAAGGTTTCTTCAATTACAAGTTACAGAGTGTGGAAATCTGAATCTTGTGTGGCAAGCAAACCAAGGATTCCTAATTTGGAAACTGTGGCGAATTCCAAATAAAAGAATGCTTCAAGGACCAACATCAAAGATGTCCTTAATTTATATATCTCAGGGGGAGTAAAGGGTATGGAGATCAACAAAGACAATGTAATTTTGCTTCTAATCAAATGGAAAGTCTTTCCAAGACTGATCATTTTAATCCAGAAGTACAATGTCAAACAAGAAGTCAGGACATAACTCAAGACATGTTTCATCCTTGAAAACTGTAACATCCCAAGTTCTACCCGGAAAATATAAAGAAAATCAAATTATTTTTAAAATTTTTATACAACACATGGGATGCCACATTTCAACTTTAACAACACAAACATATCATATACATAACAACTTTATTATCAGGGGACCATATAACACTTGCTTCAGCTTTTAAAAAAAAACCATTTATTTAATATTCAGCGGAATCATTAACTTAACTTCATATATCATTTACAATGACATGTTCAACTTCAAAATAACTAACCAGTTTGTTCAACAACATGACTTAGTTTTTAACAACACAATAAGAACAACAAGAGTCAAATAATGTAAATAACATAGACTAAACATCCCTCCAAGTGCTACGTATCACAACAACTAAACCGACTTGGACTAACAGCAACTAAGTTCTTCATTCTCGAATACCTGCACGTTAAAAGTATAAAGGCAAAGGCGAAACAAATGAAAAGGGTGAGATATGTAACGATATAATTGAATACATGATAAACAATATATTAGATCAGATTATATAGAATCACCACTTCACAACTTATATAGAATCATTTGAATCACCACTTCACAACTTATAATAACAACAAAAACTTAAATCATTCGACACATCAACATAACAACTATAATTATGCGACTTTAAATGCAACTCAACCATGCACGTGCATGTGGTACCATTGGAGTAAATCTTCCAACGTAATCATTTTCCAGTTTACTGAGGCACAAGTTATAAGCCTTCAACGTAATCATTCTGCCCCTAATAGCCAACGTGTTTTGCTAATCCAGGCCAACGTGATGAGCATTCCCTCCAACATAAAAATAGCCAATCCAGAGCAACATGGTGCCCAGGCCAAATTAATAATTCTATGTATGCCATGCGACCTCAACTTCAACAACAAAATCACGACAATGCAATAACAACAACAACACACAACAACGACAACATAACAACTAGTCAACCACAATTCAACATTGGCCATAGGCCAACAACTTAGTACAATTCAACATTCGCTAAAAGCCTACAACTTAGTACAATTAAACATTGGCTAAAATCCTAAAACGTAATCAACATATCAACGTAATCCCAATTCAACACTGGCCTTAGGCCTACAACTTATTCAACATATTAACCTAATCAACGTAATTAACAACAACTCATCACTGGTTAAAAAGACTACAACTTAATATCAACATATACTACATTCATCCACTTAATAACCCACTACTAGTTACTACATTAATCTTTGAGTAACTTATTCTATTATTCAACTTACAATCATTTGGATTGTTTTTATCTAATTCTAGTTAACTGCTTATCGGTTAGGATTGCTAGTATTTCGATTTTGCACTGCTATCAACAACCATTCTACTACTGTTCATTCATCTTTAAATTAGTATATTAATCCTAGTCATTAAGTATATTGCTAATCCACAACTCTGTAACTAATCGACTTCTATTATTTCAATGCTACCACAATACCTCGGCTAACCAAAACACTGTCCGTTATCTTCAACAGTTTTACTCTTGTCAGTATTCATATAATCTACATAATCCAACTAAACTAACTTCATTTAATAGAACACCATACAACCATATTGTCACTTTATTAATAAACTTTATACCAATTTCAATCACTTATCTTAGCTGATTATAATGGCACACTACTTCAATTCCTTCAAATTCCGGTTAATTGGCTACATCGCTTACAATTACCAACATACTAATCGGAACTATTTCCAATCGATTCCGGTATCATTCCTTATTAGTTACTAGCATTATTTTACTCATGAAAGCCTATTCAAAGTTCTCAAGTTCAAGTACTTAAATTGGGTAGTACTCACAAACTCGAAAATGTGTCCAAAACTACACAGTAGGCGTCGCGAACCACCTTCGCGCCGCGACTTTAGCAGGGACTCAGTTTGCGACGCATCAACCCCTTGGCGCCGCAACCTAAACGGAATAACAAGGGATTTTCTATGCTTCAAGCATCTCTCCAACACCACTATCACCAAGTTTATGCATCCTATTCTATGGTATACAAAAATGAATCAACACAGTATAATAGCAACAAAGGGGATTAAACCCAAGAAACATTTACAAATTTATGCAACCAATTTCATGGATTATCAAGCAATAATTTGGAATCAAATCACAACAATCAAAACACCAACACAAGGGCAAATCTATAAACCCTATCCAATATATCATCCATCATGTATTCCGCTATAGAGTTAAAACCCCACCCTTACCTCTTTGATGACAACTCTAAACTTTGATCAGATTTCTGGAACCTTAGCTCTAGCACTTTCTTTGCTCTTGCCTCCTTCTCCAAAACCCTACTCCTATTTCCCTTTTCCTCTAATGACCCTGTTTCTCTTTTTTTATAATCCCACATAAAATAATAATAATAATATTTTATTCAATCTTTTAGTAATTTAAATGGGCCTAAGAGACACATCTCCTTATTACTTTGCGATATCACAATTAAAGCCCAACTCAATTTAATAAAATAGTCAATTATTAATAATAATGTTATTTCTAATATTATTTCTTCAACGTAATCAACTTTATTAATTCCCCGACTAACCAAATAAAATTCGACTTCAACTTAATAGTCCAAATACGTTTCCCAAAATAATACCGACAAATTCGATTGATTCTCGAACTTCGAGTAAATACAACAATCAAATCCTTAAATAATTTAATAAACCAATTAGTTAAATTCGCGGCGTTACAATTCTCCCCCACTTAAGATATTTTCGTCCTCCAAAATTCGCCCAGCACAACTATCCTTAATATCGCTTCCTAATCTAACCCTCTTGTCCTTAAGTTGTGCTTGACAATAATTCGAACATTACTTTTCTGATATAACTGTATCTCAACACGACTTGAATCCAATACGCATACAACATATCAACAACCTTCACTTGCTCATACTTGACTTATACAACATCGCGTCATTACCGTCGCAACATAATCAAAACTAAAACACATACACATTTCTAATTCCATATCCGAGGTCACTCGTCCGCGGAATATCGATAACTCTATTAATCTCACCGTATCACTGTTATAGTGACATCGACATAGTCCACTTGATCAACTTCATCATATCATAGAGTATTACTCATCACCTACGGTAGCCAACAACAATGTCATGCAACTGAATAAAATTTTATAACACCAACATAATAGTAAGAATTAGACCACCAACCATACAATCCATCTTAATTCACTATCCTTATTAGAGCTGCTATCCACTTATAAGGTTCACAAGATTCAACCAAGTTTTAGACTCCGTTCAGAATTGTTTAACGTCCCTCGACTTTTCCATGGATACATCTCTGTTAATTCTCATCAACTCAGAAATAATTATCTCCACAATATAACATCCATTACTTAATGCACTATTAAGTTTGCAATTCTAGTCTACATCCTCCAACACGATCTCGTCTAACATCACTACACTTAACAAATTAACTCAACAAATATACACACAACTCACCATCAACCAATAGCCATAGTAACATCTTCATAGACAACATAGTACTCTGTCACATCACGCTTCAGCTATGCAACTCTGATTATCATTCTTCCTTTACTTGATCACTATCAAGATTACAAGGTACGTCTATACAATCCAACACGATTTCGTCCATTATCAACAAGAGATTAAGGGTGATCAGTTCCTCAATTTGTCAATAGATAGCCAATAATCATAATGGATTATAAACCATCTTTACTAACGATAATAATGTTCTTTTCCAACTTGTACTCAAACGCCATACTCCAATAATCTCCAAAGTGTTTTAATGATACCCTCACAACTTCCCTCTCATTCGATCTTGTCGATGAGTCACCAACATTCAACATTTACAAGGTCCACATTACACTCACTTAGTTTCACACAAAGGTTCAGTATTCTCTGACTCAAGAATTTCTACTACACTAGTATATTCACGCCGTCTCATCCCAGTTAAAATTTTAACAACGCCATTCCACACCGTCTTGGCGTTAGAGCCTCTCCAATTCTCCTTTTACTCATGCCACTACCTTGGCATCACAACCACGACTTTAATTCCTCTTAAAAGCACCATCCTTTAAAGGACATCTTCATTCCAATTACTAAGGGGTAACAATCATCTTTTGAAATTTTTGGCAAAAATCACATAGTACGCGTCGCGAACTATCCTTGGCGCCGCGATCCTTGTAGAAAAACATAGTTCGCGCTGTGTCCACATGTTGGCGCCGCAAACTAAACAGAACAAAATGGTTTGCTGCATAAACAATATTCCCCTAACACAATTAACACCAAATTTTCCATTCGATTCAATCTCAGATCGAAAACAAACTGTCACACCTTATGACAATGATTACCACAAGGTTATTCAACTTAATATGACGACAAAATCATTCAACCTTTTACAACAATTTATTTATCATCACAAGAATTCCACGACACTGTGTACAACAATCTATTACTCTATCACCGTTCCAACATTGACGTCCTACGCAAGGCTACACCAACTAACAACTTCCCAGTCTACCAGCAATGCTAAAACATCACAAACTTCTAAATTCCATCCGCTAAAATGTTTATCCCTATTACTTAACAGTTCACCTTCAGAAACATCAGGAATACTCATTCTACTTGTATACCAACAATCTCTACATTACTCCTCATCCTTCAAGAAATAAACATCAACAATGTGTGATCATGCTCCATCAAGACCTTCCAATTTGATCCGCAAACAAAATCTTGAATTCATGTCACCTCGGGAAACAACACAACTTAAACAATATTTGCATTTTCCCACCAGTAACATATGACACCAACATCTTACAATCGAAACATATCTGAGAAGCAAAGTTTCTCCCCCACTTAGCTTCTAACCAACTCCTGCAACAAGTGATCAGAAAAGAAAAAAATACCAACATTGTTTCACACACTTATCACATACAGAGGAATAAACAACATTAGATGACACTGGCCGGACGGACGGACCTGCTTTGATACCACTAATGTAAAATCCCAAGTTTTACCCGGAAAATATAAAGAAAATTAGAGTATTTTTAAATTTTTCAGACAACACATGGGATGCCACATTTCAACTTTAACAACACAAAAATATCAGATACATAACACCTTTACGATCAGGGGACCACATAACACTTGCTTCATCTTTTAAAACAAAACAACCTTTTAATTAATATGCAGCGGAATCATTAACTTAACTTCATGTATCATTTACAACGTCATGTTCAACTTCAAAATAGTTAACCAGATTGTTCAACAACATGACTTAGTTTTTAACAACACCATAGGAACAACAAGAGTCAATAATGTAAAAAGCATATACTTAACACCCCCCCGAGTGCTACGTATCCGAGCAACTAAACTGACTTGGACTAACAACAACTAAATTCTTCATTCTCGATTACCTACACGTTACCAGTATAAAGGAAGGAACAAATGAAAAGGCTGATATATCTAACGATATAATTGAATACATGATAAACAATATATTAGATCAAATTATATAGAATCACCTCTTAAAAACTTATACTAACAATTATAACAATTATATCACAACAACATTTCCAACACAACATAACAACTATTTCACAAATTGTGAATAACAACAACAACTTAAATCATTCGACACATTAACATAACAACTATAATTATGCGCCTTTAAATACAAC
The DNA here is from genome assembly GCA_021764765.1 of Vicia sativa. NCBI lineage: Eukaryota > Viridiplantae > Streptophyta > Magnoliopsida > Fabales > Fabaceae > Vicia > Vicia sativa. Next base: position 73,436,248 of record CM038794.1, on the reverse strand, counting down.
TCAACTGCACATGCATGTGGTACCATTGGATTATAACTCCCAATGTAATCATTTGCCAGTTTACTGAGGCACAAGGCATAAGCCTTCAACGTAATCATTCAGCCCCTAACGGCCAACATGTTTTTCCAATCCAGACCAATGTGATGAGCATTTGCTCCAACATAAAAATTGCCAATCTAGGCGAACATGGTGCCAATCCAGGCCAACATAATAATGAAATGTATGCCATACGACCTCAACTTCAACAACAAAATCACGACAACACAATAAAAACAACAACACACAACAACGACATCATAACAACTAGTTAACCGCAATTCAACATTGGCCATAGGCCTACAACTTAGTACAATTCAACATTGCCTAAAAGCCTACAACTTAGTATAATTCAACATTGGCTAAAATCCTACAACGTAATCAACATATCAACGTAATCCTAATTCAACACTAGCCTTAGGCCTACAACTTAATCAACATATCAACGTAATCAACGTAATTAACAACAACTCATCATTGGCTAAAAAGCCTACAACTTAATATCAACATATACTACTTTCATTCACTTAATAACCCACTACTAGTTACTACATTAATCTCTGAGTAACTTATTCTACAATTCAAGTTACAATCATTTGGATTGTTTTTATCTAATTCTGGTTAACTGCCTATCGGTTAGGATAGCTAGTATTTCGATTCTGCACTGCTATCAACAACCATTCCGCTACTGTTCATTCATCTTTAAATTAGTATATTAATCCTAGTCATTAAGTATACCGCTAGTCCACAACTCTGTAACTAATCAACGTCAACTATTTCAACAATAGCATAATACCTCGGCTAACCAAAACACCGTCTGTTATCTTCAACCATTTTCCTCTTGTCAGTATTCATATAATCTACATAATCCAACAATCTACAACCATTTCCCATAATAATACCGACAAATTCGATTGATTCTCGAACTTCGAGTAAATCCAACAATCAAATCCTTAAATAATTTAATAAACCAATTAATTAAATTCGGGGTGTAACAATTCTCCCCCACTTAGGATATTTTCGTCTTCAAAAATTCGCCCAACACAACTATCCTTAATATCGCTTCCTCATCTAACCCTCTTATCCTTAAGTTGCGCTTGACAACATGATGTGCGATCGACCTAATGTGTCTAAAGGTATCTTAACTGCAAGTGCACAATCTATCGCGGTAGTAATAAAAAGAATGTCGAATCCAAAGGGACTTTGTAATCACTCTAGTGCTAGGAAAGTATGTTAATTTAGCTAAGGCGGATGACGTCACGTTTTGTTTTTGGGAGGTATGGGAAAGTAAAACTAATTGATTTTAGATGAATAATAATTAAGCGGTCGGTATGTAATAGAGAGGACCTAAGGGATCTAATCATACCTAAGCGTATAAAGATGGTTAACTTAATTGTTCTGTAGAAATAATAAGTTTAAAAACCCTCAACTCACACTTTCGTGGTCTTATCTCGGATTATACGTCTAAAGCCCTATGCCTGCTCTCGCTAGCCCATAAGTGTTTAGAAAATACTCTTTGAAAACTTAATTAAATCTAATTCGTTTTAAAGCGCTCTCGCTGTATTTAAATCGAATGCCTAACTTTAGCTATCCGGTTAAAACCTCACACTTTCGTGGTCTCGATCCCAACCTATTCTACTTTCAGGAGCCTTCCTCTTCTTATCAATTGGTGTCCTCTTGGGTCTAGAGCTACCACCAACAGATTTTACTCTACACTTCTTTGTAGAAGTTCCAGCCTTGGTCATCTTCTCAACTTGAGAACCATTGTCACCCACCTTTGCTTTGACAGGGGAATCAGCAGGAGTGTCAGTGTCAGGATCCACAGGAGTTTTCTTGACATGATCATCAGATGTCTTGACATTCTCAGTGACATCTGGATCAGCTGCTAAACTAGGGCTGCCAGACTCTTGGTTAAGAGGGACAGAAACTCCAGGTACAGAGAGGTTTTCGTTTAGGATCCTGGTGACTATCCTAGCAATGGATTCTTGCACATACCTAGTACCTTCTCTATTGGATATTTCTGGAGGTACAAAAGAGGATGATTCAGAGGTCTTACCAGAGGGTGAAGTTAGTGACCTTCGTGTATTTTTGGTGTGCAGTTTCTTGGCTTTCTCAGGGTCAGTGACCATTGTACGCTGAGGAGAAACCGTCACAGGTTCAACATTCATGGCTTCAGCGCATGCCCTAATCTCAACCATGGTAGGAGATGAACAGCCAGAATCTTGGGATGATGAAGAGGATGAAGACATATTTTGCTGAGATATTTTGAAGGAATGAGAACAAGACTGGCAGAAAGATTGAGAGTATCTTAATGATGGAGAGAAAATGATACTTTCAAATGAAGAGACTATTATATGGAGGAGTCTCTTCCTATTCTGGAATTTTTTAAAAGGAAGTGGAAAACAATTAAAAGACCCAATTATAATTATTTGAAATAAAAGGTCTCTTCCATTCCTTGTTGTAAGCAATTTTAATTGCTACAATTCCTCGTATTGACAAATACCCAGTTTTCCCTTAAGTTCTCAAACTGAATAGCATCAAGAGCTTTAGTAAAAATGTCAGCCAGTTGAAGTTCAGTGGCTACATGTTCCAATTTAATCACCTTCTCTTCCACAATATCTCTGATGAAGTGATGTCTAATGTCAATGTGCTTAGTCCTACTGTGTTGTATAGGATTCTTTGAAATATTAATAACACTCAGGTTGTCACAGTACAATGTCATGACATCCTGTGTGACATTGTACTCAGCCAGCATCTGCTTCATCCAGACCATTTGAGAACAACTGCTACCAGCTGCTATGTATTCAGCTTCAGCAGTGGACAAGGACACACAGTTTTGCTTCTTGCTGAACCAAGAAACAAGATTGTTTCCCAAGAAGAAACATCCCCCAGAAGTGCTTTTTCTGTCATCAGCACTACCAGCCCAGTCAGCATCACAATAACCAGACAGAATTGGTTCACATCCATGAGAATACAGGATACCATAATTGCAAGTTCCACTCACATACTTCAGAATTCTTTTCACCTGGTTGATGTGACTTACTTTAGGTTTAGCTTGGTATCTTGCACATACCCCAACAGCAAATGCAATGTTAGGTCTGCTGGCTGTGAGGTACAACAAGCTTCCTATCATGCTTCTATACAAACTTTGATCAACATTTTCACCACTTGTGTCCTTGGACAACTTCAAATGTGTGGGAGCATGAGTCCTTTTATGGATGGCATTCTCCATTCCAAACTTCTTGACAATATTCCTTGCCTACTTGCTCTATGAAAGGAATGTTGAGTCTTCCATCTGTCTGACTTGCAGTCCAAGAAAATAAGTCAACTCTCCCATGAGGCTCATTTCAAACTCAGCTTGCATTTGGTTGGCAAAATGTTTCACCATTGTGTCTGACATTCCTCCAAATACTATGTCATCAACATAAATTTGAGCCACCATTATCTTTCCTCCTTCATTCTTGACAAAGAGAGTTTTATCCAAGGCTCTTTTCCTGTATCCTTTGTCGATGGGAACTTGGTCACCTTTCATACCAGGCCCTAGGAGCTTGCTTGATCCATATAGGGCTTTCCTCAACTTGTAGACATGATCGGAAAACTTGGATCCACAAATCCTTTAGGTTGTTCTACATATACCTCCTCATTCAAGTAGCCATTTAGGAAGGCACTTTTCACATCCATCTGAAATAATTTGAATTCGAATGCAAGCAACCTTGTAGTAGCTGATTGATTCGGTCTAGCCACTGGAGCAAAAGTATCATCAAAATCAATCCCTTCAACTTGAGTGTAACCCTGAGCAACAAGCCTTGCTTTATTTCTGGTGACAACCCCTTCTGCATCAGACTTGTTCTTGTAGATCCATTTTGTGCCAATGATGTTTGTTCCTTCGGTCTAGGAACTAACTCCCATACTTCATGTTGCTTGGCGGTTCAATTCATCTTGCATTGCTCAATCTAGTATTCATCACTTAGAGCTTCTTTGACATTTTTTGGCTCTATTTTTGACACAAAGCAAGAGTTTGAGACAGTTTCTCTGGATCTTGTAATGACACCCCTGTTTGGATCTCCAATGATGAGTTCCTTTGGATGATCTTTCTGAATTCTGATGGAAGGATCTTTGTTGGCTTCCTCTGGTTCAGATTTTGGTGAAGTAGGAGCAGGTACATGATCTTTATCAGGTACTTGTGGTGATGTCTCAAACCATGTCTCAACATCACATGGGACATTGTGTTCCTGATGATGATCATCAACAATGACATTAATAGACTCCATCATAACTTGGGTTCTGGAGTTGAATACCCTATATGCTCTGCTGTTAGTAGAGTATCCCAGAAAAATGCCTTCATCACTCTTAGAGTCCATCTTTCTCCTTTGATCACGATCTGTCAGAATATAACATTTGCTGCCAAACACATGGAAATATTTCACAGTTGGTTTTCTTCCCTTCCATATTTCATACAGGGTGGAGGATGTTCCCTTTCTTAAGGTGACCCTGTTGTGAACATAGCAAGCTGTATTCATAGCTTCAGCCCAAAAATGAATAGGAAGTTTCTTAGCATGAATCATTGCTCTGGCAGATTCCTGTATAGTCCTATTCTTCCTTTCCACAACCCCATTTTGTTGAGGTGTTATAGGAGAAGAAAACTCATGATTGATTCCTTCGAGTGCATCTCTTTAAAACATCAAACACATGATTTTTCTTTGATGAAGTTTAAGTAAATCTAGAGAAATCATCCACAACAACATAAGCATATCTTTTCCACCAAGACTTTTAACTGCATAGGCCCCATCAAATCCATGTGTAGCAGCTCCAACACTTTAGAAGTGGTGGGATGTCTAGACATTGGGTGTGACATTACAGTTTGCTTTCCAACGACACTCACCACAGACCCTCCTTCATCAATATGGAGTCTTGGTATCCCTCGTGCCTCCACAGAGATGATCTTTTCATTCCTCCGAGATGCGAGATGACCAAGTTTTGGTGCCACAATTTTACCTCCTTTTCATCTTTGTCGTAGAGCACAGAGCAGGTTGGTGTTCTCGATTCCACATGTAGCGGTTGTCCTTTGATCGACTCCTCTCATAACCATTTCTTGTTTATTATTGATTACAAGACATTCGGACCTAGTGAAGTTGACTTTGAATCCCATATCACACAGTGACTTATGCTTATGAGGTTAGCATCAAGCCTTTTACAGAACACTCCATTGGTTTGGAACTCGGGAGGTCAAGTTTCCAACACCTTTGATTTCTCCTTTAGCTCCATCTCCAAAAGTAACAAAGTGGTAGAATGAGGTTTGACATTATTCATGAGATTTTTATTCGGTCATATGCTTGGAACACCACGTCAAAGTACCGGTCTTCCTTGGCGGACACTCTAAGGGAAGTGTGAGCTATCAATGTGATCTTCTTCTTCCACTTTTGAGTGTAGGGTACCTTGCTGTTCTTAGGTTTAACATAGGGAGTCTGATTAGGGTATCCATGTAGTCTATAGTAGAAGGGTTTTATGTGTCCAAACCTTCCACAATGGTGACATCTCCATCTTTGAAACTTCTTATTCATGTTTCTCTGATCTTGATGTTGACCCCAATGTTGTGACATCTGCTTTGACATTGGCTTATTAGGTCAGTTCTTCTTCTTGTTATCAAGAAATTTCTTTGCCACATACCTGAGCGGACACATTTCCTGTTTTATGTTGTGACATCTTCTTTGACCTTGGTTTCCCATGCCTCTTCTTTTTCTTGTCACTAACAGGTTCCTTTTCAGCCACATATCCTAGACCATGCTTATTTCCTGCATTTTGTCCAAGGTGAAGAATTTCTTCCAACTTATCAGTCCCAGTAGTCAGCATCTTGACAGACTTAGTCATATGATCAAGCTTGGAATTCAACACCATAATTTTACTGTTGAGATGACTTATAGTGACTGTATTTCCTTCTTCTCAACTTCCAGCTTCACATTTTCTGACTCCAACTTCTCAATCACCTTTTTCTGCTTTTCATTCTGCTGACATACTTCACACGACTTCTTGTAAGTATCGCAAGTTCTTCAAAGGTCACTTCCTCATCACTAGAGTCATTATCAGAATTGCAACTTCCAGAAAGTGCAGTGACAAGTTTAGCTGATTCCTCTTCAGAGTCACTACTTGATTCACCAAGTGACAGCCATTCCTTTCTTTTGTTTCTTAAGAAAGGTAGGACATTCAGCTCTAATATGTCCATATCCTTCACATCCATGACATTGGATTCCACTGCCTTGACTTCCTTTTCCTCGACTTGGATCTTCTGCTGAGTCATAAGATCGATGATGTCGATGAAATGTCCTTGACATTTGACCTTGACTTTGGATCAATCCTCTTGATGAGCTTGTTGAACTGTCTTCCAAGCATGGCTATGGCTTCAGATATCTTCTCATCATCACCCTTCTTGCATTCCTCTTCAGTATTGGATACAAGTGTTATGCTCTTGTTCTTCATGTGTTTCGATTCCCATCTCAAAAGTCATAAGAGATCCAATAAGTTCTTCAACCTTCAAGGTGCTGATGTCCTGAGCCTCCTCTATTGAAGTCACTTTCATTGCAAATCTTTTAGGCAAGGATCTCTCTCCGACTTTTCTTCGACATCTTTTCACCAAGTGCTCCTGAGGTGTTGGCAATCTCCAAGATATTCATGTGAAACTCATGAATAGTCTCATCTTCTTTCATCTTCAAATTCTCAAATTTGGTAGTGAGCATCTAAAGTCTTGACATCTTCACCTTGGATGTCCGCTCACGAGTAGTTTTGAGAGTGTCCCAAACATCCTTGGCCAGCTCACATTGATGAACTAGTCTGAAGATATTTCTGTCAATTCCATTGAATAAGGCATTCAATGCTTTAGAGTTCCCCAGTGCTAGCTCCTCTTCCTCTTTGCTCCATTCTTCCTCAGGTTTCAAGACAATAGTCCCATCATTCTCAAGCTTGGTGGGAAGTTTCCATCCTTTGTCAGCAGCTCTCCAAGCTTTAATATCCACTGATCTTAAAAAAGCAACCATACGAGGTTTCCAGTAATCATAATTAGACCCATCCAGTATAGGTGGTCTACCTCCAAATACTCCTTCCTTATCCATTACGCCAGAAACTATTATCCCTAGATCTCACCCAGAAATAACAGGCAGGGTGCCTGCTCTGATGCCAATTGAAATTCATGGCAGCAGATACGTGATGTCATAGAGAATGTTATGACACAGTATCTGACACTCTGTTAATAATTCACACAATAAATTCAAACAACAGTAAAGAACACAATAAATTGATTACCCAGTTTAGTGTGTAACTACATCTACATCTGGGGGCTAGCGAGCCAGGGAGGAAATTCACTATTAGTAGAATTAATTCAGGAATAAACCTACCAGTTTATCTCCTTCACTTAAAACCTACCCAATGTAACTTCAATCTAAGTCCTACTTAGACCTGAGTTCCTACTCACTCCCCCTCAATCACAGCAGTGATATCAACCTATTGATTAATTGAATTGTGAAGACACACTTCAATAAACTATCTTGATTTTACTTCAAAGCTTTAATCAAGAGACAAAACACTCGTGCTTCAAAGCTTTGAGTGATAAACTACCCTTACAAAGAAATCCTAGTCCAAGGCACTTATCAATTGATAATTGCTTGGCTCACAAGAGTAACTAGAATTACACAAATAACAACCTGCTAAATCTTCAATACATTCCAGAGGTGCAGCAGTAGTGTAAGGGTTCTATTCTTTTTATAGAAGCAGTCCTGAAACTTCAGTTTTGGGCTTCCATAAAGATAGCTAGGGTTCACTTAATTAATCCTAAAAACTTGGTCTTATCAACAACCAATTTAGGTCTAACTATGTTTAACCTAACAGCCACGCGAGCATACAATCTAATAACAGAAAAACATAATAAAGCAGCTCAACAAACTTCCTGAAAAATCTCAGGAAAAACAGATTCTGCAGAACAGAATGTCACACTGAATGTCATAACATCTGTTATGACATCAGACTATTTTCTGCAGAATTCCAGCACAGCTTTTAGCTTCCAGTTCTGAGCTGTACTTTAAACATCCTTGTCAAGTAGGATTTATCTTCAATCTCTGAATGTCATGACATTTATCAAGACATTGCTATAGTCTTGTTTTACCAAAAAGTAATGCCAACTTAAAACACTAACAAAATTTATTAATTCTCTGACTAACCGAATAAAATTCGACTTCAACTTAATAATCCAAATATGTTTCCCAAAATAATATCGACAAATTCGATTGATTCTCGAACTTCGAGTAAATCCAACAATCAAATCCTTAAATAATTTAATAAACCAATTAATTAAATTCGGGGTGTAACAATTCTCCCCCACTTAGGATATTTTCGTCTTCAAAAATTCGCCCAACACAACTATCCTTAATATCGCTTCCTCATCTAACCCTCTTATCCTTAAGTTGCGCTTGACAACATGATGTGCGATCGACCTAATGTGTCTAAAGGTATCTTAACTGCAAGTGCACAATCTATCGCGGTAGTAATAAAAAGAATGTCGAATCCAAAGGGACTTTGTAATCACTCTAGTGCTAGGAAAGTATGTTAATTTAGCTAAGGCGGATGACGTCACGTTTTGTTTTTGGGAGGTATGGGAAAGTAAAACTAATTGATTTTAGATGAATAATAATTAAGCGGTCGGTATGTAATAGAGAGGACCTAAGGGATCTAATCGTACCTAAGCGTATAAAGATGGTTAACTTAATTGTTCTATAGAAATAATCAGTTTAAAAACCCTCAACTCACACTTTCGTGGTCTTATCTCGGATTATACGTCTAAAGCCCTATGCCTGCTCTCGCTAGCCCATAAGTGTTTAGAAAATACTCTTTGAAAACTTAATTAAATCTAATTCGTTTTAAAGCGCTCTCGCTGTATTTAAATCGAATGCCTAACTTTAGCTATCCGGTTAAAACCTCACACTTCCGTGGTCTCGATCCCAACCTATTCTACTTTCCTTACTTTCGTAATAAAAAGGTTTTATTTTTAATCACAAAAAGTTATAAACAGAGTTTAAGTTGATTAAGGTTTTAGCTTAGGTTTGATTAAATGCCTACTGTCATTTACTATCACATACCGACACAAGGAAATTAGCTAGCCATAGTAATTAAATTAAACTCACAGCAAACATAATTAAAGAACTGAAAAATAAACATCCTGAATAATTAATTAATAAAACTTGTAATAAACAATTAAATTGTGCCTAAAATTAAATGTAGTAGAAACCTGAAATAAAGCAAACTCCTATGTCCTTCTTCCACAAATCGGAAACTCGGACCTTCGGAATTGGGAAAATAAAAGAAATCTGAGGCTTGAAACAAATCCTAACTAAAATAACAATTTCCTGATATTGGAAATTGTTATCGGATAGTGAAGTAAACAAGGGAATAATGAAAATGCAGGAAAATAATGGAAACTGGAAAAACAAGGTTTGATTTCAGAAGAGCTTCCGCAAGGTTCGATTGAATAATGCCCTGTCCCTTCTTGGTTGTAATCCCTGCTATTTGTAGAGAAGAGTAATGATGGCAGTTGAAACTTTGATCGTGGCTTTGATTTGAAAACTTGAGAAATACTCGGGAGATTGGGTTGAGTCATGGTTTGAGTGAAATCAGGAGTCATTGAAGACTCTTCTGCTAAGCTTTGCCCACGTTCTCCACGTATTTCATAAACTGAAACATAGCGCGTTACGGTCGTGACAGTTTCATTACGGGCGCATTTCATGAATTGGCGCGTGACGGTCGTGGCAGAAACATGACGAGCGTAACCTGTATTTGAAATGTCTTACCATCGTGGCAAGGGGGTGACCATCGTAATAGCAGCAAATTCTTATGATTTGGGCAGATTGATCCTTTCGCTTTTGATCTTTGTTGCAAACTTTGTATGTTTTATGTTCTCTTCTAATTTGACCTAAGATATGTGGTACCTGCAAAAAGTCTTGAAAACTCGAAATATTCGGGAGTTAAACGGGTCAATATGATATAAAAACGGGTTAATTTCATAGCAAATATATGATACGATTTCGTGTTATCACAACAATTCGACCATTACTTTTCCAATATAACTGTATCTCAACACGACTTGAATCCAATACGCATAAAACATAACCACTACTAACTTGCCAACCATTTTGGAAATATCTTGAAACAACACCTTATAACATATCAACAACATTCTCTTGCTCATACTTGACTTATACGACATCGCGCCATAATCGTCGCAACATAATCAACATTAAAACACATACACATTTCTAATATTATATCCGAGGTCACTCATCCGCGGAATATCGACAACTCTATTAATCTTGTCGTATCACTCTTATTGTGACATCAACATAGTCCACTTGATCAACTTCATCATATCATAGAGTATTACTCATCATCTACGGTAGCCAACAACAATGTCATGCAACCGAACAAAATTTTATAACACCAACTTAATAGTAATAATTCGACCACCAACCATACAATCCATCTTAATTCACCGTCCTTACTAGAGATCCTATCCACTTATAAGGTTCACAAGATTCAACCATGTTTTAGATTGCCTTCACATGCATCTATCTTTCACTTCGCGATGTTAGCTCGCACGTAAACTATCTATTCAGAATTGTTTAACGTCCCTCGACTTTTCCATGGATACATCTCTGTTAATTCTCATCAACTCGGAAGAAACTATCTTCACGAAATAACATCCATTACTTAATGCACTATTAAGATACAAATTCCAGTCTACATCCTCCAACACGATCTCGTCTACCATCACTTCACTTAACAAATTAACTCAACAAATATACACACAACTCTCCATCAACCAACAACCATAGTAACATCTTTATAGAATTCGGAAAAAATTTATGAGACAACAAAGTACTCTGTCACATCACGCTTCATTTGCGCAACTCTAATTATCCTTCTTCCTTCACTTGATCACTATCAAGATAGCAAGATACGTCTATACCATCCAACACGATTTCGTCCACTATCAGCAAGAGATTAAGGGTGATCAGTTTCTCAATTTGTCAATAGATAGCCGACAATCATAATGGATTATAAACCATCTTTACTAACGATAATAATTTTCTTTTCCAACTTGTACTAAAATGCCATACTCCAATAATCTCCAAAGTGTTTTACAGATACCCTCACAACTTCCCTCTCATTTGATCTTGTCAATGAGTCACCAACATTCAACATTTACAAGGTCCACATTACACTCACTTAGTTTCACACAAAGGTTCAGTATTCTCTGACTCAAGAATTTCTACTACACTAGTATATTCACGCCGTCTCATCCCAGTTAAAATTTTAACAACGCCATTCCACACCGTCTTGGCGTTAGAGCCTCTCCAATTCTCCTTTTACTCATGCCACTACCTTGGCATCACAACCACGACTTTAATTCCTCTTAAAAGAACCATCCTTTAAAGGATATCTTCATTCCAATTACTAAGGGGTAACAATCAACTATTGAAATTTTTTGTAAAAACACACAAGACGCGTCGCAAACTATCCTTGGCGCCGTGATCCTTGCAGAAAAACATAGTTCGCGCCACGTCAACATGTTGGCATGAATTGAATAGAACATAAAGTTTTTCTGCATGAACAACATTGCCCTAACACAGTTAACGCCAAATTTTCCATTCGTTTCAATCTCTGATCAAAAACCAACTATCACAGCTTGTGGCAACGATTACGAAAAGGTTATTCAACTTAATAGCATGACGAAATCATTAAACCTTTTATAACAACTTATTTATCATCACAAGAGTTCCACGAAACTATCTACGACAATCTATTACTCTATCACCATTTCAATATTGACGTCCTACGCAAGGCTACATCAACTGACAACTTCGCAGTCTACCAGCAATGCTAAAACATCGCAAACTTCTAAATTCCATCCGCTAAAATGTTTATCCCTATTACTTAACAGTTCACCTTCAGAAACATCAGGAATTCTCATTGTACTTGTATACCAACAATCACTACATTAATCCTCATCCTTCAAGAAATAAACATCAACAATGTCTGATAATGCTCCATCAAGACCTTCCAATTTGATCCGCAAACAAAATCTTGAATTCATGTCACCTCGGGAAACAACACAACTTAAACAATACATGCATTGTCCCCACCAGTAACATATGACACCAACATCTTACAATTAAAACATATCCGAGAAGAAAAGTTTCTCCCCAACTTAGCTTCAAACCAACTTCTGCAAGAAGTGATTAGAAAAGAAATAAATATCGACAGTGTTTCACACACTTATCACGTACAGAGAAATAAACAACATTAGACGACACTGGCCGGACGAACCGACCTGTTCTGATACCACAAATGTAACACCCCAAGTTCTACCCAAAAAATATAAAGAAAATCAGACTATTTTTAAATTTTTCATACAACATATGGGATGCCACATTTCAACTTTAACAATACAAACATATCAGATACATAATACCTTTATTATCAGGGGACCACATAACACTTGCTTCAGCTTTTAAAACAAAACAACCTTTTATTTAATATGCAGCGGAATCATTAACTTAACTTCATATATCATTTACAATGGCAAGTTCAACTTCAAAATAACTAACCAGTTGGGTCAACAACATGACTTAGTTTTTAACAACACAATAAGAACAACAAGATTCAATAATGTAAATAACCTAAACATCCCCCCGAGTGCTACGTATCAAAGGAACTAAACTGACTTGGACTAACAACAACTAAATTCTTCATTCTCGAATACCTACACATTACGAGTATAAATGCAACGACGAAACAAATGAAAAGGGTGAGATATCTAACGATATAATTGAATACATGATAAACAATATATTAGATCTTGTTATATAGAATCACCACTTCACAACTTATACTAACAATTATAAAAGTTATATCACAACAACATTTCCAACACAACATAACAACTATTTCACAACATGTGAATAACAACAACAACTTAAATCATTCGACACATCAACATAACAACTATAATTATGCGACTTTAAATGCAACTCAAATGTGCACATGCATGTAGTACCATTGGAGTAAAACTCCCAATGTAATCATTTACTAGTTTAGCGAGGCACAAGGCATAAGCCTTCAACGTAATCATTCTGCTCCTAACGGCCAACGTGATGAGCATTCGCTCCAACATAAAAATTGCCAATCCATGCCAACATGGTGCTAATCCATGCCAACTTAATAATGCAATGTATGCTATGCGACCTCAACTTCAACAACAAAATCACGACAACGCAACAAAAATAACAACAACACACAACAAAACAACTAGTCAACTGCAATTCAACATTGGCCATAGGCCTACAACTTAGTACAATTTAACATTGGATAAAAGCATACAACTTAGTACAAATCAAATTTGGCTAAAATCCTACAACGTAATCAACATATCAACGTAATCCCAATTTAACACTAGCCTTAGGCCTACAACTTAATCAACATATCAACGTAATCAATGTAATTAACAATAACTCATCACTGGCTAAAAAGCCTACAACTTAATATCAACATATACTACTTTCATCCACTTAATAAGCCACTACTAGTTACTACATTAATCTCTGAGTAACTTATTCTACCATTCAACTTACAATCATTCAGATGGTTTTTATCTAATTCTAGTTAACTGCTTATCAGTTAGAATTGCTAGAATTTCGATTCTGCACTACTATCAACAACCATTCCGCTACTGTTCATTCATCTTCAAATTAGTATATTAATCCTAGTCATTAAGTATACCACTAGTCCACAACTATGCAACTAATCGACTTCTAGTATTTCAACGCTACCATAATACCTTGGCTAACCAAAACACCGTCTGTTATCTTCAGCCATTTTACTCTTGTTAGTATTCGTATAATCTACATAATCCAACTAAGCTAACTTAATTTAATAGAACACCATACAACAATATTATCACTTTATTAATAAACTTTCTACCAATTTCAATCACTTATCTTAGTTGATTTTAATGGCACACTACTTCAATTCCTTCAAATTCTAGTTTATTGGCTATATCGCTTACAACTACCAACATACTAATCGGAACTATTTCTAATCGATTCCGGTATTATTCCTTATTAATTAGTAGCATTATTTTACTCATGAAAGCCTACTCAAAGTTCTCAAGTTCAAGTACTTAAATTGGGTAGAACTCACAAACCAGAAAATATGTCCAAAACTACACAGTACGCGCTGCGAACCCACCTTCGCGCCGCGACTTTAGTTGGGACTTAGTTTGCGTCGCGTTAACCCGTTGGCGCCGTGAACTGAACAGAACAACACGGGTTTTTCTGCGTTTCCAGCATCTCTCCAAAACCATTATCACCAAGTTTATGCATCCAATTCCATGGTAGACCAAAACGAATCAACATAGTATAATAGCAACAAAAGGGATTAAACCCAAGCAACATATACAAATTTATGCAACCAATTTCATGGATTATCAAGCAGCAATTTGGAATCAAATCACAACAATCAAAACACCAACACAAGGACAAATATATAAAACCCATCCCACATATCATCCATCATGTATCCCGTTATAGAGTTAGAACCCCACCCTTACCTCTTTGATGGTAGCTCTAAACCTTGATCGAATTTCCGGAACCTTGGCTCTAGCACTTTCTTTGCTCTTTCCTCCTTCTCCAAAACCCTACTCCTCTTTCTCTTTTCCTCTAATGACCCTCTTTATCTTCTTTTATAATCCCACTAGTAATAATAATAATAATAATTTATTCAATCTCTTAGTAATCTAAATGGGCCTAAGAGACACACCTCCTTATTACTTTGCGATACCACAATTAAAGCCCAACTCAATTTAATAAAATAGTCCACTATTAATAATAATAATATTTCTAATATTATTTCTTCAACGTAATCAACTTTATTAATTCTCCGACTAACCGAATAAAATTCGACTTCAACTTAATAGTCCAAATACATTTTCCACAATAATACCGACAAATCCGATTGATTCTCGAACTTCGAGTAAATCCAATAATCAAATCCTTAAATATTTTAATTAACCAATTAATTAAATTCGGGGCGTTACAAAAACCAACAGGGATAGCTCTTAAACTTTTTATCTAAAAAATGTATTGATGGTGTGTATCACTTGTTCTGACTTAGTGTATGTCCCAATCTATGCACAAAACCACCTGAAGTAGTTCTTATAAAAATAACATCTCTTGATCAAGACAATTGTTACAATCTAGGTATGTTATTTAAATTGCTCAGGTTCTTAGAGTCTTTCCTTTAATTTCTTTTGAGTCCTTGTTTGAGTCTCTCATGTTCTTCGTTAGGATATGAGTAAAGTTAGAGTATATAGGTTATGTTTGACAACTTGTGACAAACATAGGGATAAAGGGTAGTGTTCTGACATTGTTAAGTTTGAGGTCCTTCTTTGCAGCTGCTTTTGCAAAGATATTAAATAGGTTTCCTATTCTGAGTCAGTCTGTTTTCTGTATTAAGTCATATTTTTGAGTTATGAACACAAATTGTGTCTTGTGTTCTAATTTATCCAATATAGAGGTCTGATTCTCTATGTATGTAAATGGATAGTTCAAGTGTTTGTTTCTGTTAGCTAGTTTCCTCTTGTGCTCTAAAAGAGGAATATTGTGTCAATCTGTATTGTAGCATAGTTCTCTGTTTGAGGGGGAGTATGTGGTATCTTCTTCCTCATGTGCATCATGGCCTAAATATTTCTCCTTCTTTGTGAAGATGGCGCTTATGATGTTATGTTTCCTATGCTATAGTGAGTTCTCCTTCAATAAACCTTTGTATTATTATGGCTAAAGAGGGGGAGAAGTGGTTCTATTATGCTATCTCTGAAGAGAAACTTTTAAGGGAGAGAAACTTTGTGTGATCTGTGGGATCCTTAAAAGAAAGAGAGAACATTGGATTTGGACCTTCTAGAAAGATTTCCTAGTGTGATGTTTCGACATCATAAAAGAAAACAGAAGATTGTCACATGTAGAGTTTTGAACATCATAAATAGTGAATATTGAAGACTACTAAATTATTGCTGCTGGATTAAATTGATTAAACCCTTGTATGTTTTATTATGCTTCTGTAATACAAAGGTTGTGTAAATTAGTTTTAGCCAAAATAAGCCAACAAGGAGATTGTTGATTCTCTATTCTTAGGATTGGCTTTATATTGGTAAAACTAATTAAGCAGCAATAGGTTAAATAGGATTTATAACTTGTAAGGAGAAATCAAGTTGAAGTTCTATTTAATGGAGAAACATGTTGTGTTTAAATCTTTCAACATCTGGAACAATATATCGAAGTGCATGTCACAACATCTTGTTTGAGCTGACATCTTGGATTCTGTTATGAAGCAGAATATTCCTAAGGAGAATCTTTTGCAGAATTGTAACAACTTACTTGTTGTCACTTGGAGCCCAAATTTTGGAAATATATTAGGGAGAATTTATACGAGAATTCGTTGTAGATTTGTTTATTCTCTATTTGTTGTTATAAAAATATGGAGATATTTGTGGTGAGTATCTTGGAGCAGTTTTAGCAAGTTATTTTGGAGAATATTGTGGAGCTGTTTTAGCAGCAGTTTGTTATGTCAGTTTGTTTTGTTTTGAAGGCTCAAATCCAGTTGAGTAATAGGTTATAAACATAAGCTTTATAACCTAAGTTTGGTACGAGCCGTGATTAAATATAATGTAGTTTTTAGGGCTGAATCTGTAGAGTGAACCTCCCGGATTGTGAGAAGGTCACCATGTGTAGACCTCAAAGCCTATAGATAAGAGGGTGTTATGTTCTTGGAGGAAACTGTGAAGTAACTCCATGGTGTGTCCTAATTTAGAAGGATATTTCTCTTAGTCTTAGTTGGTTTGTGTCACTTAAGAGACAGTTTTGTTTTGTGTTTGAAGTATGGTATCTTCAAACTGTTTTAGTGTCACAGTGTGTAATACTGAGGGAGTGAGCGGAGGATTCTCATATCTAAGTGTGGTATATTAGTTAGAAGGATCACTTGGTAGTTTGATTAAGTTAAGAGGTGTAAACGGGGAAGGTTTAGCTCCGAATTAATACTGTTGATAGTGAACTTCATCCTTGGCTTGGAAGCCCCCAGATGTAGGTTAGTTAGAGCACAATTGGGTTATCAATTCTCTATGTTATTTTTGTTTCCTGCACTTTAAATTGTATGTTCTACCTTGTCTGTTTTGTAATGTCGGATCAGATGTCACGACATCCTGAGTCTGGACCCTAACCAGAATTTCATTATTGAAGTGGATCCCGACAAAGTCAAAGCTATTCATGAGATGCCTGCGCAGAGAACTCAAACGCAAGTAAGAGGTTTTCTTGTATGGTTGAATTATATCTCCAGATTTACCTCTCAAATGACTTCTACTTGTGGGCTAATATTCAAGCTTCTCCGCAAAAATCAAGGGGTTCTGTAGACAAAAGATTTCCAAAAAGCATTTAAAAGTATCAATGAATACCTGCTAGAACCTCCAATATTGATTCCTCCAATCAAGGAATACCTCTAATTATTTACCTTACCGTGTTAGAAGATTCTATGGGTTGCGTGCTTGGACAACAAGATGAAACTGGTAGGAAGGAGCATGCCATCTATTACTTGAGTAAGAAATTCACAGATTGTGAGTGTTGTTACTCCATGCTCGAGAAAACCTGTTGTGCTTTGGTATGGGCTTCAAAACGTCTCCTCTAGTACATGATCAACCACACGACTTGGTTAATCTTCAAAATGGATCCAATCAAGTACGTCTTTGAAAATCCTGCTTTAACAGGAAGGATTTCCCGATGGTAGATGTTATTTTCTGAATATGACATCGAGTACCGCGCCCAAAAAGCGGTCAAAGAAAGCATTCTCGCCGATTACTTGGCTTATCAACCAATCAACGAATACCAATCTATCAAGTTTGAATTTCCTGAAGAGGATTTTATGTACTTGAAGATGAAATATTATGATGAACCGTTACCTGAAAAAGGTCTTGATCCTGAATCAAGATAGGGCCTAATTTTTGATGGAGCAGTTAACGTTTTTGGAAATGGAATTGGGGCAGTCATTATTACTCCCGATGGAACTCATATCCCATTTTCCGCCAGATTGCTATTTGATTGCACTAACAACAGCACCGAATACGAAGCTTGTATCATGGGTATCTAAGTACCCATCGACTTAAGGATCAAGATCCTTGACATATATGGAGATTCGTTCATTGTGATCAATCAAATCAAAGACAAGTACGAAACTCACCAGCTTGGTTTGATTCTCTACCGACATTATGCAAGACGTTTGTTGACCTTCTTCAACAAAGTTGAATTGCATCACACTCCTCGAGATCAGAATCGAATGGCAGACGCCTTGGCTACTCTATCTTCCATGTCCAAAGTCAACCATTGGAACGATATGCCTAAGATCAACGTTATACGTCTTGAAAGAATCGCCAATGTGTTTGCATCTGAAGCAATCATCAGTGATAAATCGTGGTTTCACGACATCAAACGCTTCCTTCAAACTCAAGAGTACCCATTTAGGGCATCACACAAAGATAGGAAAACTCTAAGGAGGCTTTCTGGAAATTTCTTCTTGAATGGAGATGTGGTATACAAACAAAAATTTGACATGGCCTTGCTCAAATGCGTGGACATACACGAAGAAGATGTGTTAATACAAGAAATGCATTAAGGGTCCTTTGGAACCCATTCAAATGGGCATGCAATGTCCAAGAAAATATTAATAGCTGGTTACTATTGGATGACAATGGGATACGATTGTTGTAAACGCGTTAAGAGATGTCACAAGTGCTAGATCTACACATATAAGATCCATGTACCACCGACACTAATCAACGTTCTCTCCTCTCCGTGGCCTTTCTCCATGTGGGGCATTGACATGATTGGAATGATTGAACCAAAAGCTTCAAACGATCATCTCTTCATCTTAGCGGCCATTGATTACTTCACCAAATGGGTCGAAGCGGCATCTTACACCAACGTTACAAGACAAGTGGTTGTCAGGTTCATCAAGAACAACCTCATTTGCCGATATGGAGTTCCAAGAAAGATCATTACAGATAATGGGTCGAACTTGAAGAACAAAATGATGAAAGAACTGTGTGAGGAATTCAAGATTGAGAATCATAACTCTTCTCATTACCGACCAAAGATGAATGGCACTGTGGAAGCCGCCAACAAGAACATTAAGAGGGTCATCAAGAAAATGGTCGTCACTTACAAGGACTGGCATGAAATGTTGCCATTTTCTTTACATGGGTATCGTACTTCAGTACACACTTCAACAGGGGCAAACCCTCTTTAGTGTATGGCATGGAAGCAGTGCTCCCCTTGGAAGTTGAAATTCCATCAACGAGAGTCCTCATGGAGGATAAGTTATCTAAAGCTGAATGGTGTCAAAGCAGATACGATCAATTAAACTTAATCGAAGAAAAACATATGACCGCTTTGTGTCATGGAAAGTTATATCAAAGAAGGATGAAGAAAGCCTTCAACAAAAAGGTTCAACCTCTTGAATTCTAAGAAGGCGACCTTGTGCTTAAAAAGATCTTGTCTTTTCAACCAGATTCTAGGGGAAAACGGTCTCCTAATTATGAAGTCACGTACGTTGTTAACAGAACCTTCTCTGGCGGTACTATGACTCTCGCAACCATGTACGAGGATGAACTCCCGCATCCTATAAATGTTGATGCAGTCAAGAAATACTTTGTCTAAAAACGACAAAAGTACAACTCGGTAAGTCGAAAACCCGAAACGTGCGGCTTAGGCAAAAATGAGCGTCTCGTTGGACTTAAAACCTGAAAGAGAGGTCCAAATAAAAATTAGAGACAATAAACAGAAAATTTTATCCTGGTAGATTGATAACCTGAAAAGGCAATCTAGGCAAAAATTAAGGATTATTTACAAAGTAACTGCATCAGTCTGTACTTCGTCAACTTGAAGAATCTTCCATCAACGGATCTTCTATCAAATCTTCTCCAATCTGATGCGACAAGCACAGTTAGAATTCAAAGTTGTTAGGGAGAATAGCGGTTATTGCTTTCAATGTATCCTTTCCTAATATTTACCATGGAATCAAATCACGCCTTTGGCTGATTACCATCCTATAAATAAATTTGAGCCTTGTGCCCACTTGTTTGCAATTCATGTTTTATTCTATCTTGCAAAATGACACTTTTACTTGTGATAATCACTTTTGAAACAAGAAAAAAAAGTTTTAAATGAATTTACTTCTAACCTTTTGAAATAAAAGCGACATTTTCCTTTGAATTGTGAACATAGAAGGAACATCAGCATTTATGTCCATGAGCATTTCGACCTCAAAAGGATAAACAACTGTTGAGAAGTTTTCTATTCCCCGAAAGAGATTATTAAAAGACGATATTCTTTTCCAGAAAGAATTGCCAACCTGACATTGCCAGTGGAAAAATGCTTTTTCTCCCCAAAGAAATCTAAGCATGCAACCCTGATTCATCACCACTGATATCTACACCTTGTTGAAGATTTTGCTGAGTATCTAATTGAACTGCGACGTTGGTATTCTCCATATGTGTTTTATTGTCTTATCAAGTATCGTCAGCATACAAATGACATTCATGACATTTATTATTCATACATACTTGCATCATTAATGCATTCTTGCATTTCTCAATGTTTTCTTTAAAAAACACATGTTTAGGTTGAATTTATTCCCGAAAATAGGTATGGATGTCTCATCTCTCTAGTAGACTATCACCCATAAGCATAAAGAACACAACCTTTCTCCTGTTCCCTAATCGAGTATGTTCCTCATTGGGTCCAGAGTCTTATTTGACCGTTTCTTTCCAGTTCGTTTCGTGATAGAACCTCGTCTCTAATCAATTAAGGTCTAGATTTCACAAAAAAAACTACTTGAAAACAATAAGAAATAGCCTCGTCATCTGATCCACTTATTTCCCTTTCATATTTGAACGTATCATAAAACGATTGTTCTTTCTAACAAGTCCAATCAAGAAAGTTCGTTAACAAAACTCTGCAGTTGTCTTTCTCTCCGAGAAACCTGTATTTTACAATCAAAATGCCCGCATCTTCTCAAAAAGATCCTCGACACGATTGTATTTGGGAAAGTAGAAACTCATTTGAGATCGGTTTCCATTACTGTTTGCTATGCACAAGGCTGAATTATCAAGAAAAAATATCTCTCAAGAATTACCTTGTTCTAGTTATCACTTTGCTGATAATTGCTAATATCTTCAGAACTCTTACCATTTACCATGTCTATCACAATACTGATAATCGGTAAATGAATCTTCATTCCAAATTACCATAATTATCACCATGATGATAATCGGTAATATCACCTTTGTTTAACTTGAACATTGTCACCAGGATGACAGTAGGTAATCTTCTTGTTTCCCAAAGCGAAACAAATAATCACTTCTTTTGTGAATCTTTTTTCCCAGTGAAACATATACTTCTTTTCCAACAAACATGATTCTCCTTTCATAGACAAATTGAGACATCCTCACAAATATTTTACACCAGTTGTGTTACCCTTTGGTACCTCCTTGGTAAATTTATCTTTCGATCACTTTGCATTACTCGCATTTTTTGGTATCTTAGGCCCAAAATTTGTGTATTCTGATATTTAAGCCTCTTCCCACCTATCGAGAAGAAGATTTTCATATTCATATATCAGGTTGAAGAAACTTAAATTGGGGCATCTTGGATGCCCCAATTTTTGACCTATGATACCATCTCATATCATCCACATATGCATCATTGTATCTCTAACAAATTGCAAAACAAGATAGCTTGTGTGTTTGATTCTTGAGCCAAATTAGGGTTCTGAATCAAATCTCTCATCAGTGCAAGATGTGATAAATTAGGGTTTGAGTCTCTACTCACCTCTAGTGATCTATCTTAATCAATTATCAATATTTTATCTTCAAATTCCAATCATTTCCTCCAGATCAACCTTGGATCGACCAAATTAGGATTTTGATCGAGGATAGTGCATTATTGACTTTTTTGGCTCAATGTATGACCTAATTGCTTGGACAAAGATCTCAAGATCGCCAATGCAATATATTTACCTAATTTCTTGGTTTAAAACATATCCAATGCCATGGGTGATTAACAATGAAATTTTGAATCATTTGACAAAAAGTCAACTGTCCAAATCAATCAAACTTTGACTTTTTTCGGTCAACTTTGAAATTAAAAATTTCCAATCATCAAAGCATTTCAAATTATTCAACAGGGTCATCAAGAATAAAAAATGTGGAAAAAGTCAACAAAAAAGTCAAAACTTGAATTTTCTAAACACTTAGAAAAATTTTCAAGTGTTTTTATCACTTTTTTCACCATTTTTATGGCCATTTTGTACCTAGATCCATTTTGATTCAAGAAAAACTCTCAACATGAAAGATGTAGATCTTGTTTCAAGCTTTCCAAAATCATCAATAACATGAAAAAATATTTTTTTAAGCTAGGGTTTTGAAATTATACATTATAGGTCCAAAAACTTACATTATAAGTTATTTTTGCAACGTTTTTCAAGTGATCTTGCCAAAATCCTATCTCTTTCTCTTCTAGAAGACCAGGTGTCCCAAAAATATCTTGAGTTCATGGTTGAAGGAAGGATAATAACACTTGAGATTTTTAACCATGTTTAGCCATTTTTGACCATGTGCATTAAATGTAAGATTCCTTTCTTATCTCTTAAGCACCAAGTTGCAAAAATCTCAAATATTTCTTGCCTTGATCTCCAAACATCTTGGCCTATAAATAGAGTTCCTTGAATCATTCAAAGATACACCAAAACAACTCCAAGCTTTTTTTCTCACTTTTTTCTTAATTTGCAAGTTTCAAAGTTTTCAAAATGTAAGAATTCCAACTTTCAAATCATGCAAGTTCTAACCAATCCATTGCTTCAAACACTTTCTAAACATCATTAGCAAGTTGTTAAAACCAATCATCCACCACCAAATCAACCAAAAGTGAGTTTCCTCAAGAAAACTCCATTAGTGTGCATTTTGAGCCTTAACAAGCCAAATCCAAATCCACTCGTGCGTTTTCCATTCTAATCATCCAAACATCATCCATACATCCCATATAAGTGATCCAAGCCATTAGATCACCTCTATAACCTAAGAGTCATCATTTCCATGTTCAGCATGGCTAAATTGCAGTAGGGGTCAGGCAGCAAGTTCCAGGCCATCTCCAAGCAAGCTAAGCACTTCAACACGTTCCTTTAAGGTCCAGGAAACTATCCAGCTCATCAAATCATCTCCGTAACACCTCCTTTGAAGAATCATATTCTCACTTGAAGAGGTAATTTCTAGAACTTTGAACTCTATCAGTCTTGCATTATAGATGAAAAATTGCAATGCCATCTTGTTTCTGCACTCATACTGAATGATAACCCTCAATCAATTGTTGCTTATTTTGCACCTACACGATTTCATTAAGTTTTGATTAAATTAGGGTTCATCTGGTTTTTCATGAATTCAATTATACGCTTAAGATAAATGAAATTAATTACCACCAATCGATTCCTTGTTAAAAATCAAGCAAGTTTCAATTTTATATCATTCAATTTCATAAAAAAACGAAGGAGTTAGAGATCCATGAAGTTGCAGGTTGAAGATGAAGCCATGGCACATTTTCAAAAAAATTCAAAAGTTTGCTTCATAATATAATTAATCAAAGTTGGTTTAATCAATGATGTATAGTCACCCCGATGGTAGAGCGCGCGCCCCTAAGTCACTTCTTTCCCTCCAGGTATGGGGTTCAAATCCCCCTCGCCCCAGACCTTTTTTTCACCCTTTTCATTCTTTACAAACTATTTTCAAAACATTTTACAAACTTGTTTTAACATATAATGTTCTGAAAGCATTTGTATAACACACCACGCTTGTGGAATAGTTGTTAATCTTTTCACCTTTCAAGCCCATGTCCAGAGTTCAACACTCACCAAGGCCAAAATAGGTTTTTAACACTAGTTTTTTCATGTTTTTAACAAACTTCAACATTTTCAAAAACCAATCAAAACTTCACATTTTGAGATGATTTTTTGCACACTTGTCATTTAATACATCTATTTTATGACTATGTCAAAAAATCCCAAAAAATATTTTCTTTTGATATATTTTTATTAGGTTAAAAGTAAGACTTTTTAAGTATTTTTAAATGCTTTCAAAAATGTTTTCTTCTTGATTTCTTTAACCTAATATTTTTCAAAACATTCATGTGAATAAACTTTCACCCTTTAAGTCTTTTCAAAATATTAATATATTTTTAATTGACTTATACACCTCCACTCTATGATCTATTCGATTAATTCCTTGAAAATACAAACCAAACTAGGTTTCTTTCTCGAAAATCTTTCGAACTCAAAAATAAAATTGATCATGGGCCTCCCTTAAAATGTAAGTACCAACCATATTTGTACATATTTAATTCCTTGTACATATCCAACCATCTTTGTACATATTCAATTCCTTGTACATATCCAACCATCGTTGTACATATTCAATTTCTTATACATATCCAATCATCTTTGTACATATTCAAGTATAACTAGCTTTGTTCACTTGTTTTATCTACTTGTTTATACACCAATTCCACTAGTATTAAGAGGAGCATTATTCTCAGTGAAACTGATCTTATTCTAGTGCGCCTCCCTTAAGGTGTAAGTCCCACTCCCTTGTATATATCCAAGTATCACTAGCTTTATTTGCTTGATTTATACACTTTTTTATATATTTCCTTCATAAACTATTATGAATGCACACACCCACTTTTTCATATATATATACTTGTTCATATACTTGTTCATGTTTATTTATGTCATTACAACTAGTATAACAACTAGGTTCCCCATAGCCTCCTCTTGGGCTTTGTACAAAAGAACTCCCTCGTTGAGTTAGCCTCCTATTGGGCTTCATACAAAAGAACTCCCTCGTTGAGTTGGCCTCCTCTTGATCCTCATACAAGAAAGAGATATAGAAATCTCCAACAGCCTCCTATTGGGCTTCATACAATGAATTTTCTTAGCTAGGATAGAACCCAAAGAGTATGGTTTCCTGGTGAAATCACTCTTAAAACCAAACCATCCATACCATGTAACCTCCTCTTGGGCTCCCAATACAAGGAACCTCGATGTCCCTCAGAAAGCCTCCTCTTGGGATCACAATACAAGGACCCTCGATGTCCCTCGGATAGCCTCCTCTTGGGCTTACAATACAAGGACCCACGAGCTTCTTAAAAGCATCCCCCTAAACAAAATAAAACATTTCTCCTCAGAGATGAGACAAGAATCATCTCTATGGAAGAAGTATCTCATTTATAGCATCACATTCATATCAAACATTTTTTCAAACAAACAATAAAAAAAAACATGTTTCTTAACTGTAAGTGGCTCGCTTGTATACTCAAGTTAAATGCCCAATGCTTACAATGAAAGATCCAACGTTTTTCAAAACATCTTCTCATTCTAAGAACTATAAGCGATATACTTGTACACTCAAGTTAAACACCCATTTCTTACAATGAAATATTTAACAATCAATTTTCATAAATGTATGTGTTAAAATAGATTAGATACATTTTTCATTAGGATGAAACTTGTCGTTGTCTCTTAAAAATCATTTCTTCCACTAGCACATAAGTGGGAACTACGATTGCTCTGACTTTCTCAACCTCCTTTTGAGAATACTTAGGAACAAGGTCTCACCCTTCACGAGCATACTTCTTTCTCCCTCAAACCACCCAAACCTTAGTTACCCTTATTTCTCGAGCTACAATTGCTCTGATTCTCTCTAGGGGATATGTATGAAGAAGATTGCAATGATCTTTGTGAGCATAATCATCATAAACAAACCTATGTTCCTACCCAACTTACCTTCTTAATCCCAAAGGAGAAACTTTCCTAAAATAGCATAGAAAATAAAACACAAAGACACAAAAGATCCTATAGAGTACTATAGATACATAGGGTGCTAATACCTTCCCTTTGTATAACCTAACCCCAAACTTAAGAATCTCTACTCCCCTATGGTTTTCCTTTAGTTTCATACTAATCGCATCGCATATCTTTTTTAGGGTATTTCAGCTTTCCCCTTTTCCTTTATTTTTGGAAACAATAAAGTTTGGTGCTTGCGGCGTCTTTTTAAAAAATAAATTATTTTTAAGCCAGAGAATCGAATTCCGATTTGGTTCCCTTATTCTTCAATTTTTTACCATGCACACCTAGTGGCACCTAAATGTTGCAAACCCCTGCACCAAAAACAACCACTTTGAAGAACATCACTCCAAACACACAAAACAATCAAACTCATGACTCACATAAACTTGGAATTGCTTCACAGCTTCTTCCAAGAACTCAACTGCACTCATCGTTTCACGGATTCTGGGTGAGTAAAACAATCTTCTTACCTACAGGCTTTGAGGTACAAATCAGTGACCATCCCACAATCCGGGTGGTTGACTTACATGGCTAACCCTAATGATTACATCTTTCTATATTTGGCTAGCTTCCTAAAACTAGGTTACAAACTACTTATTTATAGCCTTCTACCTAACTGGATTTGGGCCTTCGAACAACAACATAAAGCTGTAACAAACTGCAGTAACAAACTCTGCAGAAAAACAAAACAAACAGATAACTTCTGCTACAATCAAGGTTCTTACTGATTTTTCTCGTTAGCTTCTGGACCTCCACAAATGCCTTCACAAACACGCCACATATGATGCATAACATTTTTATAATATTATGCACAATTTAAAACTAGAACTGTAATAAACTTAACAGTTCAGTAGCTTGATGTCTGATGTCTGGTGTCACGATATCCTCTTTGACATATTGTTCCAGATGTTAAAAATCTTCAACACCACATGTTCAGGCATTCCAATAGGATTTACAAGTTATTAAATATCTTATTGAAAAATACATTGTTGCTGCTATTATTTATTTTATTAAAATTAAGTCAATCCATAAAAACCAGGAACTTACATTTATGATATCAAAACTATAAGCTAAAAAGGTTGAAAATGAAGAGGGTAAATTTTGGGGTACAACAGCTGCCCCTATTCAATCATCCTTTAACCTAGAGCGAGGTTGGCTCCAGCCTTCCAAGCGATAAGGTAAAAGGTGATTTAATACATATATGACCTTAAATATTTTCATTCTGAATCATGACCACGTGTATCAACACGGAGGGAGGCGAACTTTTGGTATCAAACCAAAAGGCGCAAAAAGAGTTTCGACTCCAAGAGGCTAGTAACCACTAGACTCAACATAATTCCAGAACGCTGCACTATGAAATAGAAACAAGTAGCGAACTTGACCTACAAAGAATTGGCCTCGGCCCAATTCACACGTGTTATGCCAGGGAAGAACTGGAATCATAACGAAGGATAAAGACTAGTAACCACTAGGCTTTACACGCTCCTAGAATTTTGTACTCTGAGAAGGGAAACAAGTTGCAGACTTGCCCTTAGGCAGACTTAGCATCAACCCAAATCGACCTGTTGTGCCAGGGAAGAACTGGAAACACAACAAAATGAAGACTAGTAACCACTAGACTTCATACACAGTGCCAGAATGCTGCACCGTGAGAATAGGAACGAATATCAGACTCGACCTATGAAGAATTGGTTGCAATCCAATTCTTACTTCACTGGGAAGGAAACAAGGAATAGTAATGACTAAACCTTTCAGAATGCCAGAGCGCTGTATTCTAAAAGAAGGAATTGACATAGACCCAACTCCAACTTCGCCAGGGAATGAGACAAAGACCAATAATGACTAGACTTTGCAAAATACCAGAATGTTGTATTCTGAGGAAGGAAACAAGTGTCAGGATTACCTTCACTAGGCACAGGTATCGACCTTACCTAATCATATTGCGTCTGGAAGAACAGGTATCACAACAAAGGAAGTAAAGACCAGTAACCACCAAACTTCACAGGGATTTAGATGTGTTAAAAGAGCTCATCCAGATTTGGATTTTCAAATCATCAGACCTATCAAGGGATTACAGGGGTATCACAGGGGATAAATATCATTGCTTCTGGCTTACAGATCGATGAAATGGTTGAATTTTCCTATAGAGTGATGCAATGCGATGCATGTTTGCAAAAGATAATAAAATGAGTAACCGGTAACCACGGGTCACATTATGATAAGGCTTCAAATTTACGAACTCCACAGGGAGAACAAGAAGCGTGCTATCGGAGAAATGACGCCACCATTGATTCAGTGATCACTGGGGAAATTCAATAACAGGATTTCTAGGAAAGACTTCCTGAGGAATATGACTTCCTGGGGAGATTACTCATTAGGGATAGTGACTAACTGGAGAATAATCAGAAATTCTTGACAAAGAGTTCCCACTATCACTCTCGGGAATATCATACCCATAACATGACTTCAGCTGGAGATAGAGATAATTGTTCACACATTACTCTATTTGGGAGAATATGATTCAGGCCTCGACGAGTGACAACTCCATTGGGGATTTCTACCCAAGCACTCTGGCTGAGGAAAAAGACCTTGCATTTCCTGCCGAAATCGGCTTTACGGTGGAGTAAGCACAGTGAAACCTCACTGGGGATGTCAGGAGTAGTCCATCTCAACCATGACTGGGGAGTACAAGTTAATGTCGAACAATCTTTGGGAAGATCACAAACAGACCCTCTGTCATCGGAATAGAGATCAAAGGAAACTTCCTGGCATCACTGTAGAAATAAGGTGCGACCATCGATCCGACGCAGAACGTAGTCGTTCCCTTTATTCCCTTTTTTTCCAAGACCGCCCTCTTGGGTTTTCAATATAGCGGGTGTACACGTTTCTTTTTCATTCTTTTAAGCCTAACTCTCTTTTTTCCTTTTTTTATTTAACGGGTCTATGCGAAGTATTTTTTTGACTATGTCCGCATTCACGGGTATTGGGAAATTTTCTCCATCCATTGTTATAAGCATTCTGGCACCGCCAGAGAAAACTTTCATAACAACGAATGTTCCTTCATAATTTGGCATCCACTTTCCCCTAGGATCACCCTGAGGAAGAATCATCTTCTTCAACACGAGGTCACCTGGCTTGTAGTATTGAGGTCGCACCCTGTTGTCAAACGCTTTTCTCATCCTCTGTTAATAAGTTTGACCTTGATAAACAACCTTTAATCTCTTATTGTCAATGAGACTCAATTGGCCTAGGCGATTCTGAACCCATTCATCTTCATCAAGCTCTGCATCTTTCGTAGTCCTTAATAAAGGAATCTCGACTTCTGTGAGGAGCACTGCTTCCATGCCATAGACCAGAGAAAAAGGGGTTGCCCCAGTCGAAGTGCGTGCGGTAGTCCGATAACCATGCAAAGAAAAAGGCAACATCTCATGCCAATCTCGATAAGTCACTACCATCTTCTGCACAATCTTATTTATGTTCTTATTCGCTGCTTTGACAACGCCATTCATCTTCAGGCAATACAGAGACGAGTTATGATGCTTGATCTTAAAGGACTCGTAAAGCTCCTTCATCATCTTGTTATTGAGATTCGATCCATTATCGGTAATGATCTTATCAAGAATCCCATGACCACAAATGATATTGTGCTTGATAAACCTGGCAACCACTTGCTTGGTGACATTCTCATAAGACGCGTCTTCGACCGATTTGGTGAAGTAGTCTATAGCAACCAGCATAAAACAATGACCGTTGGAAGCCGTCGGCTCAATCTTTTCGATCATATCGATACCCCAAATAGGAAACAGCCAAGGAGAAGTCAAAACTTTTAAAGGCAATGGCGGCACATGCACCTTGTCAGCGTACACCTGACACTTGTAACAAATTCTGGCATGGTTGAAGCAATCAACTTCCATGGTGGACCAGTAATATCCAACTCGCAAAATCTTTTTAGCCATGGTATGCCCACTGGAATGCATTCCAAATGAACCCTCATGCATCTCTTCAATGATCTTTGCGGCCTAATTCTTATCGACACATCTGAGTAATAACTCATCATGATGCCTTATATATAACACATTATTAATGAGGAAGAACATTGCTGAGAACCTTCTCAAAAACTTCTTGTCTGTCACACATGCTTCCTTAGGATACTCTTGAGTCTCAAGGTATATTTTAATGTCATGAAACCACAGATTACCATCCTTTTCCACATCAACCTCAAAATAGAATGTCGACTCATCCAATTTTTGGATTGTGATCGCGGGCGCTTCATTAGCCCACTTGACTTTGAACATGGATGTCATGTTAGCTAAGGAATCTGCAAGACTATTCTCTTCTCGCCAAATATGATCGAAGGTGATCTCCTCAAAGTAAGGAACCAACTTCATAACATGTTCACGATAAAGAATCAGATTTAGGTGACGAGTCTCCCAATCTCTGTTTATTTGGCTTATTACGAGATCTGAATCTCCATACACTTTCAAGTGTTTAATCCTCAAATAAATTGCATCATCAATACCAAATATGCAAGCTTCATACTCACCCATGTTGTTTGTGCAATCAAAATAGATCCTGGCTGTGAAGGGAATATGCAAACCCTCTGGGGAAGTAATAACAGCACCGACTGTAACATCTCGATTTATAAATAGTTAATTATTAATTATTATTATATATTATATTATGTGATAGTTAATTAATTGGGTGTATTAATTTAAATGTGAATTATTTGAATATATGTGTTATTTAAATAATTGTGTTTTATGAATAGAATTATCGTTATTTAGTATTGGGACTATTTATGAGAAAGGAAAGAATAGATAGGTGTTAAGTTTTAAGCCCATTAAGAAAATACTAGTTAGTAAGAAATAGAAGGGAATCATAATTAGAATTTCATTTGGAGAAAGAAGAGAAAGAAGAGAAACAAGGGAAGACAAGAGGAAAAAGAGGAAAAGTGAAGATAAACCTTAGAAGAAGAATCTTCAAGAGGTAAGGGTGGAGAATCCATGTTATTGTTTGATTGTATGTTGTGGGTAACGATTAGGACCATGCTAGGTTGTTCAATTTCAATTTCTAGAATATTTGAATGTTAGGGTTTGAAAAGGAATTGTGTTTTTCAACTTAGAATGATGTCCCATGACTAGAAACATGTTAGGATACCCTTTAATGATGTTATTTGGTTGATTGGAATGGGTCTTATGTGGTAATTTTGTGGGAGAAAGAAGTTGGTTCATAGCAGAAAAAAATGCAGAATCGCAGATTGCTTTTAGAGTGAGGATGAGCCCGCTTAGCGCGAAATGTTCTGACTTGTGGGGTTGTTTGTTCAGCGAGGTGCGCTTAGCACGATAGGCCAGGCTTAGCGTGACCTGAAATGAAAAATGTTATTTTTAGGATGTTTTGGACATGGAACCACATATGATTATATTTATTGTAGTATTTTCATAAATGTGATTACTTGATCCAATTGTGATTGAATGTGTTTTGGATTGGTTTTGAATACTATTCCATGTATGTTTGATTACTTGAGTATAGTATGTGTTAATCTTATATGATGGATTCATTGAATAACATTGGTGAAATGATATTTCATAATATTATTTGTGATGTGTGATGATATATATAAGATACATGTGATGATCTTGTTGTTGAAATATAATGTTATGCAATTGATGTATAATTCACATGAGATGAACTGTGATGATATGCTTGGATAATTGAGGTTTTATGAATAATCTTAATTTGCATATGTCATCTTGGTGCGTTGTACATGCATACATTTGGCTCGATCCTTGTATGGATAAGTAGCGGTGTAATATTGGATTCACAAATTGGCTCGATCCATGATGGATAAGTAGCGGTGAAACGTTGGGTTCACATTTGGCTCGATTCAATTGGGAATAAGTAGCGGAGGCTTTTGGTCTTGTTCGGATCGGAAGTAAGGTCTTGGATTCTATGAATGAATCGAAAGCAGGGTTAACAAAATGTTCCCAAAAAGTTGGTACGACATGCATATTGAGTCACATTTCATTGTTGTCACATGAGTCATTATTGAATATGCAATATGTGGAATGAAATTGTGATGTTTAATTATATGTATTAATTGGAATGTTTGAATGATAATTATGCCATGTATAAATTTATCTTATACTTGTAATGTTTGTATGATCATGGTATCTTGGAATATTACTTGAAGTGTGTAGAATTAATGAATAGATGCGGTTCCTTCATTATTTCCATTTATATACTTTTGAATGATGATGTGAATTCTCACCCTTCTGTTATGATGTTGTCTCTACATGGGTAACGTGCAGGTTCCGATGATAGCGGTGCTTCGCACGAAACTAATTGAAGAGTCTAGCTAGTTTATCCGTTACTAGGTAGTCTAGTCATTGCTCTAGTCATGTAACACAGGGTTTATCTGTATTTCTGCTTTGATGCAATATTTGTTATGTATGCTCATATATTTTGATTTGTATGATTGAGATACTATACTAATGTGGCGTTGGTGCCGATGTATGAATTCTGATGATTTGAGTAAGTTATGGATTCGTTGCTTTTTCATCCAATGATTATAGTATGGGATGTAATAAGTGATAGTATCTATGAATAAGAATTAATCCGCTGTGAAATGCATGATTTGTTTTAAAGCATGAGATTCAAATATGTGTTATGATTATGACCAGTGTGCATGTATTGTTTTAATTGTAAAGTAAATCATGTGACACCCTCTTGTTATGAATTTTATTTACTCTGATTGATTAATAAACAAAGGGGAATTTAGAAGGGGGTGTTAAATTATGGTCGGTCAAATTTGGCCAGGTTATTAATTGATTTAACTCATGTTGTATTTGATTTGTGTATCTGACACGATCAATGCTATTGTCTATTGTTGGATGTCTTAGGAAGATTGCAGAATGGTTGCAGGAAGGAATGGTGATGCTATTGCTGAGGCTTTGAGATTGTTGGCTGGATCTCTTTGGCATATTCCACAGGAGAATGCAGGACACTGAGTTGAGAAAGATGAGTTATGTGCTTTGGGGAAGTTTCAAAGGAACAATCCTCCTACCTTTGAGGGTGAGCATTGCAACACCCCTTCTAAATACCCCACGAATATAACAATTAAATCAGAGTAACATGTAAAACAAGGGATGTCACAATTCAGAATAAATATAAAAACCTCAAAAACAGTAGTCATGCTTCACTGAAGGACTTATTAAAATAATCCATCAAACTAATATGATGTTCTACACAGCGGAAAAATACCAACAAAACCGGAATAACTTTAAATCGTAAGTATTCCCAACATAAATCAATAACAATAGAGTATAAACTAAAACTCTCATCAAAACTTCCCCTAGTGTTACAACTACTAGAGCATGATACTGACACGCGGACAACTAAATAACACAGCTCTATAAGCCATCCTCACAAACTCCTGAGCTGCTAACTTTAATCTGAAATCATTAAAGTAAGGGTGAGATCTCATGGCAATGTAAAATGCATTATACGTTTTAAAATAAAATAGAACAATTCAATATATTAGTTCACCGTTATTAGCATAATCATATTTCAGTTCACAAATGCATTTCACACAGTTCATTATGCAAATAACAACCATCCTAACATGTTATAATTCCATATGCAATGCAGACTCTATGCATGTGGTACAAAACGTGAACTAAATTGACACCCTGTTCCGTTTACACCTTGGAAACAGCGTTAATCAACGATTCGCCCATACATCACTAAATCACGAATCTAGCCTCACCACCACTAAACCACTGGGTACGGGTATTGGCTGTGCAGGTCCAATTCCACACAATGGGAATTAACCACCACCGGGATGCATATGCATGCACATCAAAAGCATGCAACATTCAAACAACGGAATATGATCACAACATAATTCTATACATAGCCAACACTAACAAATATCACATGATAACAGCACAATCATGAATAAATAACAAGAACAACACATAAGCATTAGTTCTCATCCACTCAATCGGAACACATCCCAAACAATTCTTCACCATTTCTAAAACTACCCAAGTTTACAAAATCGGAATATCGGCACTTTTTAAGATAAATTCCAGAAAATGTCATTTTCTTCATTTTAAAAAATAGTATTTTTAATTTAGAAATTAACATCCAAAATGGCGTCTAAAAAGGACTTACAGTTTGGAAATTACAAGTTTTCAAAGTTTAAAGTGTTTTTGAAAAAGCTATAGGGGTAACCGGTTCCCCCAAGGGAGAATCCGGTTCCCCACTATACTGGAAAACACGCCTCTAGAATACTGTATGGGGAACCCGGTTCCTCCAGGCTGGGAACCAGTTCCCACTGAAAAATGATTTTTCTTTGCAAATTTTGAATTGGGAACCCGGTTCCTCCCCAGGAGTAACCAGTTCCCAATATCCCAGAATCACTCATCCCTGGTTTTTGTACCAGGAACCCGGTTCCTCCCACATGGGAACCGGTTCCTGCGACCTGCAGAACCAAAATTCTGCAACTTTGGCAGCAACTTATTTCCAATCCTTTCCTCTTCAATCTCATACGAATCATGGCAGTAAAAACACTAAAATGCAACTAATGAGCATCAATTCAACAGCACACATTATGATTTCATCATTCCTATTAATTATTTAACACACTAACGGTTCCAATTCCTATAATGCGACACAATTAGGGATAATCCTACAACCTAGATTATCTAATTTCAAGTGTCCTAACATGCTGAATCATCCAATTGAATCCCAAAACCCATAAGACATCATAATCGAATGAAATCACCCCTTACCTCGCGATGATTCTTCGAATTCCGGCATTTGGATTTTCCTATTTCTCTTCTCTTCTCCAATTTCACGTATGATGAAAATTCCCAATAACTTCTCTTTTCCTTCTTTTCTTATTATTATTCCAATAAATAAAATAAAATATTAATTAGTATGAGTAGAGTATTTTACTCCTCACACTCCCACATTACACCTCACACCACCAACTATTCCATTCATTCAATTAATTAATTAAATCAAATAATCCAAAAATAATAATAATTAAACTTTTAATTAAATTAATAATCAAAATTCTAATTATTTAATAATTGAATTATTTGGGGTGTCACAAGCATGAACCTGACAAAGCTCAGTCATGGCTGAAAGCAATTGAGAAAATCTTTAGAGTTATGAATTATACTGATGCGCAGAAGGTGCAGTTTGGTACTCTTATGCTGGAAAAAGACGCTGAAGATTGGTGGAGCAACACTGTTCAGAGATTTGATGAGGAAGGTGTTGAAGTTTCTTGGGTTCTTTTCCGTGATTCATTTTTGGAGAGCTATTTTCTAGAATATTATCGTGGAAGGAAAGAGGTGGAATTTCTAGAGCTGAAGCAAGGTAATGGAACCGAGGCTGAGTATGCTGCAAGATTTCAAGAGCTGCTGATCAAGTATTGTCCTCATTACAATATTATGAATGCTGAGAGATCTAAGTGTTTGAAGTTTGTTAATGGTTTGAGACCTAATATCAAGAAGGCTATTGGATATCAACAAATTACTCGTTTTGCTGAGTTGGTGAACAAGAGTAGGATTTATGATGAGGATAGTAGGGAGAGTGCTTCCTACCACAAGAATGTGAATGATAGGAAGGGAAAAGGTCAATTCTGTGGGAAACTTTATGAGGATAAGAAGAAAACAAGTGGTGGCAAGAAGTCAAGTAGGGGAGGATCATTTGCTCCGCTTAAGTGTTACAAGTGTGGTGTGGAAGAACATCGTGCTTATGATTGTGGGAAAGATGCTGGAAAGGATGTTATGAAATGCCATAGGTATGGCAAGGCCGGTCATAGAGTTGCTGATTGTAGATTTAGTGCGGATGTGACTTGTTACAATTGTGGTGAACAAGTTCATATTAGTACTAAGTGTGAAAAGCCAAGGAAGGAGCAAGCAAAAGGGAAAGTGTTTGCATTGTCTGGTGTTGAGACTCCGGTTGAGGATAGACTTATCCGAGGTACGTGCTTTATTAATGGTACACCTTTGATTGTTATCATTGATACTGGTGCAACGCATTCTTTTATTTCTTCGGATTGTGTTAAAAGATTGAATCTTGAATTGTCTGGTATACATGGAAATATGATCATTGATACTTCTACTATGGGTTCTATTTATACTTTTGTTGCATGTCTAAATTGTCTGTTGAGTATTTTTGGAAGAGATTTTCGGATCGATTTATTTTGTCTTCCGTTAGATCAATTGGATGTGATTCTTGGTATGAGCTGGTTGGAATACAATCATGTTTTTATCAACTATTTTGACAAGTCGATTATCTTTCTTGATTCTGGTGTCGAGAATGATTTGTTTTTGTCTGCTAAGCAAGTGGATAAATCTTTGAAAGATGATGCTGTGTTGTTTTCTTTGTTGGCATCATTGGATCTCGGTGAGAAACAAGCTATGGGTGAATTGCATGTTGTTTGTTATTTTCCTAAGGTATTTCCTGAAGATGTAATTGATTTACCGCCAGAGCGTGAGGTGGAGTTTTCAATTGATTTAGTTCTTGGAACTAGTCCTGTTTCAATGACTCCGTATCAGATGTATGCTTCTGATTTGAAAGAGTTGAAGAATCAACTTGAGGATTTGCTTGAAAAGTGGTTTATTCGTCCGAGTGTATCTTCGTGGGGTGCGCCTATTTTGTTGGTTAAGAAGAAGGAAGGTTCTACGAGGTTGTGTGTTGATTATAGACAACTGAACAAGGTGACTATTAAGAACAAGTATCCACTTACGAGGATTGATGATTTGATGGATCATTTGGTTGGTGCTTGTGTTTTCAATAAGATTGATTTGAGGTCTGGTTATCATCAGATACGTGTGAAAGATGAGGATATTCAGAAGACTACTTTTAGGACAAGGTATGGTCACTATGAGTATTCTATAATGTCGTTTGGTGTGACTAATGCTCCAGGTGTGTTTATGGAATATATGAATAGGATTTTTCATGAGTATCTAGATCAATTTGTGGTTGTGGTTATTGATGATATTCTGATTTATTCCAAAAGTGAAGAAGATCATGCTGAGCATTTAAGGATTGTGTTATCTGTGCTGAAAGAGAAGAAGTTGTATGTTAAGCTTTCTAAGTGTGAATTTTTGTTGAAGGAAGTTAGTTTCCTTGGGCATGTGATTTCGAGTGGTGGTATTTATGTGGGTCCTTCTAAGGTTGAGGCTATATCTCGATGGGAAGCTCCAAAATCTATTTCTGAGATTAGAAGTTTTCTTGGTTTGGTTGGTTATTATCGTAAGTTCATTGAAGGATTTTCTAAGTTGACATTACCGTTGACACAGTTGACGAGGAAAGCTCAAGGTTTTGTTTGTACTTTGAAGTGTGAACCAAATTTTCAAGAGCTTAAGAGAAGGTTAATGACTGCTCTTATTTCAATTTTGCCTAATCCGGTAGAACCATTTGTGGTGTATTATGATCCTTCATTGATGGGTTTAGGAGGTGCGTTAATGCAGAATAGGCAAGTGGTAGCTTATGCTTCGAGGCAACTTAAATTTCATGAGAAGAATTATCCAATGCATGATTTAGAGTTAGCCGCAGTGGTGTTTGTTTTGAAGATTTGGAGGCATTATTCATTTGGATCAAGATTTGATGTGTATAATGATCATAAGAGTTTGAAGTATCTGTTTGATAAAAAAGAATTGAATATGAGGCAAAGAAGATGGTTAGAATTCTTGAAGGGTTATGATTTTGGTTTGAATTATCATCCGGGTAAAGCGAATATTGTAGCCGATGCATTAAGTAGGAAGTCTTTGCATATGTCGATGTTGATGGTGCCAGAATTGGATTTGATTGAGAAATTTCGAGATTTGAGTTTGGTTTGTGAAGTGAATTCTTCTAGTGTTAAGCTTGATGTGTTGAAAATTACCAGTGGTATTTTGGATGAGATTCGAGAGGGTCATAAATTTGATTTAGATTTGGTAGATAAGTTGGTGTTGATCAATCAAGGTCGAGGTGATGATTTTCGGATTGATGAGAACGGTATCATGAGGTGTCATGATAGAGTTTGTGTTCCTGATGTTGGTGATCTGAGAAAGAGAATTCTTGATGAAGGACATCGAAGTGGATTGAGTATTCATCCTGGTGCTACTAAGATGTACCAAGATTTGAGGAAATTATTTTGGTGGACTGGTATGTGTCATACCCCAAAATTTTCCCTCCATCTTCTCAAGACATTCCATACATCCATACTCAAGGATTCCTCAAGAGTTGATCAAACAAACTCTCTCCTAGACAATCAACCCAAACTAGGGTTTGGTACTTCTCAGGTCAAGATGGAATTCCAACATCTCCAATGGTCTTCATGCCTCCTCATATGCTTCAAAGATTCTCCATGTCAAGTTTCAAGCCTTACAAGTCAAGTTTCCTCAGACAATTGCTCAAATGGTTGAAAATCAGTTGTATTGGACAAAAAGTCAACTGTGGTCAACATACAGTCAAACTTCATGATTTTTGGTCAACATCCTCATTTTGAAGTTACATTCATCATTTGATCAAGGGTTGATCATGATTCATCAAGAAAACTCAAGATTTGCTCAAAAGTCAAACTTTCTAAATTAGGGGTTTCTAGGTGAAAAGTCAACTGAACTTTGACTGATCATAACTTTCTCATACTTTCTCATACTTTCTCAGAAATTTTCCCACCACCTCTTGTTTTGAAGGAAATTCAATTCTCTACAACTTCATGTCTCACAAGAATGTCCAAAAAATACTTCATTTGAGAGGTATAACTCAAAACATTACAGGTCATTTTCAAAGTCAACAAAAAGTCAACTTTTTGCTTTGAAGATATATTGAGCATGGTAACTCCAATTGAGATGAGACCAAAAAGGTTGGTTAGAGGATTCTTAGAGCTTTCCAAAAAGTCCAAGAACACTCAAAATGTGGAAAAATTGAGCAAGTTACACCATTCACAAGTTGGGCAATTTTGAAAGAATACACAAAGAGAGATACTTCTAAAAATCAAATCTTTTGCAAATGGGCTTGCTTTCTCTTCATCCTAACTTATTCCTCATGCAATTAGGAATATCCAAGCCCAATGCCATGAGTTTTTGATTTATTTTTCTATTTAATTTTGAATTTATTCATTTAAATACAAATTAAATTTTAAAATAAATTATAAAATCAAATTTAATTGAAAGATTGATTTTATTCTTTTCTTAAGACTCAAGCAATTCATTAAAAGCCGACAATTTGAAATTGGATCAAAAAGGCAAGATTGGATTGAAATTGATCAAGTTTTGAAAATTTGATTTTCATGAAAAATCAAATTTGATTATCATTGAATGGTGATTGATTCTTGCCAATAATGATCCCAATCCATCCAATACTTATACGATGCATACGATCACAAAAGCGAAAAAATTGCTCCATAAACCCTAACCTAAAAGCCAAAAAACCGTGTTCTTGAAGCAACTTGCAATCCTTGTTCCAGCTCGTTTCAATTGATTTTGAGGATCCAAACACATTCCTTGATACCCCAGGAGTGATTCCAGATACTTACATCATTCAAAAGCATCAAGAATCGAGAAAATCACAACTCGGTTTGTCACTTTTTTTCCAAAATCGATTTCTTGTTTCCATGCATTATTAACATGTTTCGTTGTTGTTTTTGTGTTTAGTGATGTGTTTGCAAGCTTTACGGGCAAACCATTTAATTTCCATGGCACAGATAGTGTTACACCATTGTTAGGGTTTAGGACGATTTGGGTTTCACGAAATACATAAAATTGGACAAGGATCTATACCATTGCATTGAATGCTTCAAGAATCGAACCATGGTCTTAGATATAATTTATATTATGTGTCTGCGTTTTGATTTTAGCCGAGGATATAGCGTTGAGCAATGGCGTATGACGAAGATTCAAAAATTCAAAGGTTGAAGATGCTTGCGCGGCGAGGAAGCAGGGCGGCATGTTATTTTCCACTCGTTCCTTTTGAGACACAAGCGCACACATGGCGTGCAGTTAAGACTCTCCTTTGTTCGGATGCCTCAAGGGTCATGGGTTCGAATCAAGTCGGGGCAGGTTTTGCTTCTTTTCTCAACTTTGCATATTTTCTATGTTTTCATATTTTAATATTTTGCATTATATTTTAATTCTCTTCATAATTTTTATTATTAAAAATTACCAAAATATTTATTCTTTTTGCATTATTGTCATAAAATCTTTATTTAATTTAATAAATTAAAAATACATTTTGCATGCATATTTATTTTATTTGTAATTTTGCATTCTAATCATTTTTAATTCATTTAAATTACTAAAATATATCAAAAATCCCAAAAATTATTTTAATATATTTATATTATTTCGACATATCATATTTTTTCAATTTAAAATTTGCATTTTTCTAACATTTTTCTTATTCGATTTCATCATATTTCAGATTTCTCGTTCGTTTCACGGTTCTTCCAATTGGACGACTTCTTTACTATTTTCATTTGTTTTTCAATAATGTAACTGCTCATGGGATGTAATAGTTTAAATTAGGTTTTATTTTCCATTTTAAATTATGTATCGTAAAGCCTTGTAATAGCGTGGGACATTTACCTTTCGCACTTTACATTCGCATTTTACTTTCCGCACCTAAATTGCTAGTAATTAGGCGTGTATGGCAAGACTAATAATGAACATAGCCCACTAAC
The DNA here is from genome assembly GCA_021764765.1 of Vicia sativa. Taxonomy (NCBI): domain Eukaryota; kingdom Viridiplantae; phylum Streptophyta; class Magnoliopsida; order Fabales; family Fabaceae; genus Vicia; species Vicia sativa. The sequence goes on along the minus strand of CM038794.1, from coordinate 73,395,504 downwards.
TTCAAGATAACATACTAGAAATCAACACACTCCTTTCACATGCACCTTAGGGTAATTCTCTCGTTGCCTTTGCGAATTCAAAATGGTCATGTCCTCGAGCGTGGGGTGTCCTAGCACGTTGTCTTCCAAACAAATCATCATAGTCCCTTGATACAAGATTATAGACCCACGATGTCGCCTCGAATACATGATCTTGACCCTCGATTGTAAGCCTACTGAAAAATGATGATAGTCCTTGAATGTGCTAGGATACTTCCTACAAGTTGCCTTCTATGACCATCAGATGTCCCTTGAATGTCCGCTTACATCCAGCGAATGGAGCTACCTACTAACTAATGGTATGGCTAAGCTATTCTAAAGGAATGTAGAAGTACAACAAAGCGACCAATTACGAGTGGGTAAATAAGTCTTTAGGTTGCTTGCTCTATCAAATGCTTTTCACACCACACTTTTTCAAAGTTCAATCTCTTTTCAAAACAAAACATTTGAACACTTTGTATACACTCCTACATGAGTCATTACAAAGTCAAGCGAAATGCCTCTTTCAAAACATTTTTGTCAAACACGAGAAAGCAATTTTATAAAGTGATCTAGAGCAACTAGAGCCGTAGATAACTACGGATGGAAAGGTGCTAATACCTTCCCTTTTCATAACCATTCTCCGAACTCGAGAATCTAACGAAGGTCTTTTACATTACTTTACCTTCCCTTAATTGGATAAAAATAAAAGTCGGTGGCGACTCTTGCTATCCGCACATTTGGATACAAAAATCCTACAAAGTCAGTTCACGTATTACAGGCTGGCGACTCTGAGGACACACCCTAAAGAGAGAATGCCTTAGGGATTTTAGATCATCTTTCTTGCTTTTTGTTTGACTTGTATGCTTTATCTTTAAGGGTTGCTTGGGTATTATATTGTTGGGGATCCTACACACGGATCGGGTTTCCTTTTAGGTAAGTAGCAATAAATCATCGCGACCGCTAGGCATTATAACTAAGCGGTCAACATGATGGCTACGTTAGCGTGACACTTTGGTTGTCCGATACTCTTCATTCCCAAGTTGAAGATAGTATTTGGCCTGCGTGGTGTCATCGCTAACTAAACTTTTAGAACCTTAATTGACCCATCTTAGCCATTAGAAGGTAGTGAGATGGCGGCTTTGGTGTAGGCGAGGGTTGGTTGATACTCGATGCTACGCTCATTGAGATTAGACTTTTGGGACATTTTCGATCGACCACTTGGCGTCGTATTGAAATAGCGCCTCGAGAAAGATCGTGATGTGAGATTCCTAGAACCGGTTACTATTATAGGACGGGATGAACCAACTCAAACTTTTGGTAGGGTAATCACCTATACCTCATGCAAGCCTTAACCCTAGGCTCATTGTGTGAATTGTTTGTGTGTGCTAAACATGACATCATGACATCATTTGCATTGCATATCATTTCTAACTATTTCAAGGACCTAGGGATTTATCTTTGCTCTGTTTTGTAGGGATTATGGCTTCAGAAAGACTATCGAATCAACTTCATGGTATCCTTCTCGACTCAAAAATTGGTTTGAGAAATTCCGACCATGCTCGGTTCATCAAAGACATGGTTATCTACTTGATTTGGTTATCTCGGTTTTGAAGAAGATATGATGCATGTCTATTCGGTTCTTTGATCCGAAACACCATTGCTTTACATTTCAGTTATCGGTTGGTTCCTACCTTGAAGAGTTCTCTAAGCTACTTGGGATACCTATTCTTGACCAAATGCCATTCAGGTTTGGAAAAGGTTCCTAAGTTGAAGACATCGCATCCGCCTTACATCTTAAGCGCTCGAGATATTGAAGCCAATTGGGAAACTAGAAGTGGAGTTAAGGGTTTACTTTCCAAATTCTTAATTAAGAAAGCGAGAATTCCTCAAAGTTATGAGTTTCCATGCATTTGAAGACATTGTGGCCTTGCTAATTTATGGTTTGGTTCTATTTCCTAATCGGATCAATTCATAGATATCAATGCCATCAAGTTGTTCCTTACCCGTAATCCGATTGCCTACTTTACTTGGAGACCTGCATTCTCTCCACTCGTACTACTAGCGACAAGGAACTCTCATGTGTTGTGTACCGTTACTTTCGGTGGTTTATTTAGCACCTTCCTCCATCGTTTTGAAGAGCGAACAAAGGTTGAGATGGTCTCGAAGGCTAATGTCACTCTCTCTTCGGATATCCGTTGGAGTCTTTTCTCTCAAAGGACTTCACCTTCATCGGCGTTGTAGAATTCCCTAATGTACCTGCTTGGTATAAGGGAGGTATTACCACAACCCTTCTCTAGCTCTCGTCGGTTTGGTTTTGCTCGAAGAGATGGTCCACATGATATGCTTCTCCAAGATGTTGTGTTCGACTACAATCACGATCTCGAGTGCAAGCGAAGGTTTATACATGCTTGGGGCATGGTAAAGAAGGCGATACCAAGACTTTGGGGCACCGAACTCCATTCCTTGGGAACCTTACCTCGAATGGGTGCGAGCTCGAGCTCAAAACCTCATGATGCCATTCACGTCTTTTACGGTAATTATGGAACTGTTGCTATAGGTGGCGTACCTATCTTTATTCTCCATCGACATGCCTCTGATTTTGAAGACTTGAAGAGATCCTGGATTCAACTTAAAGAAGAGGATACCTTTGAAGCTCGGTGTTATGCAGCGAGAAGAAAGTGTTAGAGTTGACCAAGCTACTTCACGAGGCGAAACATCAGCACCACATCGGCAGGAAGCGCCATGGGAGACTTAGAGCTTTAGGATGTTTATGTTTTCTTTTATTGTTTTGAACTATCTCTTGTACTTAAAAGAAAAAGAATAATGAAAAAGTACTAATAAATGTTTGTTCATTGCTTGTTTAACAAATTTAAATCTCTAAGGTCCTTGAAAACATTGCATTGCATTCGCATAAACATTGCATAGCATAGCATAACATTGCATCACGGTACATTGGAGATTGGTTTTCTCATTTGCTCCTATTTATTTTAGCGAAATGGCTCTTGAGCAGATGTCAAAGATCTTGACTCGGAATGCTCGGTTTGACAAATGTTTACGACTTGGTCAAGGCCAAGAGGATTTGAAGAAGCTCATCAACGAAGAAGAAGGTTGTTGGTCTCCTCGACATGGGCGGGCGCTACAAAGGTGGTCCTAAGGTGGTCGGCGTATTGAGCTCTCTGAAGGAAGTGTCCATCTTGAGGAAAGTAACAAGGGTGATGGTGAAAGCGATCGGCTGAACTTGAGAAAGAACTATGATGATGGCCAATACTCAATGAAGATGACAAGTACAAGCAACTTGAAGATCGTCTAAATCTTTGTGGAAAACTTGAAGATGTCAGGGCTGAATTTTGATGATCGAGTCTAGTTCTGGTGTTGTGATTCCTCCCAAGTTCAAAGTTCCTACTTTTGCTAAGTATGATGGCATGTCTTGCCCAAATGCATTTGAAGTCCTATCGGAAGATCAATCCCACTTGTGTGAGAAAATTGTGGATGCCTTATTTTCAGAGAGTTTGTCCATGACCAGTTGGAATGGTACTATCGGCTAGAGAATGGCCGTATCCGTACTTGGGTGACTTGGTGATGCTTTCTGAGCGTATGAGTACAATCTTGAATTGACACCACTCGCATGCAACTACAAAGCATGTCTATGGGTCGTGCGAGAAGTTCAAGGGTATGCTCGAAGTGGAGAGATCTAGCGAGCGAGTTCACCACCCTTGTCGATAGGGAGTTGGTTGATATGTTTATGGGGAACAGCAGGCCCATTCTTGATCATCGATTGGAAATTCTTGATCAGTTCACGGTGATCTGACGTGACGTATTGAAGTTGGTATCAAAGTGCAAGATTCGGTAGAGACATCTTCAAATTTGCGAAGATCTTTTGGTGCTAAGAAAAGCCAATCTTGTGTATGGTCGGAAAAGCCGAGCCAAGACCGACCGTGCTCAATCGTAGAGGCGGTTGTGATCTCGATCCTACATCGCCTGACCTCGGTGAGACAACGCGTAGCGAATGCGCACGAAGGCAGGTTTACGAAGATCAACATGCCATTATGAGCCTTGCAACACATGTTGAGCGCGGTGATAACCAGAGGATCCTCCTCGAATGTCAATACTTCCTCTCAAGTACAATCAAATGCTAAGTGCTTACCATTCCAATAGCCGAGGACATAACAACGATGATTGTTGGGCTCACGAAGAACAAGATTCAGGATATGATTGAAGCTAAGCAGTTGAATTTGATCCTCATTGAGACTCAAATATGATCAGCGGGCCTATGCTAACCATGACAAGAGTTCCAATGTTGTTGGCGGCGATACTTATGTTTTCAACATAGATGACTTGACCATTCCTCGATGGTATTAAGAAGAATTTTTGCAAGCGGTGTCAACCAGGGATGCCGGAATTGTCGTTGGTGCCCATCCGCGCGATGGTTGTGCTTGGTTGAGAAGGCGTGTTGGTGCATGATGGATAGCGTGGATACTATTTACGAAACCACTGCGAAGTGTGAAGAAATGTCTAAGTTGAATTGACAATGCGAATGGCTGTACCATACGTGTGGATACCTTGGGGCAGCCAGTGGAAAGTATGATTACATGGTGAAGTACTTTGTTCACGAAAGCTACAAGATTCCTATTGAAGATGTTAAAGGCGACGGATGGTGGCGATTTCGAGAAGACTATCTTTGATGTTAACACATAAAATTTCCTCTGCGATTACTGTGCCTAGAGTGGCACCTCTCATTATCACTTCTCCAAGACCGGTCCCATATTCCTCGACAAAGCTATTCCTTGGAACTATGGAGGGTTTACTATCATGGCGTCGAAGCAAGACCCTCGACCATTGAGATCTTCTGATTGAAGCTACCATTCGACATTGACAACATCAGGATCGATGGGTGACGAGCGGAAGGGTATTCTCTCGAGATATCTCCTCCAAAAGACACGCGACTCATTTCGCATTCCGATATTCAATCCATTCCCAAGCTAGAGGAAAGAACGGTGACTCATCACCTTTCGGCCAGTACCAAAAGTTCTTGAAGACACCTCAAAAGAAATGGAGGAAATTAGAAGATTATCAAGAAGAGTGACTACAATGTTGTGGAGCAGTTGGACAGACTCCGTCCAAATCTCCATGCTTGCTCTCCTCTTGTGCTCAAGGCTCATACTAATGCCTTGGTGAAGTTTACGAAGAATGCTCATGTGCGCAAGACACTACTGCATCAATTCGAAGTTTGTATTGCTAACTGGCTGCCAACAACGCCTAAACTTCTCGATCTTGATTTGACTCTGCGGAAAGAAACACAACAAAGCCTTGCACATCTGTTGAATGCAAGGTTACCACATCTCATGTTTTGGTTGATACGGTTACGCTTTGAATATCCTTGAAGGCGCTTTTGATCGACTTGATGTCGAAGGGTTGGTTCGAGACCGGTGACATAATCGTGAGAGCTTTGATGGTTCTAAGCGAGCAGTGCTTGGAAACTCATTTCACTGTTAAGTCGGTTCCGGACTTTTGACTCCACTTTCTTTGTCATGGACATCCGTCCCTTACTCTTGCCTACTTGGGCGCCCTTGGATACATGGGGCGGTATTACCTCTACCTTGCATCGAAGTTGAAGTACCGGTGAAAGGGAAGGTTGTCACGGTATGTGGTGAAGAAGAGTATGGTGGTCATCTACGATCATTCCGATACCTTGAGATGGAAGGTGAATTCTTTGAGACTCCACTGTCAAGCTTTTGAAACAATCCCAGTCATGCTGTGACTCTCCTGTCCTCTGAGTTACACAAGCTCCGCCTAGGATGGCCTCATTGAAAGATGCTCAAGCTCTTTGTTGAACAAGGAGGTAGTGCTATTTGGGGACAGCTCTGATCTTCCCTTCAAATAACAAAAAGTGGTTTAGGCTTCACCATCGAGTCGAGAAGATGATCGCCCATGACGTCTTGGGCCGACTTCCCTTCGCGCATCGACCAGTGGAATCCATGCTATAGAAAGCGACAACGACTTCGACATCACAAGTGGATCTTCCAACTCTAGATAAAGGGCTCGACAATTGGAAGGAAGGCGTCATACCAATCTCCTTTAGTCGGGAGTAATTGCTCTTGTTTTTGTTTTGCTTTTCGTGTTCTTTATGTTTTGAACAATAAACTTTGAAAGCCTAGTGCCTTGGGGCATCATGGCTCGTTTGCGAGGTTATTATCATCGTTTGCGTATTTTCATTCAATAAATTCGTTGGACTTTTGCATTCAATTGTTTGTTTCTCTTTTACTTTATCACCCTTCAAAAAGCTATGTGTTTCTTACACACCACGTGATACAACTGCGAGAATCACTCGAATCTAGTTAATAACAACTATGCTAGTGCTAAATATGACGATAATCCGATCTACCAAGCCGAAGGCGAAAGTGAGGAAGATTGTGAAGTGGGGAGAACTTGCGGGCTTTCACAAGAAGAGCGAGTTATCTGACCACGAAAAGCAAGTTGAGGTTGTGAATTTGGAGTCTTGTGAAGGCGAGAAAGAGATCAAGATAGGGCGGGTCTTGAGAGTGTTGAAAGGTTGGTTCGGATGCTACGAGACTATATTGAGGTTTTGCTTGGTCATACGAGACATGCACAGTTTGACATTGATATTGTGGTACACGATTGCCAACAAAGAAGTTTTCTCGATGAAACGAAGGTTAAATCGCATCGTCACGAGATGTCGAGAGAAAATCAAAGCGAAGTTATGAAAGCGATTCAACTTGGTTTCTTATTTGTCACCTCTTATCCCATGGTTTGCAAATGTGGTACCGTACCTAAGAAGGATGGCAAAGATGCGAATGTGTGGATTACGAAGATCGAACAAAGCGAGTCAGAAAGCGATTTCCCTTCCTCGTATTGATGTTACGGTTGACAACACCGCTCAACATAAGGTTTTCTCCTTCATGGATGGTTTCTCGGTTACAATCGAGATCAAAATGGCTCCGAAGACATGGAAGACTACTTTTGTTACAGTGGGGCACTACGCTACAAGGTTATGCCGTTGGATTTGAAGAGCCGGGCACTTATCAGCGTGCTATGGTGACATTATTTCATGACATGATTCATCACGAGATAGAGGTCTCGCCGACATGATAGCTCGATCCTGAAGAAGAACATCTTGATCATTTGCGAAAGCTATTGAATTGAAGATAGTGAGACTTAATCCTAACAAGTGCACCTTTGGATCGGATCAGGAAAACTCCAGGGTTTGTTGTCGATGGAAAGGTATTGAAGTTGATCCGCCAAGGTTAAAGCTATTCAAGAGATGCGACTCCCTTGCAGAAGAAGGTCGAGAGTTTCTTGGGCGATTAACCTACATTGCGAGTTCATTGCACACTAAGCGCTACTTGTGAGCCATCTTCAAGTTAAAGAAAGATCAAGTGGTGGAATGGAATGGCGATTTCGGATCGCTTTTGACAAAATTAAGGGTACCTTGAATCCTCTATCACGATGCACGCCCGAAGAAGACCTCTTATCATGTACTTGCGGTGTTAGAGAGCTCAATGTGTGGTGGATGCAGTAAAAAGAGCATGCAATATACTACCTTAGCAAAAGTTTTGCTTGTGAAACAAGATACTCATGACGAGAAAACACAACGCTTTGGCTTGGGCTGCTCGCCGACTAAGGCATATATGTTGACTCACTACCTTGTTGATTTCTAAGATGGATCCAGATAAAATACATCTTTGAGAAACGCTCTCTCGGGAAGAATAGCAAGATGGCAAATGATCTTGACCGAATATGACATCGAGTACACTTCTCGAAGCGATCAAAGGAAGTGTAGTGGCGATCATTTGGCTCATCAAGCCGTAGATGACTATCGATATACGGTTAATTTCGAGATGAAGATGTTTTACTAATTCTGATTACGAAGAACCGGGCCAGACGAAAACACGAACAAGGATCCCGATGGACTATGGTCTTTGATGGAGCCTCAACGCCTAGCATAGGGCGCCATCATTACATCCCTACTGCGGACATACTCCTTTCACCGCTTGATTATGTTTCAGTTGCACGAACAACATGGCGGTCTGGCGTGCATCATGGGTCTTAAAACTGCTATTGACTTAGAATCAAGTTCTTACGAGTGTATGGAGACTCGGCTTTAGTGATCGGTCGGATAAAGGCGAGTGGGATGAGCATCGAATCTCATTCCGTATCGGAGAGCATGTTTTGAGTTTGATTCCCTACTTGAAGAAATCACTTTTGATCATATTCCACGAAGAGAATCGGTTGGCGGAGCGCGTTACTATATCGTCTATGTTCAAGGTTAGATGGGACAACAGGCTCCCTAGATCATCATTGAGAAGTTCGACGAACCCGTGTTATGACGCGAAGAAACCTACTACGTGAAGAATATCTTGAGACTCGGGAATATCCAGGGGCATCATCAATGAAAAGTTCATGAGAAGATTTGCATCAAATTCTTCCTCGTAACGACATCTTATACAAGCGCACTACGATCATGCTTACTCGTAGACGAGAAAAGCGACAATGCGTATCATGGAAGAAGACGAAGGCAATTGGTACTCCAGTGGACACATGGCTAAGAAGATTTTGAGAGCAGGTTACTATTGGTCCACCATGGAGGCGATTGTCACTATGCTCGATCTTGTCACAAGTGCAAGATTTATCGACAAAGTACCGTACCTCCGTACCTCAGATGTTTAACTTCTCCTTTTTGCAATGTGGGGCATTGACATGATCGGAGAAATTAAACCCATAGCTTCAATGGACATCGTTTCATCCTTGTGGCAATTGATTACTTCACCAGTGGGTAGCCTATTATGTCTGTTACCAAGAATGTTGTGGCTCGATTCATCGAAGCATAATCTTATCTGTCGGTATGGCACCCGAAAGGATTATCACGGATAATGGCTCCAATCTTAATAACAAGATGATCCTTGAACTCTGCAATTCAAGATCAAGCATCACAATTCTTCTCCATATCGGCCTAAGATGAGCAGTAGCGATGGAAGCCGTAATAAGAACATTAAGAAGATTATCTGAGAAGATGCGGTGACTTACAAAGATTGGCATGAAGTGTTACCATTTGCTCTTCATGGTTATCGCTTTTCTGACCGAACATCAGCAGAGGCAACCCTTCTCTCTGTATCTGGTATGGAATCGTCTTACCATCGAGTTCGGATACCCTCGACGAGTCCTCCAAGGCAGAGAGTTAGGTGAAGGCGATTGGGTTCGATCTCGCCTTGACCAGTTAACTTGATCGATGAGAAGCGACTCGCGTCCATCGCCATGGACGGTTATCGAAGCGAATGATCGGAGCATTTAACAAGAAGGTCAAACAAAGGTCTACCAAGTTGGTGACCCTAGTAGTCAGCATCATTCTCCCAAGGTGATCCAGGGGCAAATGGACTCCCACATCGAGGACCATTTGTAGTCAAACGATATTTTCCGGCAGACTATGATACTAGCACCATGGATGGTGAAGACTTCCCACACCACATGAATGCGGACATAGTCAAAAATACTACATAAAAGAGACCCGCTGGAGTCGTGGCCTAGGCAAAATAAGGGCATCTGGCGAACCAAAGGTTCGGGCAAAGTTAAGGATATATACAAAACATTTACACGGGTCGAAAACACGAAAAGCGGCGGGCAAAAAGGGTATCGGTGGGCGAAAACCAGAAAGGCGGTCTAGGCAAAGTTAGGGATTTAAGCGTCGACTATGTCTCTTCGGATCATACGCTTCAGGACTACTATCGACATTCAAGGTTCAAATGGTGAAGATCGATTACACTTTCTCTTGACACAAGGAGATGAGATAGTAAAATATATGAGTACTAGCATAGTTGGAACTTAACGAGATTGTTTCCGCATAGCTTTTTACCTTTCTTGTGTACAAACTACTTGGCATCACATACATTTCAAATAAATAACTTCTTTCTCTTTACAATTTACTGCTTTGTTGTACTTTTAATAAGTCCAACGTTTGCTTTGAATGACTATCGCATTTGACAATAAGAATCTAATCACAAACATCGAAAAGTGAACATACAAAGTACTTACTCAGGCTCCAGAATTGGGACAGCGAAAGTCACCAAAACACTCCCAGCCGAGCAAAGGGAATCCCGCTGCAATTCCACTTCGACTAAGTAATGTTACGCCGGTCTTCAGCGGTAACACCTCACCCCGGTCAAGGTATTTATCCCAGTAGGTATCTCGATCCGTTCCTTCTTCCCAGTAGGTTATCGGACCAAAACTTGGTCGAGGATAGTGCATCGGAGGAACCACATCTTCATTCTGACCCGAGAGATTACAACGGGATCACGACTCTCATTCGGTCTCCCGGCAACTATCAATTGCTCTCGGTGAGATCTACACTCTGAATCCCAGTGAGCACCTCTAAATTTCTTGACAAGATCTACATACAAGGTCCCCAGCGGATCGCCTCAGATTCTCCTCGGTAGGGTCTATATATAGGATCTCCAACAACGAGCTTCTCAATCTCTACCTTCCTCGACAATATCTAGGCCCAAGACTTGGTCGGATAGTGCATCGGAGGAATCCGGGGGTATCTTTCTTCTCCTTCAGCGGGGACTTCCACCTACCGATTCCCAAGCGAAGTAAATCCTCAAGCGAATATCGCATCTTCTTCAAGATGGATATGTTTTGAAATACCACAACATCTATCATTCATACATTACTCATAAAGTCATAATTCATGCATATGTCATTCATACCTTTGTCATGCATCATACTTGGCATAAAACTAACCAATATTACATCAAAGTTCCTCTTGTTTTCTCAAAGCAGTGTGATCACTTGGCCAAGCAGGTCGAGTTAAGCCCGAATCGGCGGAAAACTATAGAAGACCGCCTTTGGTTGTCCTCAAGCGGTTGGTCGAGATTAAGCCCGAGCAAGCGGAAAACTATCAAAGACCACCTGCGGTTATCCTCCGATAGCGAGCAATGGATCAACACCGATGCCTACGAGGAAGCTATCCACATTTTGCCAACTACAATTTCTCTCGAGTAATCGGCACGAAGATTTATTCGATCCCTTATTGTCGGCAACTACGAGTCTAGCGTCGACTCAGTTGCCTTGGATGGCATCTTAAGCCCATCTCCGACTACTTATCAGCGGTGCTTCACTTTCGAAGGCTGCATATATGGTTAAAAATCAATGCAACTTCATTCAAAAAATGAGCACGAAGTCTAACGTATGACTCCCTCTAGATGGCATCTTGCCCATCTCCATGCTCCTTCGAGAAGCGACTACGAGCCTGGCGTCGGCTCGCTCCCGGCATCGATCTTTCGGATGGCATCTTAAGCCCATCTCGTCAACTCTCCTATTGACATTCGAGTCTAGCGTCGACTCATCTTCAGTGATATCGGCTTCTCGAATGGCATCTGTAAGCCCATTCGCATCATCCACCAACGCGAGTGCAAATTTTGGTGTACTCGGTGTTCGATCATCTTCTACCTCAGTCACAAAGACAAGCGTGTCAATCTAACCCTCAGTACAAGAAGATTGAGCAGGGGCAGCGTCATACCCCAAAATTTGCCCTCCATACTCGAAGATTTCATACATCTATGCTCAAGGATTCCTCGAGAGTTGATCGGACAAACTCTCTCCTAGACAATCAACCCAAATTAGGGTTTGGTATCTCTCAAGTCAAGATGGACTTCCAACATCTCAATGGTCTTCATGCCTCCTCATATGCTTCAAGATTCTCCATGTCAAGTTTCAAGCTTCAGATCAAGTTTCCTCGGACAATTGCTCGGATGGTTGAAAATCGGTTGTATTGGACAAAAAGTCAAGCTGTGGTCAACATACAGTCAAACTTCATAATTTTTGGTCAACATCCTCATTTTGAAGTTACATTCATCATTTGATCAAGGGTTGATCATGATTCATCAAGAAAACTCAAGATTTGCTCAAAGTCAAACTTTCTAAATTAGGGTTTCTAGGTGAAAGTCAAGTGAACTTTGGTGATCATAACTTTCTCATAATTTCTCAAAATTTTCCCACCACCTCTTGTTTTGAAGGAAATTCAATTCTCTACAACTTCATGTCTCACAGAATGTCAAAAATGCTTCATTTGAGAGGTATAGCTCAAAACATTCTGAGTCATTTTCAAAGTCAACAAAAGTCAACTTTTTGCTTTGAAGATATATTGAGCATGGTAACTCAATTGAGATGAGACCAAAAGGTTGGTTAGAGGACTCTTAGAGCTTTCCAAAAGTCCAAGAACACTCAAAATGTGGAAAATTGAGCAAGTTACACCATTCACAAGTTGGGCAATTTTGAAGAATGCACAAAGAGATACTTCTAAAAATCAAATCTTTTGCAAATGGGCTTGCTTTCTCTTCAACTAACTTATTCCTCATGTAATTAGGAATATCAAAGCCCAATGCCATGAGTTTTTTTATTTTCTATTCAATTTTAATTTATTCATTTAAATACAAATTAAATTTTAAAATAAATTATAAAATCAAATTTAATTGAAAGATTGATTTTATTCTTTTCTTAAGACTCAAGCAATTCATTAAAAAGCGCAATTTAAATTGGATCAAAAAGGCAAGATTGGATTGAAATTGATCAAGTTGTGAAAATTTGATTTTCATGAAAAAATCAAATTTGATTATCATTGAATGGTGATTGATTCTTGCCAATAATGATCCCAAATCCATCCAATACTTATACCTGATGCATACCAATCACAAAGAAACGAAAAAATTGCTCCATAAACCCTAACCTAAAAGCCAAAAAACCGTGTTCTTGAAGCAACTTGCAATCCTTGTTCCAGCTCGTTTCAATTGATTTTGAGGATCCAAACACATTCCTTGATACGAGGGTGATTCGAGATACTTACATCAACCAAAAGCATCAAGAATCGGCAAATCGAACTCGGTTTGTCACTTTTTCAAAATCGATTTCTTGTTTCCATGCATTATTAATGTTTAGTTGTTGTTTTTGTGTTTAGTGATGTGTTTGCAAGCTTTACGGGCAAACCAATTGAATTTCCATGGCTTGAATCGTGTTACACCATTGTTAGGGTTTAGGGACCGATTTGGGGTTTCACGAAATACATAAAATTGGACAAGGACCTATACCATTGCATTGAATGCTTCAAGGAATCGAACCATGGTCTTAGATATAATTTATATTATGTGTCTGCGTTTTTGATTTTGCTAGGATATAGCGTCGAGCAATGGCCCAAAGATTCAAAAATTCAAAGGTTGAAGATGAAGCTTGGCCGTGAGGAAGCCGAGGCAGCGGCGTGTTATTTTCCCTCGTTCCATTTTCGGACACAAGCACACACATGGCGCAGTGATTAAGACTCTCCTTTGTTTCGGATGCCCTCGGGTCATGGGTTTCGAATCCGGGGCGGTTTGCTTCTTTTCTCAACTTTGCATATTTTCTATGTTTTCATATTTTTAATATTTTGCATTATATTTTAATTCTCTTCATAATTTTTATTACGTATTAAAAATTACCAAAATATTTTATTCTTTTGCATTATTGTCATAAAATCTTTATTTAATTTAATAAATTAAAAATACATTTTGCATGCATATTTATTTTATTTGTAATTTTGCATTCTAATCTTTATTAATTCATTTTAAATTACTAAAATATATCAAAAATCCCAAAAATTATTTTAATATATTTATATTATTTCAGCATGTCATATTTTTTCCAATTTAAAATTTGCATTTTTCTAACATTTTCTCTTATTTCGATTTCATCATATTTTCCGATTTCGTTCGTTTCACGAGTTCTTCCAATTCGGACGCTTCTTTACTATTTTCATTTGTTTTTCAATAATATAGCTTATGGGATGTAATAGTTTAAATTAGGTTTTATTTTCCGCATTTTAAATTATGTATCGGCCCAAACCTTGTAATAGCGTGGGACATTTACCTTTCCACTTTACATTCCGCATTTACTTTCCGCACCTGTAAATTGCTAGTAATTAGGCGTGTATGGCAAGACTAATAATGAACATAGCCCACTAACTTCAAGATAACATACTGCAAATCACACACTCCTTTCACACATACCCTTAGGGTAATTCTCTCGTTGCCTTTAATTCAAAATGGTCATGTCCCTCGAGCGTAGGGTGTCCTAGCACGTTGCCTTCAAACAAATCATCATAGTCCCTTGATACAAAGATCATAGACCCGATGTAGCCTCGAATACATGATCTTGACCTCGATTGTAGCCTCGAAAATGATGATAGTCCTTGAATGTGGGATACTTCCTACAAGTTGCCTTCTATGACCATCGATGTCCCTTGAATGTCCGCTTACATCCAGCGAATGGAGCTACCTACTAACTAATGGTATGGCTAGCGCTATTCTAAAGGAATGTAAGTACAACAAAGCGACCAATTACGGTGGGTAAATAAGTCTTTTAGTTGCTTGCTCTATCAAATGCTTTTCACACCACACACTTTTCAAAGTTCAATCTCTTTCAAAACAAAAACATTTCGAACACTTTGTATACACTCCTACATGAGTCATTACAAAGTCAAAGCGAAATACCTCTTTCAAAACATTTTTTCAAACACCAGAAAGCAATTTTAAAAGTGATCTAGAGCAACTAAGAGCCCGTAGATAACTACGGATGGAAAAGGGTGCTAATACCTTCCGTTTTCATAACCATTCTCCCGAACTCGAGAATCTAACGAAGGTCTTTTACATTACTTTACCTTCCCTTAATTGGATAAAAATAAAAGTCGGTGGCGACTCTTGCCGACTACTCTTGCAAGAAAAAGAGCTATCTGACCACCACGAAGAGCAAGTTGAGGTTGTGAATTTGAGTGCGATGAAAGCGAAAGAGATCAAGATAGGAGGCGGGTCGAGAAGCAGTGTTAAGAAAGGTTGGTATAAATGCTACGAGACTACATTGAGGTTTTGCTTGGTCATACGAAGACATGCGGGTTTGGACATTGATATTGTGGTACACGATTGCCAACAAAAGAAAGTTTTCTCCCGGTGAAAGCGAAGGTTAAATCGCATGCGTCTGAGATGTCGAGAGAAAATCAAAGCCAGTTATGAAGCGGTTCAATGCCAGTTTTCTATTGTTACTTCCTATCCACAATGGGTTGCAAATGTGCCTGTACCTAAGAAGGATGGCAAAGTGCGAATGTGTGTGGATTAGGAGATCGAACAAAGCGAGTCCGAAAGCGATTTTCCACTTCCTCGTATTGATGTTACGGTTGACAACACCGCTCGAGCATAAGATCTTCTCCTTCATGGATGGTTTCTCCGGTTACAATCGGATCAAAATGGCTCCGAAGACATGGAAGACTACTTTCGTTACGGTGGGGCACTTTCGCTACAAGGTTATGCCGTTGGATGAAGAGCGTGGGAGCCACTTATCGGTAGCTATGGTGACACTATTTCATGACATGATTCATCACGAGATAGAGGTCGTCGGCGACATGATAGCTCGATCACGGTGAAGAAGAACATCTTGGTCATTTGCAAAAAGCGTTTGATAGATTGAAGAAGTCTGTGAGACTTAATCCTAACAAGTGCACCTTTGAGTCGGATCTGGAAAACTCCTAGGGTTTGTTGTCGATGGTAAAGGTATTGAGGTTGACCCCATCAAGGTTAGAGCCATTCAAGAGATACGGCTCCCTTGCGAAGGAAGTCGAGGAGGTTTCTTGGGCGATTGAACTACATTGCGATTCATTGCACATCTAGCGCTACTTGTGAGCCAATCTTCAAGTTCTTGAAGAAAGATCAAGTGGTAAAATGGAGCAGCGATTGCCGGATCGCTTTTGACAAAATCAAGGGTACCTACAAAATCCTCCCATCCGATGCCGCTTTGAGAAGGAAGACCTCTTATCATGTACTTGCGGTGTTAGAGAACTCAATGGGGTGCGTGTTGGGGAAACATGGCAGTGCAGTGAAAGAGCATGCAATATACTACCTTAGCAAAAAGTTTACCATTGTGAAACAAGATACTCACATTTCGAGAAAACTTACAACGCTTTAACTGCTCGCACGACTAAGGCAGTATATGTTGACTCACACTACCTTGTTGATTTCTAAGATGGATCCGATAAAATACATATTTGAAACCAACTCTCTCGGAAGAATAGCAAGATGGCAAATGATCTTGACCGAATGCGACATCCGGTACACTTCGGAAAGCAATCAAAGGAAGTGTGGTAGCCGATCATTTGGCTCATCGAGCCGTGACTATCGATCTATCGATTCAATTTCGAGCGAAGATGTTTTACTGGTTACAGATTGAAGAAGAGCCGAGGCAGACGAAGGACACGAACAAGGATCGATGGACTATGGTCTTTGATGGAGCCTCAAACGCAACTTAGCATTGGCGCCATCATTACATCCTATGACGGACACCGCCATTCACCGCCAGATTATGTTTCGATTGCACCAACAACATGGCGAATCTGAGCGTGCATCATGGGTATCAAAGCTGCTATTGACTTAAGAATCAAGTTCTTACAAGTGTATGGAACTCGACTTTAGTGATCGGTCAGTTAACGAATGGGATCACGAAGCATCCGAATCTCATTCCGTGTCGAGGCATGTTACGAGTTTGATCCCTACTTGAAGAGATCACTTTCAATCACATTCCACGAAGAGAATCGGTTGGCGGACGCATTGGCTACTATATGCGTCTATGTTCAAGGTCGAGATGGGACAACGAGGCTCCCAGTCATCATTGAGAAGTTTGACGAACCAGGTATTGTTATGAGCTGATCGGAAGATAAACCTTGGTACTATGATGTGAAGAGGTACCTTGAGACTCGGGGAATATCGCGAGGGCATCTCATCAATGATAAAAGTTCTTGAGAAGATTTGCATCAAATTCTTCCTCGGCAACGGCATCTTATCACGACTTGTGCTTACTTATTTGTGTAGACGGAAAAGCAGTGAGCGTATCATGGAAGAGTTACGAAGGCGCATTTGGTACTCATTCTAGTGGACACACCATGGCTAAGAAGATTTTGAGAACGAGGTTATTATTGGTCCACCATGGAAGGCGATTGTCAACGCTACGCTGATCTTGTCACAAATGCGGTTATGCGGACAAAGTGCGTACCTCGGTACCTCAGATGTTCCGAGCTCCTTGGCCTTTTTGCAATGTGGGGCATTGACATGATTGGAGAAATCAAGCCCGACTTCCAACGGACATCGTTCCATCCTTGTGGCAATTGACTATTTCACCAAGTGGGTGAAGCGGCCTCGTTCGCATCTGTTACCAAGAATGTTGTGGCTCGATTCATCAAACACAATCTTATCATCGGTATGGCACTCACGAAAGGATTATCACGGATAACGGCTCTAATCTCAACAACAAGATGATCATAGAACTCTACGCGATTCAAGATCAAACATCACAACTCTTCTTATCGGCCTAAGATGAATGGCGCGATGGAAGCCGCCAACAAGAACATTAAGAAGAATATCTGAAGATGGTGACTTACAAAGATTGGCATGAGATGTTACCATTTGCTCTTCATGGTTATAATGCGGGCGTCAGCAGGGCAACCTTTCTCTCTTGTATGCGGTATGGAAGCGGTCCTACCCATCGAGTTGAGATACCCTCAACGAGTCCTCCGGGATGCGAGTTAAGCCGAGGCGATTGGGTTCAGACTCGCCTTGACAGATTAATTTGATTGATGAGAAGCGACTCGCATCCATACGCCACGGACGGATCTATCGAAAGCGAATGATCGAGCATTTAACAAGAAGGTCAAGCACCGAGTCTACCAAGTCGGTGATCTAGTAGTCAAGCGCATCATTCTTCCACAAGGTGATCCAGGGCAAATGGACTCCCACCTATGAGGGACCATTTGTAGTCAAAAGATATTTTCGGCGGAGCTATGATACTTAGCACCATGGATGGTGAAGACTTCCACACCACATGAATGCGAGACATAGTCAAAAATACTACGCATAAAGAGACCATGGTCGGTGACCTAGGCAAAAACAATGGCATCTGGCGAACCAACGAGGTTGGGCAAAGTGAAGGATATATACAAAACATGTACACCGGCAAGTCGAAAACACGAAAAGGCGGCTTGGGCAAAAAGGGTATCATTGGTGAAAACACGAAAAGGCGGTCTAGGCAAAAGTTAGGGATTTAAGCGTCGGCTATGTCTCTTCGGATCACACCTTCAGGACTACTATCAGCATTCAAGATTCAAATGGCGAAAATCAATTCACTCACTTTCTACTGACAGCAAGGAGATGAGATAGTTGAAATATATGAGTACTAGCATAGTTGGAACTTAACGAGATTGTTTCCGCATAGCTTTTTACCTTTCTTGTGTACAAACTACTTGGCCATACGCCACCTTCCAAATAAATGCAGATTCTTTCTTTACAATTTTCACTGTTGACGTTTGAAATAAGTCCAACGTTTGCTTTGAATGATTATACGCACTTGACAGTAAGAATCTATTTGCAAACATATGAAAAGTGGACATACAAAAGTAATTACTACAGGTTCTAGGAATTGAGATGACGACGAAAGTCACCAAAAACACCCTGCGAGCATTGATCCCCACAGAGATGTTGCTCACCACAAACCTCTTCCAGCAGAGTCGAGGAAAATCCCCAAGCAGTGATTCCACTTAACTTAACCGGATTACACCCATCTTCAAGCAGTAACACTTCATTCCCAGCCAAAGTATTTATCATCAGCAGAATGTCTCCCAATAATTCCCCTTTTCTCCAGCAGCAGTGTCCAGACTTGGAACTTGGTCAGATAGTGCACTGGAGGAAACCTGCACCTCTTAAATCCCCAGTAGAGTACCTCCCGGACCATCCCCAGCAGGATCTACTTATGAAATTCTCAACGATTTAAGACCAGACTTGGTCGAGATAGTGCAGAGGAAATCTATCTTCTATTCCCGATCGAGATCCCAGGCTCAACCCGGTCTCCCCAGCAACCATCAAACGCTCTCCAGCGAGATCCGCACTCAAAATCCCCAGTGGAGCGCCTCTCATTTTTTCCCAACAGGGTCTACATACAAAATCCCCAACGGACTTCCTCCCAGACTCTCCCCAGCAGGGTCTGTGTATGAGATCTCCAACAACGAGTTTCTCAGCCTCTACCTTCCTCACTAGTATCCGGGCCCGAGACTTGGTCAGATAGGGCACCGGAGGAATCAAAGTTATCTTTCTTCTCAGGATCTCCATCCTCAAAACAGAAGTCAGAAGTCTCCAAGCAGAACATCCGTTTCTTCTTCAAGATGGATATGTTTTGAAATACCACAACATCTGTCATTCATACATTACTCATAAAGTCATAATTCATGCATGTTTCATTCATACGCATTGTCATGCATCATATTTTGCATAAGACTAACGAATATTCTAGCAAAGTTTCTCTTGTTTTCCAAAGCAGTGAAAGTCACCAGCCTTGACGGGTCGAGATTAAGCCCGAATCACGACGGAAAACTATCGAAGACCGCCCTAGTTGTCCTCCGACGGTGGTCGAGATTAAGCCGAATCTCGATGGAAAACTATCGAGCGACCGCCCTCGTTGTCCTCCGACAGCGGATCCGGGATTAATACCGAAGCTAGGCGGAAACCTATCCGTACGATCTGAAGTTATCCTTGATATGAGCGGTGGACCAACACCCGATGCTACAGGGAAGCATCACACTTTGCCAACTACTATCCCTCAGAGTGATCAGCACGAAGATTTATTCTGACTCCTTCTTATTATCAACAGCAACTACATTGTCTGACATATGACTCAGTTGCCCTGGATGGCATCTTAAGCCCATCTCCGACTACTTGTCAACAATTCTCCACCTTCAGAATGCTGCATATTTGGTTAAAAATCAATACAAACCAATAACTTCATTCAAAGATGAGCACGAAGTCTAACGTATGACTCCCTCCGGATGGCGTCTTAAGCCCATCTCCATGCTCCTTCCACTTCCAGGAACATCTACAGAGCCTAGCATGCGGTTCACTCCCCAACAGTGACCTTTCCAGATGGCATCTTAAGCCCATCCCCGTCAATTCTCCTATCAAACAATCTTGAGTCTAGCGTATGACTCATTCCCCGGTGAAGTCTCTTCCTTCTCCAAATGGCATCTGTAAGCCCATTCCAGCATCATTCACCCACAGCGAGTGCAAATTTTCAGGTGTACTCGAGTGTTCAATCATCTTCTACCTCCAGGTCACGAAAGGCACACATGCCAATCTAACCCTTCCAGTACAAGAAGATTGAACAGGGGCAGCTGTCATACCCCAAAATTTGCCCTCCATCTTCTCAAGACATTCCATACATCCATACTCAAGGATTCCTCAAGAGTTGATCAAACAAACTCTCTCCTAGACAATCAACCCAAACTAGGGTTTGGTACTTCTCAGGTCAAGATGGAATTCCAACATCTCCAATGGTCTTCATGCCTCCTCATATGCTTCAAAGATTCTCCATGTCAAGTTTCAAGCCTTACAAGTCAAGTTTCCTCAGACAATTGCTCAAATGGTTGAAAATCAGTTGTATTGGACAAAAGTCAGCGTGGTCAACATACGGTCAAACTTCATGATTTTTGGTCAACATCCTCATTTTGAAGTTACATTCATCATTTGATCAAGGGTTGATCATGATTCATCATGAAAACTCAAGATTTGCTCAAAAAAACTTTCTAAATTAGGGTTCTAGGTGAAAAGTCAACCAAACTTTGGTGGTCATAACTTCTTCATACTTTCTGAAATTTTTCCACCACCTCTTGTTTTGAAGGAAATTCAATTCTCTACAACTTCATGTCTCACAAGAATGTCAAAAATGCTTCATTTGAGAGGTATGGCTCGAAACATTACAGTCATTTTCAAAGTCAACAAAAGTCAACTTTTGTTTTGAAGATATATTGAGCATGGAAACTCCAATTGAGATGAGACAAAAAAGGTTGGTTAGAGGACTCTTAGAGATTTCCAAAAAGTCCAAGAACACTCAAAAATGTGGAAAATTGAGCAAGATACACTATTCGGAAGTTAGGCAATTTTGAATGATTGCACAAAAGGACATTTTGGTCAAAAGGCAAAATTTTCCAAATGGGCCTATAATCTTTTGATCCAAACTTGTTCATAACATTATTCTTGACCCATAAATGCTTGGACATGGCAATTTTCTATTTTATTGATTTAATTTTGGATTTTAAACCATTTAATTCCAAATTAAATTATATAAAATATGAAAATAAAGTATTTTTTCAAATGGGTTGGATTTATATCTTACTTGAGGTCCAAGATAGCCCACCAAGCATACCAAATTCGTGATAGCTTGCATATGGAAAGAAAAAATCAAATTTTTAAGGAAATTTGATTTTATTTGAATGAGAAATATTGCACATTGATTAACCAATCTTTTTTCACTCTTTTTTCTCTCTCAAATCCCTCTATAAATACTCAGCCTATTGCCAAGCACAAAGGACGAAACCCTAGCTCAAGCATAACCCTTATTCTTGCAAATTTTTTCTCAAAACTTGAGAAATTCGAATTTCAAATTGCAGCAAGTTTCAAGGTGTTCCAGCTATCCAATCTTGTTCCTTGGCATCCCAGCAGGAGTCCAAAGAAATCCATACTCGAAGCCAAGTCGCCCTGAATCGTGTCCTTGAACTCTCACCGGTTTGATTTTTCTCAAAATTCGATTTGTGTTAATCATGCATTATTAACTGTTGTTGTGTGTTTGTTTGAGTTCAGGGTATCCATTAGAGCGTGGTAGATGCATAACATGTAAGGTTTCACGTAGAAATCTCAGAACGCCATTGCTAGGGTTTTCAAAGTTGTGAGATTCGAAACTCAAAATCCAGGCTGTTTCAGGACACGAGGATAACACCATCGTGCTCGCAAGGATCGAAATAGTCGATCTGGGCACTTGTTTCGTTTTAAATAATGCATTTTTCAGGCTTTTCAGGTTGATGCTTGCCGGAGAAGACGACCGGAGCTAGGGCTCCGGCGTCGCTGACTCGGTTGACCGGCGAGGAAGCTGGCGTGGCGAGATAACGCGTTTCAATTCGTCCATTCAAAAAACAGATGGGGCCCGCGCGCTGACTGTGTTTGGAATTCAATATCCAGGACGTGTCATCATTCATATGCATTTGTTTTCCACTATCCCAACATCAAATGACAGATGGCGCAATGGTTAAGACGTTGCCTGTTCCAAGATACCCTCAAGGGTCTCCGGTTCGAACCTTACAGGGACCTGGTTTTGTTTTCTTTTTAAAAAACTTCAAATATTTTTTCTATTTTTCCATATTTTCTAATTATTTACTATTTTGCATCTATTTTAATTATTTTCATAATTTTATTTATGCATTAAAAAATCATCAAAAATATTTTTTCCTTTTGCATTTATTTTCAGAAAATCTTTATTTAATTTATAAAATAAAAAAAACATAATTTTGCATGCATATTTATTTTTATTTCAATTTTTGCATTTAAATCACTTTTAATTCATTTTAAATTATTAAATTGCATCCAAAAAATCCCAAAAAATTATTTTAGCATATTTATGTTAATTCCAGCATGTCATGTTTTTCTCATTCAAAAATTTGCATTTTTCTAATATTTTTTCTCTTATTCGATTCATCTTGTATTTTCCGATTTCTCATTCTTTTACAGGTTATTCCGTTTCAGACGGTTTCTTTTATTGTTTTCATTTTTTCCAATTATCTAACTGTTTATGGGATGTAATAGTTTAAATTAGGTTTTTATTTTCCGCAAGTTTAAATTATGTATCTGCCCCAAAGCCATGTAATAGCGTAGGACATTTATCTTTCCGCACTTTACATTCCGCATTTTAATTTCCGCACCCTATAAATTGCTAGTAACTAGGCGTGTATGGCAAGATAATAATGAAAATAGCTCACTCTAATCTTCAAGATAAAATATCTGAAATCAACACACTCTTTTCACACACGCACCCCTTAGGGTAATTCTCTCTCGTTGCCTTACGAATTCAAAAATGGTCAAGTCCCTCGAACGTAGAGGTATTCTAGCACCGTTGCCTTCAAAACAAATCATCATAGTCCTTGATACAAAGATCATAGACCACGATGTAAGCCTCCGAATACATGATCTTGACCCTCGATTATCGCCTACGAAAATGATGATAGTCCCTTGAATGTGCTAGGATACTTCCTCAAGTTGCTTTCTATGACCATCCGATGTCCCTTGAATGTCCGCTTACATCCAACAAATAGGTTACCTACCAACTAATGGTGCGGATAGCACTATTCTAAAGGAGCGTAAAACAACAAAACGACCAATTACGAGTAGGTAATAAGACTTTTAGTTGCTTGCTCTATCAAAATACTTTTCACCGTCACACTTTTGTCAGCGTTCAAACTCTTTTCAAAGCGAAACATTTACGAACACTTTGTATACATTCCTACATGAATCATTACAAAGTCAAAGCGAAATGCCTTTTCAAAACATTTTTGTCAAACACACAGAAAGCATATTTTAAAGTGATCTAGAGCAACTAAGAGCCCGTAGATAACTACGGATGGAAAGGGGTGCTAATACCTTCCCTTTTCATAACCTTCTCCCTTACTCAGAATCTAACGAAGGTCTTTTCCTGTGCTTTTCACCTTCCCTTAATTGGATAAAAGAAAAGTCGGTGGCGACTCTTGCTATCCGCACATTTGCGATACAAAAATCCACAAAGTCAGTTCACCGTATTATAGTATGAAGAAGGATATTGCTGAGTTTGTGTATTCTTGTTTGATCTGTCAGAAGTCAAAGATTGAACATCAGAAACCGTCTGGTTTATTGCAGCCGTTATCCATTCTTGAGTGGAAATGGGATAACATTTCTATGGATTTTGTTTCTGGATTTCTGAGGACGCCGAGTAGTCATGATGCTGTTTGGGTTATTGTGGATAGATTGACAAAATCTGCTCACTTTATTCCAATTTTGATGGATTATCCTATAGAGAAGTTTGCTAAATTGTATATCGAGAAAGTTGTGAGTTTGCATGGTGTTCCGTCGAGTATTGTTTCGGATAGAGATCTGAGGTTTACTTCGCATTTTTAGGAAGGTTTGCAAAGTTATTTGGATACAAAGTTGCGTTTGAGTTTGACGTATCATCCGCAAACTGATTGTTAGACTGAAAGGACGATTCAATCATTGGAAGATCTTTTGAGAGCTTGTGTTTTAGATCATGGAGGTGCTTGGGATAGTTATTTGCCTTTGATTGAGTTTACCTATAACACTAGTTTTCATTCGAGTATTGGAATGGCTCCGTTTAAAGCTTTGTATGGACGAAGGTGTAGGAAGCCTTTGTGTTGGTACGAATCAGGTGAGAGTTCTGTAGTTGGACCTGAGATAGTTCAACAGACTACGGATAAGATTAAGATGATTCGGGAAAAGTTAAAGATTTTCCAAAGTCGTCAAAAGAGTTATCATGATAAGAAGAGGAAATATCTTAGCTTTGAGAAAGTTGATCACGTGTTTTTGAGAGTTACTCTTGTGACTGGTGTTGGTAGAGCATTGAAGTCAAGTGATCGTAGGACTTTATCTTCTATGAATCGGGAGACCGCAAGTGCACAGTCCTATCGCGTAGTTTTAAAAAGATATCGAACCCACAGAGACTATAAATCGATCTATTGTTATCCTAAGTTACGGTATACAGCTAAGGCGAATAATTCTTTTAGATTTTGGTTTAAGGAAAAATAGCAATATAAATACAACGGATATCGGTACGTAACGTAGTGAACCTAAGCGGATTAAATTGAACCTAAGCGTATAAATATGGTTAACTTAATTTATCTGTAGAATTAATCAGTTTAAAAACCCTCAACTCACACTTTCGTGGTCCTATACCTGCTTTCGCTAGCCTATAAGTGTTTAGAACATACTTTTTGGAAACTTAATTAATTCTAATTTGTTTTAAAGCGCTTTCACTGTATTTAAATCAAATGCCTAACTTTAGCTATCCGGTTAAAACCTCACACTTTCGTGGTCTCGATCCTAACCTATTCCACTTATCTTACTTTCGTAACGAAAAGATGAATTTTAATTATAAAAAGTCATAACCAGAAATTATGTTAAATAATGTTTTAGCTTAGAACCAATTTAATTCCTACTTTTACTACTATTACTTACCGATACCTAAACGGTTTAGCCGGACATGTTTATTAATTTAGACATGCTTAAATAATAAGGTTCAATATATTTAAACATTCCCATAATTAAATAAATAAATACCAAGCAACAATACTTAAATAAAATAAAACAATTATATTAAGAACCTGGAAATAATAATACTTGAATAATCTTGTTCTTCGAAATAAACGAGCATTCCACCACAGGTCGGTTGGATCTGCTCGGAGACTTCTTGAATCGAAAAGAAAAATGCAACAAGGAAATAAAAAGCACTGGATCTAACGTAAGGTTAGATCAGTGAAAATTACACAACAATTTTCGGTGTAGAAATTGTTGTGAGAAAATTATAGAAACAAAGAAACTAAAATAAAAACTAAACAAGGAAACTAAAATAGAAAATAAAAGTACAAAAGCGAAAAGAAAATAAATGAAAGAAAAAAGAAACGGTTGTTCGGGAAGAAATCTCCGACCCTTTTGCACTGAATGCTTGAAGCTGTATTTATAGCCTTCACTTGTAACTACCTTTATCCAAATTCATGCGAAGAGAAGTGGAGATCATGGGTAAAAACTGCCAGAATCATGGGAGAACATGGGAGAGAAAGAAGGAAGTGAGACGTGGGTTGAACGTGGCATGAGTGGGTGGTTGAGAAGTTTCAGGAGTCTTTGACTCCTCTGCTGAAGCTTTTCCACGTTCTGCACTTGTTTTGTAACTGATATTAGGCGCATTACGGTCGTTACAAGTGCGTTACGAGCAGGTTTCATGTTTTCCCGTGTTACGGTCGTGGCCAGGGTGTTACGATCGTCACGCGCTTCATGGATGTCTTACGGTCGTGGCAGATGGCTGGCGACCGTCACAGCTAGTGGACTAAACTTCTGCTGGGCTTTTCTCTTCTGGGCTTAGTCTTATAATTATTTCTTTCTTCTTAACTCCTCCTTTTTGCTATATCACCCTTTTGCTTCATTTCTTTGGCTTTTTAATCCGATTTTACCTCAATTTTGTTTCTTTGCTTAATTTATCTTTATTTAATACAAATACCTGAAACAAAAGAAATACCAACATAATATGGAAATAAAATAGAATAATTGAATAGAAATAGTAATATTATCTATGAAAATTACGTCAAATATGTTATATAAATCCGTGCTATCAAAGTCCCCTATACTTAAACCTTTGCTTGTCCTCAAGCAAAAATTGAAAATGAAAAATCATTTAAGCATTTTTCAAACGCAGATATAAAACATAATTCAATTCGTATTTGGTTGCAGGTCAATTCTTTGTTTGGATAACTCAAGTTCAGACTTCGACACCAAAATCACCGTAATAACACTAGATAACCTCATTTATGCAGACCAAATTAAGTCATGAATTATAACTCGACCTAATACTTTCGTTTTGTTTCACCCATTTTCATTCTTGCGCAATCACATTAAGCCCTTTACCTTACGCGCACATAGTGGAGTAACCGGTTAGTGACTTTGATCTTTATAATCTAGCTAGGAGTTCTGGTACTTATATTTGGTACTCCTTTATCCAATTACAAATTGCGGGGGATCGGACAGTCGTCCGCCCTACCGAGTTCAGCACCAGAAACCACTGAACCAATTCATAATGGATGTTTGCATAAATATTTTATAGTTTCCGCAACTGTTGAATTAAATGATCTGGTAAGGACCATTTAACTTAATAAGTGCATCTTCTAAAAATTTATCTTAAAAACTCTTAATCAATCACTTATATTCATCGATCCTCCACGTAGTTTGTCGTTTAAGGCGGTGCCGACTGCTTAATAAACTACTCGGGATTACTTTAAAACTAAGTCTTAAGGTGTTGGTATAATAAGTACTTAAACTAATCTAACGCGTTGGGGTTTTGAAGTGTTATGACGATAATAATTTTGTTTTGGTCGCGCTCGAGTTCTTATTTATAAAAATAAGCAACCTTAATACTAGTTGAATATGTTAATATGACGTTTGAATTTTTTTTCTCCGTTATGGCTCAAGAATATGGAGGAATTTGAATAAGCACGAGAATTTTACATAAAAGACTAAAATTACATAAACATGTATTTTATTGAATGGAAATTCGCAATACAAGGAAAAAGAAACAAAAAGGAAATACTGAAGAGAGCAAAGAAAATAAAAACGAACAAAGAAATGTTCTGACTCCCCTAAACTTAAAATACGCATTGTCCTCAATGCGATAGAACCAGGAGAAATCACAAAGGAGTAGGGTGATCATCTTGGGCAGCGAGAGATGCATATGTTTCTAGTAATTAAAAAAAAGTGATATAATACTAGCACAGGGTAGACTTAAGCTTTTTTCAGTTCCACATGCATACATACTACATACTTGTAGATATATATATAGATGATTTAGAATTTTTAATTAGTAGGATATATATATATAATACTAGTATATAATTCCTTATAATACTATAAATATTGGGAAGTATTAATTCGGTAGATTAATAGGAGACGGAGGAATACGATAATTAATAATACTCAATTATAATTATAAATATTAACGTGAAATTTTTTATTGAGTTTAATTATCGGTATTACGGGGAAATAGTTCAGACGCATCAGAAGAAAGGGTGCAACCGATAATTGAGTAAAAATTTAAAATTTAACATAAAATAGAAAAAAAGAAAATACGAAAAAGAAATTTAAAATTAGAAACTAGAACGACTACTTGTTGATTTTCCATAGCCACTTATCAAGCCATCTCACATAACCCTCACCTTTTCTTTTCTTACGTTTGTAGGGTGGTTTATTCTTTCGAAATTGTGGTGGTTCTGGATCTATCGTAAGTATAAGTTTTTTAAATTTGGGCTTATCATCCATCGCCTCATAAGTTAACCTTACCCTATTGACAATAATTATATCCTTAATTTTATGGTCCTCTAATTTTTGCTTTTTAGGCAAGACTTCAAATAGTGGTGAATTAATGTGGATATTGTTTAATACCGCAACATACGTTTTAAATTTGGAGTCTAGCGGAGTTTCCATAAATATTTTCGGGACAGAAATCAGTGGGGTGTAGTGATTTGAGATATGCGCTTCCTCTCCTACCTCTTTTACAACCTCCTTTTTGAACAGCGTTGGTGAATCTGCCTCAATCTCCACTATTTTCTCGTCAGAACTTTCCTCGGTCGCAATATCACTCTCTTCAAACTCATCATCACTTTCTAGGTTTCCAAATAATTTTTCTATAATGGTTGTTTCAACATCCACATCTTCCTTGGGGAATGGTCCTAGAAGGTTTTGTTCGAGTTGAGAAATTTGAGTTTCTAAACCAACGTTGTGAGACGCGAGGGATTCAACCATAACGGTTAGTTGGCTAAGGGTTTCATTATTTTGAAGACTTTGTTTTCTTACTTCTTCATTTTGGATAGTTTGTGTTTCTACAAAATGTTCAATCATAGACTCTAACCTAGAGTTAGTTATTGTCTCATCTGAATCCTCTATTGGTGTTTCGAAATTAAAATCTTGCGATTCTTCAGAGTCGTGGAAGTAAGTTAAAGTTTCTTTTTGCGTTTCCCCGAAGCGTTCTATCATCCTAGATGTTTCATTAAAATTTTCCAATAATATTTCGATATCAGACTTATATGGTTCTGGTGATTCTTCAAAATATTGGGTTTGGAAATTATAGAGAGAATTGGGTTTAGGATAAGTTTGGTTGAAATTATAAGTTTCTTGTGATTCTTCAGAATGTGGGGATTGGTAGTTTTGGAGGTAATTTGGATAAGAGTAGGTTTGTGAAACATTGAAATCTTCCATCAATATTTCAAGGTTGGATCTATGGGTTTCTTGTGGTTCCTCAAAATACTGATAATGGGCGTAGGAAAAATTTGGGTTATACATGGTAAATAAAATAAAAATGCCTTAGTCTATACGGTGTAACACCAGAGTTACAATATCGACTTAAATAGTCCCCGGCAACGGCGCCAAAAACTTGATCGCAGGACTTTATCGCCTATGAATCGAGACCGCAAGTGCGATCCTATCGCATAGTTTTAAAAGATATCGAACCCATGGAACTATAAATCGATCTATTGTTATCCTAAGTTACGGTATACAGCTAAGGCGAATAATTCTTTTAGATTTTGGTTTAAGGAAAAATAGAAACATAAATACAACGGATATCGGTACGTAACGTAGTGAACCTAAGCGGATTAAATTGAACCTAAGCGTATAAAGATGGTTAACTTAATTTATCTGTAGAATTAATCAGTTTAAAAACCTTTAACTCACACTTTCGTGGTCTTATCTCGGATTACACGTCTAAAGCCCTATACCTACTTTCGCTAGCCTATAAGTGTTTAGAACATACTTTTTGGAAATTTAATTAATTTTAATTTGTTTTAAAGCGCTTTCACTGTATTTAAATCAAATGTGTAACTTTAGCTATCCGGTTAAAACCTCACACTTTCGTGGTCTCGATCCTAACCTATTCCACTTATCTTACTTTCGTAACGAAAAGATGAATTTTAATTATAAAAAGTCATAACCAGAAATTATGTTAATTAATGTTTTAGCTTAGAACCAATTTAATTCCTACTTTTACTACTATTACTTACCGATACCTAAACGGTTTAGCCGGACATATTTATTAATTTAGACATGCTTAAATAATAAGGTTCAATATATTTAAACATTCCCATAATTAAATAAATAAATACCAAGCAACAATACTTAAATAAAATAAAACAATTATATTAAGAACCTGGAAATAATAATACTTGAATAATCTTGTTCTTGAAATAACGAGCATTCCACCACAGTCGGTTGGATCCGCTGAGACTTTGAATCGAAAAGAAAAATGCAACAAGGAAATAAAAAGCACTGGATCTAACGTAAGGTTAGATCAGTGAAAATTACACAACAATTTTCGGTGTAGAAATTGTTGTGAGAAAATTATAGAAACAAAGAAACTAAAATAAAAACTAAACAAGGAAACTAAAATAGAAAATAAAAGTACAAAAACTGAAAAGAAAATAAATGAAAGAAAAACGAAGTAACGGTTGTTCGGGAAGAAATCTTCGACCCTTTTGCACTGAATGCTTGAAGCTGTATTTATAGCCTTCACTTGTAACTACCTTTTTCCAAATTCATACGAAGAGAAGTGGAGATCATGGGTAAAAACTGCCAGAATCATGGGAGAACATGGGAGAGAAAGAAGGAAGTGTGAGACGTGGGTTGAACGTGGCATGAGTGGGTGGTTGAGAAGTTTCAGGAGTCTTTGACTCCTCTGCTGAAGCTTTTCCACGTTCTGCACTTGTTTTGTAACTGATATTAGGCGCACACGGTCGTTACAAGTGCGTACGAGCGTGTTTCATGTTTTCCGTGTTATGGTCGGCAGGGTGTTATGTGCGCACACGCTTCATGGATGTCTTACGGTCGTGGCAGATGGCTGACGACCGTCACAGCTAGTGGACTAAACTTCTGCTGGGCTTTTCTCTTCTGGGCTTAGTCTTATAATTATTTCTTTCTTCTTAACTCCTCCTTTTTGCTATATCACCCTTTTGCTTCATTTCTTTGGCTTTTTAATCCGATTTTACCTCAATTTTGTTTCTTTGCTTAATTTATCTTTATTTAATACAAATACCTGAAACAAAAGAAATACCAACATAATATGGAAATAAAATAGAATAATTGAATAGAAATAGTAATATTATCTATGAAAATTACGTCAAATATGTTATATAAATTCGTGCTATCATCAAGGAAGTTGAATCCGTGTTTTATTGGTCCTTATCAAATTGCTGAGAAGATTGGTGAAGTAGCCTATCAAATTCACTTTCCTCTGTCACTTGCTAATCTTCATGACGTATTTCATGTATCTCAATTGAGGAAATATATGCCAGATATATCTCATGTTGTTCCGCTAGATGATGTGCAAGTTAGAGATAATTTAACGGTTGAGACTTTGCCGATGCGTATTGAGGATCGAGAAGTTAAACAAATTCGAGGGAAGGAAATCGCTTTAGTGAAAGTGGCATGGGGAGGTCCTGTTAGTGGTAATGTGACTTGGGAGCTTGAGATTCAGATGAAGGATTCGTATCCTGAGTTGTTCGCTTGAGGTAATTTTCGAGGGCGGAAATCTTTTAAGTGGGGGAGAGTTTTAACATCCCGATTTTAAATAGCTAATTATTAATTAATATTATATATTATATTATGTGATAATTAATTTAATTAAGTGTTTTAATTTAAATGTGAATTATTTGAATATATGTGTTATTTAAATAATTGTGCTTTATGAATAGAATTATGGTTATTTAGTTTGGGCCTATTTATGAGCATGGAAATAATTGAGAGGTGTTAAGTATTAAGACCATTAAGAAAATACTAGTTAGTAAGGATTAGAAGGAAATCATAATTAGAATTTCATTCGAAGAAAGAAGAGAAAGAAGGGAAGAGAAGAGGAGAAAGTGGAAAAGTGAAGGGCAACTCTAGAAGAAGAATCTTCAAGAGGTAAGGGTAGAGAATCCATGTTATTGTTTGATTGTATGTTGGGGGTAATTATTATGAACATGCTAGGTTGTTCAATTTCAATTTCTAGAATATTTGAATGTTAGGGTTTCAAAGGGAAATGTGTTTTTCAACTTAGAATGATGACTCATGACTAGAAACATGTTAGGATACCCTTTAATGATGTTATTTGGTTGATTGGAATGGGTTTTATGTGGTAATTTAGTGGGAGAAAGAAGTTGGTTCATAGTAGGAAAAAATGCAGAATCGCAGACCGCGCTTAGTGCGAGGATGAGCCCGCTTAGCGCTAAATGTTCTGACTTTTGGGGTTGTTTGTTCAGTGAGGTGCGCTTAGCGCGATAGGCCAGGCTTAGCGTGACCTAAAATGAAAAATGTTATTTTTAGGATCTTTTGACATGGAATCTCATATGGTTATATTTATTGAAGTATTTTCATTTATGTGATTACTTGATCCAATTGTGATTGAATGTGTTTGGATTGGTTTTGAATATTAATTCAATATATGTTTGATTACTTGAGTATAGTATGTGCTAATCTTATTTGATGGAATTCGTTGAATAACATTGGTGGAATGATATATCATAATGTTATTTGTGATGTGTGATGATATGTATAAGATACATGTGATGATCTTGTTGTTGAAATATAATGTTTTACAATTGATGTATAATTCACATGAGATGAATTGTGATGATATGCTTGGATAATTGAGGTTTGTGAATAATCTTAATTTGCATATGTCGTCTTGGTGAATTGTACATGCATACATTTGGCTTGATCCTTGTATGGATAAGTAGCGGTGAAACATTGGGTTCATAAATTGGCTTGATCCATGATGGATAAGTAGCGGTGAAACGTTGGGTTCACATTTGACTCGATTCCATTGGGAATAAGTAGAGGAGGCTTTTGGTCTTGTCCGGATCAGAAGTAAGGGCTTGGATTCTATGAATGAATCGGAAGCAGGGTTAACGAAACGTTCCCAAAAACTTGAAATCACATGCATATTGAGTCACATTTCATTGTTGTCACATGAGTCATTATTGAATATGCAATGTGTGGAATGAAATTGTGATGTTTAATTATATGTATTAATTGGAATGTTCGAATGAATGATAATTATGCCATGTATAAATATATCTTATACTTGTAATGTTTGTATGATCATGGTATCTTGGAATATTACTTGAAGTGTGTAGAATTCATGAATAGATGCGGTTCCTTCATTAATTCCATTTATATACTTTTGAATAATGATGTAAATTCTCACCCTTCTGTTATGATGTTGCCTCTACGTGGGTAACGTGCATGTTCTGAGGATAGCGGTGCTTCGCACGAAACTAGTTGAAGAGTCTAGCTAGTTTATCTGTTAATAGGTAGTGTAGTCATTGCTCCGGTCATGTAACACAGTGTTTATCTGGATTTATGCTTTGATGATATATTTATTATGCATGCTCATCTATTTTTATTTGTATGATTAAGATACTATGTTGATGTGGCCTTGGTGCCGATGTATAAATTCTGATGATTTGAGTATGTTATGGATTCATTGCTTTTTCATCTAGTGATTATAGTATGGAATGTAATCATTGATATAATATGTGAATAAGAATTAATCCACTGTGAAATGCATGATTTGTTTTAAAGCATGAGATTCAAATATGTGTTATGATTATGACTAGTGTGCATGTATTATTTTAATTGTTAAGTAAATCATGTGACACCCTCTTGTTATGCATTTTATTTACTCTGATTGTTTAATAAATAAAGGGGAATTTAGAAGGGTACCATCGAACACCAACGTCCATCGCGATCCTTTTTAGGGTCCTTCTTCTGGGCCAGGAATTTTACAATCCCCGATATAGAAGATGTCCTCATCTAGAAATTCAAATTTCATTTGGTTAATAATCGTTCATAGGTTTATGAGCAAGGTAATCTGCCAAAATACTACCCTTTGTTGCTTTATGAGTAGTATACTAGATATCATATTCTATCAAGATCATCTTTCATCTTGCTATTCGGCCCGTCAGCGCTGCCTTCTCAAAGATATACTTGAGAGGATCCTTCTTGGATATCAAGTAAGTTGTATGTGTCAACATATACCAACTCAGACGCCTAGCAGCCCATGTCAATGCATAAAACATTTTCTCTATCAGAGAATACCTTGACTCATAGTCCTTGAATTTCTTTCTCTGATAATAAATCGCTTTCTCTTTCTTTCCTGTCTCGTCGTGCTGACCGAGTACACAACCCATGGAGTTTATAAGTATTGTCAAGTACATGATCAAAGGCTTACCCTCCACTAGAGGTATGAGAATCGGAGGTTCCTGCAAATACTCTTTTATTTTATCAAAAGCCTTTTGGCAATCATCATTCCACCTGACCAACTGATCTTTTCTTAGAAATTTTAATATTGGTTCACACGTGGCGGTCATATGGGAGATAAATCCAGAGATGGAGTTCAACCTCCCTAGAAAACCACAGACTTCTTTTTCTGTTCTTGGCTCAGGCATTTCTTGTATTGCTTTGATTTTGGAAGGATCAACCTCGATACCTCTTTCACTTACAACAAAGCCTAACAGCTTTCCAGATCGCACTTCGAAGGTGCACTGGTTGGGATTCAACCTCAATCTGAACTTTCGCAATTTTTCAAATAGATTTTGCAGATGTACAAGATGCTCTTCCTCATCCTGAGATTTTGCAATCATCTCATCGACATACACCTCAATCTCCTTGTGAACCATATCATGGAAAAGAGTCACTATTGCACGTTAATAAGTTGCCCTTGCATTCTTCAATCTGAAGGGCATCACCTTATAATAGAAAGTTCCCTATAGGGTAATGAAAGTCGTTTTTTCCATATCTTCCTGTACCATCTTGATTTGATTGTAACTAGAGAAACCGTCCATGAACAAGAACACTTTGGCATGAGCCAAATTATCAACCAACACATCGATGTGAGGGGGCGGAAAATCATCTTTTTGGCTTGCTCTGTTCATGTCTTGATAATCAACATACATTCTAACTTTCTCATCTTTCTTGGGAAATGGCACAAAGTTGGCAATCCATGGGGGATAAGAAATCACATTAAAAAATCCCACATCAAGTTATTTCTGAACTTCCTCTTTAATCTTCTTAGACATCTTGGGGTGAGTTCTTCGAAGTTTCTATTTGACCGAAGGACAATCCTCTTTCAAAGGCAGCTTATGCACAACTATATCAGTCTCCAACCCGGGCATGTCTTCGTAAGACCAGGCACAGATATCTAAATACTCTCGGAGCAAATCAATCAGTGTTCGCTTTACACTGTCTTCTAGAGCAGCCCCTACTTTGATCTCTCTGACCACATATATGATTCCCAGATTCACTTTTTCAATAACTTCTTGATGCGTCTGAATAACCCACTCTTCTTCTCTCAACAACCTTGCTAACTCTTCAGGGAGTTCACAATATTCCTCACCTTCTCCTTCGGCTTGGTTGATCTGATTATCAAATTCATAAGAAGTGATAGTAGAGTCGTTATTGAAATGATCCATTAGAATAGTGGGATTAAATCTGCATGATTGATTTTATGCTTATTTTAGACCTTGGATGATAAAAGAGAAATAAAAGCATTGCCATTTTTGCGTTTTAAATTTTTTTCGTAAAATAGAAAGACAGGGAACGAAATATTTGAATGCAAAAGACGTTCTTTATTTAATGATAAAACTTGCAAATGAAAACATGGAGGCCCTACAAATGATTCACAGTGCCTTGGGCAGAGCACATGAATTATTGCATGATTAAAGAAACAAATAGAAAATTACTCTTTAACAATAGTGACCGGAACAACATCCTCAAAATTCCAATTGTTGAGCTCAACACTTGGAACACTTGGACAAATCCACTCATCAATGTCATAATCAGTTTCATAGTCGCCAACAACATTCACACTATTAGCATTGACACTTGCATACTTGACAAGAGTAGTCAAATTCGGAGCCTTGAGGATATGTCTGTGTAGAATAGGATCGAAACCCAAGCCAAACTTGTTGAACTCTTGAGAAACCTCCACCACACTTCCCCGACCTTCAGGGCGACTGGCTTTAACCATTGTTCTAGCATATTTCAAAGAAGCAATAAAAGATTTAGGTTTTTCTTTCTTCTTTTCCTCAAGCTGAGGAATCTTGATCATATGCACAGTTTCAAAACCTTGAAACGCTACCCCAACTTTGTGAATCCATGGACGACCAAACAAACAACAGTAGGCAGGCTGAATATCCATCACAAAGAATGGATCATGAAAAGCTAAGGTCTGATCTTAATTGGAAGATCCATCTCTCCAAATACTGACCGCCTCGATCCGTCGAAGGCTTTCACCACTAAATCACTTGGGCGCAGCTCGAAACCCGCATAATCAATCTTCATCAAAGCGATCTTTGGGATTACATTCAAAGATGATCTGATATCCACCAGAACATAGGATAAAGTAGTACCTCTGCACTCCATGGAAATATGCAAAGCTTTGTTGTGATTTCTTCCTTCTCGGGGAAGATCAAAATCAGTAAAACCCAAACCATTGTTAGAGGAGATACTTGCACACACATTTTCAAATTGAACCACTGAGATTTCCTGAGGAACGACAGCAATGCTCAACAATTTCATGAGGGCATTCTTATGCGCCTATGAATCATACAATAGGGATAGAATAGAGATTTTTGCAGGAGTCTAACCAAGCTGGTCAATGACACGATAATCACTTTTCTTGATAAACTTTACGATCTCTTCCACATCCTTGTCTAAGTATGGATTGGCAACTTACAACTGGGAGTCCTTTGTTGGCTGCTTACCTTTAGCCTTTTCTAAGGCATCTACGCTAGTTTGCGTGTATGGTGCTGAGAAGATTCTACCACTTCTAGTCCCTTTTCCACCGCCTGCAAAATTATAAGCATTTGAAACATCTTGTTCAACATCATTCTTATCAGCAGAAGATCCTTCATCCTATTTAACCCCGTAATAATAAATTTTTGATCCATAATGCTAAGGCCCGTCCTTGTCGCTAACATAAGGAATAAGACCAGGTCAGGTAATCATCCACGAAACAGGTTTAGCTGGTGCGGAGATAGTAGTTGGAGTATAAGGAATAGAAATCACTGTGACATCCTATGCTCTACCTTTCTTATCCTTCTTAATTCTGTCAAACTGCAACACACCACTCGTAATCAGATTCTGAATACCGATTTTCAAAGCCTCACAACCATTTGAGCAAGCTTCACAATCAACACAATCAGGTGCACAACCTGCGAAGACACCTCTCTTCACCATTTTATCCTTAACAAAAGGCAACGGAGTTTTAACGAGATTCGCATCCATGATCAGGTTTAACACTTCACCATTTTCCATGACAACCTGAACAACATCCCCCGCATAAGGCATCATTGGATTCTGAATAACATTGGGTCTCGGCTGAGCATCAAACTTAATAGCCTGTGAGTCAATCAAATCTTGAACTTTATGCTTTAGCGCCAAGTAATTCTCAACATTGTGTCTGACACCACCGTAATGGAACTCACAACGAGCATTAGCATCATAATTTTCTAGAAATTTACCAGGAGGGGGTGCATCATAAAGTCACCAACTTGAGATCAAGTAAACATTGCAAAACATCTGCGTAAGACATCGGTATTGCATCAAACTTCCTTGGTGTACGGGCGTTCTGTTGCCTTTGATACTGGTGACGTGGTGCTTGTTGAGCTTGCAGATGAGCAGTGGATATGGTCACGACATTCACTTGAGCTTTGCCCAGGTTTCCCTCAGCATAAAAAGCACTGGATTCCCCTTCTTTATTCCTAGGGTACCCTCCAAATTCCTTCTTTCCACTTGAAGAACTTCCGCCTTCGGTAAACTGAATCTTTTCTGACTTCAAACCACTCTCAATTTGTTCCCGATGCCTGACCATTTCAGCAAAACTGGCTGATGTGCTACATGCCACATAGTAATGTCCAGAAAGAGTACTTGTGAACATGTCTATTGTGACACCCCAAATAATTCAATATTTAAAATAATTA
The DNA here is from genome assembly GCA_021764765.1 of Vicia sativa. Classification (NCBI taxonomy): domain Eukaryota; kingdom Viridiplantae; phylum Streptophyta; class Magnoliopsida; order Fabales; family Fabaceae; genus Vicia; species Vicia sativa. Next base: position 73,357,844 of record CM038794.1, on the reverse strand, counting down.
GAATTTTTAATTATTAACTTAATTAAGAGTTTAATTATTAATATTTGGAATTATTAGAATTAATTGATTAACTAAATGAAGTGAGGAATTGGGAGTGTGAGGAGTAATGGGGGGTGTGACGAGTAAAATACTCTACCTATCCTAATTATTATTGTATTTTATTTATTGGAATATTAAAAGGAATAATAAAAGGGAAAAGAAGGAAAAGAGGAATAGAAGGTTTTTCATCATTCGTAACATTGGAGAAGATAAGAGAAAGAGGAAAAGAGTGAAAGTTGCCGGAATTCGAAGAACCCACAAGGTAAGGGGTGATTTCGATTGATTAACATGTATTATCGGTTTTGATTGCAATAGAATTGATCGTAGTATGTTAAGAATTCTCAATTTAGTAATTCTAGGTTTTCATAGAATTATCCCAATTTGGTGTCGGAATGTGTAGAATTGAGTAATTAGTGTGTTATAGGATTATTAGGAATGATCAGAGTATGTTATATTGCATGTTACTGCTGTTGGATTGTGCAATTATATTGTGTTTGAATGTTGGGTTCGTGTTGGATTGATAGGAATTGAATTGGTATGTATAATGCTGTCAAAACTGCATAATTTTGGTTCTGCAAGTCGTAGGAACCGGTTCCCATGTGGGAGGAATCGGTTCCGTATAAAACCAAGAGAAACATTCGGTTATTGAACCGTTACTCCGGGAGGAACCGGTTTTCCGCCATTTTTTCAAAGAAAACGATTTTTCCTGGGAACCAGTTCTCGCTCGAGGATCCGGGTTCCCCATACATTTCTCCAGGGGGCGTGTTTTTGAACTTTGTGGGAACCGGGTTCCACTATTACTTTTTGAAAAATTCATAACTTTCAAACCGTAAGTCCGTTTTGAGCGCCGTTTTGGACGTTGTTTCTTAAATTTAATGCTCTATTTTATGAAATGAAGTAAATTCCTGTAACTTGAATTTATTTTGAAAACACGGCGAATTCCGATTTAGGTGGTTTGTTATTTAATGCATACTTTGTGTATATGCAGTAGTGTACCTGTGGCAATTGGTTGTATTAGGATTTTGTGAATGGAATGCATGTTTATGCTGTTTGATGTGTGCATGATCGTTGAAGACATCATGCTTTTGGTTTTGATTCGGTTTATGATAACTGGTGTATTTATAGATTGATTGAATGTTGCATGCTGGTGTTGTGCATGCATATGCATTCTGGTGAAGTTAATTCCCATTGTGTGGAATTTGACTTGTATTGCCAATAACCGTTCCCGAGTGATGATGGGTGGTGAGGCTGGATTCGTGTCCGGGTGATTATGGACGAATCGATGATTACTGTATTCGGGTGATGATGGATCAATGTGTGTGACTTAGTTCACGTTTTGGTACCATATGCGTTGAGTCTGCATTTGTATTTGCATGGGATTGTAACATGTTAGGATGGTTTCTAGTGTTACAATTCTGTTGTTGTTGTTGTTGTGCATAATGAAATGTGTGGTTGGAATTGTGTGTTGAAATCTGAATTATGTTAGAATGGGTGGATTAATATGCTTGTGAAATTATGTTGTCTGAGGAACTTATAATGCATCTTAATTATGGGAAATCTCACCCTTACTTTAATGATTTCAGATTAAAGTTAGCAGCTCAGGAGTTGGTGAGGATGGCTCTAGAGCTATGTTATTTTGTGTCCGCGTGTCAGTGTCGTGCTCTGATAGGTTGTAACACTGGGGAACGTTTAGCTGAGAAAATTATTTAGTATTTCGTTTGTTATTTGAATTACTTTGGGAATAATTATGTTTTGGTATTATTCCATTTTGGTTTTGTGGTAATTTCCGCTGTGTAAAACATGATATTAATTTGATTGATTATTCTAATAAGTCCTTCAGTGAAGCATGGCTACTGTTTATTCAAGGTTTTATTTTATTCTGAATTGTGACATCCCTTGTTTTACATGTTACTCTGATTTAATTAATATATTCGCGGGGTATTTTAGACGGGGGGTTACAATAGTGGTATCAGAGCATAGTCGGTCGTGTCTTAATGTCATTATCCCTTTGTACGCGACAAGTCTGTACAACACTGTCGGTACTTGTTGCTTTTCTAATTGCTTATTGCAGGAGTGGTGTGAAACTAAGTGGGGGAGAGGAGATGTTTTCCGGATATGTTCCGATTGTAAGTCATTGGTACGAGGTACTGCTTAAGAAGACAGTGCAAGAGTTGTTGGAATCATTTCGATCGTGAGTCATAGTTGGAAGTGCAAAAAGGTGAGTATGATTCTGAGAACAGAAAGTGTTGGTAATGATGGTTTATACTCCAATATGATCATCGGATGTCTATTGACAAATTGAGGACTTGATCACCCTTAATCTCTTGTTGATAGTAGACAGAATCGTATTGGATGGTATATAATTGTCTTGCTATCTAATTGGGACATAAAGTGATGAATATGAATGAAGTTTGGTACAAGCTCGTGAACCATATGAGTTGATGAAGACTCTAATAAGGACAATGAATTAAGATGGATGATCAAAGTTGTGCAGTTGTTAATGATGGTGTGGTAGTAATTATGTTATATTCTTTGACGGAAGCGAAAGGAAAAGCTAAGAGTGATGAGTTGCCAGTGGTGAATGAATTTCCAGAAGTGTTTCCGGAAGACGTTAGTGAATTGCCACCTGAGAGAGAAGTGGAATTTACTATAGATTTGATTTCTGGAACTAGTCCGGTGTCGATGGCGCCTTATCGCATGTCGGCATCTGAGTTATCAGAATTGAAGAAGCAGTTGGAAGAGTTGCTTGAGAAGAATTTTATTCGTCCTAGTGTTTCGCTGTGGGGTGCTCTGGTGTTATTGGTTAAGAAGAAAGAAGGCTCAATGAGATTATGTGTTGATTACAGGCAGTTGAACAAAGTTACAATCAAGAATCGGTATCCTTTGCAGAGGATTGATGACTTGATGGATCAACTAGTTGGAGCTTGTGTATTCAGTAAGATTGATCTGAGGTCTGGATATCATCAGATTCGTGTGAAGACGGAGGATATTCAGAAAACTGCATTTAGAACAAGGTATGGACATTATGAGTATTCTGTTATGTCGTTTGGAGTTACTAATGCACCTGGTGTTTTCATGGAGTATATGAACAGGATATTTCATCCGTATCTTGATATGTTCGTGGTGGTATTTATTGATGATATTTTAATCTATTCGAAAAGTGATGAAGAGCATGCAGAGCATCTCAGAGTTGTATTGGAATTATTGAAAGAGAAGAAGCTTTATGCGAAGTTGTCCAAATGTGAATTCTGGTTAAGTGAAGTAAGTTTTCTTGGCCATGTAATTTCCAAGAATGGGATTGTTGTTGATCCTACGAAGGTAGAAGCGGTATCTCAGTGGGAAGCGCCAAAGAATGCTTCTGAGATCTGTAGTTTTCTTGGTCTTGCAGGTTATTTCAGGAAGTTCATTGAAGGATTTTCCAAATTAGCGTTGCCATTGACTAAGTTGACCAGAAAGGGTCAGGTGTTTGTTTGGGATGCTAAATGTGAGAAAGGATTCCAAGAGCTGAAGTAGAGGTTGACTAGTGCTCCGATCTTGATTTTGCCGAATCCGGCGAAGTCCTTTGTTGTGTATTGTGATGCGTCATTGATGGGATTAGGTGGTGTGTTGATGCAAGATAAGCAGGTTGTGGCTTATGCTTCGAGACAATTGAAGGTTCATGAAAGGAATTATTTGACTCATGATTTAGAATTGGCAGCAGTGGTATTTGTTTTGAAATTATGGAGGCACTACTTGTATGGTTCTCGATTTGAGGTATTCAGCGATCACAAGAGTCTGAAATATCTCTTTGATCAGAAAGAGCTCAACATGAGGCAGAGAAGGTGGTTAGAATTTCTGAAGGATTACGATTTCGGTTTAAATTACCATCCTGGTAAGGCGAATGTTGTTGCGGATGCTTTGAGTAGAAAGTCCATGCATATGCCGATGTTGATGGTTCGTGAATTGGATTTAGTTGAACAATTCAGAGATTTGAGTTTGGTATGTGAGACTACTTCTAATAGTGTTAAATTGGGTATGTTGAAGCTGACTAGTGGTATTCTGGAAGAAATTCGAAATGGACAGAAATCTGATGTTGGTTAGTTGATAAATTAACATTGATCACCCAGGGTCAAGGAGGTGAGTTCCGAATTGACGAGAATGGTGTTATGAGATTTGGTGATAGGGTGTGTGTTCCGGATATTACAGATATTCGGAAGAGCATTTTAGAAGAAGGGCATCATAGTGGATTGAGTATTCATCCTGGTGCTACTAAAATGTATCATAATTTGAAGAAGTTGTTTTGGTGGCTTGGAATGAAAAAGGAAATTGCTGAGTTTGTTTATGCTTGTTTGGTTTGCCAAAAGTCGAAAATCGAACATCAGAAACCGTCAGGATTAATGGAACCGTTGTTTGTTCCAGAATGGAAATGGGATGGCATTTCTATGGATTTTGTGTCTGGTTTTCCAAGAACAGCGAAGAATTGTGATTCTATCTGGGTTATTGTCGATCGGTTGACGAAGTCTGCTCACTTCATCCCGATAAGAATGGATTATCCGATGGAGAAGTTGGCAGAATTGTATGTCGAGAAGATCATAAGTTTGCATGGTATCCCTTCTAGCATTGTGTCGGACAGAGATCCGAGGTTTACGTCTATGTTTTGGACAGGATTGCAAGAAGCTTTGGGTACTAAGTTGCGATTGAGTTCTGCTTATCATCCACAGACAGATGGTCAGACGGAGAGAACGATTCAGTCATTAGAGGATTTGTTAAGAGCTTGTGTGTTAGAGAAAGGTGGAGCTCGGGATAGCTACTTACCATTGATTGAGTTTACCTACAACAATAGTTTTCATTCGAGTATTGGTATGGCTTCCGTTTGAGGCATTGTATGGTAGGAGGTGTCGGACACCGTTGTGTTGGTACGAATCTGGAGAGAGTGTTGTGATTGGACCGGAAATTGTCCAACAGACTTTAGAAAAAGATTAAGATGATTCAGGAGAAGATGAGAACTTCTCAGAGTCGTCAGAAGAGTTATCACGATAAGAGGAGGAAAGATCTTGAGTTTAGTGAAGGAGAACATGTGTTTTTGCGAGTTACTCCGATGACTAGTATTGGTCGAGCTTTGAAGTCAAAGAAGTTTACTCCATGCTTTATTGGTCCGTTTTAGATTACTAAGAGAGTTGGGAAGGTTGCGTATCAGATTGCCATACTGCCGTCACTTGCAAATTTGCATGATGTTTTCCATGTATCTCAGCTGAGGAAGTATATTGCTGATCCGTCTCATGAGATTCGGGTAGATGACATACGGGTACGAGAGAATTTGATCGTAGAAGCATTGCCTGCGAGAATTGAGGATCGAAAGTTGAAACAGTTGCGAGGTAAAGAGATAGCACTGGTGAAAGTAGCTTGGGGAAGATCGGCAGGTGGAAATATTACTTGGGAACTGGAGAGTCAGATGAAGGACTCATATCCTGAACTTTTCGTCTAAGGTATGTTTTCGAGGACGAAAACTCTTTTTAATAGGGGAGAGTTGTGACACCCCAAATAATTCAATATTTAAAATAATTAGAATTTTTAATTATTAACTTAATTAAGAGTTTAATTATTAATATTTGGAATTATTGGAATTAATTGATTAAATAAATGAAGTGAGGAATTGGCAGTGTGAGGAGTAGTGGGGGGTGTGACGAGTAAAATACTCTACCTGTCCTAATTATTATTGTATTTTATTTATTGGAATAATAAAAGGAATAATAAAAGGGAAAAGAAGGAAAAGATGAATAGAAGGTTTTTCATCATTCGTAACATTGGAGAAGAGAAGAGAAAGAGGAAAAGAGTGAAAGTTGCCGGAATTCGAAGAACCCACAAGGTAAGGGGTGATTTCGATTTATTAACATGTATTATCGGTTTTGATTGCAATAGAATTGATCGTAGTATGTTAAGAATTCTAAATTTAGTAATTCTAGTTTTTCATAGAATTATCCCAATTTGGTGTCGGAATGTGTAGAATTGAGTAATTAGTGTGTTATAGGATCATTAGGAATGATCAGAGTATATTATATTGCATGTTACTACTGTTGGATTGTGCAATTATATTGTGTTTGAATGTTGGGTTCGTGTGGGATTGATAGGAATTGAATTGGTATGCATAATGATGTTAAAACTGCATAATTTTGGTTCTGCAGGTCGCAAGAACTGTTTCCCATGTGGGAGGAACCGGGTTCCTCGTATAAAAACCAGAAGAGAAACATTCTAGGTTGCTGGGAACCGGTTACTCCTGGGGAGGAACCGGGCTCCCAGTTCATTTTTTTCAAAGAAAACTGATTTTTCTGTTGGGAATCGGGTTCCTGCCTGGAGGATCTGGGTTCCCCATTCATTTTCCAGGGGCGGTTTTTAACTTTATCGAACTGGTTCTCCTCGAGGAACCGTTCCATTACTTTTTGAAAAATTCCAAACTTTAAAAGTTCATAACTTTCAAACCGTAAGTCCGTTTTGAGCGCCGTTTTGGATGTTGTTTCTTAAATTTAATGCTCTATTTTATGAAATGAAGGAAATTCCTGTAACTTGAATTTATTTTGAAAATGCGGTGAATTCCGATTTAGGTGGTTTGTTATTTAATGCATACTTTGTGTATATGCAGTAGTGTACCTGTGGCAATTGGTTGTATTAGGATTTTGTGAATGGAATGCATGTTTATGCTGTTTGATGTGTGCATGATCGTTGAGGACATCATGTTTTTGGTTTTGATTCGGTTTATGATAACTGGTGTATTTATAGATTGTTTGAATGTTGCATGTTGGTGTTGTGCATGCATATGCATTCTGGTGAAGTTAATTCCCATTGTGTGGAATTTGACTTGTATTGCCAATAACCGTTCCCAGGTGATGATGGGTGGTGAGGCTGGATTCGTGTCCGAGTGATTATGGACAAATCGATGATTACTGTATTCGGGTGATGATGGATCAATGTGTGTGACTTAGTTCACGTTTTGGTACCACATGCATTGAGTCTGCATTTGTATTTGCATGGGATTGTAACATGTTAGGATGGTTTCCAGTGTTAAAATTCTGTTGTTGTTGTTGTTGTGCATAATGAAATGTGTGGTTGGAATTGTGTGTTGAAATCTGAATTATGCTAGAATGGGTGGATTAATATGCTTGTGAAATTATGTTGTATGAGGAACTTATAATGCATCTTAATTATGAGAAATCTCACCCTTACTTTAATGATTTCAGATTAAAGTTAGCAGCTCAGGAGTTGGTGAGGATGGCTCTAGAGCTATGTTATTTTGTGTCCGCGTGTTAGTGTCGTGCTCTGATAGGTTGTTACACTGGGGAACGTTTAGCTGAGAAAATTATTTAGTATTTCGTGTGTTATTTGAATTACTTTGGGAATAATTATGTTTTGGTATTATTCCGTTTTGGTTTTGTGGTAATTTCCGCTGTGTAAAACATGATATTAATTTGATTGATTATTCTAATAAGTCCTTCAGTGAAGCATGGCTACTGTTTATTCAAGGTTTTATTTTATTCTGAATTGTGACATCCCTTGTTTTACATGTTACTCTGATTTAATTAATATATTCGTGGGGTATTTTAGAAGGGGTGTTACATCTATCATTTCTCTTTACATCATCGGCGTTGAACTCGTGCGACAAGCTTTCTCCATTTCTGAGCATATTCCTTGAATGTCTCACCAGACTTCTGGGACAGACTTTGCAACTGGGTCCTGTTATGAGCCATATCAATGTTGAACTGATACTGTTGTAGAAAAGCATCAACCAAGTCTCTCCAATTTCTAATATGAGTTCTCTCTAAGTGCATGTTGTAATACGGTGAACTGACTTTGAGAATTGTTTTGCTTTTTATCGCAAAAAATGTTGCGGATAGCAAGAGTCGCCACCGAATTTTCTTTTATCCAATTAAGGGAAGGTAAAAAGAACAGGAAAATACCTTCGTTAGATTCTGAGTAAGGGAGAAGGTTATGAAAAGGAAGGTATTAGCACCCCTTTTCATCCGTAGTTATCTACGGGATCTTAGTTGCTCTTAGATCATTTTCAAAAAGTATTTTCTGTGTGTTTGATAAAAATGTTTTGAAAAGGCATTTCGCTTTGACTTTCTAATGATTCATGTAGGAATGTATACAAAGTGTTCGGAAATGTTTCATTTTGAAAAGAGTTTGAACTTTGACTAAAGTGTGTGGTGTGAAAAGTATTTTGTTTGAGCAAGCAACTAAAAGTCTTATTACCTACTCAGAATGGTCTTTTTCGTGTTGTTTTACTTTCCCTTAGAATAGCGCTATCCATACCATTAGTTGGTAGGTAACCCTATTCGTTGGATTTAGAAGGGACATTCGAAGGGACATCGGATGGTCATAGAAGGCAACTTGTAGGAAGTATCCTTGCAGATTCGAAGGGACGATCATCACTTTTCGTAGGCAACAATCGAGGGACGAGATCATGTATTCGTAGGCGGCATCGTGGGTCTATGATCTTTGTATCAAAGGGACTATGATGATATATTTTGTAGGCAACAGTGCTAGAATACCTCTACGTTCGAGGGACTTGACCATTTATTCGAAAGGCAACGAGAGAGAATTACCCTAAGGGGTGCATGTGTGAAAAGAGTGTGTTAAATTCAGATATGTTATCTTGAAATTAGAAGTGATCTATGTCTGTTTTTTATCTTGCCATACACGCCTAGTTACTAGCAGTTTATAGGGGTGCAGAAAGTAAATTGCGGAAAGTAAAGTGCGGAAAGATAAAGTCCTACGCTATTACATGGCTTTGGGGCAGTTACATAATAGGAGTACGGAAAGTAAAAGTCCTAATTAAACTATTACATCCCATAGGCAGTTACATGATATTGAAAAGAAAAGCAAGAAAAATCGTCCGAATCGTTACAACCTATGAACAAATACATAATCGGAAAATACGAGAAAATTGCATAAGAGGGAAAATGTTAGTAAAAACATGATTTTTGAATGAGGAAAAAAGTTTTAGGTTAGTAATGACAAAAAGATGATAAGATAATTTTTTGGTAATTTTCTGAATCGATTTCGATAATTAAAAGAAATTAAAAGTCAATATAATGATTAATTAACAATTAATTAAAATATGCATGCAAAAATATCAATTTTAATGTTAAAAATTAAATAAACATTTTTCTGATTAAGATGCAAAAGGAAAAATATTTACTGTTTGACGATTGTTTTGGCGATAATATTTATACTAATAGTTATATCTATTAATATATTTTGCGACGTTTCGTTCGGTCCGGTTTTTATTCCGTTCGGTTCGGTAAAATATTATTCGGATCCGATATTTAATACCCCAGAGTTATTTTAATTAATTGAATTAATAATATTATTAGTGTGTTAATTAATAAAAATAATTTAGGGGTGTGAGGACTAATTGTGTTGAATTGGGTTTACACCCTTGGTTGCTAGTAAGAAAACAACTTATAAAACCATTTTCCTCATTTTCTTTCTATTCATAAACACCATGCCGAACTTGAACATGGAGAGAAAAAGAAAGGGTTTTGGAAGAAGAAGAAGGAGAGCATGAGCAAGCTTGATGTTGGGATTTTGTTGAAGCATCTTGCAATCATCCAAGCACTAGAGGTAAGGGGTTTGATTTCCTTTCCATATAGTTAGGGTTTGATAAATATATTTTGGATTTAGGAGAAATTGATAGGTTGATTCTTGAGTTTGGTTGGTTGATTGTTGAAATAACTTAGCAAGGTTGAGTTAGGAGTATGGATTGTGGGTAATTTATTTCTAAGCTAGCAAGACTAAGTTGCAAGAATGAGGAAAAATAAGTAAAACTATAAAACTGTGAAAAAACCAGAAAATGAAAGTTACACTGTCTATTGTAAAAGAAGGAGGAAGAAGTCGGATTGTATAATGGATCAAGGGGGAGGCGCCCACCTCAGGCTGAGGGTCGGCCGTCCCCCACTACTAGGCGTTCGCCTCCAATGGTGTGGAATGTTGGGACGTTCGTCCCTTCTAGCAAGCATGGAGGAAGTGAAATTTTTGCTGTCTGCGTTTTCTGCTTTAGTTTTTCTGTTTTCCTGCATAACTTGTTTTTGCATAATTTCCCAATTTGTTTCTGCTTCTTCACATTTCATTAAATCCATATACTACTAGTTAGTATTAATAAAATATAGCTAGGACATAAGTTAGCCGATTAAATTTAGAACCCGATTATGTTCTGATTTTCCGATTTCGTAATTGACGACGGAGCAAGTTGTTCGAATTCAACTAAAATTGACGGATAGCTAAGTTCGACGGTAGAACGTAGTGGTGAGGTTAGTTTTTAGAAATTACGAGTTTTTACAAAACGATCCGAAATAGGCTTAATTACAGTTAAATTGAATCGGATTGCGTTTTAGTCAATTTAAGACACGTATGGACAATCCGATTGCGACGTTGACAATTATGATTAATGCCGATTATTAGGAATGGCTTTCGCGATGATTATAGGTGTTTGACTATTTTTTCGTATTCGGAATATAGTGAATGAATTGACAATGATGGGGTGTGATTAAACATAATGTTTGCGACGATGTATTTATTAATGAATACTTGATAATATGCGATGCGGTGATATAAGTCTTTGTACATGATGATGTGATGATTATATTGATGTTGTTAATAAATGCTTCCGATTTGTGAATGCATGACTTTAGATGATGATGAATTATTGGTGATGTTTTGCATAATGCAATTATGATGCGATGATATATTTATCTTGATGTGGATAAATTATGGCGATGTGGGCTTTATGCCAATTTTGATGAGCGATGATGATGTTTTTGTGTTGTGTTGTTTTATTGTCGAGTAACATACATTGCATTGGCGACGAGGGCTTTTATGCCAAGCGACGTGGCTTTTATGCCAAGCGACGATGGGCTTTATGCCAAGTGTTCCTAATCATGGACAAAGCAACGGGTACCACATGCATAACATAGTCGTGTCTCATGGAGTCGGTTATATTTATGTTTGAGTTGTTTGGCGTTGAGTTTTAATTGATGGATGATGTTAAATTGCGATGATATATGATGCTTTGTTGGGTGATGATCTTTATGATGAACATGAAATGCATATGAATTGATAATTTCATGATATCTATGCGATGAATATAAATGATGAGTTTTGCAATGATTTAACCTTGATGAAATGCTTAATGCAAATATGATGTGATGATGTTTGTGACGATGGGCTTTAACCAATTTGTGATGGTTTTATTTATGTTTCTTATGTTATTATCATTGTTTGATGTTGTCATTTATGATTGCCATGTTGATTAGTGACATATTGACTTGTGACGATTTCGTGGTAACAAACATTTATGTGTTGTTGTGATGATTTATGTCGATGAGGTTATGGCGATAAAGTTTAGATTATATGCATTAAAATGACGATTGGAGTAAGTGATTTTTGGTTATGTGTTGGAATGCACTTTTTAATCTATATCTTTTATGATTCCAAATACTATATATATATATGTTATCATGCCTTTAATTATATGTTTTGGAGTATCTCACCCTTTACATTGTTTCGCCGTTACCTTTATATTGGTAACGTGCAGGTTATGAAGATGGAGTTTATAGCTGCTATTAGTCGAGTCGGTGTCGCTCTGTTACATAGCACTCGGGGGGAATAATTATGTTGTCTTGTTGTTGTTATTTTGTTGTTTTTCCTTTTGTAAATAAGAATCATACTTTATGAAAATATGATTGGTTAAGGAAGTTTAACAAAGAAGATGTTTCGATTTTTATGAATCAATTTATGTTTTCCAACGATGCTATGTATCCGAGATTTATACTTTAAAGCAAACTGTTTAAAGTGATTTGGTTTTGAAGGTGTGATGCCTCAGTATCGAATTTATGAAATTTTAATTTACTCTGATTTTTGCATATAAAACCTTGGGTAATATTGGGGTGTTACACAAGATACATGTCTCCTGAATATACATGTACCTTATTTTACACTCCTCGACCAGTCGAACAAGCAGAGGAAGATGGCCTCAGCAGTACAAAGGACAAGGTTAAAACACCAGAGCCTTCAAATCCTGCTCGAGCAACGGTCAACATCATCACTGAAGATGATCCTAACGGAAAACTGCGAGAATACATTGTATACCAAAGAGTTCATCAATATTGGAAATTTGTTGAAGCTCAGACTGTTGTTCACCGTTCAAAGTAATCATCTCGCTTTTATTTTGACCTCTCGCCCAGCCCATGGCAGAGAGATTTTCATAGAGATACCTTGTAAATGTTTTTCTCTTTGTTTCACCCAAGAAAAAAGAGTTTGTGTTTAGGTCCTTGTTTCAAATATGAATCATAAATAAAGCGTCATTTTATATTTCCCACATTTATGTGTTTGTTTTTCGTTTTTTCCCTTTTTTCTGGAAATGGTAATCTGAAAAAAACAAATAAAACAAATACTTTCAAATAACCCGCATACACTTTTGCATTCGCTGTTTTCTAAATAAACGAACATAAATCATATGTGCAGATTAAAAATCAATAAACCCATTGAATGCAATAACTCTATGCCCTCTTCCAAATTTGAATTTCCTGTGTTTGAAGCCAAAGAAGAGGAAAAAGAAGGGATCCCATATGAGATTTTCCGACTGCTTAAGCATAAGGAAAGAGCTATTCAGCCTCACGAAGAGCCTTTAGAAACGATCAACTTGGGTTCTGAGGAAGACAGAAAAGAAGTAAACATTGGATCTCTACTCGATGACGATGTCAAGAGAAAATTGATAGATCTTCTCAAAGAATATGTCGATGTGTTTGCCTGGTCCTATCGGGACATGCCAGGGTTGGATACCAACATTGTAGAACATCACTTGCCATTAAAGCCGGAATGTCTGTTAGTTAAGCAAAAACTGAGGAGGAGTCACCCAGACATGGCTGATAAAATAAAAAAGGAGGTTCAAAAACAACTTGACGCATGTTTTCTCATCACCTCCAAATATCCTCAATGGTTATCCAACATAGTGCCTGTTCCAAAGAAAGATAGAAAGGTCAGGATGTGTGTTGACTACTGGGACTTGAACAAAGCTAGTCCAAAGGATGATTTCCCATTACCACATATTGATATGCTTGTTGATAGCACTGCTAAGTTCAACATCTTTCCTTTATGGACGGTTTCTAGTTATAATCGATTAGAATGGCCTCAAGACATGGAGAAGACATCTTTATCACGCCATGGGGAACATTTTGATACAAAGTAATTCCGCTTGATTAAAGAATGCAGTGCAACTTACCAAAGGGAAATGACTACTCTTTCATGACATGATGCACAAAGAAATTGAATTCTATATAGACAACATGATAGCCAAGTCCGACACTAAAGAAGAACATTCTCTTGAAGTTGTTTCAACGACCGAGGAAATATCACTTCACTTGAATCCTAACAAATGCACTTTGGGGTGAGATCTGAAAACTCCTAGGTTTCATTGTCACCAAAGAGGTATTTGTTGATTCTCTATTCTTAGGATTGACTTTATGTTTGGTAAAACTAATATAGCAAACACTAGGTTAAATAGGATTTATAACTTGTAAGGAGAAAGTTGAAGTTCTATTTAATGGAGAAACATGTTTTGTTGAAATGTTTCAACATCCGAACAACATGTCAAGTAGATGTCACAACATCTTGTTTGAGTGACAGATTGATTATGTTATGAAGTCTGAATATTCCAAAGGAGAATCTTTTAATTGTAACAACTTACTTGTTGTTACTTGAGCCCAAATTATGGAAATATATTCGAGACTTTATTGAGAATCACAGATTTGTTAACTCTATTTGTTGTTATAACAATATGGAGATATTTGTGGAGAGTATCTTGAGCAGCTTTTAGCAAGTGCTTTGGAGAATATTGGAGCAGCTTTTAGCTTGTTATGTTTTGAAGGCTCAAATCCAGTTGAGTAATAGGACATAAATATAAGCTTTATACCCTATGTTGGTACAGCCGTGATTAAATATAATGTAGGTTTTAGGTCTGAGTATGTAGAGTGAACCTCCCGGATTGTGGGAAGGTCACCATGTGTACACCTCGAAGCCTATAGGTAAGAGGGTGTTATGTTCTTGGAGGAAACTGTGAAGTAACTCCAAGGTGTGTCCGAAGTTAGAAGAATATTTCTCTTAGTCTTAGTTGGTTTGTGTCACTTGAGTGACAATATTGTTTTGTGTTTGAAGTGTGGTATCTTCAAACTATTTTAGTGTCACAGTGTGTGATACTGAGGGAGTGAGCGGAGTATTCTCATATCTAAGTGTGGTATCTTAGGTAGAAGGATCACTGGGTAGTTTGATTAAGTGAGGAGGTGTAAACGGGGAAGGTTTAGATCTGAATTAATACTACTGATAGTGAAGTTCATCCCTGGCTTGGAAGCCCCCAGACGTAGGTTAGTTAGAGTCGAATTGGGTTATCAATTATCTGTGTTATTTTTGTTTCCTGCTCTTTAAATTTTATGTTCTACCTTGTCTATTTTGTAATGTCGGCGCTGATGTCATGACATCATGAGTCTGGCCCCTAACCAGGATTTCAATTGGTGTCAGAGCAGGCATCATGTCTGTTTCTGGATGAGATCCATGAGGGATTTTTTCTGGTTGTACACAAGGTAGAATATTGTTTGGACAAGGAGAGTTCATATTTGTGAAGAACTAGACCAACCTGATTCAAGAAAGTTAAATTCAAAGACTTCATGCGGGAGTGAAGAGTTTGGATTGTATTTTTTAGCCCCAGCACAAATATAGGAAATATTAAAACCTTCATGCGGGAGTGAAGACATTGATAAGGTAATCCTTGTGCTTACACATTACCACATGGTCAGGATTTTGGTTGGGTCTAGATTGTTGCTTGATGAAGAAACAAGGCATTGTAGGTTGATTTATTTTCAATCTTTATGTGTCATGCTTCCAATAAAATTATGGATTAAGCATTGTGTACATTCTATTGAAGTATGGCTACATTCCGCTGCATAGCCTCTGATACAACCCCTATAGTGAAAGAAGAATCTTAGGGTTATTTTACCAACAAAATATCTTGGTCGATTATTACAACAATAGTAAAAGTGTCAAAGATACTTGAGATCTTTCTCAAGTCCACTCATAAAGGCATGGATTATTAAAGTTGATGGGGATCAATTGATCAATGATACTCATATTCATCTACAAAGTGTTTAACTTGAAGATCTTCAAGGGTGATGTGTTCCTAGAAGATGGAACAAATTTTCTACTAGATGTTAGAACATTAGTACTGGTGTGAAGCTACTAGTTGAAGAATAGAGGTTCTGGTGCTAAACTAATGTAGTGTGAGTACATATGTTTGGAACCTAATCCTGATCTAGAAGAGGAGACAACTGTTGAGGACACCAGAGAGATAAGGTTCTGACCTATCTGTTGAAGAAAAATTTATGGTTATACACATAAGGTTTCTTCAATTACAAGTTACAGAGTGTGGAAATCTGAATCTTGTGTGGCAAGCAAACCAAGGATTCCTAATTTGGAAACTGTGGCGAATTCCAAATAAAAGAATGCTTCAAGGACCAACATCAAAGATGTCCTTAATTTATATATCTCAGGGGGAGTAAAGGGTATGGAGATCAACAAAGACAATGTAATTTTGCTTCTAATCAAATGGAAAGTCTTTCCAAGACTGATCATTTTAATCCAGAAGTACAATGTCAAACAAGAAGTCATGACATAACTCAAGACATGTTTCATCCTTGAAAACTGTAACATCCCAAGTTCTACCTAAAATATAAAGAAAATCCAATTATTTTAAAATTTCTATACAATACATGGATGCCACATTTCAACTTTAACAACACAAACATATCGTATACATAACACCTTTATTATCAGGGACCATATAACACTTGCTTCACTTTTAAAAACCATTTATTTAATATTCAATGGAATCATTAACTTAACTTCATATATCATTTACAATGACATGTTCAACTTCAAAATAACTAACCAGTTTGTTCAACAACATGACTTAGTTTTTAACAACACAATAAGAACAACAAGAGTCAAATAATGTAAATAACATAGACTAAACATCCCTCCAAGTGCTACGATCACAAGCAACTAAACCGACTTGGACTAAAGAACTAAGTTCTTCATTCTCGAATACCCACGTTAAAAGTATAAAGGCAAAGGCGAAACAAATGAAAAGGGTGAGATATGTAACGATATAATTGAATACATGATAAACAATATATTAGATCAGATTATATAGAATCACCACTTCACAACTTATATAGAATCATTCGAATCACCACTTCACAACTTATAATAACAACAAAAACTTAAATCATTCGACACATCAACATAACAACTATAATTATGCGACTTTAAATGCAACTCAACCATGCACATGCATGTGGTACCATTGGAGTAAATCTTCCAACGTAATCATTTTCCAGTTTACTGAGGCACAAGGCATAAGCCTTCAACGTAATCATTCTGCCCCTAATAGCCAACGTGTTTTGCTAATCCAGGCCAACGTGATGAGCATTCCCTCCAACATAAAAATTGCCAATCCAGACCAACATGGTGCCCAGGCCAAATTAATAATTCTATGTATGCCATGCGACCTCAACTTCAACAACAAAATCACGACAACGCGGTAACAACAACAACACACAACAACGACAACATAATAACTAGTCAACCACAATTCAACATTGGCCATAGGCCAACAACTTAGTACAATTCAACATTCGCTAAAAGCCTACAACTTAGTACAATTAAACATTGGCTAAAATCCTAAAACGTAATCAACATATCAACGTAATCCCAATTCAACACTGGCCTTAGGCCTACAACTTATTCAACATATTAACCTAATCAACGTAATTAACAACAACTCATCACTGGTTAAAAAGACTACAACTTAATATCAACATATACTACATTCATCCACTTAATAACCCACTACTAGTTACTACATTAATCTTTGAGTAACTTATTCTATTATTCAACTTATAATCATTTGGATTGTTTTTATCTAATTCTAGTTAACTACTTATCGGTTAGGATTGCTAGTATTTCGATTTTGCACTGCTATCAACAACCATTCTACTACTGTTCATTCATCTTTAAATTAGTATATTAATCCTAGTCATTAAGTATATTGCGAATCCACAACTCTGTAACTAATCAACTTCTATTATTTCAATGCTACCACAATACCTCGGCTAACCAAAACACTGTCCGTTATCTTCAACAATTTTACTCTTGTCAGTATTCATATAATCTACATAATCCAACTAAACTAACTTCATTTAATAGAACACCATACAACCATATTGTCACTTTATTAATAAACTTTATACCAACTTCAATCACTTATCTTAGCTGATTATAATGGCACACTACTTCAATTCCTTCAAATTCCGGTTAATTGGCTATTACACTTACAATTACCAACATACTAATCGGAACTATTTCCAATCGATTCCGGTATCATTCCTTATTAGTTACTAGCATTATTTTACTCATGAAAGCCTACTCAAAGTTCTCTAGTTCAAGTACTTAAATTGGGTAGTACTCACAAACTCGAAAATGTGTCCAAACTACAGAGGCGTCTGAACCACCTTCGCACCGACTTTAGCAGGACTCATGACGATCAACCCTTGGCCCCAACCTAACGAATAACAAGGGATTTTCTATGCTTCAAGCATCTCTCCAACACCATTATCACCAAGTTTATGCATCCTATTCCATGGTATACAAAAATGAATCAACACAGTATAATAGCAACAAAGGGGATTAAACCCAAGAAACATTTACAAATTTATGCAACCAATTTCATGGATTATCAAGCAATAATTTGGAATCAAATCACAACAATCAAAACACCAACACAAGGGCAAATCTATAAACCCCATCCAATATATCATCCATCATGTATTCCGCTATAGAGTTAAAACCCCACCCTTACCTCTTTGATGACAACTCTAAACCTTGATCAGATTTCTGGAACCTTAGCTCTAGCACTTTCTTTGCTCTTGCCTCCTTCTCCAAAACCCTACTCCTATTTCTCTTTTCCTCTAATGACCCTCTTTTTTATAATCCCACATGAAATAATAATAATAATATTTTATTCAATCTTTTAGTAATTTAAATGGGCCTAAGAGACACATCTCCTTATTACTTTGCGATATCACAATTAAAGCCCAACTCAATTTAATAAAATAGTCAATTATTAATAATAATTTTATTTCTAATATTATTTCTTCAACGTAATCAACTTTATTAATTCCCCGACTAACCAAATAAAATTCGACTTCAACTTAATAGTCCAAATACGTTTCCCAAAATAATACCGACAAATTCGATTGATTCTCGAACTTCGAGTAAATACAACAATCAAATCCTTAAATAATTTAATAAACCAATTAGTTAAATTCATGCTACAATTCTCCCCACTTAAGATATTTTCGCCTCAAAATTCGCCAAAGACAACTATCCTTAATATCGCTCCTAATCTAACCCTCTTGTCCTTAAGTTGTGCTTGACAATAATTCGAACATTACTTTTCCGATATAATCTATCTCAACACGACTTGAATCCAATACGATACAACATATCAACAACCTTCACTTGCTATACTTGACTTATACAACATCGCGTCATTACCGTCGCAACATAATCAAAACTAAAACACATACACATTTCTAATTCCATATCCGAGGTCACTCGTCCGCGGAATATCGATAACTCTATTAATCTCACCGTATCACTATTATAGTGACATCGACATAGTCCACTTGATCAACTTCATCATATGATAGAGTATTACTCATCACCTACGGTAGCCAACAACAATGTCATGCAACTGAATAAAATTTTATAACACCAACATAATAGTAAGAATTAGACCACCAACCATACAATCCATCTTAATTCACTGTCCTTATTAGAGCTCCTATCCACTTATAAGGTTCACAAGATTCAACCAAGTTTTAGACTCCCTTCAGAATTGTTTAACGTCCCTCGACTTTTCCATGGATACATCTCTGTTAATTCTCATCAACTCGGAAATAATTATCTCCACAATATAACATCCATTACTTAATGCACTATTAAGTTAGCAATTCTAGTCTACATCCTCCAACACGATCTCGTCTAACATCACTTCACTTAACGAATTAACTCAACAAATATACACACAACTCACCATCAACCAATAGCCATAGTAACATCTTCATAGACAACATAGTACTCTGTCACATCACGCTTCAGCTATGCAACTCTGATTATCATTCTTCCATTACTTGATCACTATCAAGATTACAAGATACGTCTATACAATCCAACACGATTTCGTCCATTATCAACAAGAGATTAAGGGTGATCAGTTCCTCAATTTGTCAATAGATAGCCAACAATCATAATGGATTATAAACCATCTTTAGTAACGATAGTAATGTTCTTTTCCAACTTGTACTCAAACGCCATACTCCAATAATCTCCAAAGTGTTTTACAGATACCCTCGCAACTTCCCTCTCATTCGATCTTGTCGATGAGTCACCAACATTCAACATTTACAAGGTCCACATTACACTCACTTAGTTTCACACGAAGGTTCAGTATTCTCCGACTCAAGAATTTCTACTACACTAGTATATTCACGCCGTCTCATCCCAGTTAAAATTTTAACAACGCCATTCCACACCGCTCATGCTAGAGCCTCCAATTCTCCTTTTACTCATGCCACTACCTTGGCATCACAACCACGACTTTAATTCCTCTTAAAAGCACCATCCTTTAAAGGACATCTTCATTCCAATTACTAAGGGGTAACAATCATCTTTTGAAATTTTTGGCAAAAATCACATAGTACGCGTCGCGAACTATCCTTGGCGCCGCGATCCTTGTAGAAAAACATAGTTCGCGCTGTGTCCACATGTTGGCGCCGCAAACTAAACAGAACAGAATGGTTTGCTGCATAAACAATATTCCCCTAACACAATTAACACCAAATTTTCCATTCGATTCAATCTCAGATCGAAAACAAACTGTCACAGCTTATGACAATGATTACCACAAGGTTATTCAACTTAATATGACGACAAAATCATTCAACCTTTTATAACAATTTATTTATCATCACAAGAATTCCACGACACTGTGTACAACAATCTATTACTCTATCACCGTTCCAACATTGACGTCCTACGCAAGGCTACACCAACTAACAACGTCCTAGTCTACCAGCAATGCTAAAACATCACAAACTTCTAAATTCCATCCGCTAAAATGTTTATCCCTATTACTTAACAGTTCCCCTTCAGAAACATCAGGAATTCTCATTCTACTTGTATACCAACAATCTCTACATTACTCCTCATCCTTCAAGAAATAAACATCAACAATGTGTGATCATGCTCCATCAAGACCTTCCAATTTGATCCGCAAACAAAATCTTGAATTCATGTCACCTCGGGAAACAACACAACTTAAACAATATTTGCATTTTCCCACCAGTAACATATGACACCAACATCGTACAATCGAAACATATCTGAGAAGCAAAGTTTCTCCCCCACTTAGCTTCTAACCAACTCCTGCAACAAGTGATCAGAAAAGAAACAAATACCAACATTGTTTCACACACTTATCACATACAGAGGAATAAACAACATTAGATGACACTGGCCGGACGGACCGACCTGCTTTGATACCACTAATGTAAAACCCCAAGTTTTACCCGGAAAATATAAAGAAAATTAAAGTATTTTTAAATTTTTCAGACAACACATGGGATGCCACATTTCAACTTTAACAACACAAAAATGTCAGATACATAACACCTTTACGATCAGGGGACCACATAACACTTGCTTCATCTTTTAAAACAAAACAACCTTTTAATTAATATGCAGCGGAATCATTAACTTAACTTCATATATCATTTACAACGTCATGTTCAACTTCAAAATAGTTAACCAGATTGTTCAACAACATGACTTAGTTTTTAACAACACCATAGGAAAGAAGAGTCAATAATGTAAAAAGCATATACTTAACACCCCCGAGGCATGATCGAAAAAACTAATCGAATGGACTAATAACAACTAAATTATTTCATTCATATCATATTAAATGTATAATATATTAATAAATTTGAATATAATGATAAATAATATATTAGATCAATTAGAATCACCTCAAAACTTATACTAACAAATAAAATTATATCAACAACATTTCCAACACAATATAAATAAATCACAATAATTAATTATAACAACTTAAATCCTACAATTCCAATTATATATCTATTCAAAAATTACCAATTCAGCATATATAATGAAAACATAATAAATAATATAATAAATTTATTATAATATAATAATTATACTATTAATAATCATTAATTAATAATAATTATATATTTTAATAATTAACGATATTTCATTTATTATATATAATAATTAATCTAAAACTGAATTCAATTATTAACATATTAGTAAATGATTCTATTATTTCATATATTTAATTTCTAATTAAAACCAATTTAATTAATTATCAAATATTAACCACATATTATAAATTCTTCAATCAAATTCCTTATAATACAATTTATAATAAAACCAATTTCGACTATAAAATAATAATCCAAATATTTTAAAATAATAATGATCAAATTGAGTGATTCTGAACTTGATACTAATTCCAAATTCAAATCCTAATAATTTAATCAACCAATTAATTAAATTAAAGTAATTTGCACCATAATAAAGTCCTAAAATAGTTAATAATAATTATCATATCAGTTTATTAACCTAATAGAATGTTCGCGTAATATTAATTCGAAAATTATTTTCCGATATAATTGATCTCAAATCGATTTGAATCCAATTAATCGATACAATATAACCACTATTAATATATAAACCAATTTAAATATCTTGAAACAATACTTTTATAATATATTAATAACCTTCGCTGCAACCAATTTGGAAATATCTTGAAACAACACTTTATAACATATTAACAAATACTTGACTTATATCATTGCGAACATAATCAACACTAAAACACATACACATTTCTAATTCCATATCCGAGGTCATTCATCCGCGGAATATCGACAACTCTATTAATCTCGTCGTATCACTCTTATAGTGACATCGACATAGTCCACTTGATCAACTTCCTCATATCTTAGAGTATTACTCATCATCTACGGTAGCCAACAACAATGTCATGCAACTGAACAAAATTTTACAACACCAACTTAATAGTAATAATTCGACCACCAACCATACAATCCATGTTAATTCACCGTCCTTATTAAAGCTCCTATCCACTTATAAGATTCACAAGATTCAACCAAGTTCTAGACACCCTTCACACGCATCAATCTTTCACTTCGCGATGGTAGCTCGCACATAAACTATCTATTCAAAATTATTTAACGTCCCTCGACTTTTCCATTGATACATCTCTGTTAATTCTCATCAACTCGGAAACAATTATCTTCACGATATAACATTCATTACTTAATGCACTATTAAGATAGCAATTCAAGTCTACATCCTCCAACAAGATCTCGTCTACCATCACTTCACTTAAAAAATTAACTCAACAAATATACACACAACTTACCATCATCCAACAACCATAGTAACATCTTTATAGAATTCAGAAAAAATTTACGAGACAACACAGTAGTCTGTCACATCACGCTTCAGCTGCGCAACTATGATTATGCTTATTCCTTCACTTTATCACTATAAGGATAGCAATATACGTCTATACCATCCAACATGATTTCATCCATTATCAACAAGAGATTAAGGGTGACCAGTTCCTCAATTTGTCAATAGTTAGCCGACAATCATAATGGATTAAAAACCATCTTTACTAATGATAATAATGTTCTTTTCCAACTTGTTCTCAAACGCCATACTCCAATAATCTCCAAAGTGTTTTACAGATACCGTCACAACTTCCGTCTCATTCGATCTTGTCGATGAGTCACCAACATTCAACATTTACAAGGTCCACATTACACTCACTTAGTTTCACACGAAGGTTTAGTATTCTCCAACTCAATAATTTCTACTACACTAGTATATTCACGCCGTCTCATCCCAGTTAAAATTTTAACAACGCCGTTCCACACCGTCTTGGCGTTAGAGCCTCTCCAATTCTCCTTTACTCATGCCACTACCTTGGCATCACAACCACGACTTTAATTCCTCTAAAAAGCACCATCCTTTAAAGGACATCTTCATTCCAATTACTAAGGGGTAACAATCAACTATTGAAATTTTTTGCAAAAATCACACAGTACGCATCGTGAACTACCCTTTGTGTCGCGATCCTTGCCGAAAAACACAGTTCGCGCCACGTCGACATGTTGGTGCCGCGAACTGAATAGAACAGAAAGGTTTGCTGCATGAACAACATTCCCCTAACACAGTTAACGCCAAATTTTCCATTCGATTCAATCTCAGATCGAAAACCAACTATCATAGCTTATGACAACGATTACCACAAGGTTATTCAACTTAATATCACGAAGCAATCATTCAACCTTTTATAAAAACTTATTTATCTTCAGAAGAATTCCACGACACTGTCTACAACAATCTATTACTCTATCACCGTTCCAACATTGACGTCCTATGCAAGGATACATCAACTAACAACTTCGTAGTCTACCAGCAACGCTAAAACATCGCAACCTTCTAAATTTCATCCGCTAAAATGTGTATCCCTATTACTTAATAGTTCACCTTCAGAAACATCAGGAATTCTCATTCTACTTGTATACCAACAATCGCTACATTACTCCTCATCCTTCAAGAAATAAACATCAACAATGTCTGGGCATGCTCCATCAAGACCTTCCAATTTGATCCGCAAACAAAATCTTGAATTCATATCACCTCGGGAAACAACACAACTTAAACAATACTTGCATTGTCCCCACCAGTAACATATGACACCAACATCTTACAATCGAAACATATCCGAGAACGAAAGTTGCTACCCAATTTAGCTTCAAACTAACTCCTGCAACAAGTGATCAGAAAAGAAACAAATACCGACAGTGTTTCACACACTTATCACGTACAAAGGAATAAACAACATTAGATAACACTTGCCGGACGGACCGACCTACTCTGATACCACTAATGTAACACACCAAGTTCTACCCGGAAAATATAAAGAAAATCAGAGTATTTTTAAATTTTTCATACAACACATGGGATGCCACATTTCAACTTTAACAACACAAACATATCAGATACATAACACCTTTACTATCAGGGGACCACATAACACTTGCTTCAACTTTTAAAACAAAACAACCTTTTATTTAATATGCAGCGAAATCATTAACTTAACTTCATATATCATTTACAACGACATGTTCAACTTCAAAATAACTAACCAGTTTGTTCAACAACATGACTTAGTTTTTAACAACACAATAAGAACAACAATTCAATAATGTAAATAACATAGAATATACACCCCCTGAGTGCTACGTATCAGAGCAACTAAACTGACAGTGACTAACAACAACGAAAGTCTTCATTATCGAATACCTGCTTGTTACCAGTATAAAGGCAACGGTGAAACAAATGAAAAAGGTGAGATATCTAACGATATAATTGAATACATGATAAACAATATATTAGATCAAATTTTATAGAATCACCACATCGCAACTTATACTAACAATTATTACAATTATATCACAACAACATTTCCAACACAACATAACAATTATTTCACAACTTTTGAATAACGACAACAACTTAAATCATTCGACACATCAACATAACAATTATAATTATGAAACTTTAAATGCAACTCAACTGTCCACATGCATGTGGTACCATTGGAGTAAAACTCCCAATGTAATCATTTTCCAGTTTACCGAGGCACAAGGCATAAGCCTTCAACGTAATCATTCTGCCCCTAACGGCCAACGTGTTTTTCCAATCAAGACCAACGTGATGAACATTCGCTCCAACATAAAAATTGTCAATCCAGCCAACATGATGCCAATACAGGCCAAATTAGTAATGCAATGTATGTCATACGACCTAAATTTCAACAACAAAATCACGACAACGCAATAACAACAACACATAACAACGACAACATAACAACTAGTCAACCGCAATTCAACATTGGCCATAGGCCTACAACTTAGTACAATTCAACATTGGCTAAAAGCCTACAACTTAGTACAATTCAACATTGGCTAAAATCCTACAATGTAATCAACATATCAACGTAATTCCAATTCAACACTGGCCTTAGGCCTATAACTTAATCAACATATCAACGTAATTAACAACAACTCATCACTGGCTAAAAAGCCTACAACTTAAAATTCAACATATACTACTTTCATCCAATTAATAACCCATTACTAGTTACTACATTAATCTATAAGTAAGTTATTCTACAATTCAACTTACAATCATTTGGATTATTTTTATCTAATTCTAGTTAACTGCTTGTCGATTAGGATTGCTAGTATTTCGATTCTGCAATGCTATCAACAACCATTCCGCTACAGTTCATTCATCTTCAAATTAGTATATTAATCTTAGTCATTAAGTATACCACTAGTCCATAACTCGGAAACTAATCGACTTCTACTATTTCAACACTAACACAAAACCTCGGCTAACAAAAACACCGTCTGTTATATTCAACCATTTACTCTTGTCAGTATTCATATAATTTACATAATCCATCGAAACTAACTTAATTTAATAGAACACCATAAAACCATATTGTCACTTTATTAATAAACTTTCTACCAATTTCAATCACTTACCTTAGTTAATTATAATGGCACACTACTTCAATTCCTTCAAATTCTGGTTAATTGGCTATATCGCTTACAACTACCAACATACTAATCAAAACTATTTCCAATCAATTCCAGTATCATTCCTTATTAGTTACTAGCATTATTTTACTCATGAAAGCCTACTCAAAGTTCTCTAGTTCAAGTACTTAAATTGGGAAGAACTCACAAACTAGAAAATGTGTCCAAATCTACACAATACGCGCCGCGAACCCACCTTCGCGCCGCGACTTTAGCAGGGATTCGGTTTGCGCCGCGTAAATCCCTTGGCGCCGCGAACTGAACCTAATAGCAAGGGTTTTTCTGCACTTCCAGCATCTCTCCAACACATTAACACCAAGTTTATGCATCCAATTCCATGGTATACAAAAATGAATCAACACAGTATAATAGCAACAAAAGGGAATTAAACCCAAGCAAATATACAAATTTATGCAACCAGTTTCATGGATTATGAAGCAACAATTTGGAATCAAATCACAACAATACAACCACCAATACAAGGGAAAATCTATAAACCCCATCCAATATATAATCCATCATGTATCTCGTTATAGAGTTAGAACCCCACCCTTACGTCTTTGATGACAACTCTAAACCTTGATCGGATTTTTGGAACCTTGGCTCTAGCACTTTCTTTTCTCTTGCCTCCTTCTCCAAAACCCTACTCCTATTTCTCTTTTCCTCTAATGACCCTCTTCTCTTCTTTTATAATCCCACTAGTAAAAATAATAATAATATTTTATTCAATCTCTTAGTAATCTAAATGGACCAAAGAGACACACCTCCTTATTACTTTCGATACCACAATTAAAGCCCAACTCAATTTAATAAAATAATCAATTATTAATAATAATACTATTTCTAATATTATTTCTTCAACCTAATCAAATTTGAAATTCCTGGCAGCAGATACGTGATGTCACAGAGAATGTTATGACACAGTATCTGACACTCTGTTAATAATTCACACAATAAATTCAAACAGCAGTAAAGAACACAATAAATTGTTTACCCGGTCAAAGGTGTAACTACACCTACATCCGGGGCTAGTGCCGTGGAGGAAATTCACTATTAGTAGAATTAATTCAGGAATAAACCTACCAGTTTATCTCCTTCACTTAAAACCTACCCAATGCAACTTCAATCTAAGTCCTACTTAGACCTGAGTTCCTACTCACTCCCCCTCAATCACAGCAGTGATATCAACCTATTGATTAATTGAATTGTGAAGACACACTTCAATAATCTATCTTGATTTTTCTTCAAAGCTTTAATCAAGAGACAAAACACTCGTGCTTCAAAGCTTTGAGTGATAAACTACCCTTACAAACAAATCCTAGTCCAAGGCACTTATCAATTGATAATTGCTTGGCTCACAAGAGTAACTAGAATTACACAAATAACAACCTGCTAAATCTTCAATACAAGATTTTGTGGGCTTAATAGTGTATGAAGCAGATGGGTTGGCACAAGGTGGTGCATGGTTACTTGAGTTGTGGGCGAATTTGGATTTTTGTGAGAAACAAGATTTTGGCAAGCGAACTTCTTGTTGTGATTCTTCCAAAGCCTATTGTGAAGATGTGAGTGAATTACCGCTGTAGTGCGAGGTGAAGTTTTGATGGATTTAGTTTCTGGAATTAGTTGTGATTCGAAGTATCCTTAAGGGATGTTTGCTTCTGAGTTAGAGTTAAAGAGTCAACTTGAGGATTGGTTTGAGCAGAGTTTTTTTATTCGAGCGGGTCACCGTGGAGTGCTACCGTTGTGTTGTTCGAGAAGAGCAAAGGTTGCCCGAGTTGGTGTGTCGTTTGCAGACAAGGAACGAAGTGGATGCTGAGGACAAGTATCTACTTCCAAGGACTGATGTTGGATAAATCAGTCATTTGGAGCTTTTGTGTTCAGTGAGATCGATGTGAAGTCTGGCTTTCTACGGGTTAGTCTGTGAGCTGAAGATGTTTAGACAATGCTTTTCAAGATAATGTATGGTCCTGGCGAGTATTTGTTGATGTCATTAGTGCGACTAATGCGTCAGGTATGATTTTGGAATGTTCAGACAGTACTCTCATGAGTAGATGTAAGAATTATTTCGTGTTCATGGATATTTTTTTTTGGTTCACATCAAGTTAAGGAAGTTGTAGCAAGCATCCGAGCTTTGTGTTATCAGTAGTGAAGTTAGACCAGTGCATGTCGAGTGTTCTAAAGATAGAATTTTGAACTGTTGGACGAGAGTGCCTTAAGTAAGCAACTTAGAGGGCGATATTTTGGACAGTTCCGCGAAGATTTATTTTGAATCTTGTAGGAGACCTCAAAGAGGTATTTCAGAGCTTAGAAGTTCCTTTGTTGTGGATGGTTAACTTTGTGAGTTTGATGGAAGATCTTTTTATAAGTTGGTATTGATCGTTGGTACTTTGACTTGAGATGGTTGAGTCGCTATTTGGACTTCGCAATGGGAAGCGAATTTGTTTGAGCCAGTGGAAAGTTTAGCGAATGCTTTGGTTTTGGTCTTGTTTAGTACTGAAAAATCTTGTGCGGTGTATTGTGATATTTCATTTTGGACTTAAGATGTATTTCGACATAGAGTTGGAAAAAGTGTATTACTACCTTGGAACGATTTGGTTTTCATAAGGAAAAACTATCGGACGCGTGAGTTAGAGTTCGATGTGGTTGTGCTCATTTGAAATCTAAAAGGTGCAGATGTTAACGACGAGGAGATTGGAATTATTGAAGACAATTAAAGTTTGAGTACAATCTATAAAGAGACTTCGTCTGTTGTTGAGTTTAGTAAGTTGATATCGCGGATAACCCAAGAATGTCTGATTTGGGATTTTATTATTTTGAAGAATGTTGCATATTTGTTTTGGGACACTTGTTGAGATTAAGCTCAGAAGGTTATTAATGATTTGTTCACTACTATCATATGGATTTTGTTGGATACAAATAGTCGTGGTGAATTATTAGATTGCGACTGTAATACGGTGAACTGACTTTGAGATTTTTGTATCGCAAATGTGCGGATAGCAAGAGTCGCCACCGACTTTTCCTTTATCCAATTAAGGGAAGGTAAAAAGTACATAAAAAGACCTTCGTTAGATTCTGAGTAAGGGAGAAGGTTATGAAAAGGGATGGTATTAGCACCCCTTTTCATCCGTAGTTATCTACGGGCTCTTAGTTGCTCTTAGATCACTTTAAAAATTGTTTTCTGTGTGTTTGAGAAAAATGTTTTGAAAAGGCATTTCGCTTTGACTTTGTAATGATTCATGTAGGAATGTATACAAAGTGTTCGGAAATGTTTCGTTTTTGAAAAGAATTTGAACTTTGACAAAAGTGTGTGGTATGGAAAGTATTTTGATAGAGCAAGCAACTAAAAGTCTTATTACCTACTCAGAATTGGTCGTTTTCGTGTTATTTTACGTTCCTTTGGAATAGCGCTATCCATACCATTAGTTGGTAGGTAACCCTATTCGTTGGATGTAGAAGGGACATTCGAAGGGACATCGGATGGTCATAGAAGGCAACTTGTAGGAGTATCCTAGCACATTCGAAGGGACTATCATCATTTTTCGTAGGCGACAATCGAGGGTCAAGATCATGTATTCGGAGGCGACATCGTGGGTCTTATGATCTTTGTACCGAAGGGACTATGATGATTTGTTTGAAGGCGACGGTGCTAGAATACCTCTACGTTCGAGGGACATGACCATTTGGATTCGTAAAGGCAACGAGAGAGAATTACCCTAAGGGGTGCATGTGTGAAAGGAGTGTGTTGATTTCAAGTATTTTATCTTGGAGTTATGACTGATCTATATCCAATTTTATCTTGCCATACACGCCTAATTTCTAGCAGTTTATAGGGTGCGGAAATTAAATTGCGGAAAGTAAAATGCTGAAAGATAAATCCTACGCTATTACATGGCTTTGGGGCAGATACATAATTGAAAAATGCGGAAAATAAAAGTCCTAATTAAACTATTCATCCCATAGGCAATTACATAATTGAAAAAGAAAAGCAAGAAAAATCGTCCGAAACGAGATAACCTGTGAACAGATGAAAAATCGGGAAATGCGAGAAAATTGAATAAGAGAAAAATGTTAGTAAAAATAATAAATTTTGAATGAGAAAAAGTTTTCATGTTAGAAATAACATTAATATGCTAAAATATTTTTTTTGGGATTTTTTGGAGTTA
The DNA here is from genome assembly GCA_021764765.1 of Vicia sativa. NCBI lineage: Eukaryota > Viridiplantae > Streptophyta > Magnoliopsida > Fabales > Fabaceae > Vicia > Vicia sativa. The sequence continues at coordinate 73,327,768 of CM038794.1, read as the reverse complement.
ATTTAATAATTAAAAATCAATTAAAAGTGATTTAAATAATAAAATTGAAATTAAATTAAATATGCATGCGAAAATAATATTTTTAATTTTATAAATTAAATAAACATTTTTCTGATGTGTATGCAAAAAATAAATATTTTTGGTGTTTTTAAAATGCATGATAAAAATTATGAAAGATAAATTAAATTGTATGAAAAATATTAAAAGAAAATATGAAAATAGTAAAAATATGCAAACTTGTAAAAAATGATTTGCCATGGCTGGGATTCGAACTCAGTCCCCTAGGTGAAAAGCACGCAGCCTTGCCAACTGAGCCAGCGTGTACACGTGTTATGGAAACGGAGCGAATGGCTTGTAAACGAGTGTCACCCCCTGATTGCCCAGAATCACGTGCCAACCATCGTCTTCTTCGTTTTGAATTTTTGAAAAGATAGCGTCGGCCTCAATGCGACGCTATAGTCCCTGCATTTTCCAAAATCAAACACAAGCAATATAAATGACATTCAAGGGCATGGTTCGATTGGAAACATCGTTCTAAACACGATGGTGGTGGTCTTTTGGTCCAATTTTTCCGTTTTAAGGAAATCCTAATTCGAAACCGAAAACCCTAGCAGTGGTAATTCGTGTTTTTGGCCATGGAAATTCAATCAAACTGCCCAGAAAGCTTCCAAGCTTCGTTCTAAATACAAAAACAACAACAAAACATGTTAATAATGCATGAGAACTGAAAATCGATTTTGGAAAAAGTGTGACAAACCGAAATCGTGTTCTTGCGATTCTTGATGTTTTTGGACAATGTAAAGGTCTGGAACGCTTCAAGGGATGTCAAGGAACGTGTTTGGATCCTCAAAACCAATTGAAACAAGCTGGAACAAGGGCTGCTAGTTACTTGAAAGGCACGGTTTTTTGATCTTTAGGTTAGGGTTCTTGAGGCAATTTTTCTGTCTTTTCTTGTGTGATATGCATTGTATATTTATAATGGATGGAAATTGAGCTGATTTGAGGAACAAATAATGGTTAATCAATGCAAAGATCATTTGATTTTGTACAAAATCAAATCTTATCTTTTTTGATCAATTTCAATCATTTTGTTGCCAAATCAATGATAATTTCGAAATTTTCCAGCCTTTATGAGTTACTTGGATCCCAAGAATGAGAGAAAAATCAACTTTGCAATTAATTTTGATTTTATACCTTATTTTTTAATTTAATTTGTATTTAAATGAATAAAATCCAAATTAAATAGAAAAATAAAGTTAAAATTCGTGGCATTGGGCTTGGATGTTCCAAATTGTATAAGGAACAAGTTTGGATGAAGAAAAACTAGGCCCATTTGCAAAAATTTTGATTTTTACAAGTATCTCTCTTTGTGCACTTCTTCAAAATTTCCCAACTTGCACAAGGTGTATTTTGCTCAATTTTCCACATTTTTGAGTGTTCTTAGACTTTTTGGAAAGCTCTAAGAGTCCTCTAACCAACCTCTTTAGTTTCATCTCAATTGGAGTTTCCATGCTCAATATATCTTCAAAACAAAATGTTGACTTTTTGTTGACTTTGAAAAGGACCTGTAATGTTTTGATCCATACCTTCCAAATGAAGCATTTTTTGAACATTCTTGTGAGACTTGAAGTTGTAGAGAATTGAATTTTCTTCAAAACAAGAGATGGTGGAAAAAATTTTGAGAAAGTATGAAGAAGTTATGCTCAGTCAAAGTTCAGTTGACTTTTCACTGAAAAACCCTAATTTAGAAAGTTTGACTTTTGAGCAAATCTTGAGTTTTCTTGATGAATCATGATCAAACCTTGATCAAATGATGAATGTAACTTCAAAATGAGGATGTTGACCAAAAATCAGGAAGTTTAACTGTATGTTGACCACAGTTGACTTTTTGTCCCATACAACTGATTTTCAGCCATCTGAGCAATTGTCTGAGCAAACTTGACTTGTGAGGCTTGAAACTTGTCATGGAGAATCTTTGAAGCATATGAGGAGGCATGATGACCATTGGAGATGTTGGAAGTCCATCTGGATCTAAGAATTGCCAAACCCTAGTTTGGGTTGATTGTCTAGGAGAGGGTTTGTCTGATCAACCCTTGAGGAATCCTTGAGTATGGATGTATGGAATGTCTTGAGAAGTACGAGGGCAAATTTTGGGGTATGACAGCGACTAAGACAAGTCTTGACGGTAGAGAATTTTTAGATGGTTTGGTAGCCACGGGTACCTTAAGATGATTGATGTTTTATAAAGGAAGGTGTTCTATTGTGACTGAAGTTGGTCGCGACGGTGTTCATGTTGGATTCCATTAAATATATGTTATGGTTCTAAGTCCAACCTGTTTTGCAATTTCAGTAGTATGAGACGACGTGGATGGGTAGAGTTCTTGAGAGAGTGTTTTGGTTTGAATTACCACTTTGGAAGTTTGAAAGTTATGAAAGGTGTTTCGAATAAGAACCTGCGTATTGATCGTTGCGACGGTGCGAGGATGGTGATTACTTAATACAAATTTTGGGAATTGAATTGTTATAAGGGAAGACTTCGTTGAAGTCTAGTGTATACGTCGAAGTTTCACTAGTGAATATTTGGACAATATTTGAAAAGGTCAAACTATGTCGTGTATTTCAGAGGATCAATGGACGTTGATCAATCAAGAATGAAAGAGTAAATTTTTTGAGCTGATGAGACTGATGTTACGAGGTATCCGATGGGTGTACACTTTGAACGTATCCATTCGGAGTAATTGTGAAGTTGAGGATTAACCAAGTTGTTTTACGGTTGGCATCATATGCATAAAAGTGACGCAGCATGGTTTAGATATTGAGCATTGAATTTTTAGCGAGTATGCGAGATTGTTGGATTTGGACTAGTGAGTTATAGTCACAAGTCGTCAGTATACACCCTAGAATGAGTAGTGTATCGCAATTCGGTTATGTTTGAGTAACTTGTTATTGTTCAAGGGTGGTACGTTGGTAATCTACAAGGACGATGTAACCTTGCGATTTTCTAGTATGAGAGCGATAACTGTAAGTGTGATTCTTAAGCTCGTGCTTATGCGTTAATGAAGGCATCTTTTTCGTGTTTGCGTAGCACGCGTGGTACTATCCTATTCTGATTGTTTTAGTTTTGTTTTGTATAACCATTTTGTTGTCTTCGCTTTAGAGATGGAGTCGATGTTGTGACGTAGGACTTTATATTCCTATCTTTGGTGACTCGTTTCCGAGGTGTCGGTTTGAGTGTGTGACTAATTCTATGATTGAGACGTTAGGATGGTATCAATCTTGTTTGTTTAGTTCTCGAGTGAACCGGTGTGTCTGCGACTTGTTTGGTTGTCGGGTGATTAGTTGGTTTTCGAGTGCATGGTATGGGCTTTGCATCTCGGCATGGTTATTCTTGACTGGACGTTGTGGTTAGGGGGATACCCTTATTTTTGGTGTATTTTGTATGTTGTTTAATTAACGCGAGGATTGTGTGGACGAATGCGTAGGCATGTCCCGAATTGTTCGTTTTGGTCGAAATTTCGAGGACGAAAACTTTATAAGTGGGGGAGAGTTGTAACGCCCCGTTTTAATTAATATTATATTATATTAATATTTTTGAATTATCGATCGATAATTATTTTGCGACGAGAATATTTATATTAATTAATATATCTACTAATATATTTGGCGATGTTTCGTTCGGTTCGGTAAAATATTATTTGGACCGATATTTAATTCCCCGAAATTATTTTAATTAATTTAATTAATAATATGATTAGATATTATTAGTGTGTTAATTATTAATTAAGTTAGGAGGTGTGAGGATTAATTTGTTAGAATTGGGTTTATACCCTTGGTTACTAGTAAGAAAACAACATATAAACCATTTCTCCTCATTTTCTTTCCATTCAAAAACACAAGCCAAACTTAGAAACTTGAGAGAAAAAGAAAGGGTTTTGGGAGAAGAAGAGCAAGAGAAGAAGAAGAGGTAGAGCATGAGCAAGCTTGAGGATTGGGTTTTGTAGAATCATCAAGGATCCTCCAATCACTAGAGGTAAGGGGTTTTATTTTCCACTTCCTATAATTAGGGTTTGATAGGTATATTGTGAATTTGGGATAGAAATTGATGTTGTGGTTTATAAGTTGTATGTGTGATTGTTGAATGACTTAGAAAGTTTGAATTAGGAGTATGGATTGAGGGTATTTTGGTGCTGGCTTGTAGAAACTTGAAGTATTAAGAATGGAAAAAAATGAAAATAGAAAACCTAAAAACCAGAAAAAATAACACTGTCTGTTATAGAAATTGATGGTTACAGGGAAGAAGAAAATCATGGGAGAGGAGACGATAGGGGAGGCGCCCACCTCATGATGAGGGGAGGCCGTCCCCCTCCCTGAGGCACCCGCCTCCAAACATACACATAAAGCAAGGGAAGTTCGTCCCTTTGAGAATGGAAGGAGGAAGTGAAAACGCACTTTTCGGTTTTCTGTAAATATGTTTTTCTGTTTTTCTGCAGATAAGTTCCCTACAGAATATTATGTTGGTTCTGTTTCTTTGTTTTCCCCATTTTTCACACAGCAATAGTTTATACTAATAAAATATAACTAGGGCATAAGTTAGCTTATTAAATTTAGAACCCGATTATGTTCCGATTTTCCGATTTCGGTAAATTTGACGACGGAGCAAGTTGCTCCGAATTCAACTAAAATTGGCGTGCTATCTAAGTTTGACCTGTAGAACGTAGTGGTGAGGTTAGTTTTTAGAAATTACGAGTTTTTACGAAACGACCCGAAATAGGCTTAATTACGGTTAAATTGAATCGGATTGCGTTTTAGTCAATTTAAGACACGTATGGACAATTCGATTGCGATGTTGAGGATTATGATTAATGCCGGTTATTAGGATTGGCTTTCGCGACGATTATAGGTGTTGACTATTTTTCGCGACGATGTATTTATTAATGAATACTTGATGATATGCGATGATATATGTCTTTGTACATAATGATGTGATGATTATATTGGTGTTGTTAATAAATGCTTCCGATTTGTGAATGCATGATTTTGATGATGACGAATTGTTAGTGATATTTTGCATAATGCAAATATGATCGATGATATATTTATCTTGATGTGGACAAATTATGGCGATGTGGGCTTTATGCCAATTTTGATGAGCAATGATGATGTTTTTGTGTTGTGTTGTTTTATTGTCGAGTCACATACATTGCATTGGCGACGAGGGCTTTTATGCCAAGCGTCGAGGCTTTTATGGCAAGCGATGATGGGCTTTATACCAAGTGTTCCTAATTATGGACAAAGCGACGGGTACCACATGCATAACATAGTCGTGTCTGATAGAGTCAGTTATGTTTATGTTTGAGTTGTTTGGCGTTGGGTTTTAATTGATTGATGATGTTGAATTGCGATGATATATGATGCTTTGTTTGGTGAAGATCTTTATGATGAACATGGAATGAATATGACTTGATAATTTCATGATAACTATGCGGTGAATATAAATGATGAGTTTTGCGATGATTTAACCTTGATGAAATGCTTAATGCAAATATGATGTGATGATGTTTGTGACGATGGGCTTTTATTCCAAAAGCGACGATGGGTTTTAGTCAATTTGTGATGATTTATTTATGTTGCTTAAGTTATTAGCATTGATTGATGTTGAAGTTTATGTGTTGTTGTGATGATTTATGCCGATGAGGTTATGGCGATAAAGTGTAGATTATACACATTAGAATGACGATTAGAGTGAGTGAGTTTTGGATATGTGTTGGAATTGCACTTATTAATCTATACCCTTTATAATTCCGAAACTATATATATATTTTCCCATGACTTTAATTATATGTTTTGGATTATATCACCCTTTACTTGTTTCGCCGTTACCTTTATATTGGTAACGTGCAGGTTATGAAGATGGAGTTTATAGCTGCTATTAGTCGAGTCGGTGTCGTTCTGATACGTAGCACTCGGGGGGAATAGTTATGTTGTCTTGTTGTTGTTCTTTTGTTGTTTTTCCCTTTTGTAAATAAGAATCATACTTTATGAAAATATGATTTGTTAAGGAAGTTTAATGTTTTGATGTTTTGATTTTTATGAATCAATTTATGTTTTTCGACGATGCTATGTATCCGAGATTTATACTCTAAAGCAAACTGTTTAAAGTGATTTGGTTTTGAAGGTGTGATGCCTCAGTATTGAGTTTATGAAATTTTAATTTACTCTGATTTTTACATATAAAACCTTGGGTAATATTTGGGTGTTACATTGGGGGGGGGTGTGACTAAAACTGTAGAGACTTGGGGGGTGTAGAGAATAATGGATAATTATTGGTAATATTAATATTAAATTTATTATTATTATTATTATTATTATTATGATTAGAATTAAATAATAATTTGGTTAAATGAAGAGCAAGGTTGGCATTATGAAATAAGTGTCCTAAGGGTTAAGTAATCATAAGGAGAAATTAGAATTAGAATTTGGCAGAGCAATCGTACAAGTGAGAATAGAGGAAGAGCAGAGGAAGTCAGGGCAAGAGAATTTGTGGAAGAATATTAGAGAACCTCCAAATCAAAGGTAAGAGTGGAGTTCTAACTCTATTAGGGATTATATGATGGTGGGTTATGGTAGAGTTAGGTTGAATAATTGTTTGGTCATCCTTTAAGTGAATGGTGTTGTGTTGTCGTTTGTATGTGTGGTGATGAATTGTGATGATTTGATGAGATAACCATGTATTTTGTTGTTATAAAAGAAACCCGAATGATAGTTATGATTTATGTGTATTAGGAAGGAAAATCTTTACTGTTTTATGTTGAAAAATTGGGTATTGAAGATTTTGAAATGGCTAAAATTGGGTTTTGAAGATTCTAAAAATAGCAGTGGTAACCGGTTACCACTATGGGGGAATTGGTTACCGCGTGTAAAATTCTGATTTTTGGGGAAATTTGTGAAGTGTAACCGGTTACCATATATATGTAACCAAGTTCCCCGATTTCGTTGGCAGAATAACTTCTTTTTGAAAATTAGCAGTATCCGGTTCACACCAAGGGGTAGCCGATTACCTCTGAGTGAAAAATGAAAATTTTTAAAATCTTTAAAAACTCATAACTTTTTACTCGGGTGTCTGTTTGACGGGTTTTGAACCTACGGAGAGCTAAAAATATTTTTTACCTAATAAAAATAGTTTTAAAACAATATGAAGTGATTATGTGGATCTTGTTTTATATTGATGTTTGTGGAAATAGAGAAGTTGTGTGTATGACGATAAAAATGAAGCGTTTTATGATGAGATGGTGATGTGACGTTGTATAAATTGCAGAGTGTAATCAAGAATATTGTTTTTTTTTGTTATGTGATGGTGCATGATTTTTTGCGACATATTTTCTTTCATTGCATATTCATAAGCGAAAGTGTAGCCTTAATGGCAAGCGACGGTGAAGCCTAAATGGCAAGCAACGGTGTAGCTTAAATAGCATACCGATGTTGATAGGGTACAACATGCATATAGTTAGAGAAGCTGGTCTCATTGCATTCATGACATTTTTGGTGACAAATATGTGATGTAATTAACTGTTGAGTGTGATTGTTGAATCTGTGATGTATATTGATGTTGGTGCATGAAGTATGATTATTATAATTATGAATGTTATACTTTATCTATCCATTATCATATTTTCTTTTATATTGTTGTGATATCTCACCCCTTCTGTTTGAATGTTGCCTCCAAAAGTGTAACGTGTATGGATCAAGATTATAGTTGCTTGAGGTATGGAGTAGCGCCTCGTTTTGCATAGATGGAGTCGGTTCTTTCTTTGATACGTAACACTGGGGATGGACGCTTGTTAAGTTTAGTTGATGTTTTCTTGAGTAATTTTGGGAGTCTTGGAAACTCTCTTTTAATTCAGATTTTGTTGATCCTATAATGATTGGTTGATGTTGGACTTAATTGTGAAATTATTCTTCGTTGCTTAATGCAGTTGATTTATTGAAGACTAAATGATGATGTTGTCGGTTCATCCGAATTCTGTGTTAAGTATCATTTTATCAAATGTTGAGCAAATTAGTGTGATCTTGAGATGATAAAATGTGGCATCCTATTTGATTGTTTTTTTAAAATTTTATTGCACTCTGATTTTATTAATTTATTACTTGGGGAAAATAAGGTGTGACAAAACACACCCGTTTATAATCTACTCACTTAATCACTGCCCTTTGCTAACTTCTACAAAAGATCCCTCTCCTAAAATCCCTCTTCAATCACACACAGCGATTAGAGCAACACTCTAAACATAATATAGATGAAATCGGAAGTTACTCTTCCAAGATACACAAAACTCAATGCTTAAAAGCTTATGAGAATTGACACACAAACACTCAAGGCTTAGAAGCATAAAAGTTTGTTCGCAGAAAAATTTGGAGAACGAGGGAATCAAATTGAAATTCGATTTTGCGGGTCAAAATTTTTTTATTTTATTTCAAAAGATGCCACAAGCACCAAGTTTTATTGTTTCCATAAAAGAAGGAAAAGTGGAAAGCTGAAAACCCTAAAAAGATATGCAATGTGATTAGTATAAAACTAAACACAAAGCATGGGGGAGTAGAGATTCTTACGTTTGGGGTTAGGTTATACAAAGAGAAGGTATTAGTATACTTTGTATCTATAGTACTCTATAGGTTATTCAAATGAATAAATGACCTCTATTTATGGGCCAAGAGGTTTGGAGATCAAGGAAAGCAAGGATTTGTGTTTTTTGCAACTTGGTTCTTAAGAGATAAGAAAGGAATCTTACATTTAATGCACATGGTCAAAAATGTCTAACCATGGTTAAAAATCTCAAGTGTTCTTATCCTTGCTTCAATCTTGAACACAAGATTTTTTTGGGACACCTAGGCTTCAAGAAGAGAAAGAGATAAGTCCTTTGCAAAATTGCTTGAAAAATTTGTGAAAATGACTTATAATGCAAGTTTTGAGACCTATAATGTCTAATTTCAAAACCCTAGCTCCACAAAATATTTTTCCATGTTCTAGGTCATTTTGGAATGCTTGAGACAGGATCTACAACTTTCATGTTGAGAGTTTTTCTTGAATAAAAATAGATCTTGGTGAAACAATGGCCATGAAAAGGGTGACAAAGAGTTGTTAAAACACATGAAAAATTTTCTAAGTGTTTAGAAATTTCAAGTTATGACTTTTTATTGACTTTTTTCCACATTTTAGATTTTTGATGAAAATGTTGAATAATTTGAAATTCTTTGATGATTGGACATTTTGAATTTCAAAGTTGACCAAAAAGTCAATGTTTGACTGATTTGGATAATTGACTTTTTGTCAAATGATTCAAAATTTCACTATCAATCAATTGTGGCATTGGAGATGTTTTGAACCAAGAAATTAGGTCATGATATTTTATTGGTGATCTTGATATCATTCTCCAAGCAATTAGGTCATTCATTCTGCCAAAAGTCAATGATGTGTCATCCACGATCAAATGTCGATGATTAAAGAAGATAGATCAATTGAGATGAATGGAGATTCAAACCCTGATTGATCACATCTTGCACTCATAAATGATTTTGATTCAAAATCCTAATTTGGCTCAAGGAGAAAACACAAAAGTTATCTTTTCTTGTAATTTGTTAATGATGCAATGATGCATATGTAGATGATATGAGATGGTATCTTAGGTAAAAACATTGGGGTATGATAGATTGTTTGACATAGAAATTACACCCAACAAAACAGTCCTACTCTTCTGATAAGTGTCAAAATGTAGTTATTTTGTATATATGTTTTGTGGCACTTATCTATTTTTGTTTGTTAATAATCGTTGAATAACCCCAATTTTTGTTGTAAATACGTTTTATTGTGTTTTGTGTACATAATGTACCGTTTGATAGTTTTGTATCTATTTTTGTAGGTATTTGTTGCATATTTGGAGCATGGAGGAATAAAGTGTCGAAGACACGGCTCCGAAGACGCATTTTTGGGAGGTCAAATAGCAACTTTCGCGCTTAGCGCGGTTGTGAGCGCGCTTAGCGCGGTAAGGCTGTAAGGAATAATAAAATAATAAAGTAACTCGCGCTTAGCGCGGCTATCGCGCTTAGCGCGGTCTGCGGGATTTTGTTTATAAATACTTTTCAAAACAGATTTCTAGGTTATGGTTTTGGGGTGGTTTTTGTTCCCCATTTCCATCAACCTTCTTTTTTGGTAGATTAGCTTAGAAAACAACATTAGGGCTTGCTCATGGAAGATTGGAGGTGGATTGCTCTTCGATTGGCTTTGACAACCAGTGTAGATCTGTGGTTTATCTCTTCTCCTCTTTGTGTATTTTTCTTTTGTTGGGTTTGTATGTATTTCTACTCATAACACTTGTATATTTATCGCCCTGGGCTTGTATAAAGTTTGCTTTACAAATCTGTGTCGGTAGTTATCTTGGGTTTTTAATTTTTGTTAGGGATTTGAGCTTTACTAGAGATAGATTGCTTAGATTCTTACCTACGATGATTATCTGTTAGTTTTTTAATACTAGGGATTTGAGCTTCACTATAGAGTATCCGAACTTAATGCCTATGCGTTGGTGAAGTATGCTAGAGATTGTTATGGAGGTGACGCAGTTGACTCCTGTGTTGTTGAGATAGGCCACACATGGCTATTGAGATGATTTAGGAGGATTCTCAATTTGGGTTAGAAATAACCAAGGTTGTGAGAGGTATGTGATGACACGGACTAGTAACGTAGGCCGAGTATGACATGGGTGGTAGATTTAGGTCTGTGACGGGTAGTTTACATTCGTTCCAGACAAGTTGTCTATCCTTTATACTTTTTGTTCATTTACTTTCTGTCTTTTATTTTCAACTCATTTAATCTCAAACTCATTAACGGTAGAATTGTCGAACGACGAATCAATAACGAATGTCTGTGGACATGATACGATATAACCTAACTGGTATATATTACCCGGTAAAAATAATACCAACTCTTTGCTTGCCGCTTTACCGCGCAACAAAATGGCGCCGTTGCCGGGGATTGGTTTTATTGTTTCTGTATTGCGATAATTCCATTGTTTTTGAGTTTTGTAATTATTGTATATGTTGTATAGACTTTGTATATGAATTTGTATATGTTACTTGTACATGTTGTGTTAACTTTCCATACTTGTACATATGTGTGTTTTTCCTTGTTTTCAAGTATTGTTGTAAGTTGTCTCGTATTCGTAACGTTTATTGTGTGGTTGTTAGGATACTTTCTTTAGGTTTGCGCGGTGTGGCAACACCATGGCATGACGAGAGGAGGTTACTAGTGCTCGCACAATAAAGGCGTCAAGCTTACGACGTAAAACAAGCATGTTTGTTTATGTTGTTTATGTGTGTGGTGACTTGTGTTTTGACAAGTTGAAATAGGACTTGCTCTTAATTTCAAATTTTCACTTTTCAACTTGTTAATTCCTTTTCACCAATTGTGTGTATTGTTATTTACTTTTGTTTTGTTATGTCAATTTGTTATTTTCCACAAGTTTGTAGTGTTTTAGCTTGTGGAAGTGTGTATATATTGTAAATATTGTTTAGATGTGTAAATGAGATTGTATAGGTGTGTAAGTGGAGCTTGCATAGCAGTTGCACCTGTTGCTGTCATTTTTCTGCCACTGGTGTAGCGCGCTCTGCTTTTCAGGGCCAGTGAATTCTTTTAAAATTTCACTTGTTTTCCTTTTTCCCACTTTCACCAAGGCTTTTTGTATTGAATAAAATTAGCATTGTTTTTCTAATTCTTTTGTTGTTGTTTGGACTCAAATTTTGGTTCGGTAACTTGAAGACTTTTGAGGTGATTTTCCGATTTTGATCATTTCAACTCGCGGATGTATGGTAATGATAGTTTCAATGTTGGTACACGTCAAATACTCGTTTATCGCTTTCTATAGCATAACATGTTTAGGAAATTTATCATTTGTATAATTAATATGCTATTCATTCTTTTTGCATTACTTGCTCATGAATTGAATCACTTTAGTTCCCTTTTTACCCATAAATGTGAGGAAGCTTTCCATTGTTTTCATATGTTGAGAGTCCACATTCTAGTTTTAACTAGATTTTATTATGCTTAATCTTAAGTTTTGTATTGATTGTATGATTGCAAGAAAATGATCAAGGCATTTTGTTGATTTTGAGCATAACTACCTTGGGCAAATATTCAATTCACCTTGTGAGTGTGTGATCCTTTGTTAGCCCCTTTGAACATTTATCAACATCCATTTTTATTTGAACTTGATGCTTGTCTATGAGTGTCAATTCACTTTTTTTTGTATGGATGTTGATTTCTTTGTTTCTTGAACCCTTAACTATATGTTGTTGTATGGATTTTTACCTTGCCTTAGAAAGTAGGGAGTGTTCACATAATGATGTTGGTTGAATTCAAGTTGGGGAGAGGAATGTTTATGTACTTATATTGTGGTTGGTATGAGGTTAAGAGAAAAAGAAAAGAAAAAAAAAGAAGTGAAAAAGAAAGATTAGAAAAAGAAAGAAAAAAGAGAAAAGCTTTGAAAAGGAAAAACAAAAAGAGTAGGAATAATGTTATGTTAATAAGTGAGGTGTGTTTGGTGTGAAATTTGTGATGAAGAATAAGTTTGATTGAAATTATATTGTTTGGAACTTTGTGAGTTGATCACTCCCTTAGGTTTAGGCAAGTTTTTGTTTCGATTAGCTTTAGGACTTATCACTTGTTTGTTAACCAAGCCACATTACAACCTTGAAAAACCCTTGTGATTCTTGCATTTGTATTTTCAACACGTTTTTGGATGAATGCATAATTTAGTCTATTGTTTGCAAGATTGTGGAGGAGTGTTTTTTATCCCTCACCTTTGTGTGTTCTTCATCTACCGATGAATTTTTGCTACGTGTGATTCATGATTGAGCTTGTTTTGTTTTAGAATGTTTTGCATGATTTTTGTACTTAGGATTTGTTTCGTTTATATGTTATTGTTGTAGTATAGTGGTAAGTTTGTATTTGTCGTGTACATTTTTCGTTTGAACCATACATTTGTTTTCCGTTTTTAAAACTTGTTGATTCGTGATTACTTGATTATCGTCTTTTGTTTCTTCGAGTTATTTGACATTGTTTGAGGACAAACAATGTGTCAAGTTGGGGAGAGTTGATAAGTGCCAAAATGTAGTTATTTTGTATATATGTTTTGTGACACTTATCTATTTTTGTTTGTTAATAATCGTTGAATAACCCCAATTTTTGTTTAAATACGTTTTATTGTGTTTTGTGTACATAATGTACCGTTTGATAGTTTTGTATCTATTTTTGTAGGTATTTGTTGCATATTTGGAGCATGGAGGAATAAAGTGTCGAAGACACGGCTCCGAAGACGCATTTTGGGAGGTCAAACAAGAACTTTCGCTTAGCTTGTGCGCTTAGCGCGTAAGTAAGGAATAATAAAATAATAAAGTAAGTGCTTAGCGGTCTCATGGATTTTGTTTATAAATACTTTTCAAAACAGATTTCTAGGTTATGGTTTTGGGGTGGTTTTTGATCCCCATTTCCATCAACCTTCTTTTTTGGTAGATTAACTTAGAAAACAACATTAGGGCTTGCTCATGGAAGATTAGAGGTGGATTGCTCTTCGATTGGCTTTGACAACCAGTGTAGATCTGTGGTTTATCTCTTATCCTCTTTGTGTATTTCTCTTTTGTTGGGTTTGTATGTATTTCTACTCATAACACTTGTATATTTATCGCCCTTGGCTTGTATGAAGTTTGCTTTACAAATCTGTGTCGGTAGTTATCTTGGGTTTTTACTTTATGTTAGGGATTTGAGCTTTACTAGAGATAGATTGCTTAGATTCTTACCTAGGATGATTATCTGTTAGTTTCTGAATACTAGAAATGGGTTTAGATCTAACATTCACTATAGAGTATCCGAACTTAATGCCTCTGCGTTGGTGAAGTATGCTAGAGATGGTTATGGAGGTGACGCAGTTGACTCCTGTGTTGTTGAGATAGGCCACACATGGCTATTGAGATGATTTAGGAGGATTCTCAATTTGGGTTAGAAATAACCAAGGTTTTGACAAGTATGTGATGACACGGACTAGTAACGTAGGCCGAGTATGACATGGGTGGTAGATTTAAGTCTGTGACGGGTAGTTTACATTCGTTCCAGACAAGTTGTCTATCCTTTATACTTTTTGTTCACTTACTTTCTGTCTTTTATTTTCAACTCATTTAATCTCAAACTCATTAACGGTAGAATTGTCAAACGACGAATCAATAACCAATCTCTGTGGACACGATGCGATATAACCTAACTGGTATATATCACCCGGTAAAAATAATACCAACTCTTTGCTTGCCGCTTTACCGCCGCAACATCTTCTATCAAGATGATATTAGAGTGTCTCACAAATAAGGATTCTACCACCTTAACAAAACATACACGTAAGTTCTTCCTAAAACTAGGTATACACCAGCCTATATATAACTTCATTGTGGACTGGGTTGGGCTTCCAAATTGCTGCAAAGAGACTACACAGGTCTGCATAAAGAACTCCAAGAAAATAGGTCTTTAATCATATGTTTCCTAAAATGTATCCATTTTTAGAAACTTTAGAATATTCGAAAACCAACAATATAATATCTAACTTATTAATCTTGGATGCCATATAAGCTAATTGATTATTCCTATAGTATTCAGTTTCTTGACAACTCAGCTGAATCATGGATTTCCAGTTGCTGCAGACGCAATGTCCTATCTTCCAAGTTAGGACATATTTATCTGACATGTTGAAAACTACAAGTTGAGACATATCTTTCAACATGTTGGTGCTAAGATGATTTTACCAAAATGTATTACAAACATAATTTTAGGGAAATAACAAACCTAATGATTGAAGTCCTATGATTTAGGAGATATTTCTGTTGTCTTATTTGCAACAGGTCAATAGAGATTTGAAGCCCAAATTAAGTACATTAAAAATTATAAAAGGAATGCTTAGACCTGGGGCTTGTTAACTAATCCTTGTATAACATATTGTAAAATATAAATATAAGGATTTAGTCTTTTGAGAGTCTTGTACTCTCTTGCATTGTAAGTCAACCATTGTATCAATTTGATGCATTGTGGTAGACATAGTTTGTATAGAGATTCAGAAGCCTTTAGGTAATTAATTATGTATGTTCTTGGATGAACCTTTTAAGCAAATCAGAGTATGTTAGGTAGTCAAGAGTCTTGATAGAAATTTATTTGAAAGGGGTATCTTTCAAGTAGTATGATGCGGACACCAAAGGTTGTGGCTTTATATATCATGAAGGAGATTTAAGGAGTGAGATGGATTTCTCTTATATTGGATGGGTTTTTGAGATAAAGATTGCATTGGGTAGTGATAAGGTAAAATGGAGGTTGTTTACTTGTAAACTTGAGGTTGTTTATATAAAAAAAATGCTATTGATAGTGTAATCTTCTTCCTAGTTTGGTATCCCTCAAAGTAGATGTTGTTGTATGAAACACCATTTTTTCCTACTAGTAAAATTCTAATAGGAATCCTAGAATCCTTTATAAAAATGCGGAAATATTTGAAACATTTATATAACAAAACTTGACTAATTAAACATACGGCTTCATATATATATGCTTCTAATTTTACATAGGTTTGACATAGTTGAGACTAGTGGTACTCCCACATAGATAAAACATAAAAGAAAATTACATAAAGGAAACCAAAAGAAAGCATAATAAAAAGGACCTCCTAAGTCCAAGGAGACTGACACTCATACCGACTATTTATAATATCATATAATATAGATAGGACCAGCGTATGACAAAATGCTAAGGATCGTTAGTCTTGATGTCACTATAATTGAAATCCATGTCACTCCCTAATTGACACTCCTGGACTGTCGGAATGTAAGAGGGAGCCTAACTCGTAGTCTGAGCATCATAGATCAATCCAAAGATGCAAAATAAAAAAAGAACACGAGGTAAGATTTACGCACAAGTTTAAAAGTGGGAATGGGTGTAAAATAAAAATATATATGACAAACACAATTAGTCCAAATAAGTTTATCCTTATCACCCTTCTATCTCTATTCAGTATTTGTTTATCTAATGCATCCTTAACTGTATGTTGACTCAGGCCACTAAACGTTGTCAAGGATATCTATCCCACTTACCAAGATCAGATATCACAAGACCACTTGCCACAAACGTACTCCCAATAACCAAGATCTACGCCACCTGACATCACATGGAGTGCAAGTGTTATAAGTCGATCACTCCTAAGTAAATCGGCCAAAATCTCATCATCCTGCCAAGTTCACAATAATAATCCTTGTCAGGATTCAGGCAGATGATCAACCTCGTGCGTCCATAGACACAACAGTGGACTTACACATTTCTCAATGCAACTATATGCAATCACAATTAGATTATGGAAACTCTAACCTCGAGTAATAACTTAATCCTCAAGAATCTTTCATTTCAATTCTTACGTACGTTAAGCACTTAGGTTGAGTGCCACTTACTATTAATAACCTTAAAAAGAGCATCTCACAACCTTAAATTTATCTAGTAAGTTCACTTTATACAATGAATAATGTATGGAGGAGTTCCCAGGAAAGAGAGGCAGGTCGTAAAGGACATAGTCGACCAAGTCTTTCCTTATCCATAATCAAACTGAATACAATTTTCAATGTATTCAACTTATCTTACGTTATTGGGGATTTAAAACTTAATATCTAACGATATTGTTGTTCCTTGCCTCAAGAAGTAATAGATCATTTTTCTTAGTCTGACAATCACAATAATTCAAGTATCAATGAATAAATATATAGACAATTAATCAAATAATGCAAGCACAGTACAACCTCAACTCTTCATATATTATTCCTAAAATAAATAATTATGGTCGGCTTAGCCTCGTTTAGTGATTCATGAAAATCATTATCCGAGAATATTCTCTTCTTACTTATTCATCTCTAATAGGGCTTAGGTCACCACAACTCATATATATTAATTTATTTTACTCTAACCATCCCAACGTCTATGGAATCTTTGCCCCCACCTTTTGTTATTGAAGGCGTTGTTAAAATTTCCTCGACATCACTTTGAAACTTTGAAAAGAACCTAATATACGTCGATCATCGAGTTGTACCATTATTAAAAAATAATAATATAATTAATTAATAATCATAACTAACTTATTTAAATCCTTAAATAATAGTACCAAATAAAAATATTTATTCAATTCAAATGTTAAATAGACTATACCATTGTTTATATTTGATAGATTTTAAATTTCACAGAGAGTATAATCCTAATAATGTTTTGAATAAATAAAATTATATGAATATTATAACGATAATAAAGTAGTATTTAAAATTAATAAATATAAAATTTATGCATTAAGAGTATAATCCTAATAATGTTTTGAATAAATAAAATTATATGAATATTATAACGATAATAAAGTATTATTTAAAATTAATAAATATAAAATTTATGCATTATAACAACGGACCGATAATGAAGAAAAATACTATTGGAATCTCGCTAATTTTTTATTTACACCAAATAAAACCTAAAGAAGGTAAAATGAGTTTGTATGTGAATGAACATGGTAACAAGATTGAATGAGTTTAGGTGTTGGTAAAAATGGTATCATGGAGGAGCTATTTATTCTAGTTTAAAAAAATATAATATTAATTTTTTCTATACATCAAATCCTTGTGTTACTTTTATTTATCAAATTCTCATGTTACTTTTAGATCAAATCCTCATGTTACTTTTTATCAAATCCTTATGCTAATTTTTATTTATCATTTCCTCATGTTACTTTTGTATCAAATCATCATGTTACTTTTTATTTATCATATCCTCGTGATACTTTTTATCAAATCCTCATGCTACTTCTTATTTATCATGATCTTTTTATTTATCAAATCCTCATGTTACTTTTTGATTAAATCCTTAATGAGGTCGTGCATGAGGTGTAAAATTTAGTTTTATTTTATAATAATGATAATAATACATACAATGATAATAATAATAATAATATTAATATTAATATTAATAATCATACATATAATAATACTAATAATATTAATAATCATACAAATAATATAATAATCATAATAATAATAACAACAATATTAATAATCATAATAATAATGTTATTAATAATAATAATATTAATAATAATACTATTAATAATAATAATAATAATAATAATAATAATAATAATGATGATGATAATAATAATAATAAATGATTTTTTTATATAAAGTTATTTATCATGTTTAGTAGTCTTAAAACCGAATTTGTAAAAATTGAGGATGTTACATTACTACCTCCCTTAAAAGAGATTTCTTCCACGAAATTTAACGTGCCTAAAACAAGTGAGGATATTATTTTCGCATCTCTCCTTCCCTTTCCCAAGTTGAGTCGCTTGTCGCTTCGTTCCATATGATTCTAACAAACGGTATCTCTTTCCCTTGAAGTACTTTCACTTTGTTGTCCATAACTTTGATTGGTAAAGCTTCGTATTCCAAGTTATCCATGTGCTCTAATGACTCATGTTCTATAATGTGTGATGGGTCTGGATGATATTTTCTTAGTTGAGAGACATGAAGATTGGATATATTAGGCGGTAAAGGAATGTGATACGCTACTGGTCTAACTCGATTTAGAATTTGGAAAGTTCCGATAAACCTTGGTGGGTCTTGATCGCTCGTCCAATTCCTATCATAGAGGCGACTCTTATAAACACATTATCTCCTATTCCAAATTCCAAAGGTCTTCTTATTTTATCACTATAACTCTTTTTCCTATCTTATGCAGCCTACATCTTATCTATGATAAGTTTTACCTGATTTGTTGTTTGTGTTACAAATTCCGACCCAAGAATCTTATTTTCTCCAATTACGTACCAACAAAAAGGTGTGAGACATTTTCGTCCATATAATGCTCCATATGGCTCCATGCCTATGCTTGAATGGAAACTATTATTGTAAGTAAATTCAATTAAAGTTAAGAACTCATCCCAACTTCCTTTGTCCTCAAGAACACAAGCTCTCAACAGATCTTCTAACGTGTGAATCGTCCTTTCAGACTGACCATCCGTTTGGGGATGATAAGTTGAACTTAGCCTTAATTTGGTTCCTAACTCTTTATGCAAATGACGCCAAAGCTTTGACGTAAACCTGGGGTCTCTATCACAAATTATGCTTGTGGGTATCCCATGTAATCTGACAATTTCTTTAACATATATCTTAGCTAGCCTTTCCAAGCGGTAAGTCGGATTGATGGGTATGAAATGTGAACTATTGGTCAACCTATCAATGATCACCCAAATTGCATCAAATTTCTTTGGAGTTTTTGGCAGAATGGTTACAAAATCCATAGCTATCCCGTCCCACTTCCATTTTGGAATATCTAAAGATTGTAATAACCCTACTGGTTTTTGATGTTTAATCTTTGCTTTTTGACACACCAAACACAACTATACACACTCTGCTATCTCCTTTTTCATACCAAACCACCAAAACATTTTCCTTAAATCTTGATACATCTTGGTAGATCCTAGATGAAAACTAAATTTACTATTGTGACCTTCTTGTAATATCAATCTCATAATTTTCTTGTTTTGAGGTACACAAAATCTTTCTCCAACTCTAAGTAACCCATCAATTCCGATATGAAAGTCTCCACCCTTACCATCTTCTATTGTTTCTTTTATATTCACCAAATTATCATCTACCTTTTTTTCCTCTTTAGTCCAATTCATAAATTCACTAGAAACTACAGTAGTACGCAAGAACATCCTTCCTTGAACAAATTTTGCAGCTAAATTCAAATCTACGAATTGTTCGACCAAATCTTCCTCCTTTATCATCATTGCTGACACATGGAGTGTTTTCCTACTCAAGGCATCTTCTACAACATTGGCCTTTCTTGGATGGTACTTCAATTCAAAGTCATAGTCCTTCAAGAATTCTATCCATTGCTTTGTCGCATGTTTAGATCCTTTTGATCAAACAAGTACTTTAGGCATTTGTGATCACTCAAAACTGTGAACTTTTCCCCATATAAGTAATACCTCCAAATCTTCAAGGCAAAAACAATTGTTGGTAATTCCAGATCATAGGTAGGATAATTCCTCTCATGTATTTTTAATTCCCTTCATGCATAAGCTATCACCCTCCTTTCTTGCATCAATACACAACCAAGCCCTTTGTATGATGCATCATAATACACGTCAAATTATCCTAATGGATTTGGTAGTACAAGTATTGGTGATGATGTTGATCTTTCTTTCAATTTCTAAAAACTTTCTTCGCACCCCTCTGTCCATTAAAAGTTCTTACCTTTCGTCGTTAATTGGGTCATAGGTAAAGCGATCTTTGAGAATCCTTCGATAATATCCTTCTAGTCGAAGGAAACTTCTAATTTCTCCAACATTCTTTGGACTTTCCAACTTAGTAACTTCTTCGACTTTACTAGGGTCTACTGCAATACCCTCCTTACTGATTACATGACCAAGGAATTGTACCTCCTTCAACCAAAACTCACATTTAGAGAGTTTTGCATACAATTGTCGATCCTTCAATATTTGTAATACAATTCTTAAATGATCTACATGCCCTGCCTAATTCTTGGAATAAATCAAAATGTCATCGATGAAGACTACAACAAATTAATATAAGTATGGCCAAAAGATCCTATTCATGAATTCCATGAATACTTCCAGAGCTTTAGTCTCTAACCAAATGGCATAACTAAGTACTCATAATGTCCATAGCCCTGGTGGTAAACCTGGAACATTTTCTTGAAATACCTTCGAGAATTCAGACACCACTGGTAAATTTTCAACACTTGGGGTTCCTTCTACTAGCATAGAAAACATCATCATAAATTTTTAAGTGAGAGACCCCACCTTCTTGCCTTCTCCATTATCTCCTCCAAAAGTCAATGTTTTAGTACTACACTTCAAGGTTACATTGTTGGCTGAAACCAAATTCATTCCCAGTATAATGTCTAGATCATGTAGTGGGAGAACTACAGGATCTACTAAAAACTTTATATTTTCTATGATTAAGGGACAATCTACGCAAACCGAACATGTTACCATCCTTTCTCCTGACAGGGAAGAAATGGTTAGTTTTTTAATACAAATCAACTACTTCCATCTTTAAGAAATCAACACAAGTTGTAGAAATAAAAGAATGCGCAGCTCCTAAATCAAATAATACAGCCACCAACCTATCACCAATTAAGCACATACCTTGAATTAACTCAGCAGATTTTTAGAGGCTTCATTACCTTTAACAGAAAATATTGTCCCGTTTTTTGATTTGTTGCTCTAATGTGGGGTTGTATGCCCTGATCATGAACCTCCTCTCCTTCCTATACCCATATTGGTATAGTTTCTTCAGCTTCCTTGTTGAGCATTCACTTGCGGGCAATATTTGTAAAAGTTCCCCTCCTGCGCACATCAGTGGCAAGTGTATGGTTTCTTACTAGGACAATCTTTATTTAGGTGTGCTCCTCCACAAGAAAAACCCTTCGGATCCACCCTTCTAGTAATATTATTTTGAGGTGATGTAGGTTTCTGAAACGGTCTCCTTCCATGTTGAGGTCTCCCATTTTGAGCTCGAGTAAAGTTTCCTCGATTGTAGTTGTTACATAGAGGCCCTCCTATTGTCTATCATTTCAATCTCCAAACAATGTTCAGTCAATTCACCAAATCTTTCAATATGTAGAGGTAATACGGACCTTTGTATACCATACCTTAACCCATCCTGGAATTTCTCACACATCCATCCTTTATTTGGGCGTAGTCGATAAAACTCAGAATACTTTAGGAGAGACTCAAACTTCCTAGTATACTCCCCAATAGATAGCTGGCATTGTTTAAAGTTGTTGAATTCTCTTTCTTTTGCCTTCCTTGATAACTTAGGAAAATACTTCCCCAAGAATACTTCTTTAAACAAATTCCATGTGAGTTATTTTCCTTCTTTTACCAAAATTCGGCTTTTTCCTCTCCACTATGCTTTAGCATCTCCAGTAAGCATAAAGGTTGCATAATCGACCCTTCTATTTTCCATGCAGCGAGTAAATGAAAAAAATATTTTCCATCTCTTGCATCCATTTCCCCACATATTCTGGATTATTATTGCCTTCAAACTGCAGTGGCTTTCCCTTAAGGAAAGAGTTAAGTGCTGCATCCTCGTGCAGAACTTCTCTATGATATTGTTGAAGAATTTGTTGTTCCCTTGTGATTTGTAGGATTTGAGAATTTTTTTGTCTCTGTAGTAACACAACTGTAGCTAATTCTCATACATCTCTATCATTTGTTTGAGAGTTTGCTTCGGTATTGGAATGTGTTCCATTTGTTACTCCTTCTGGAGTAGCATTGCTATGGTTACCAATGTTACTTCTACCAACGCTTCTTCCAACGCCTCTACCAACATTTCGAGTGTTTGAAGCCATTAGTTTTTGAAAGAGAAGTTAACTGGTTTTATCATCCATAAGATATAAAGGACATAACAAATATGTATATTCATATCCCCATGAATGATTTATCGAGAAGGATTTTTCCATATCTCTCACATGCAAGGTATTCTATTAAGTTGTAGTTTCCTAGTTAGGGTAACAATGTTAAGTTGATGCTTAACATTATACATGATTATATTTAGAATACATAAGATAACAATCACTATTAATATATAAAATATCATCTTATTTAATAGCGATGATTACAAAAAGCATAACAATGTTTTACCAATGACTAGTAAACAAAACTAAGACTAGTAATGGTAGAATTATAATAATCATTAATGCTACATATTCCTTTCCTATTTCTTCATGATTGATAACACTGATAAGGAACAAAGTAACGATAAATAGATTGATGAATATAATAGAGTATTTATCCATTTTGAAAAAGAAAATGAATCAATGTTTTTGGAATGATGTGAAAATGATGTATAAGGATAAAGTATTTTTACATTGAGCCGTATGAGGTATTTGTTATGTTACCTTGGGTTTGTGACCATTGGGGGTTAGGGAAATAATGTTTATTATACTGTTCATGACCATTGAGAGAGGAAAAATATGTTAGGCGTGTTAAATATGCTTCCTCAATCAGTCCATAAAAGCTCACAAGATGGTGACTCAATGCAGAGAAGAAAAGTTATCATCCAGTTTGGAATCCAAATTGACACAGTCAGTATAACTCTAGACACTTACGATACGAACTTAATCGATCAGCTCTGATACCATAAAATGAGACACCCTTTTTCCCATTAGTAAAATTCTAATAGGAATCATAGAATCCTTTATAAAATACTGAAATATTAAAAACTTTTAAATAACAAGACTTAACTAATTAAACATATTGCTTCATATATATGCTTCCAATTTTACATAGGTTTGACATAGTTGAGACTACTGGCACTTCCACGTATATAAAACTTAAAAGAAAATTACATAAAGGAACCCAAAAGAAAGCATAATAAAAAGGACCTCCTAAGTCCTACGAGACTGACACTTATACTGACTTTACATAATATCACATATTATATACGGGATCAACGTATGACAAAACTCTAACTACCTTTAGTGTTGATGTCACTGTAATCCAAATCCATTTCATTCCCTAGTTGTCACTCCTGGACTGTCGGAATGTAAGAGGGAGCCTAACTCGTAGTCAGAGCGTCATAGGTCAATCCAAAGATGCAAAATAAAAAAGAACACGAGGCTAAGATTTACGTACAAGTTTAAAAGTGGGGATGATGAGTAAAATAATAATATACAGGGTTAAATATGTTTTTAGTCCCTCTAAATATGCAACCCTGCACTTTTGGTCCCTCTAAAATTTTCATTCGAATAATAGTCCTCGCAAAATTATTATGCACGTAGTTTTAGTCCCTGTTGTTAAATCGATGTGTATTTTTGAATGATTATTTTATAGAAATATGTAGAACGTTATAAAAAGTTCCTCGAAAAAAAGGAAATAAAAATTTGATTTCAAAATCGAGATTTTCATTGCTTTTATCAATATCTTTTGAAATTTAAAAAATTCATATTTAATTATTCTCATTTTAAAAAATTATAAAATTTAATAAATAAAAATTTTATAGTATTTTGAACACATATGAAAAATATTATTCAAAAAATAAAAAACTTAAGAGTAATTAAACCGTTTTAAAATTTTAAAAAAATAACAGGGACTAACACTGTATGATAAAAAGTTTGCGAAGACAATTATTCGAAGGAAAATTTTAGAGGGACTAGAATTACAGGGTCGCATATTTATAGGGACTAAAAACATATTTAACCCTAATATATATCACAAACACAATTAGTCCAAACAAGCGTATCCTTAAAACCATTCTACCTCTATTCAATATTTGTTTATCTAATACATCCTTAACTATATGATGACTTATGCCACTAAACATTGTCAACAATAACTATCCCATTTACCAAGATCAGATCTCACAGGACCACTTGCCATAAACGTACTCCCAATTACTAAGAGCTACGCTACCTGACTTGACATAGAGTACAAGTGTTATAAGTCGATCACTCCTAAGTAAATCGGCCAAGATCTCATCATCTTGCCAAGTGCACAATAATAATCCTCGTCAGGATTCAGGCAGCTGATCAACCTTGTGTGCCCATACACACAATAGTGGAGTTACACATTCCTCAATGAAACTATATGCAATCGCATTCAGATTATGGAAACTCTAACCTCGAGTAATAAATTAATCCTCAAGAATCCATCATTTCAATTCTTATATACGTTAAGTACTTAGGTTGAGTGCCACTTAATATTAATAACCACAAAAAGACCATCTCACAACCTTACTTCTATCTAGTAAGTTCAGTTTATACAATGAACAATATATGGAGGAGTTCTCAAGAAAGAGACGTAGACCGTAAAGGACATAGTCGATCAAGTCTTTCCTCAGGTAGAATCCATCCGAATATAATTTCCAATGTATTCAACTTCTTTTACGTTATTGGCGATCTAACACTTAATATCTAACGATATTGTTGTTCCTCTCCTCAAGAAGTAATAGATCATTTTTCTTAGTTTGACAATCACAATCATTCAAGTATCAATGAATAAACACATAGACAATTAATCAAATAATGCAAGCACAATACAACCTCAACTCTTCATATATTACTCCTATGATAAATAATTAAGGTTAGTGTAGCCTCGTTTAGTGATTCGTGAAAATCATTATCCGAGAATGTGCTTCTTGAATGATAAATATGATTTTTTTGGTGATTTAAAAATAATGAAAATGAAAATAAAGTTAGTAACAAATAAATAGAGAAAATATCCAAAAGGCACCAAGTGAGATTCGAACACATATGCTTTTATACTTGCAAGCTTTATTTCTTACCAAGTATGCTATATTACTTATTTGAAATAAGAAGCCAATTGAAAGTTTATGAAGGTTATGAGATATTTGTTATTTAAAAATATAATTAATTTAAAGTAAAATATTATATATTTTAAGTAAGCGAAAATAAATTACTATTAAAACCAAATGTTAGTAAAACCCAAAAAATTTATGAAATCAAGTTTATAAATAATTTGAATGTTTTAATAATGGGGCGGGTATATTTGGGGTATGACAGTTGCCCCTGTTTAATTACTCTTTGATTGAAGCGTGCGAGAATACGAAGGTCTCGCACATTCGAATCAGAGGGTTATTGAATAATGAAAGACCCCAAGATTTGACCAAAAGATTATAATATAAGGATATACAGTAAAGTATACCCGACAGATAAAAAACAAGGATGACGCAGTTTAACCCACCAATGACATAGATACGAGGATATAGATGACTCGTCAACACCTAGAAAATAGTCCCTCGATGTTGCCAACAGACTAATGCGATACTTTTATACCCCAAAAATTTTCCCCCTATTTCTCAAGACAACTCACATATCCATACTCAAGGATTTCACAAGGGTTGACCAGACAAACCCTCTCCTAGGCAATCAACCCAAACTAGGGTTTTGTCATTCTCAAGTCAAGATGGACTTCCAATTCTTCAAGTGATCATCATACCTCATCCTATGTTCCAAGGGATCACTATGTCAAGTTCCAAGCCTTACAAGTCTAAGTTTCTCATCCAATGGCTCAGATAGTTGAAAGTCATATGCATTGTGCAAAAAGTCAATTGTGGTCAACATAAAGTCAAACTTCATAGTTTTTGGTCAACATCAATATTTTGAAGTGATATTAATCATTTGATCAAGGGTTGATCATGATTCCTCAAGAAAAGTCAAGATTTGATCAAAAGTCAAAGTTTCCAAATTAGGTCTTCTTTAGACAAAAGTCAACAGAACTTTGACCAAGCATAACTTTCACATACTTCATCATAAATTTCTCCACCATAGCTCATTTTGAAGAGAATTCAATTCTCTACAACTTCATGTCACACAAGCTTGGGCGGAAAACGCTTCATTTGGAAGATATAGATCAAGACATTATAGGTCCTTCTAGAAAAGTCAACAAAAGTCATCTTTTTGCAATGAAGTCTCCATGAGCATGAAAACTCCAACAAAGATGAAACCAAAGGGGATGTTTGGAAGACATCTTGAGATTTCTAAAAAGTCCAAGAACACCCAAAAATGTTGAAATTTGAGCAAGATACGAATTGTGCAAGTTGAGCATTTTTGAGGAGGTGCATGAAGAAAAATACCTTGCAAAAGCCAAATTTTCCAAACGGGCCTAAGATTTTATGATTTGAACATGATCATAAGATTATCCATGATCACCATACAACATGCTACGCCCTCTACCTTATTTATATATTTATTTTTGAATTTAATAACTTAAATTCAAATTTATTTAAATAAAATACAAAAATAAAAGATAAGGCAAGATTGGTTGGATATTTGCATGGCTTGAGGTCCAAGATAGCTCATTGAGAGCTGTCAATTTCGTGCAAGAAGATTGAGGGAATATTGAGAAAATTTGGAAAGATTTTGTGAAATTTTTCAAATCAAATATTCTCCAGTCAAGGAGAATATTTTCTCTTAATGTCTTGACCTAATTCCATCCCTCTATAAATACTTAGCTTTCTTACAAGTTCAGGAGGCTTTTTAGACAATCCTTACACGTGCTACTAGCCTCTCACAAACCCTAGAAATTTCACAAATTTCTTACAAAGTTGGCAAAATCGTGTTTTGTCTTCCATCCAGTTTCAAGTAATTCCAAGCACTCCAACGTGTTCCAGAAGTATTGTAGGGTAAGTACATGTCCAGAAACATGGCCATAACACGTTGAATCATGCCATATAAACACCTTCGTTTGTGTTTTAATCGAAATTTGCATTCTGCTTATTATTGTGTTTTAATCGAAACTAACCCTTCTAATGTGTTCTTGAGGTTTATTAGAGCAGGTTAGATCAACCGTAGCAAGCTTTACATGGCTTAATCATGAAACACCATTGCTAGGGTTCATGAACTGAGCAGCTTCATTTCCACTGTTATAGTCCGTTTCAGGACAAACAAATGCCACCATTAGATTCGTGGCATCCTAATTAGTGGATCTGGGTTATTCTTGTTTGTGTTTTCATCCGTTATTTAGGTTTTTGGCATTTGAGCACGATCCGAGAAGACGACCGGAACACTGCTCCGGTGCTTCTGATTCAGAGTTTTCTAACCCTTACCTATTTATGGGTTCAGAAGGATGAATGGATGCTGTTGTACCCCAAAATTTACCCTCTTCTTTTCCGTGTTTCTCTAGCTTATAATTCCATTACATAAACATACATGTAATAGCATGCATAGCATTCGTTATAAGGAGTATCGGGTTCCAGGTATTCCGAATGGCACCCAAAAAGTGTTTACTTCTCAATAAAGTGGATTTTGGGTTTTGGCGCATTTTGGACACTCTAGAAGGCGTATCTCTCATCTCCTTGTGTATTTTCCGTCGGTTTTCGACTGGAATTTCCCTCTCATTATTGTCTACGATTTCCGTTTGAAGGTCGAGAACCGATTTCGTGAGGAAAGGCTCTCAAAGGAATCATTTTCCCGGCAGATCAAGCTAATTTTAGAGCTGAACCGTGCGTTTTGGCTCACCGAAAAGACTTTATCTCCTAGCTGGAAGCTCGAAATTCAACAGGACTGATTTCTAAAGTTCTATATCAAAGTCTCCTACAACTCTCATTTGCAACTCGGGAGCTAATTCCGCACCGATCAGTACCAGAATTTTATTCTCTGAGGTTGATTTTGAGCTGAACCGAGCAATTTTCATCTGATACGCGAAGTTGGAAAAATGATATCTCGCTCGATTTTCATCGAAACGTGACGGGACCGGTGCCAAAAGTTCACAAATCTTGTTAGCTTCGAATTTCCTAGAGATACGTATGTGCAAATTTCGATTAGAAGATCTTCGTCTGAGGCAGTTTCCCCACAGAGCACGAACAAAATTCTGTATATGTCAGTGGTCCAAAACTGGTGCTGACACTTCAAAAATTCCTATTTTCTTGATAATTCATCGGATCAAGTCGGGATTTTGATCCACGCAAGCTAAATCGCATTCCGGACAGTTTTCGTTCATATTCTGACTCCAAATTCCGCACGGATTTGGCTGTTTGGGATTAAGTACGAAAATTATTCGGATAATCATAATTAGCTTGTTGATTATGGATCCAAAGCTATAAATAGATTTTCCTCTTCACAAATCACAACAATACACTCATTTGAAAAACTTTTCACTACCACACACACTTCAATTCTCTCAAATTCCAAAGCACAAAAACTCAAAAAGTTCAAACTTCAACTTTCCCTCCAAGCAACCACCACAGGCCGCCACCGGACCTCCGTTCACCATTGCAGCTTCTCCTACTTCAATCAAGATCTTCCTCTGCTTCTTCTGCACGCATTTGACATGGAAGGATCAAATTTCTCTTGATTTTCTCCTCCATTTCAAGATCTAAGGAATTCTCTTCTTCTTTTTCAATCTTCCATTGAAATCCACGTTTTTCTTCAAGGATTCAAGCTTAATTCTTAAGATTATCAACAATTCCTCATTGATTTGGTATTTTCTTTGAAGAGCACAAGGAATTCCTCTTCAATCCGACTCAAACTTCAAGTGCAAGTAAGTGTTAGGTTCAAATAAGCACTTATTTTAAGCTGTTTCTGATTTCAGCTTTTCTTGAAATTGAATACTGAAATTGCTTGCAAATTCAATGTAGATTCTGATTCTAGAACTTGTACTCATGAATTTCTTGATTTGAATTGAGTTTTGCCGCCTTATTCGTGTCGGAGTGAGGATTTCTTTGTGGATAGCATGCATATACACTTGTGCATTTATTTTCCCATTGCATATAGGACATAAACTCATACATTTTGCATCATCTATTGCATGTTCTTGCATTGGTGAGTATTTAGCTTGATCAATTTCATTGATTCATGATGATTTGAAGCCTAATTTGCATTCAACATATAGATATCCAAGCATTTAGTGCATTGTGCATGAACTTGTTGCATGTGCACTCCAAATGTTTGTGTCATTGCTTGCCTTAGATTCTTTGAAAGAAAACCTCCAAATGTCATGGCTAGCTTGCATGTTCATGCATTTAACTTGTCATATGAACATAGGAATTATCATTTTGATTTGCATTCCTTGCATGTTCATGCATTTAACTTGTCATATGAACATTGGAATTATCATTTTTATTTGCATTCCTTGCATATTCATGCATCCTTACATGTATATGAACATTGGTTTTATCGATTTGATTTGCATTCCTTGCATGTTCATTCATTTAACTTGTCATATGAACATTGGAATTATCATTTTGATATGCATTCCTTGCATGTTCATACATCTTTACATGTATATGAACATTGGTTTTATCGATTCTATTTACATTCCTCACATGTTCATGCATCTTTACATGTACGTGAACATTGGTTTTATCGGTCGATTTGCATTCCATGCACGCTCGTTTGGGTCTCATTTGTTGCTAGATTATGGCCTAACAGTATGGATCGAACTCTTGCATGAAAATATCATAAACAGGTGGTCTGGTCCAAAAAATAATTTTTCTGTCGCGCTTAGCGCGAACTAGAGCACGCTAAGCGCCAAATGTTCTGACTTTTTGGGTTGCAGGTCGCGCTTAGCGCGGTCCTCTGGTTTATTTTCTCTGATTTTTTCGATTCTGATGGTGAACAGTGGTCACCCTAGCTATGCTTGGCTACTGTTTGCACTCTATTTCATGCAGGGACATGAGTTGCATACACTTGCGCCTCGTTTCTCCAATAATCGCATGCTTTTCTTCTACTTGCTTTTTGGGTCTAACTCCCTTCTTGCAGGTTTTGCTTGAGCTTGTACACCCAGGTTTTGCCTTAACCTTGTCCTTGCAGGCACTGTTGCTTCGGATGCGTCTGCTTGTTTCGATGTTTTGGAAAAATTCTCACCGGTTCACTCTTATTGCATGGCTGTAGTACCTGAAATTTTCCAGAGTAGTTCTACCGCTTGTAGTGCTCTTCGGATTCTATATCCGTTCGGTAGTTTCTACACTGTTTATCGCACTCTCTTACAGCTTTCCTAGATATCATGAGAAGTAGGGCTTTACAGGTTTCTTTTGCCATGAGAAGTAGGAATAGAGATGCATGATGGGGCTTCTGTAGTTGGAGCATGTTTAGGAACCCCTCTGGTTTATTTAAAGACACGTTTAGGGCAATTCTACTTGCGATTTGTGTATATTTGCTTGTTTGTCTATTTTTCCCCAGGAGCTTGGTTAGGTTTGGTTCTTTAGCCTAGACATTAGGATCCACATCCTTTGCATGTCAACATAGGTAGAGATTCCCTTACATCCTCAACCATAGGTCCGACCTTGCTTTGCTAGTTTCTTTTGCATGTTGCATGTAATAAAACTAAAGCTTTCTTTCTTTTTTCCTTTGAAAACAAAACACTTAATAACGGTCTAAACTCCTTTCTCAAGGTAAAAATAACCAAACAGCACCAACTCTTTTCTCCTTTGCGTGTTTTCTTTCCTTTTGTGTTTAAAACCTTTTTCATAAGTAAAAAACACAAAACCCACCAAAACAAGTGAGTCGAGCTACGACGCTCTGACTTTCCCATTGCACGCGGGAATACGTAGGCATCTTGTCACGGGGCTCGATCGAGCAAACTTTGTAAATTCTTCCTTATTTTCCCCGTGGTTTTCTTATTTTCTCTTTCCTTTTGCATGCATGATTAGCGATTAAGCATAGATATAACACACACTTTAGCTAGAATTTAGAAAGTGGATACCGTAGAGTACTACGGACGTGTGGGGTGCTAATCCCTTCCCCTAGCGTAACTAACTCCCTTACCTAGATTCTCTCGATTTCACGGTCACAGGACCGCGATTTCTCCCCTCAGGTTTACTCGATGCTTTCCTTTCTCCCTCGTGAGATAAAAGACGTTCGATGGCGACTCTATTTGATACCAGTTATCATGTCGGAGGTTCCGCCGGTGTCTTCAGCTGGCGACTCTGCTGGGGATCGTACAGACCTCTTGCTGGTCCGATCAGGAGTTGATCCTAGCTTTATTTTTCATGTCTATTGGGTGTTTATCTGCTTTATCGCTTTGTCATCCTTTGTATGCTTTGCATTTCATTCTGTGTGGCATATTTACTGCTTTCATATATCCTGTATCTGGACTGCTGTAATACGGTGAACTGACTTTGTAGTTTTTGTATCGCAAATGTGCGGATAGCAAGAGTCGCCACCGATTTTTCTTTTATCCAATTAAGGGAAGGTAAAAAGTACAGAAAAAGACCTTCGTTAGATTCTGAGTAAGGGAGAAGGTTATGAAAAGGGAAGGTATTAGCACCCCTTTCCATCCGTAGTTATCTACGGGCTCTTAGTTGCTCTTTAGATCACTTTAAAAATGTGCTTTCTGTGTGTTTGAAAATGTTTTGAAAAGGGCATTTCGCTTTGACTTTGTAATGATTCATGTAGGAATGTATACAAAGTGTTCGGAAATGTTTCGTTTTTGAAAAGAGTTTGAACTTTGAAAAAAAAATGAGGTGTGAAAAGTATTTTGATTGAGCAAGCAACTAAAAGTCTTATTACCTACTCAGAATTGGTCGTTTTCGTATTGTTTTACTTTCCTTTAGAATAGCGCTATCCATACCATTAGTTGGTAGGTAACTCTATTTGTTGGATGTAAGCGGGACATTCGAAGGGACATCGGATGGTCATAGAAGGCAACTTGTAGGAAGTATCCTAGCACATTCGAAGGGACTATCATCATTTTTCGTAGGCGACAATCGAGGGTCAAGATCATGTATTCGTAGGCGACATCGTGGGTCTTATGATCTTTGTATCGAAGGGACTATGATGATTTGTTTGGAAGGCAACGGTGCTAGAATACCTCTACGTTCGAGGGACATGACCATTTTTGAATTCGTAAGGCAACGAGAAAGAATTACCCTAAGGGGTGCATGTGTGAAAGAGAGTGTGTCGAAAATGTTTTGTTCGGAAATGTTTTGTTTTTGAAAAGAGTTTGAATTTTGACACAAGTGTGTGGTGTAAAAAGTATTTGATAGAGCAAGCAACTAAAAGTCTTATTACCTACTCAGAATTGGTCGTTCTCGTACTTTTACGTTCCTTTAGAATAGCGCTATCCATACCATTGATTGGTAGGTAACTCCATTCGTTGGATGTAAGCGGGACATTATAGTCATAGAAAACAACTTGTAGGAAGTATCCTAGCACATTCGAAGGGACTATCATCATTTTTTCGTAGGCGACAATCGAGGGTCAAGATCATGTATTCGTAGGCGACACCGTGGGTCTATGATCTTTGTATCGAAGGGACTATGATGATTTATTTTGAAGGCAACGGTGCTAGAATACCTCTACGTTCGAGGGACATGACCATTTAATCGAAAGGCAACGAGAGAGAATTACCCTAAGGGGTGCATGTGTGAGAGAAGTGTATTGATTTCAGGTATTTTTATCTTGGAGATTAGAGTGAGCTATATTCAATTTTATCTTTCCATACACGCCTAATTACTAGCAGTTTATAGGGTGCAGAAATTAAAATGCGGGAATGTAAAGTGTGGAAAGATAAATCCTACGCTATCACATGGCTTTGGGGCAGATACATAATTGAAAGTGCGGAAAAATAAAAGCCCTAATTAAACTATTACATCCCATAAACAATTACATGATTGGAAAAAAGAAAACGGTAAAAAGAAATCGTCCGAAACGGGATAACCTGTGAAAAGATGAGAAATCGGAAAATACGAGGAAATCAAATAAGAGGAAAATGTTATTATTAATAATTTTTAAATGAGAAAAACATTTCATGCTGGAAATAACATTAACATGCTAAAATAATTTTTTGGGATTTTTTGGAGTTCATTTACTAATTAAAAACTAATTAAAAGTGATTTAAATGAGAAATTAACAATAAAATTAAATACGCATGCAAAATAATATTTTTTAATTTTATAAATTAAATAAACATTTTCTGGAAATAATGCAAAAAGAAAAATATTTTTTGGTGTTTTTAAATGCATGATAAAAATATTTAAAGAAAAAAATTAAATTGGATGAAAATATTAAAAGAAATAGAAAATATGAAAAAAAAGGTTGAAGTTTGCAAAAGAAAAACAAATCTGGTCCCAGGCTGGTTCGAACTCATGACCAGGAGGAGCATCTTTGCACAGTTAGCGCCTTAACCACTGGGCCATCTTGCATTGGATGTCATGGATTGGAAACATGTGATCATGAGCATACACGCGTCGTCGTTTGGTGAAATCAAGGCACAGTCAGCTAGTGGACCCCGGTTGGAAAGAGAGAGTGAATCAGGAAGCGCGAACTTGCCACGCATGCCACGCCGGCTTCAACGCTGGTCAACGACGCCGGAGCCCTAGCTCCGGTCGTCTTCTCCGACCATTCAATTTCTCAAACCTGCAAAATACGATGAATAAACAGAAAAAGAACACCCTATCCCCCTAAATCGACCCTCCTGAGTCCAATGGTGGTATTGGTTTTCTCTGAAAACTCCTGTAGCGATCAATTCGATTCAAACCGTTCTTCGAACCCTAACAATGGCAATATGGTTTCTGGACGTTCAAGCTTGCATGTAAGGCATCATTCATGGTCTGATGGGTGTCCTGGATCCATACAAACAAACAAGAACGATTAATAATGCATGAAAAGTTAAATTCGAATTTTGAAAGTTTACCAAATCGGAGCAATGTATTGGGCACGATTATGGATGGTTTGGCTTCAAGTAAGAGTTGATTTTGCTTGCTGGGATGTCAATGAACAAGATGGAATGCTCAAAACACCTTGAAACTGGCTGGAGAATAAAATTCGATTTTTCACAATTCTTGAAAAAATTTGACAAAATAAGGGTTGTGTTTTTGGCTAGGTTTTCGTGTCATTTGTGCTTCAGCTTGCTGGCTATTTATAGAGTGAATTAGGAGAGAAAAAACAAGGAAAAAATATTTGGTTTTGAATACATTGAATATTTTTCAAATAAAATCAAATTTTGGAAAGAAATTTGATTTTCTCTTAAATGAATGATCAAGCACGAATTTGGTATGTATGCTGGGCTTCCTTGGACCTCAAGTATGATATAAAATCACTCCTCTTGAAAAAATATCTTATTTTCATATTTTATATAATTTAATTTTGAATTAAATGGTTTAAAATTCAAAAATAAATTAATAAAATAGAAAATTTCCATGGCCAAGCATTTATGAATCACAAATAATGTCATGAACAAGTTTGGATCATAAGATTATAGGCCCATTTGGAAAATTTTGCATTTTGACCATTATCTCCTTTTGTGCAATTGTCCAAAATTGCCCAACTTCTAAATAGTGTATCTTGCTCAATTTTCTACATTTTTGAGTGTTCTTGGAATTTTTAGAAAGCTTTAAGAGTCCTCTAACCAACCTCTTTGGTTTCATCTCAATTGGAGTTTCCATGCTCAGTATATCTTCAAAACAAAATGTTGACTTTTTGTTGACTTTGAAAAGGACCTGTAATATTTTGATCTATACCTCTCAAATGAAGCATTTTTTGAACATTCTTGTGAGACATGAAGTTGTAGAGAATTGAATTTCCTTCAAAATGAGCTTTGGTGGGAAAATTTCTGATAAAGTATGAGAAAGTTATGATCAGTCAAAGTTCAGTTGACTTTTCTCAAAGAAACCCTAATTTAGATAGTTTGACTCTTGTGCAAATCTTGACTTTTCTTGATGAATCATGATCAACCCTTGATCAAATGATGAATGTAACTTCAAAATGAGGATGTTGACCAAAAATCAGGAAGTTTGACTGTATGTTGACCTCAATTGACTTTTTGTCCAATACAACTGATTTTCAACCATCTGAGCAATTGTCTGAGGAAACTTGACTTGTAAGGCTTGAATCTTGACATGGAGAATCTTTGAAGCATATGAGGAGGCATGGTGACCATTGGAAGTGTTGGAAGTCCATCTGGATCTGAGAAATACCAAACCCTAGTTTGGGTTGATTGTCTAGGAGAGGGTTTGTCTGATCAACCCTTGAGGAATCCTTGAGTATGGATGTATGAAATGTCTTGAGAAGATGGAGGGAAAATTTTGGGGTATGAAAGCTGCCCCTGTTCAATCTTCTTGTACTGGAAGGGTTAGATTAGCATGTTTGCCTTTCGTGACCTGGAGGTAGAAGATGATTGAACACTCGAGTACACCTAAAAATTTGCACTCGTTGTTGGCTGATGATGCGGGAATGGGCTTACAGATGCCATTTGGAGAAGTTGGAGACTTTGCTTGGGAATGAGTTATACGCTAGACTCGAGGACGTCGTCTGGATAAGAGGACCGTCGAAGATGGGCTTAGGATGCCATCTGAAAGATCGACGCTGGGGATTGAGCTGTACGCTAGACTCGGTAGGCGTTCTGGAAGTGAAAGGAGCAGGGAGATGGGCTTAAGATGCCATCCGGAGGGAGTCGTATGCCAGACTTTGTGCTCATCTTTGAATGAAGTTATTGGTTTGTATTGATTTTTAATCAAATATGCAGCATTCTGAAAGTGGAGAAATGTTGATAAGTAGTCGGAGATGGGCTTAAGATGCCATCCGAGGCAACTGAGTCGTATACGCTAGACTCTGTAGTTGCTGTTGATAATAAGAGGGAGTCAGAATAGATCTTCGTGCTGATCACTCTGAGGGGATAGTAGCTGGCAAAATATGGATATCTTCCCTGTTGTGCTTCGGGTATTGATCCAATGCCTGTTATCAGAGGATAACTTGTGATCGTTCGGATAAGGTTTCCCGTCTGGCTTCGGGTATTAATCCTGGATCTGTTGTCAGAGGACAACGTGGGCGGTCGTTCGGATAGTTTTCCCGTCTGGATTCGGGTCTTAATCCTGGACCAGTTGTCGGAGGACAACCAGGGCGGTCTTTCAGATAGTTTTCTCGTCTGGATTCGGGTCTTAATCTTGGACCTATTTGCGTCAGAAGTGATTTTCACCTGTTTTGGAGAAAACAAGAGAAACTTTGATAGAATAACGTTAGTCTTATGCAAAGTATGATGCATGATGATGTGGATGAATGACATATGCATATATTATGACTTTATGAGAAATGTATGAATGATAGATGTTGTGGTATTTCAAAACGTATCCATCTTGAAGAAGATGCAAATGTTCTGCTTGCGGATTTCTGACTTCTGTTTGGGGACGGAAGGATTGAGACCCTGAGAAGAAAGAAAACTTTGATTCCTCCGATGCACTATCTGACCAAGTCTTGGGCCTAGATATTATTGAGGATGGTAGAGATCGAGAAGCACGTTGTTGAAGATCTCATTCATAGACCCTGCTGGGGAGAGTCTAGGTGGTACTCTACTAGGGATCTTGCGTGTAGATCTTGCTGGAGAGTATCCGATAACTGCCGGGAGACCGGGTCGGAAGAATCTGGAGCCCGTTGAAATCTCTGGCTGGGGAATAAAAGATGTAGGTTTCCTCCGATGCACTTATCTGACCAAGTTTCAAGCCTGGATACTGCTGTTGCCGGGGGAAAAGGGGAATTGTTGAGAGATATTTTGCTGGGGATAAATACCTCGGCCGGGGACGAAGTGTTATTGCTTGGAGACTGATGTAACTTTGCTCAGTTGGAGTGGAATTGCTGCGCGGAGATTAACGTATACTCCACTGGGGGAGGTTTGCTGTAAGTGACATCTCTGTGGGGATTGTGTTCTGCAGGGGAAATGTATTGGTGACTTTCGTCGTCATCTCAATTCCTGGAGCCTGCAGTAATTACTTTCGTAC
The DNA here is from genome assembly GCA_021764765.1 of Vicia sativa. Classification (NCBI taxonomy): domain Eukaryota; kingdom Viridiplantae; phylum Streptophyta; class Magnoliopsida; order Fabales; family Fabaceae; genus Vicia; species Vicia sativa. The sequence goes on along the minus strand of CM038794.1, from coordinate 73,290,472 downwards.
ATTCATTTTTCGCATGTTTGTGATTAGATTATTATTGTTAGATGCATATAATCATTCAAAGCAAACATTGGACTTTATGCAAACGACAACAACAAGAATTGTAAAGAGAAAGAATTTGCATTTAGTTGAAATGTGGCGTATGGCCAAATAGTTTGTACACAAGAAAGGTAAAAAGCTATGCGGAAACAATCTCGTTAAGTTCCAACTATGCTAGTACTCATATATTTCAACTATCTCATCTCCTTGCTGTCGGTAGAAAGTGAGTGGACTGATCTTCGCCATTTGAATCTTGAATGCTGATAATGGTAGTCTGGAAGTAGGTGATTGGGACGAGACATAGTCGTATGCTTAAATCCCTAACTTTTGCCTAGACCGCCCTTTCGGGTTTTCAATCTACCGGGATACCCTTTTTTTGCCCAAGCCGCCTTTTCAGGTTTTCGACTTGCCGGGTGTACATTTTTTTTATATATCCTTAATTTTTGCCCGAACCCTTTTGGTTCGCCAGGATGCCCTTACTTTTGCCTAGGTCAGTCGACCTAGCGGGTCTCTTTTATGCGTAGTATTTTTTGACTATGTCTGCGTTCACAGGGTGTGGGAAGTCTTCACCATCCATGGTGCTAAGTATCATAGCTCCGCCGGAAAATACTGTTTTGACTACAAATGGTCCCTCGTAGGTGGGAGTCCATTTGCCCCTGGGAACACGTTGTGGAAGAATGATGCGCTTGACTACTAGATCACCGACTTGGTAAACTCGGTGCTTGACCTTCTTGTTAAATGCCCTGATCATTCGTTTCTGATAAATCTGTCCATGGCAGATGGACGCAAGTCGTTTTCTCATCAATCAAGTTAATCTGGTCGAGGCGGGTCTGGATCCAATCGTCTTCGCCTAACTTTGCATCCTGGAGGACTCTGGTTGAGGTTATATGAACCTCGATGGGTAGAACTGCTTCCATACCGTATACAAGAGAGAAAGGGGTTGCCCCTGTGGAGGTCCGTACCGTGGTGCGATAACCATGAAGAGCGAACGGTAACATCTCATGCCAATCTTTGTAAGTCACTGTCATCTTCTGTATAATCTTCTTAATGTTCTTGTTGGCGGCTTCCACAGCGCCATTCATCTTAGGCCGATACGGAGAACAATTGTGATGTTTGATCTTGAACTACGTGAAGAGTTCGGTGATCACTTTGTTGTTGAGATTAGAGCCGTTATCTGTGATAATCCTTTCGGGAGTGCCATACCGACAGATAAGATTGTGTTTGATGAATCGGGCCACAACATTCTTGGTAACAGATGCGAACGAGGCTGCCTCTACCCACTTGGTAAAGTAGTCAATTGCCACAAGGATGAAACAATGTCCATTGGATGCAGTGGGCTTGATTTCTCCGATCATGTCAATGCCCCACATTGCAAAAGGCCAAGGAGCTGTTAGAACATTCAGGGGTACTGGAGGTACGTGTATTTTGTCGGCATATATCTGGCATTTGTGACAAGATCGAGCATAGCGGTGACAATCAGCTTCCATGGCAGACCAATAATAACCTGTTCTCAAAATCTTCTTAGACATCGTATGTCCACAGGAGTAGGTACCAAACGTGCCTTCGTGTAATTCTTCCATGATACGCTCTGCCGTTTTCCTGTCTACACAGCGGAGTAAGCACAAGTCGTGGTTGCGCTTGTATAAGATGCCGTTGCTGAGGAAGAATTTGAATGCAAACCTTCTCAAAAACTTCTTATCGTTGACAGATGCCCCTGCGGGATATTCCTGAGTCTCAAGATACCTCTTCACGTCATAGTACCAAGGTTTCTCTTCTGTATCAAGTTCACAGCGATATGGGTTCGTCGAACTTCTCAATGATGATCAGGGAGTCTCGTTGTCCCATCGACCTTGAACATAGGCGACATAGTAGCCAATCGTCCACCGATTCTCTTCGTGGAATATGATCAAAGTAATCTCTTGAGTAGGGATCAAACCAAAACATGCTCTCGATAGGGAATGAGATTCGGATGCTTTGTATCCCACCTTAATCGATTCACTGAGTCCCCATACACTTGTAAGAACTTGATTCTTAAGTCAATAGCACTTTGATACCCATGATGCACGCCCGATTCGGCCATGTTGTTAGTGCGGTGAAACATAATCTGGCGGTGAAAGGTGTATGTCCGCCTGCAGGGGATGTGATGATGGCGCCAATGCCATTGCCAAGTGCGTTTGAGGCTCCATCAAAGACCATAGTCCATCGGGATCCTTGTTTAGGTCCTTCGTCTGGTCCTGGTTCTTCGTGATCGTAACTAGTAGAACATCTTCGCGGAAATTGACTGCATAGGATGATAGTCATCTACGGTGAGCCAAATGATCGGCTACTATACTTCCTTTGATTGCCTTCTGAGAAGTATACTGGATGTCGTATTCGGTTAAGATTATTTGCTATCTTGCTATTCTTCCAGAGAGAGCTGGTTTCTCAAAGATGTATTTTATCGGATCCATCTTAGAAATCAACAAAGTAGTGTGAGTCAACATATCTGTGTTAGTCGGTGAGCCCGCCAAAGCGTTGCAAGTTTTCTCTGTGAATATCTTATTTCACGATCGGTAAACTATTGCTAAGGTAGTATATTGCATGCTCTTTCGACCGGACTCATCATGCTGCCAACACACACCCATTGAATTCTCTAACAACATCAAGTACATGATAAGAGGTCTTCCTTGCGGCATCGAATAGGAGGATTACGTAGGTATTCCTTGATTTTGTCAAAGCGATGGAAATCGTCGTTCCATTCCACTACTTGATTTTCTTGATAACTTGAAGATTGGCTCACAAGTGATTAGATGTGCAATGAATACGGAAATGTAATTCAATCGTGAAACCTCGACTTCCTTCTCGGTGCGGGGGTGGCATTTCTTGAATAGCTTTAACTTAGAGGTCAACTTCAATACCTTTTCCGACAACAAACCCTAGGGTTTACAGATCGACTCCAAAGGTGCACTTGTTGGGATTGAGTTTCGATCGTACTTTTTCAATCTATCAAGCAGTTTACGCAAATGATCAAGATGTTCTTCCTCGATCGTGATCGAGCTATCATGTAATCAGCGTAGACCTCTATCTCGTGATGAATCATGTCATGAAATAATGTCACCATAACGCGATAAGTGGCGCCGCGTTCTTCGCCCGACGGCATAACCTTAGCGGAAAGTACCCCTGTGTATGAAAGTAGTCTTCTCCATGTCTTGGGAGCCATTTTGATCGATTATAGGAGAAACCATCCATGAAGGAAAACCTTATCTTTGGCGGTGTTGTCAACGAACATCAATATTAGGAAGTGGAAAATCGTCTTTCGGACTCGCTTTATTCGGATCTCGTAATCTACACACATTCGTACCTTGTCATCCTTCTTAGATACAGGCACTACGTTTGCAACCACTGCGGATAAATACTAGAAAACGGTGTTGAATTGTTTCATAACCCGGCTTTGATTTTCTCGACATCTTAGGGACGATGTCGACGAACCTCGTTTCACTCGAGAAAACCTTCTTTAGTGGTAAGGTGTACCACGATATCAATGTCAAACCGGGCATGTCTTCGTATGACCAGAAAAACCTCAATATAATCTCGTAGCATACCAACCTTTCTTTAACACTTCTCAAGACCCGCTCCTATCTTGATCTCTTTTACTCTTTATCGATACCCAAATTCACAACCTCGATTGTCTCTTCGTGTGGCTATAACTTGCTCTTCTTGGCAATCGACAAGTTCTCGGCACTTCACAATCTTCCTCACTTTCGTCTTGGCTTGGTAGATCGGATTATCGAAGTCATATTTAGCAATAGCATAGCTGTTATCAACGAGATTCAGAGTGATTCTGCAGTGTATCACGTGGGTGTGTGTAAGAAACACATAACTTTTTGAAGGGGTGATAAAGTAAAAGAAAGAAAACAAACAATTGAATGCAAAAGTCCAACGATCTTATTGAATGAAAATATGCAAATGACAGATAATAACCCTCACAAACGAACCATGATGCCCCGGGCAAGGCACTAGGCTTTAGAGTTTATTGTTCAAAAACATAGGAAAAAATATGAAAAACAAAACAAAACAAGAGCAATTACTCCTGGCTAAAGGAGATTGGTATAGCGTCTTGGTCTTCCAATTCTTTGAGTCCGTTGTCGGAGTTGGGAAGATCCACTTGCGATGTCGAAGTCGTTGTCGTCGTCTATAGCATGGATTCTACTGCTGCGGAAAGGAAGTTGGCCGCGTTCGCGGCATATCATCTTCGACATTTGATGGTGAAGCCTAAACGGTCTTGTCGGTTGAAAGGAAGGTCGGGGCTGTCCCAAATAGTACTACCTCCTTCTTAACGAGCATCATCTTTGCGAGGCCATCCTAAGCGGAACTTGTAACCAGGAGTGGAGAGTCACAGGCATGACTGGAATTGTTTCAAAAGCTTGAGTCTCAAAGAATTCACCTTCTATCGAGGTATCGGAATGATTGTAGATGATGACCATGTATTCCTCTTCACCACATCTTGTAACAACCTTCCCTTTCACGGGTACTTGATTTCGATGCAAGGTAGAGTATGCCCTTGCCCATGTATCGAGGCGACCAAGTAGGCAAGAATAGGTGGACGGATGTCCATGACAAAATGGAGTCAAAAGTAGGAACCGACTTTGTGGCGAATGAGCTCCAAGCTGTTCGCTTAGAACCATCAAAAGCTCTCACAATTATATCAGGTTTGAGAACCAATCCTTCGACATCAAGTCGATCAGCGATCTTGGTAGGATGTTCGAGCGAACGGTATCCACCAAGACATGAGACAATGTAGTGCCCTTGTATTCAACAGAGATGTGCAAGGCTTTGTTGTGTTTCTTCCCGAGTCAAATCGACATCGAGAAACCTAGGCGTTGTTGGCGGCCTAGCAATACAAACTTCAAGCGGTCGGTAGTAGTGTCTTGCGGTACATGAGCATTCTTGAAACTTCACCAACGCATTAGCATGAGCCTCGGAGCCACAAGCGAGCAAGCATGGATACCTTTGGCCAGTCTGTCCCAGTGTTCCACAACATTGTAGTCACTCTTCTTGATAATCTTGAATTTCCTCCATTTCTTGTTTGGAGGTGTCCTCAACTTCCTTTGGTACTGGCGGGAAGAGTCCTTGGTTCTTTCCCTCTAGCTTGGGAATGGATTGAATAAATTTGGAATCTGTTTGGAGTCGTGGTGTCTTTGGAGGAGAGATATCTCGGAGAGAATACTCTTACGGTTCTGGTCACCTTACTTGATCCGGTGATGTTGTCAATGTTAGGAATGGTAGTTTCAACTGTAAGGTCTTCAATGGTCAGAGGGTCTTGCTTGACGCCATGATAGTAAACATCAGATCCATAATCCCAAGGAATAGCTTTGTCAGATGAATATGGAACTGGTCTTGGAGAAGTAATGATGAGGGGTGCCACTCTAGGCACAGGGTCAGCAGAGGAAATCCTTATAGTGTTAACATCAGCATAGTCTTCTGGGAAATCGTCACCCCATCCGGTCACTTTAACATCTTCAATAGGAATCTTATAGCTCTCAGGAACAGTGTACTTCACCATGTAATCATACTTTCCACTTCGCTACCCTAAGGTATCCCACGCAGATGGTGTGGCTTCATTCACATCTTGATCTTGATTTAGACATATCTTCACGGCTTACGCACGGTGGTTTGAAATAGTATTTCACGGTTATCCATCATGCCTGAACACGTCTTCTCAACCAAGCACAACCATCAGTGCGGATGGGCACCAGACAATTCTCGGGCATCACGGATTGACACGGGTTGCGACAAATTCTTCTTAACGATCATCGGAGGAATGGTCAAGTCATATATGTTGAAAACATAAGTATCGTCACCAACAGCATTGGAATTCTTGTCATGATTAGGCATAGGCGCATTGATTACATTCGGAGTCTCAACAGGAGGATCAAACTCAATCTGCTTAGCTTCAATCATATCTTGAATCTTTTTCTTCAGAGCCCAACAATCATCAGTGTTGTGCCCTGGGCTATTGGAGTGGTAAGCACACTTAGCATTAGGATTGTATCTCGGAGAGGAAGTATTGATGTTCTGAGGTGGCTCCCTCAAGGTAATCAGCTCTGCTTTCAACATGTGTTGCAAGGCTTGCGACAAAGGCATGTTGATCTTAAGTGCTGTCGTGGGCGTTACGGCTACGCGTTGTCTCGAGGTGCGATGTAGGATTGGAATCACAAGCCCACAGTTGGCGCGGTCGGTCTTGGCTTGGGTTTTCTAACCAAACACAGCATTGACTTCTTTCTTACCACCAAAAGATCTCTTAGACATTTGAAGATGACTACATGAATCTTCCACTTTTGATACCGACTTCAATCGTTCGCTCATCAATATCAACTCGATGAATCCGGTGAAGAGTTTCAATCGGATGATTGAAGAATGGGCCGTCGGTGTCCCATAAACATATCAACCAACTCCCTATTGGACAAGGGTGGGTGAACTCACTGCTAGATCTCTCCATTTACGAGCATACTCTTTGAACTTCTCATCACGACCCATAGACATGCTTTGTAGTTGCATGCGAGTGGGTGTCAACTCGACATTGTACTCATCTGTCTGAAAGCATCGCTAAGTCACTCCAATACGGATACGGTCATTCTCTAGGTAATACCACTCCAATTGAGTTAGGACAAACTCTCTTGAAAATAGTGCATCCTGACTTTACATCATCGGTGTGGGGTTGATCTTACGAACATAGGACTTCAAATGCAGTTTTGGGCAAGAAATGCCATCATACTTGGCAAAGGTAGGAACCTTGAACTTGGGAGGAATCACAACACCAGGAACAAGACTCAGATCATCAAAATTCAACCGGACATTTGATTTTCCACAGCATTCGACGGTCTTCAAGTTGCTTGTACTTGTCATCTTCATCAGTCTTGGCCATTATCATTGTCTTTTTCAGGCTCAGGCTGACTGCCTTCGTCATCACCTTTGACACTCCCCTCATTCTTGACACTTCCTTCAGAGAGCTCTATCCGACTGACCACTTTAGGACCACCTTTGTAGCGTCTGCCCATGTTGAGAAGACCAACAACCTTCTTCTTTTGTTGATGAGCTTCTTGGATCTTCTTGGCCTCGGACCAAGCTGGTGAACATCTCTTGAAATTGAGCATTCGAGCTTGGAGATCTTTGGATGTTCAAGAGCCATTTACGCTAAAATAAATAGCTAGAGAATGAGAAAACCAATCTCCAATGTACCTGTGATTCAATGTTATGCTATGATATGCAATGTTTATGCGAATGCAATGCAATGTTTTCAAGGACCTTAGAGATTTAAATTTGTTAGACAAGCAACGAACAAACATTTATTAGTTCTCTTTTTATTCTCTTTCTTTTTAAGTACCAAAAATAATAAAAGAAAAACATATAAATCCTAAAGCTCTAAGTCTCCCATGGGCGCTTCCTCTTGATGCCGAGGTAGGCGTTGACGCTTCGCTCCTCGTGAAGTAGCTTGGTCAACTCTAGTACCTTCTTCTCGCTTGCATAGCACTAAGCTTCAAATGTGTCCCTTTCTTCTCTAAGCTGAATCCAAAATCTCTTCAACTCTTCAAAATCAGTAGGCATGTCAGGATGGTGAACAGTATAGGATTCGTCACCTATAGCAACCGGTTCCATGATGACTGGTAAAACAGGCGTGAATGGCATCATGAGGTTTTGAGCTCGAGCTCTTACCCATTTGAGGTAAGGTTCCCAAGGAATGGAGTTTTGGTGCCCCAAAGTCTTGGTATCAGTTTTCTTTACCATGCCCCAAGCGTGTATGAACCTTCGACGATAATTCTGGAGATCGTGGTTGTAGTCGAACACAATATCTTGGAGAAGCATATCATGAGGACCATCCCTTCGAGCAAAACCAAACTGACGTAGAGCTAGAGAAGGGTTGTAAGTGATACCTCCCCTTATACCAAGTAGTGGTACATTAGGGAATTCTCCACAACGCTCAATGAATGTGAAGTCCTTTTGAGAGAAAAGACTCCAACGGATATCTGAATGAGAGAGTGACATTAACCTTTGAGACCACTTCATCCTTTGTTCATTCTTCAAAACTGATGGAGGAACGTGCGAAATAAACCACCTGGATAGTAACGGTATACAACACATGAGAGTTCCTTGTCTCTTAGTAGTACGAGTGTGGAGAGAATGTAGGATATCTCCAAGTAAAGTAGGCACTGGGTTGCGGGTAAGAAACAACTTGATGGCGTTGACATCTATGAACTGATCCGAGTTAGGGAATAGAACCAAACCATAGATTAGCAAAGCCACAATGTCTTCAAATGCATGGAAACTCATAACTTTGAGGACTTCTCGGGCTTTCTTAATTAGGAACTTGGCAAGTAAACCCTTAACTCCGCTTCTAGTTTCCCAAATGGCTTCAATGTCTGAGCGCTTAAGGTGCAAGGCTGATGCAATGTCTTCATACCTAGGAACCTTTTCTAGACCGGTGAATGGCATTTGATCAAGAATAGGTATCCCAAGTAGCTTAGAGAACTCTTCCAAGGTAGGAACCAAGCGATAATCAGGAATGTAAAGCAATGGTGTTTCGGATCAAAGAATTGGAATAGGACATGCATCATATCTTCTTCAAAACCGGAGATAACCAAATCAAGCAAATAACCATGTCTTTTGATGAACTGAGCATGATCGGGAATTTCGGAAACCAATTCTTTGAGTTGAGAAATGATATGCAATGCGATGATGTCATGATGTCATGTTTGGCACACACAAACAATTCACACAATGAGCCTAGGTTTAAGGCTTGCATGAAGTATAGGTGATTACCCACCAAAATTTTGAGTTGGTTCATCTGTCCTATAATAATGTAAGGGTTCTAGGAATCTCATATCATTGATCTTTCTCGTAGGCGTTTATTTCAATCGATTATCAAGTGGTCGATCGAAAATATCCCAAAGTCGATCTCAATGGCGTAGCATCGGTATCCACCAACCTTAGTACATGCCAAAGTCGGCCATCTCACTACCTTCTAATGGCTAAGATGGGTCAATTAAGGTTCTAAAAGTTTAATTAGCGCTTGATGACACCACGAAGCCAAATACTATCCTCAACTTGGGAATGAAGAGTATCGGGACATCAAAGTGTCACGCGTAGCCATCATGTTGACCGTTTTGATATCGTCTAACAATCATGACGATTTATTGCTACTTACCTAAAAGGAAACCGGATCCGGTATAGGATCCCCAACAATATAATACCCAAGCAACCCTTAAAGATAAAGCAATCAATTCAAGCGAAGCAATAAATGTGATCTAGAAATCCCTAAGGCATTCTCTCTTTAGGGTGTCTCCCAGTAATCGCCGATTACATGTCTGATGACTTTGTAGTTTTGTATCGCAAATGCGGATAGCAAGAGTCGCCACCGACTTTTCTTTTATCAATTAAGGGAAGGTAAAAGTACAGAAAAAGACCTTCGTTAGATTTTGAGTAAGGAGAAGGTTATGAAAGGGAAGGTATTAGCACCCTTTTCATCCGTAGTTATCTGGGCTCTTAGTTGCTCTTAGATCACTTTAAAATTGTGCTTCCTGTGTGTTTGAAAATGTTTTGAAAAGGCATTTCGCTTTGACTTTGTAATGATTCATGTAGGAATGTATACAAAGTGTTCAGAAATGTTTCGTTTTTGAAAAGAGCTTGAACTTTGACAAAAAGTGTGTGGTGTGAAAAGTATTTTGATAGAGCAAGCAACTAAAAGTCTTATTACCTACTCAGAATTTGGTCGTTTTCGTGTTTTTACGTTCCTTTAGAATAGCGCTATCCATACCATTGATTGGTAGGTAACTTCATTCGTTGGATGTGAACGGGACATTCGAAGGGACATCGTATGGTCATAGAAAGCAACTTGTAGGAAGTATCCTAGCACATTCGAAGGGACTATCATCATTTTTTGTAGGCGACAATCGAGGGTCACGATCATGTATTCGTAGGCGACATCGTGGGTCTTATGATCTTTGTATCGAAGGGACTATGATGATTTGTTTTTGAAGCCAACGGTGCTAGAATACCTCTACGTTCGAGGGACATGACCATTTAATCGAAAGGCAACGAGAGAGAATTACCCTAAGGGGTGCGTGTGTGAGAGAAGTGTGTTGATTCAGATACATGTTATCTTGGCATTAGAGTGAGCTATTGTTCAATTTTATCTTGCCATACACGCCTAATTACTAGCAATTTATAGGGTGCGGAAATTAAAATGCGGGAATGTAAAGTGCGGAAAGATAAATCCTACGCTATTACATGGCTTTGGGGCAGATACATAATTTAAACGTGCGGAAAATAAAAGCCCTAATTAAACTATTACATCCCATAAGCAATTACATAATTGAAAAAAGAAAACAGTAAAAAGAAATCGTCCGAAACGGGATAACCTGCGAAAAGATGAGAAATCGGAAAATACGAGAGAATCGAATAAGAGGAAAATGTTAGTAAAAATAATGATTTTTAAATGAGAAAAATATTTCATGCTGGAAATAAAATTAATATGCTAAAATAATTTTTTGGGATTTTTTGGAGTTAATTTAATAATTAAAAATCAATTAAAAGTGAATTAAATGATAAATTAGTAATAAAATTAAATATGCATGCAAAATAATATTTTTTAATTTTATAAATTAAATAAACATTTTCTGGAAATAATGCAAAAAAGAAAAATATTTTTTGGTGTTTTTAAATGCATGATAAAAAATTATGAAAAGAATTAAAATGAATAAAAATATTAAATAAAAAGAAAATATGAAAATAGAAAAATGTTAGAGTTTGTAAAAAAGAAAGATGGAACCGGTCCTGGCATGACTCGAACCTGTGACCTCTTAGAGCATCTTCTCAAAACAAAGCCTTAACCACTGCGCCACATGACATCTGGTGTTTGAAAAGCTGGAATTAATTGTTTATGAATGTAAACGTGTTATGGATATAACACAAAGCACAGTCAACACGCGTGGGCCCGGATTGTAAATGAGTGGACGAATCAGGACGCGCCATCGTGCCACGCTAGCTTCTCGCCGGTCAACCAACTCAGCGACGCCGGAGCCCTAGCTCCGGTTGTCTTCTCCGGCGGCCAAGAAATCCAAACCTGCGAAATAAGCAAAATAAAAGGGAAAAGAGTACCCTACCCCCCTAAATCGAGGGCTGCGAACACGATGGTGGTGTTAGTTTCGATTGAAAGTGCCTGTAGCGACTGGTTCGATTCAAACCGTTCTTTGAACCCTAACAATGGCAATAGGAATTCTGGACGTGCAAGCTTACATGTAATGATTCAAATGCACTATAATGGATGTCCTGAGTTCAAATATGCAAACAAAAACAGTTAAATACGCATGAATCAAAGAAACCAAAATTGAGAAAAATACCAAATCGGAGCAATGTATAGGGCACGATTCTGGGTGGTTTTGCTTTTGCTTGCTGGGATATCAAGGAACACAATGGAAGGCTTAGAACTCCTTGAAACTGGCTGAAAACTAAAATTCGAATTTTCCAACTTTGAGAAATTTTTTCGCAAAATAAGGGTTGTGTTTTTGGCTAGGGTTTCGTGTCCTTTGTGCTTAAGCTTGTCGGCTATTTATAGAGTGAATTAGGAGAGAAAAAACAAGGAAAAAAGATTTGGTTTTGAATGCATTGAATGATTTTCAAATAAAATCAAATTTTTGAAAGAAATTTGATTTTCTCTATATTGATTGATCAAGCACGAATTTGGTGTGTATGCTGGGCTTCCTTGGACCTCAAGTATGATATAAAATCACTCCTCTTGAAAAAATATCTTATTTTCATATTTTATATAATTTAATTTTGAATTAAATGGTTTAAAATTCAAAAATAAATTAATAAAATAGAAAATTGCAATGGCCAAGCATTTATGAATCACAAATAATGTCATGAACAAGTTTGGATCATAAGATTATAGGCCCATTTGGAAAATTTTGCATTTTGACCAATATCTCCTTTTGTGCAATTGTCCAAAATTGCCCAACTTCCAAAGTGTATATCTTGCTCAATTTTCCACATTTTTGAGTGTTCTTGGACTTTTTAGAAAGCTCTAAGAGTCCTCTAACCAACCTCTTTGGTTTCATCTCAATTGGAGTTACCATGCTCAATATATCTTCAAAACAAAAAGTTGACTTTTTATTGACTTTGAAAAGGACCTGTAATATTTTGATCCATACCTTCCAAATGAAGCATTTTTTGAACATTCTTGTGAGACATGAAGTTGTAGAGAATTTAATTTCCTTCAAAACAAGAGGTGGTGGAAAAATTTCTGAGAAAGTATGAAGAAGTTATGCTCAGTCAAAGTTCAATTAACTTTTCACTGAAAAACCCTAATTTGGAAAGTTTGACTTTTGAGCAAATCTTGAGTTTTCTTGATGAATCATGATCAACCATTGATCAAATGATGAATGTAACTTCAAAATGAGGATGTTGACCAAAAATCAGAAAGTTTGACTGTATGTTGACCACAGTTGACTTTTGTCAATCTGTTGATTTTCGACCATCGAGCAATTGTGCGAGAAATTTTACTTTTGAGGCTTGAAACTTGACATGGAGAATGTTTGAAGCATATGAGGAGGCAGGATGACCATTGGAGATGTTGGAAGCCCATCTTGATCTGAGAAATACCAAACCCTAGTTTGGGTGGATTGTCTAGGAGAGGGTTTGTCTGATCAACCCTTGAGGAATCCTTGAGTATGGATGTATGGAATGTATTGAGAAGATGGAGGGAAAATTTTGGGGTATGACAGGCACACACAAACAATTCACACAATGAGCCTAGGTTTAAGGCTTGCATGAGGTATAGGTGATTACCCCACCAAAAGTTTGAGTTGGTTCATCACATCTATAATAATGTAGGGTTCTAGGAATCTCGTATCATTGATCTTTCGTGGCGTTTATTTCAATCGACTACCAAGTGGTCGATCGAAAATATCCCAAAAGTCGATCTCGATGAGCGTAGCATCGGTATCAACCAACCTTAGTCGTACCAAAGCCGACCATCTCACTACTTCTAATGGCTAAGATGGGTCGAGTAAGGTTCTAAAAGTTTAGTTAGCGCTTGATGACACACGCGAAGCAAATACTATCCTTAACTTGGGAATGAAGAGTATCGGGACATCCAAAGTGTCTAACGTAGCCATCATGTTGACCGTTTCGATATCGTCTAGCAGTCGCGATGATTATTGCTACTTACCTAAAAAACCGGATCGGGTGTAGGATCCCCACAAATATAATACCAAGCAACCCTTAAAGATAAAGCATACAAATCAAAGCGAGAAAGCATAAGGTGATCTAGAAATCCCTAAGGTAATTCTCTCTTTAGGGTGTTTCCCAATGATCGCCGATTACATGTCTGTGAACGACTTTGTAGTTTTTGTATCGCAAATGTGCGGATAGCAAGAGTCGCCACCGAATTTTCTTTTATCCAATTAAGGGAAGGTAAAAAGTACAGAAAAAGACCTTCGTTAGATTCTGAGTAAGGGATAAGGTTATGAAAAGGGAAGGTATTAGCACCCCTTTATATCAGTAGTTATCTACGGGCTCTTAGTTGCTGTTTAGATCACTTTAAAAATGTGCTTTCTGTGTGTTTGAAAATGTTTTGAAAAGGGCATTTCGCTTTGACTTTGTCATGATTCATGTAGGAATGTATACAAAGTGTTCGAAAATGTTTTGTTTTTGAAAAGAGTTTGAATTTTGACAAAAGTGTGTACTGTAAAAAGTATTTGATAGAGCAAGCAACTAAAATTCTTATTACCTACTCAGAATTGGTCATTCTCGTATTTTTACGTTCCTTTAGAATAGCGCTATCCATACCATTGATTGGTAGGTAACTCCATTCGTTGGATGTAAGCGGGACATTCGAAGGGACATCGTATGGTCATAGAAAGCAACTTGTAGGAAGTATCCTAGCACATTCGAAGGGACTATCATCATTTTTTCGTAGGCGACCATCAAGGGTCAAGATCATTATTCGTAGGCGACACCGTGGGTCTAGGATCTTTGTATCGAAGGGACTATGATGATTTGTTTTGAAGGCAACGGTGCTAGAATACCTCTACGTTCGAGGGACATGACCATTTAATCGACGAGAGAATTACCCTAAGGCGTGCATGTGTGAGAGAAGTGTATTGATTTCAGGTATTTTTATCTTGGAGATTAGAGTGAGCTATATTCAATTTTATCTTGCCATACACACCTAATTACTAGCAGTTTATAGGGTGCGGAAATTAAAATGCGGGAATGTAAAGTGCGGAAAGATAAATCCTACGCTATTACATGGCTTTGGGGCAGATACACAATTGAAAGTGCGAAAAAATAAAAGCCCTAATTAAACTATTACATCCCATAAGCAATTACATGATTGGAAAAAGCGGTAAAAGAAATCAAAGCAGGATAACACTGTGAAAAGATGAGAAATCGGAAAATACGAGGAAATCGAATAAGAGGAAAATGTTAGCAAAAATAATAATTTTTAAATGACAAAAACATTTCATGCTGGAAATAAAATTAACATGCTAAAATAATTTTTTGGGATTTTTTGGAGTTAATTTACTAATTAAAAACTAATTAAAAGTGATTTAAATGATAAATTAACAATAAAATTAAATATGCATGCAAATAATATTTTTTAATTTTATAAATTAAATAAACATTTTCTGGAAATAATGCAAAAAGAAAAATATTTTTTGGTGTTTTTAAATGCATGATAAAAATATTTAAAGAAAAAAATTAAATTGGATGAAAATATTAAAAGAAATAGAAAATATGAAAAAAAAGGTTGAAGTTTGCAAAAGAAAAACAAATCTGGTCCCAGGCTGGTTCGAACTCATGACCAGGAGGAGCATCTTTGCACAGTTAGCGCCTTAACCACTGGGCCATCTTGCATTGGATGTCATGGATTGGAAACACGTGATCATGAGCATACACGCGTCGTCGTTTGGTGAAATCAAGGCACGGTCGGTTTGGTGGACCCGGTTGGAAAGAGAGCGAATCGAAGCCGAACTTGCCACGCATGCCAGCCGGCTTCAGCGGTCAGCGGCAGCCCTAGCTCCGGTCGTCTTCTCGACCATTCAATTTCTCGAACACGCAAAATACGATGAATAAGCAGAAAAAGAACACCCTATCCCTAAATCGACCCTCACGAGTCCAATGGTGGTATTGGTTTTCTCTGGCACAGCGATCGATTCGATTCAAACGTTCTTGAACCCTAACAATGGCAATATGGTTTACGGGCGTTCAAGCTTGCATGTAAGGCATCATTCATGATGCGATGGGTGTCACGAATCCATACAAACAAACAAAACGATTAATAATGCATGAAAAGTGAAATTGAATTTTGAAAGTTTACCAAATCAGACAATGTATTGGGCACGATTGGATGGTTTGGCTTCAAGTAAGAGTTGATTTTGCTTGCTGGGATGTCAATGAACAAGATGGAATGCTCAAAACACCTTGAAACTGGCTGGAGGATAAAATTCGATTTTTCACAATTCTTGAAAATTTTTGACAAAATAAGGGTTGTGTTTTTGGCTAGGGTTTCATGTCCTTTGTGCTTCAGCTTGCTGGCTATTTATAGAGTGAATTGGGAGAGAAAAAACAAGGAAAAAAGATTTGGTTTTGAATGCATTGAATGATTTTCAAATAAAATCAAATTTTTGAAAGAAATTTGATTTTCTCTATAATGATTGATCAAGCACGAATTTGGTGTGTATGCTGGGCTTCCTTGGACCTCAAGTATGATATAAAATCACTCCTCTTGAAAAAATATCTTATTTTCATATTTTATATAATTTAATTTTGAATTAAATGGTTTAAAATTCAAAAATAAATTAATAAAATAGAAAATTGCCATGGCCAAGCATTTATGAATCACAAATAATGTCATGAACAAGTTTGGATCATAAGATTATAGGCCCATTTGGAAAATTTTGCATTTTGACCATTATCTCCTTTTGTGCAATTGTCAAAAATTGCCCAACTTCTAAATAGTGTATTTTGCTCAATTTTCCACATTTTTGAGTGTTCTTGGACTTTTTAGAAAGCTTTAAGAGTCCTCTAACCAACCTCTTTGGTTTCATCTCAATTGGAGTTTCCATGCTCAATATATCTTGAAAACAAAATGTTGACTTTTTGTTGACTTTGAAAAGGACCTGTAATGTTTTGATCTATACCTCTCAAATGAAGCATTTTTTGAACATTCTTGTGAGACATAAAGTTGTAGAGAATTCAATTTCCTTCAAAATGAGCTTTGGTATTTAAACATTTTCTGGAAATAATGCAAAAAGAAAAATATTTTTTGGTGTTTTTAAGTGCATGATAAAAATATTTAAAGAAAAAAATTAAATTGGATGAAAATATTAAAAGAAATAGAAAATATGAAAAAAAAGGTTGAAGTTTGCAAAAGAAAAACAAATCTGGTCCCAGGCTGGTTCGAACTCATGACCAGGAGGAGCATCTTTGCACAGTTAGCGCCTTAACCACTGGGCCATCTTGCATTGGATGTCATGGATTGGAAACACGTGATCATGAGCATACACGCGTCGTCGTTTGGTGAAATCAAGGCACAGTCAGCTGGTGGACCCCGGTTGGAAAGAGAGAGCGAATCAGGAAGCGCTGTCATACCCCAAAATTTGCCCTCCATTTTCTCAAGATATTTCATACATCCATGCTCAAAGATTCCTCAAGAGTTGATCAAACAAACTCTCTCCTAGACAATCAACCCAAACTAGGGTTTGGGATCTCTCAGATCAAGATGGACTTCCAACATCTCCAATGGCCATCATGCCTCCTCATATGCTTCAAAGAATCTCCATGTCAAGTTTCAAGCCTTACAAGTCAAGTTTCCTCAGACAATTGCTCAGATGATTGAAAATCGGTTGTTTTGGACAAAAGTCAGCGTGGTCAACATCTGATCAAACTTCATAGTTTTTGGTCAACATCCTCATTTTGAAGTTACATTCATCATTTGATCAAGGGTTGATCATGATTCATCAAGAAAACTCAAGATTTGCTCAAAGTCGAACTTTCTAAATTAGGGTTTCTCGAGAAAAGTCAATTGAACTTTGTTGATCATAACTTTCTCATACTTTGTCAGAAATTTTCCCACCAAAGCTCATTTTAAAGGAAATTCAATTCTCTACAACTTCATGTCTCACAAGAATGTTCAAAAAAATGCTTCATTTGGAAGGTATGGATCAAAATATTACAGGTCCTTTTCAAAGTCAATAAAAAGTCAACTTTTTGTTTTGAAGATATATTGAGCATGGTAACTCCAATTGAGATGAAACCAAAGAGGTTGGTTAGAGGACTCTTAGAGCTTTCTAAAAAGTCCAAGAACACTCAAAAATGTGGAAAATTGAGCAAGATACACTATTTAGAAGTTGGGCAATTTTGGACAATTGCACAAAAGGAGATAATGGTCAAAATGCAAAATTTTCCAAATGGGCCTATAATCTTATGATCCAAACTTGTTCATGACATTATTTGTGATTCATAAAAGCTTGGAAATGGCAATTTTCTATTTTTATAATTTATTCTTGAATTTTAAACCATTTAATTCAAAATTAAATTATATAAAATATGAAAATAAGATATTTTTTCAAGATGATTGGATTTTGATTAAACTTGGAGCCCAAGGAAGCCCAAAACACTTGCCAATTTCGTGATTTGCTTGCACATGGAAGGAAAATCAAATTTTCAAGAAAATTTGATTTGTTTTAAAGAGAAAATATTGCACATTCATTACTCAATCTTTTTTCACTCTCTTTGCCATCCTAATTTACTCTATAAATACCAAGCAATATGCACAGCACAAAGGAGGAAACCCTATCTCAAAGCACAACCCTTATTTTGCCAAATTTTTCAAAGAATTGTCAATTTTCGAGTTCTAGTCTCTAGCCACTTTCAGCCATCAAAAACCACTCCATTGTCTTCAGGAGGTAAGTTTGAGTAAGTACACACTCTTACCAATGGTCAAAGCAAGCTGAATCGATGCATACATGATCATACATATTCAAAACTTTTTGATTTTTGCATTTTATTATTCTGCGTGTGTAAATCGATTCTAATGATTTGGTTGTGTTCCTGAGACTCCACATGGTCGATCTGGGCCATCGTTCCGCAGCATGAACGTTGGAATTGCATATTGCCATGTCTAGGGTTTAGAGAAACGGAGAAGCTTCGAACTGGCTTGTGTAGGCGTTTTTAACTGAAACGGATATCACCATTGGATTCAGGAGGTCCGATTTAGGGGGAATAGGTCTTCCTTTTGCTTTGATTCTACGTGTTTTGCAGGTTTCGGACTTGGCATGGTCGGAGAAGACGACCGGAGCTAGGGCTCCGGCGTCGCTGACCGAATTTGACTCCGGCGATGCATGTGTGGCACGATCGTGCGTTCTGATTCGCTCTCCCTTTCCAACTGGACCCCACGCGTGCTGACTCGGCTTGTCTCAATTCCCAGGACGCGTCATCACTCAAAAGCATTTGATTTTGTCTTTTCCAACACCAGATGTCAAGTGGTCTAGTGGTTAAGGCGTTGGGATTCCAAGATACTCTCCAAGGTCTCCAGTTCGATCCTCACTGGCACCTGGTTCTGTTTTCTCTTTACAAACTTCAAACTTTTTAACTATTTTTTCTATTTTTATATTTATTTAATATTTTTTCATGCATTTTAATTCTTTTTCAATATTTTTTCTCATGCATTAAAAATCATCAAAAATATTTTTCCTTTTGCATTTATTTTCATAAAATGTTTATTTAATTTATAAAATTAAAAAATATTATTTTGCATGCATATTTTATTTTATTCATAATTTAGCATTTAAATCACTTTTAATTAGTTTTTAATTATTTAAATGCATCCAAAAAATCCCAAAAAATTATTTTAGCATATTAATGTTATTTCCAGCATGTCATATTTTTCTCATTCAAAAAATTTTATTTTTACTAACATTTTCCTCTTATCCGATTCTTCTCGTATTTTCCGATTTCTCATTCTTTTACAGGTTATTCCGTTTCAGACGATTTCTCTTACCGTTTTCTTTTTTCCAATAATGTAACTGCTCATGGGATGTAATAGTTTTAATTAGGCTTTTATTTTCCGCACTTTAAATTATGTATCTGCCCCAAAGCCATGTAATAGCGTAGGACATTTATCTTTCCGCATCTTTACATTCCCGCATTTTAAATTTCCGCACCCTATAAACTGTTAGTAATTAGGCGTGTATGGCAAGATAAAATTGAACAATAACCCACTAATTTTCAAGATAAAATATCTGAAATCAACACACTTCTTCACACATGCACCCCTTAGGGTAATTCTCTCGTTGCCTTTACGAAATTCAAATGGTCATCCATGAGCGTAGAGGTATTCTAGCACCGTTGCTACAAACAAATCATCATAGTCCCTTCGATACAAAGATCATAAGACCCACGATGTAAGCCTCCGAATACATGATCTTGACCCTCGATTGTCGCCTCGAAAAATGATGATAGTCCTTGAATGTGCTAGGATACTTCCTAGTTGCCTCTATGACCATCGATGTCCCAGAATGTCCGCTTACATCCAGCGAATGGGTTACCTACCAACTAATGGTATGGATAGCGTTATTCTAAAGGCGTAAAAATACAACGACCAATTCGAGTAGGTAATAAGACTTTTAGTTGCTTGCTCTAAAAACACTTTTCACACTTCACACTTTTTCAAAGTTCAAACTTTTCCAAAGCGAAACATTTAGAACACTTTGTATACATTCCTACATGAATCATTACAAAGTCAAAGCAAAATGCCTTTTCAAATCATTTTCAAACACACGAAAGCACATTTTTAAAGTGATCTAAAGAGCAACTAAGAGCCGTAGATAACTACGGATGGAAAGGGTGCTAATACCTTCCCTTTTCATAACCATTCTCCGTACTCGAATCTAACGAAGGTCTTTTACTTTTACCTTCCCTTAATTGGATAAAAGAAAAGTCGGTGGCGACTCTTGCTATCCGCACATTTGCGATACAAAATCCACAAAGTCGAGTTCACGTATTCTGGCGAACTTGCCACGCATGCCACGCCGGATTCAGCGGCGGTCGGCGCGGAGCCTAACTACAGTGCGTCTTCTCCGACCATTCAATTTCTCAAACCGCAAAATCGATGAATAAGCGAAAAAGAACACCCTATCCCTAAATCGACCCTCACAGGTCAATGGTGGTATTGGTTTTCTCTGGCATGTAGCGATCAATTTGATTCAAACCGTTCTTCGAACCCTAAAAATGGCAATATGGTTTCTGGACGTTCAAGCTTGCATGTAAGGCATCATTCATGGTCTGATGGGTGTCCTGAATCCATACAAACAAACAAGAACGATTAATAATGCTTGAAAAGTGAAATTCGAATTTTGAAAGTTTACCAAATCGGAGCAATGTATTGGGCACGATTCTGGATGGTTTGGCTTCAAGTATGAGTTGATTTTGCTTGTTGGGATGTCAATGAACAAGATGGAATGCTCAAAACACCTTGAAACTGGCTGGAGGATAAAATTCGATTTTTCACAATTCTTGAAAAATTTTGACAAAATAAGGGTTGTGTTTTTGGCTAGGGTTTCATGTTCTTTGTGCTTCAGCTTGCTGGCTATTTATAGAGTGAATTGGGAGAGAAAAAACAAGGAAAAAAGATTTGGTTTTGAATGCATTGAATATTTTTCAAATAAAATCACATTTTGGAAAGAAATTTGATTTTCTCTTAAATGAATGATCAAGCACGAATTTGGTATGTATGCTGGGCTTCCTTGGACCTCAAGTATGATATAAAATCACTACTCTTGAAAAAATATCTTATTTTCATATTTTATATAATTTAATTTTGAATTAAATGGTTTAAAATTCAAAAATAAATTAATAAAATAGAAAATTGCAATGGCCAAGCTTTTATGAATCACAAATAATGTCATGAACAAGTTTGGATCATAAGATTATAGGCCCATTTGGAAAATTTTGCATTTTGACCATTATCTCCTTTTGTGCAATTGTCCAAAATTGCCCAACTTCTAAATAGTGTATCTTGCTCAATTTTCCACATTTTTGAGTGTTCTTGGACTTTTTAGAAAGCTTTAAGAGTCCTCTAACCAACCTCTTTGGTTTCATCTCAATTGGAGTTTCCATGTTCAATATATCTTGAAAACAAAATGTTGACTTTTTGTTGACTTTGAAAAGGACCTGTAATGTTTTGATCTATACCTCTCAAATGAAGCATTTTTTGAACATTCTTGTGAGACATGAAGTTGTAGAGAATTCAATTTCCTTCAAAATGAGCTTTGGTATTTAAACATTTTCTGGAAATAATGCAAAACGAAAAATATTTTTTGGTGTTTTTAAATGCATGATAAAAATATTTAAAGAAAAAAATTAAATTGGATGAAAATATTAAAAGAAATAGAAAATATGAAAAAAAAAGGTTGAAGTTTGCAAAAGAAAAACAAATCTGGTCCCAGGCTGGTTCAAACTCATGACCAGGAGGAGCATCTTTGCACAGTTAGCGCCTTAACCACTGGGCCATCTTGCATTGGATGTCATGGATTGGAAACATGTGATCATGAGCATACACGCGTCGTCGTTTGGTGAAATCAAGGCACAGTCAGCTGGTGGACCCCGGCTGGAAAGAGAGAGCGAATCAGGAAGCGCGAACTTGCAACGCATGCCACGCCGGCTTCAACGCTGGTCAACGACGCCGGAGCCCTACCTCTGGTCGTCTTCTCCGACCATTCAATTTCTCAAACCTGCAAAATACGATGAATAAACAGAAAAAGAACACCCTATCCCCCTAAATCGACCCTCCTGAGTCCAATGGTGGTATTGGTTTTCTCTGAAAACGCCTGTAGCGATCAATTTGATTCAAACCGTTCTTCGAACCCTAAAAATGGCAATATGGTTTCTGGACGTTCAAGCTTGCATGTAAGGCATCATTCATGGTCTGATGGGTGTCCTGGATCCATACAAACAAACAAGAACGATTAATAATGCATGAAAAGTTAAATTCGAATTTTGAAAGTTTACCAAATCGGAGCAATGTATTGGGCACGATTCTGGATGGTTTGGCTTCAAGTATGAGTTGATTTTGCTTGTTGGGATGTCAATGAACAAGATGGAATGCTCAAAACACCTTGAAACTGGCTGAAGGATAAAATTCAATTTTTCACAATTCTTGAAAAATTTTGACAAAATAACGGTTGTGTTTTTGGCTAGGGTTTCATGTCCTTTGTGCTTCAGCTTGCTGGCTATTTATAGAGTGAATCGGGAGAGAAAAAACAAGGAAAAAAGATTTGGTTTTGAATGCATTGAATGATTTTCAAATAAAATCAAATTTTTGAAAGAAATTTGATTTTCTCTATATTGATTGATCAAGCACGAATTTGGTGTGTATGCTGGGCTTCCTTGGACCTCAAGTATGATATAAAATCACTCCTCTTGAAAAAATATCTTATTTTCATATTTTATATAATTTAATTTTGAATTAAATGGTTTAAAATTCAAAAATAAATTAATAAAATAGAAAATTGCCATGGCCAAGCTTTTATGAATCACAAATAATGTCATGAACAAGTTTGGATCGTAAGATTATAGGCCCATTTGGAAAATTTTGCATTTTGACCATTATCTCCTTTTGTGCAATTGTCCAAAATTGCCCAACTTCTAAATAGTGTATCTTGCTCAACTTTCCACATTTTTGAGTGTTCTTGGACTTTTTAGAAAGCTTTAGGAGTCCTCTAACCAACCTCTTTGGTTTCATCTCAATTGGAGTTTCCATGCTCAATATATCTTGAAAACAAAATGTTGACTTTTTGTTGACTTTGAAAAGGACCTGTAATGTTTTGATCTATACCTCTCAAATGAAGCATTTTTTGAACATTCTTGTGAGACATGAAGTTGTAGAGAATTCAATTTCCTTCAAAATGAGCTTTGGTATTTAAACATTTTCTTGAAATAATGCAAAAAGAAAAATAGTTTTTGGTGTTTTTAAATGCATGATAAAAATATTTAAAGAAAAAAATTAAATTGGATGAAAATATTAAAAGAAATAGAAAATTTGAAAAAAAAGGTTGAAGTTTGCAAAAGAAAAACAAATCTGGTCCCAGGCTGGTTCAAACTCATGACCAGGAGGAGCATCTTTGCACAGTTAGCGCCTTAACCACTGGGCCATCTTGCATTGGATGTCATGGATTGGAAACATGTGATCATGAGCATACACGCGTCGTCGTTTGGTGAAATCAAGGCACAGTCAGCTGGTGGACCCCGGTTGGAAAGAGAGAGCGAATCAGGAAGCGAGAACTTGCCACGCATGCCACGCCGGCTTCAACGCTGGTCAACAACGCCAGAGCCCTAGCTCCGGTCGTCTTCTCCGGCCATTCAATTTCTCAAACCTGCAAAATACGATGAATAAACAGAAAAAGAACACCATATCCCCCTAAATCGACCCTCCTGAGTCCAATGGTGGTATTGGTTTTCTCTGAAAACTCCTGTAGCGATCAATTCGATTCAAACCGTTCTTCGAACCCTAACAATGGCAATATGGTTTCTGGACGTTCAAGCTTGCATGTAAGGCATCATTCATGGTCTGATGGGTGTCCTGAATCCATACAAACAAACAAGAACGATTAATAATGCATGAAAAGTGAAATTCGAATTTTGAAAGTTTACCAAATCGGAGCAATGTATTGGGCACGATTCTGGATGGTTTGGCTTCAAGTATGAGTTGATTTTGCTTGTTGGGATGTCAATGAACAAGATGGAATGCTCAAAACACCTTGAAACTGGCTGGAGGATAAAATTCAATTTTTCACAATTCTTGAAAAATTTTGACAAAATAAGGGTTCTGTTTTTGCCTAGGGTTTCCTGTCCTTTGTGCTTCAGCTTGCTGGCTATTTATAGAGTGAATTGGGAGAGAAAAAACAAGGAAAAAAGATTTGGTTTTGAATGCATTGAATGATTTTCAAATAAAATCAAATTTTTGAAAGAAATTTGATTTTCTCTTTAATGATTGATCAAGCACGAATTTGGTATGTATGCTGGGCTTTCTTGGACCTCAAGTATGATATAAAATCACTCCTCTTGAAAAAATATCTTATTTTCATATTTTATATAATTTAATTTTGAATTAAATGGTTTAAAATTCAAAAATAAATTAATAAAATAGAAAATTGCCATGGCCAAGCATTTATGAATCACAAATAATGTCATGAACAAGTTTGGATCGTAAGATTATAGGCCCATTTGGAAAATTTTGCATTTTGACCATTATCTCCCTTTGTGCAATTGTCCAAAATTGCCCAACTTCTAAATAGTGTATCTTGCTCAATTTTCCACATTTTTTAGTATTCTTGGACTTTTTAGAAAGCTTTAAAAGTCCTCTAACCAACCTCTTTGGTTTCATCTCAATTGGAGTTTCCATGCTCAATATATCTTCAAAACAAAATGTTGACTTTTTGTTGACTTTGAAAAGGACCTGTAATGGTTTGATCTATACCTCTCAAATGAAGCATTTTTTGAACATTCTTGTGAGACATGAAGTTGTAGAGAATTCAATTTCCTTCAAAATGAGCTTTGGTGGGAAAATTTCTGATAAAGTATGAGAAAGTTATGATCAGTCAAAGTTCACTTGACTTTTCTCAGAGAAATCCAAATTTAGAAAGTTTGACTCTTGGGCTAATCTTGACTTTTCTTGATGAATCATGATCAACCCTTAATCAAATGATGAATGTAACTTCAAAATGAGGATGTTGACCAAAAATCAGGAAGTTTGACTGTATGTTGACCACAGTTGACTTTTTGTCCAATACAACTGATTTTCAACCATCCGAGCATTTGTCTGAGGAAACTTGACATGGAGAATCTTTGAAGCATATGAGGAGGCATGGTGACCATTGGAAGTGTTGGAAGTCCATCTGGATCTGAGAAATGCCAAACCCTAGTTTGGGTTGATTGTCTAGGAGAGGGTTTGTCTGATCAACCCTTGAGGAATCCTTGAGTATGGATGTATGAAATGTCTTGAGAAGATGGAGGGCAAATTTTGGGGTATGACAACTGCTGCTGTGCTGGTTTATCTCTTGATCTGGGTGGGTGTTACTTGAGGTAAAACGCCCGCTACCCCGGCCAGTGACACATAGGCTAGATGGATGTCCATGTCGAATCCCACATCCCGTGGTGCGTGTTAGGAGGCATGAAGTATCAAATTCAGACGAGATTCGATTGACAGTGCTTTCGCCCTACACCCTGTTATGTAGTCAGCAAAGTACTCGATAAAGGATCGTCGACTCTGACTATCATTAGGGACCCCCTGTTGAGTCTAGAATCACCCTGTGAGATGTGGCAGGATATCATTACTACAGGTCTTGTTGGTGACTGTTGGTGACTCGTTACTGTTGGGGACTTTGTTATTGATGGTGACTTGGTATTTTCTGGTATTTTATGGTATTTTCTATGGGATTCCAGTTTGATGCCGGACCTTTGAACCTGTGACATTTAGCTCCAGTTGTGTATGATTCTTGTCTGAGAGTTCAGTACAGCGGTGGTTCCGATATACAGGATACATGATTCAAAAACATTGCATTCATGAAAATTTTAATTTTTTGCATATTCTAACACGCATATTTGTCTGTTTCCAGGATTTCTAACCTTTGAGTCTAGTTGTTAGGTTGTTTTGGAAGATGGATACTGAAAAGAAGAGCAATCAGAGACGTCATCCGGTGTACAAATTTCCCACTCCTGCTCTTGGGAATCTCCTCCTGATGGCCAATAAGTCTCCACCAGAGAATGTTGTCACGTTTACCCGGGATTATGGAAGGATTCTGACATGGTTGAAATATCCTTTGACCGATTATAACAAGGACGGGCTCCAGGTCCTTTTCCAGTTCTACGACCGTGAGTTGAGGTGCTTCGTATTCCCCGATTATTTACTGATGCCTACATTGGAAGAGTATTTTAGTATCCTAGACATTCCTATTCTGCATCAAGTGCCTTTTCATGCCTTTATGTAGAAACCGACCAATGATCAGATTGCCAAGGCTCTTCATTTGCAAAAATCCGTGGTATCCGCCAATGTCGCAAGCAAGGGTGTCGTGGAAGGCTTTCACTTGGGTTTTCTTATCCAGAAGGGTAATGCCAAATTTGTCAAGAAGGATTGGAAGGGCTTCAACGCTATTCTAGTCTGTTGTATCTACGGGATGTGCTTGTTCCCGAATGAGCCTAAATTTGTTGACATGAATACCGTCTCCATTTTCGTCCAACAGAATCCTGTCCCGACTTTGCTAGGAGATGTTTATCACTCTCTTCAATCCAGAAGCTTCAAAGGGAAGGGAGGAGTTGTAAATTGTTGTGCGCCATTGTTATACCATTGGTTTCAAGGTTTTCTTCCTCGAAATGGTGCTTTTTTCGATACTCGGCATACCATGAGGTGGGTTCCAAGATTGATAGGCCTCACATCTCACGATATTAATTGGAGTCGACGCGAGATGTCCAAGACTGAAAGTGAGAAGATTATTATCCGGTGTGGAGACTTTCCTAATGTCCCTCTCATGGGCATAAGGGGAGGCATTAATTACAATCTGACTCTTGCTCTGAGACAGTTGGGTTATGCCTTGGTTGGACCTCCTGATGCGGGTTTGGTGCGAGAAACCCTATATTATGATGTGCCTGATGTTACCGGGGTGATGGCTAAAGTTGTTCAAGCATGGAAAAGCATCCGTCTTGAAGGAGGTCAGTATTTTGGCAAGAAGGATCCCATGGCCTATGCTTCTTACATCCAATGGATCAAAGGCAAGAATAGTGATCGTCGGTGGCCCTCTATCACCGGAGCAGCAGCTTTTTATCCTCCATAGTCAATTCCAGATGCTGTCTCTAAAGGAGATTATGCGCGAGTGCTTGCTCAGAATTGCCTCTTGCTTGAAGAAAAGGAGACGTTAGCAGTGAAATGTCTTGTTGCAACTCAAACAAAGAACCAGTTGGCGCATGAGCTCAAGTATTTCAAAGGAGAAACGTCTGATTCAACCAAGAAAAGGTTCAGAGATGAAGATTCCTCCATTTCCACGGAGGAACACCGAAAGGTTGTCATCAGCTTGGAAAAGAAGTACAAGGCTCAAATCGAAGACTTGAAAAAGAAAATGCATAATCAGAACTTGATGTATGAATCTCGTATCCAAGAGAAAGAAGTTCAACTATCCCTTGCTATCAGAGAGTTGGAACGCCTCAAGGTTCAGTCGGGTGCACCAGAGGCAGAAGGATTTCCTATGTCTGATGTCTAGATTTATGCTTTATTTTTCTTGTGTGGAAATCACCATCAGGCTTGTTGATGGGATTAATCCTTTTTCTATGATTTGCCAAAAAAAAATAGTATTCAATTGCTTGTAATCTTCTCTGATTCAATGATATTAGACTTTTTAGTATTCATTATCTTGCTAAGTCCTAAAACTCGAGTCAAAAGGTTAAGAGTCCTGGAAATGTTCAAATATGCTATTACATGCATAACATGTATATCATTCATATATGTACATACCATGCATAATAGGTTTTGTCCGGAGTTCTCATCCTCGGCTTCTGCTTTTATTTAGCAGAAAAATTGCCAACTTCCACGTTCGACTAAGCAGCGAAAGCGAAAGATGGAACAACTTCAGGCAGACATGGCCGCGATGAAAGCGCAGATGGAGGTGCAGATGGCTCAATTCGTGGAAGTCATCACCAATATGAATCAGGGTCAACAAGAGTTAAGGGCTTTGGTTGAGAGGTCCTATTCAGAGGATGGTCGACGCAATCCGTTTGATGACGCTTCTGTGGGTCAGCCCCGTGTTGAAGCCATTAATGCTGATTTGGGTGTCGACGACCACCCTCGTGGTCAAGGTGTACACGTCATTGGTCGGTTTCCACCTCCACCACCTACTCCACCTCAAGGACAGTTCTTCTTTGATGATGGGATGCAAGGGCATCGTGTTCGGGGTCGTCCTCATTCTCAGGGCCCGGATTTTGATCAGAATGATGAACCTTATTCTGTGAATGGTAGCAAAGTTGACTTTCCCGCAGATGATCACAGATACCGTCTGCTTGAAGAGCGGTTGAAGGCTGTGGAAGGTCAGAAGTTGTCTGGGCTGGATTTATCTGATTTGGGATTGGCACCTCGAGTAAGGCTTCCTCCAAAGTTCAAAGTGCCAGTGTTTGACAAGTACAATGGGGCAACTTGTCCCAAAACTCATATCACTGCATATTTCCGCAAGATGGCAGTTTATACTGAAGATGAAAGGTTGTTGATGCACTTCTTTCAGGAGAGCTTGACCGGGGCATCTCTAGAGTGGTACATGCATCTGGAGAGAGGCCATATCAGTACATGGCGTGATCTTGTGAATTCTTTCCTTCAGCAGTATCAGTTCAACATTGACATGGCTCCCAATCGCACACAGTTGTTGGGTTTGCCTCAAAAGTCGGGGCAAATGTTTAAAGAGTACGCTCAGAAGTGGAGAGAGCTAGTTGCTAGAGTTCAACCACCCATGGTCGAGCGAGAAATGATTGATATGTTCACCAGTACTCTATTTGGACATTACTGTGTTGCATGTAGTACCTCTACAAGCTTCGCTGAGATGGTCCGTTACGATGAACAGATCGAGAGTGGGCTGAAGTCCGGTAAGATCCAGCAGGTTGAAGAAAGTTCTTCCGGTACTAAGAAAGTATACAGCGGTTATCCCAAGAAGGAAAAGGGAGAAGCCAGTGCTATATATGGTAGTAGAGGCAAAGCTCAGGTCAATGGAGTGACCATATCCGCTTCTCAACCTCAAACTCAGCAATCACCTCGTCAGTAGAATCAGAGGAAACAAGAAAATCGTACTCCTAGAAGGTTTGATGCCATTCCTATGAGTTATGCTGATTTGTTTGTTCGCTTGAATGACCTTAATTTGGTTGTCCCCAAGCCTGCATTTGCACCTCCTCCTCTGGATAAACGGCCAGAAACTATGATGCCAATGCTAGTTGTGAGTTTCATTCCGGAACCTTGGGGCATAGCATTGAGAATTGTTATGCATTCAAATGCAAAGTGCAAGACCTCATTGATTCAAAGACTATTGAATTAGAGGCTCGACCACAGGTAGCTGGACCAAATCTCACGCAGAAGCCGATGCCACGTCATGGGGATGTTCAAGTTGTGATAGAAGATGGGGAGGTCCTTAATCTGGTAAAGGATGTTGATCTGGTGAAAAAACCCCTGCTTTTTGTCAAGAAGTATTTGATCAAGAGAGGTGTCTTTCCTGGTTGCGAAGCTGTTTGTGATAGGTGTGAACATTGTTCCAACGGTTGTGCAAATCTGAAGGTTAGTATTCAGAGTTTGATCGATGATGGCCAATTGCAATTCGACCGGGTCCGAAGGGATAAGACGGTTGAGACGCCTAGTATATCTATGATTAACATTCCTTATACTCCAATTGTGTTATCTGCACCAACAAAGCATATTCCCCTAGCAGTTATCAAGCCTGGTCCGTTGCCATATGAAAGTGACAAAGCTGTGCCATGGCATTACGGATCGGATGTTTATTACCATGGGGATGAAATAGGAGGATGTCTCCTCTCCAACAGAGAAGGGTGATGTGTTGGATGTTGCTAATACTGACAACATTGATTGAAGTGGTGGTATGACCCGAAGCGGGCGAATTTTCTCTAATCCAGCAATACAACTCAAGGCAGAAGCTGTTGCCAAAGCCAAGGGCAAGTAGCCCATGAAGCAACCGGATTTGCAAAGTGTCAATCCTGACTTTGAGAAGTATATAGAGGAAATCATGAAGTTTATTCGCAAGAGTGATTTCTAGGTGATTGACCAACTTGCTCAAACGCCTGCAAAAATTTCTATTCTCTCATTGCTTCGAGATTCATAAGTGCATCGTAATGCCTTGATGAAGCTGTTGAGCACCGCTTTTGTGCCGCAAGAGATCTCTGTTGGACAATTTGAGAATGTGTGTGCAAGCATATCGGCGAACAACGGATTGGGTTTTACTGATTGTGATCTTCCGCCAGAGGGTCGGAACCATAACAGAGCTTTGCATATTTCCATGGAATGTCGGGGCACTACTTTGTCCCGAGTATTGGTTGATACTGGTTCTTCTCTCAATGTGATCCCCAAATCCGCACTGATGAAGATTGACTATGGTGGTCTTGAACTTCGACCAAGTGATCTGATTGTAAAAGCATTTGATGGTTTAAGACGATCTGTTTTTGGAGAAGTAGATCTCCCCATCAAAGTTGGCCCTCAGCTTTTCATTACAACATTCTTTGTCATGGACATTCAACCTGCCTATTGTTGCCTCCTAGGCCGTCCATGGATCCATAAAGCTGGAGCGGTCACATCAACTCTTCACCAGAAGCTGAAATATCCCGTTGAAGGGAAAACCATCACAGTCTATGCTGAAGAAGAATATATCGTGAGCCATATTGCTTCCTTTTGGTATGTTGAGGTCGATGGCGAGATTCATGAGACTCCGTTTCAAGGCTTTGAGACGGTGCACATGTTGAAGACTCCTCATCAGAAGGAGGTTAAGAAAGACAAGCCAGAAACTTCCATGGCATCTTTGAAAGATGCAAAAGCTGTGGTCGAGGCTGGACGCCCTGAAGGTTGGGGCCGTGTGGTGGAGGTAGCACCCAAGTTCAACAAGTTCGGGTTGGACTTTGTCCCTGTTCAGTGCCGTCAGATTCTGAAAGCACCCAACTTGGCTACTCTAGTGAAGTTTTCTAGTGCTGGAATCGGTTTTGGGCAAGCAAACGCCGTGGATGATTCTGACAATGAGTTTGATGTTGATAGGTGGATCCGTCCCAGTGTCCTTGGCATGGAGCTCAATAACTGGATCTCGGAGGACTGCGTCCCAGTCACGATGGGCAAAGAGTAATTTTCTTTTGTTTCTGTTATCATGCAATAATTACTGTGTTCTGCCCAAGCCACAGTGTGAAGCAAAGATTGATACCGATATTGTGGTGCACAAGCTGCCTTTGAAAGAGGAATATCCTCCTGTTAAGCAGAAACTTCGAAGGACTCATCCTGAGATGTCTAAGAAGATCAAAGGGGAAGTCTAGAAACAGCTTGATGCAGGCTTTTTGAAAGTCATTTCTTATCCCCCATGGGTTGCCAACATTGCTCCTGTGCCCAAGAAAGACGACAAGGTTAGAATGTGTGCGGATTACAGGGATCTGAACAGAGCCAGTCCGAAAGATGATTTTCCTCTTCCCCATATTGACATATTGGTGGACAATACAGCTCATGCAAAAGTGTTTTCGTTTATGGATGGTTTTTCTGGGTATAATCATATCAAGATGGCACCGGAAGACATGGCTAAAACAAATTTCATTACTCCATGGGGAACTTTCTGTTACAAGGTGATGCCTTTCGGATTGAAGAATGTCGGGGCAACGTACCAGCGTACGATGGTAAGTCTTTTTCATGACATGATCCACAAAGAGATTGAGGTATATGTCGATGACATGATTGCTAAATCTCAGGACGAAGAAGAGCATCTGGTACACCTACAGATATTGTTTGATAGGTTGGGGAAATTCAGACTGAGGCTGAATCCAAATAAGTGTACATTTGGCGTACGATCCGGTAAGCTGTTAGGCTTTGTTGTAAGCGAAAGAGGTATCAAGGTTGATCCTGCTAAAGTGAAAGCAATTCAAGAAATGCCTGAACCAAGAACTGAGAAAGAGGTCCATGGCTTTCTAGGGAGGTTAAACTACATCTCTAGATTCATCTCTCACATGACTGCCACATGCGAACCTATGTTCAAGTTGTTAAGAAAAGATCAGATGGTCAGGTGGAATGACGATTGTCAAGTCGCATTCGACAAAATAAAAGAGTATCTGCAGGAACCTCCTATTCTTATGCCTCCCGTGGAGGGTAGGCCGTTGATCATGTATTTGATAGTGCTTGAAAGCTCGATGGGGTGCGTGCTGGGCTAACACGACAAGTCTGGTCGAAAAGAGCATGCAATATACTACCTAAGCAAAAAGTTTACCGACTGTGAAACAAAATATTCATTGCTCGAGAAAACTTGTTGTGCTTTAGCATGGACTGCTCGCCGACTAAGGCAGTACATGTTGACCCACACAACCTTGTTGATATCCAAGATGGATCCGATCAAGTACATATTTGAGAAGCCAACTTTGACAGGCCGGATCGCCAGGTGGCAAATGATCTTAACAGAGTATGACATCCAGTATACTACTCAGAAGGCTATCAAAAGTAGTGTGTTGGCAGACTATGTTGCTCATCAGCCTATGGACGATTATCAGCCGATGAGGTTTGAGATTCCTGATGAGGATATAATGTACATTCGGGATTGTAACATCCCAGGTCCAGAAGAAGGACCCGAACCAGGATCCAAGTGGTCTTTGATTTTTGACGGGGCCTCCAATGCATTAGGCAATGGCGTTGGTGCAGTAATCACTACTCCGGACGATCATCATATCCCGTTCACAGCTCGAATCTGCTTTGATTGCACCAATAACATGGTTGAGTATGAGGCTTGTATCTTTGGTATCGGCGAATTGATTTGAAATTAAGCATCGAAGTGTATGGAGATTACACTCGTGATTTGCCAAATGCGGAGATTGGGAGACTCGTCACCCAAATTTGATTCCTTACAGAGAGCATGTGATGAAGTTGATTCCTTACTTCGAGGAAATCACTTTTGATAACATATCACGAGAAGAGAACAACCTGGCTGATTCTTTGGCCACCCTAGCATCCATGTTTAAGGTCAAACGGGCTAATGAAGCGCCTTCGATAACCATTCAGAGGTTGGATGAGCCAGCCTTTTGTTTTGAGATTGAAGTAGAGAAAGATGGCAATCCTTGGTTCTACGATGTCAAGCGATACCTTGAGACTCAAGAGTATCCTGAGGAAGCTTCCGTAACAGATAAAAAGTTCTTGAGAAGATTTTCGGCGAAGTTCTTCCTCAACAACGGTGTGCTCTACCGTAGACATCATGACGGGCTGTTCCTCAGGTGTGTTGGTAAAGATGAAGCTACAAAGATCATCAAAGAAATGCATGAGGGCTCATTCGGAACTCATTCTAGTGGGCACACTATGGCTAAAAAGATCCTGCGAGCTGGGTATTACTGGTCAACCATGGAGGTTGATTGCTTTAATCATGCCCGGGTTTGTTACAAATGCCAGGTATATGCTGACAAAGTGCACGTGCCACCGTCGCCTTTGAATGTTTTAACCTCTCCTTGGCCATTTGGTATGTGGGGCATTGATATGATCGGAAAGATTGGGCTGACAGCGTCCAACGGACAGGGCTTCATTCTGGTTGCTATAGACTACTTTACTAAGTGGGTTGGAGCAGTATCCTACGCAAGCGTCACCAAACAGGTGGTTGCCCAGTTTATTAAGCACAACATCATCTGCCGTTACGGGATTCCCGACAAGATTATCACGGACAATGGGTCGAATCTTAACAACAAGATGATGAACGAGCTTTGTGAATCCTTCAAGATCAAGCACCATAATTCGTCCCCGTATCGCCCGAAAATGAACGGAGTTGTTGAAGCGGCGAATAAGAACATTAAGAAAATTGTGCAGAAAATGGTAGTAACCTATCAGGATTGGCATGAGATGTTTCCTTCGCCTTGCATGGTTACAGGACTACCATTCACACTTCAACAGCGGTAACCCCTTTTTCCCTTGTTTATGGCATGGAAGTCGTGCTTCCAATCGAAGTTCAGATCCCTTCATTAAGAATCATGAAAGATGCCGAGCTTGATGAAGATGAGTGGGTACATAACCGCTTAGACCAGCTATGCCTCATTGATGAGAAGCGGTTGGCAGCTGTCGGTCATGGGCAGATTTACCAACAGAGGATGAAAAGAGCATTTGACAAGAGGGTGCGACCTCAAAATTACCAACCTGGTGATCTTTTGCTAAAGAGGATAATCCTTCCCCAAGGAGACCCGCGGGGAAGTGGACACCAAATTATGAAGGGTCGTTTGTTGTGAAGAAAGTCTTTTCGGGTGGCGCCATGATGCTCACAACAATGGACGGAGAAGATTTCCCACTACCCGTGAACACGGACGTAGTCAAGAGATATTATGCATAGACATGCTTAATAGATCAGTGGTCGCACTCCATGGAATCATCTCGAGCTACTCCGAAGGGCAGTGATCAAGCCAATCACCTTGTACGGGAAAAGCAAAGTGATGAGATAGTTGGAGTTATAAGGCTGATAGCAGGGTTGAAACCCAATGAGGATTCATTTCCGCATTGCCATGCGTTTTAGTTTTCCTCTTATTTTACTTTTGCAATTGCCTCATTTCAGGAATTGCTTCCTATTGTACTTGCCTATTTACAGGCCCACATTCAATCAATAAAATGAGTTTTAGCTTGTCATTTAATTTCTTGCATTTACTGGTTTGTTTGCAAAAGACGTTCAAAGTTTTATGGTAAAATCTTGCATATATAAACATTGTTGGTTGTTACCATAATCAGAAACTTTTGAATATTGCTTTAAGGCTTGAGTGATCTGGATGGCAGACGCACTTGTCACATCACGCCAGGGTCACTCCGCCAAGTCTATGTTGCATGATATCAAGTTGCGCTAATGTGGAGATGGATCGGGATTTTTTCTATGACATTTCCCCAGCTTTATCCCCATCAGAGTCCCCTCTATTTCGCAGCATTGTCGTCGTACGACGCCGATCCCAATATGGGTCAGTCGTATCCTTCCTAGTGGAAGCTCCCCTGCGTGGTTATCCCCAACGGGTTCGCCTCTCACAATATTCCCGATATGAATACCAGCATATCTTGACTTCTCCCCAGTAGAGTTGAGGTATGTTCCCCCTAGAGTCCCCGAGTGTGTTGGTTGTCGCTTTTTCAGTCTCCCCGGTCGGCATACCTTTGTCTCCTCAGTGAGAGCTGTGATGGGTAACGGTGGAAGATCTTCTCCAAGTATATCCTTTACTCCCCCAGCGGATTTCTGTCTAGCAGACAAGTTTCCCGTGGTGTCATTTCCTCAACAGGTTTATCAAGCAAGATTCAGATTGCTTTGAGCGATTTTTCGGGCGTTCTCTAATGCTCTAATCCCCAGATGAGATCCTATTTCATTCACTTTATATATTTGTTGCAAACATGCATCATTACACCAACATTATTCCCTAGGAGAGTCATTCATTTCATAGGATTATAAGCCAGAAACGCAATTTGCATCCCCAGCAATGTTGGGTTCTTCTTGGAATCCGTTGTGTCCCGGTTTCTTCCGGCGCAATATGTCCAATCTTTTTCTGATTAGCGTTAAGCGCGACTCTTACTGGTGCAACACGTCTTGACTTAGCAAGCGTATACTTGACTTTTCCTCGGTAGCATTACGAGTCGGTAAAAGCCTAATCGACACCTTTTAGTCTTTGCATCACAGACCCGCCCAATCTGTCGGCGTAAATGTGGTTAGTCTACTTGGTGTATCTAGTCTTTATTTCCACTAGCATGCCAGTTCTCCCCTGACATTGTGGGTCTTTTGAGAACAAGAATACTCTTGTTTCTTTCCTTCGTAAAGTCTAATTGGCGTCTTCCGGTCTTTGCATCACGAATCCGCCCAATCAGTCGGCGTAATATGGTTAGCCTGGTTTGCGTATCTAGTCTTTGCTTCCGCTTGCATGGCAGTTCTCCCCTGACATTGCGGATTGAATTGGGTAGAAGCCAATTCTTCTTCCGGGCCAGGAATACACCTGTACCTATTTTTGGCAGAATTCAGCATTTATTCCGTGTTCCTTCTTGTTGTGACCTAGTTAAGCTCTAGCGCGACATATCTTTTCCTCAGCAGATACTGGAATTCAGAGCGTAAATTTTCGAGTCCATTTCGGTATTCAATCACCTCATGCCTTGTCGCCCGGAAGGCAGACGCCAACCTTGCTCTCAAGCCTGAGGATGATTGAATAGGGGTAGCTATTGTACCCCAAAATTTACCCTCTTCTTTTCTGCGTTTCTCTAGCTTATAATTCCATTACATAAACATACATGTAGTAACATGCATAGCATTCGTTATAAGGAGTATCGGGTTCCAGGTATTCTGAATGGCACCCAAAAAGAGTTTACTTCTCAATAATGTGGATTTCGGGTTTCGGCGCATTTTGGACACTCCAGAAGGCGTATCTCTCATCTCCTTGGGTATTTTCCGTCGGTTTTCGACTGGCATTTCCCTCTCATTATTGTCTACGATTTCTTTTTGAAGGTCGATAACGGATTTTGTGAGGAAAGGCTCTCAAAGGACTCATTTTCCCGGCAGATCAAGCTAATTATAGTGTTGAACCGTGTGTTTTGGCTCACCGAAAAGACTGTATCTCCTATCTGCAAGCTCGGAATTGAGCGGGACCGATTTCTAAAGTTCCATATCAAAGTCCCCTACAACTCTCATTTGCAACTCAGGAGCTAATTCCCCACCGATTAGTACCAGAAGTTTATTCTGTGAGGTTGATTTTAAGCTAAACCGAGCAATTTTCATCTGATACGCGAAGTTTGAAAAATCATATCTCGCTCGATTTTCATCGAAACGTGACGGGAACGGAGCCAAAAGTTCACAAATCTTGTTAGCTTCAAATGTCCCAAAGATACGTATGTGCAAATTTCGATTAGAAGATCTTCGTCTGAGGCAGTTTCCCCACAAAGCGCGAACGAAATTCTATATATGTTAGTGGTCCAAAACTGGTGCTGAAACTTCAAAAATTCCTATTTTCTTGATAGCTCATCGGATCATGTCGGGATTTTGATTCACGCAAGCAAAACCGCATTCCGGACACTTTTCGTTTATATTTCGACTACAAATTCCGCACGGATTTGGCTATTTGGAATTAAGTACAAAAATTATTCGGATAATCATAATTAGCTTGTTGATTATGGATCCAAAGCTATAAATAGATTTTCCTCTTCACAAATCACAACAACACACTCATTTGTAAAATTTTCCACTACCACACACACTTCAATTCTCTCAAATTCCAAAGCACAAAAACTCAAAAAGTTCAAACTTCAACTTCCCCTCCAAGCAACCACCACAGGCCGCCACCGGGCCTCCGTTCACCACCGGCTTCAACCACAGACCGCGCTAAGCGCGCCCTCCACGCTAAGCGCGACCTGCGAATTCTGGTTTTCTCCATTGCAGCTTCTCCTACTTCATTCAAGATCTTCCTCTGCTTCTTCTGCATGCATTTGACATGGAAGGATCGGATTTCTCTTGATTTTCTCCTCAATTTCAAGATCTAAGGATTTCTCTTCTTCTTTTTCAATCTTCCATTGAAATCCAAGTTTTTCTTCAAGGATTCAAGCTTAATTCTGAAGATTATCAAAAATTCCTCATTGATTTGGTATTTTCTTTGAAGAGCACAAGGAATTCCTCTTCAATCCGACTCAAACTTCAAGTGCAAGTAAGTGTTATGTTCAAATAAGAACTTATTTTAAGCTGTTTCTGATTTCAGCTTTTCTTGAAATTGAATACTGAAATTGCTTGCAAATTCAATTTAGATTCTGATTCTAGAACTTGTACTCATGAATTTCTTGATTTGAATTGAGTTTTGCCGCCTTATTCGTGTCGGAGTGAGGATTTCTTTGTGGATAGCATGCATATACACTGGTGCATTTATTTTCCCCTTGCATATAGGACATAAACTCATACATTTTGCATCATCTATTGCATGTTCTTGCATTGGTGAGTAGTTATTGATCATGGTGATTTGAAGCCTAATTTGCATTCAACATGTAGATATCCAAGCATTTAGTGCATTGTGCATGAACTTGTTGCATGTGCACTCTAAATGTTTGTGTCATTGCTTGCCTTAGATTCTTTGAAAACCTCAAAATGTCATGGCTAGCTTGCATGTTCATGCATTTAACTTGTCATATGAACATAGGAATTATCATTTTGATTTGCATTCCTTGCATGTTCATGCATTTAACTTGTCATAAGAACATTGGAATTAGCATTCCTTGCATGTTCATGCATCCTTACATGTATATGAACATTGGTTTTATCGATTTGATTTGCATTCCTTGCATGTTCATTCATTCAACTTGTCATATGAACATTGGAATTATCATTTTGATTTGCATTCCTTGCATGTTCATTCATTTAACTTGTCATATGAACATTGGAATTATCATTTTGATTTGCATTCCTTGCATGTTCATGCATCTTTACATGTATATGAACATTGGTTTTATCGATTCGATTTACATTCCTCACATGTTCATGCATCTTTACATGTACGTGAACATTGGTTTTATCGGTCGATTTGCATTCCATGCACGTTCGTTTAGCTCTCATTTGTTGCTGGATTATGGCCTAACGGTATGGATCGAACTCTTGCATGAAAATATCATAAACAGGTGGTGTGGTCCAAAAAATAATTTTTCTACAGATTGCAGGTCGCGCTTAGCGATCTAGAGCGTGCTAAGCGTCAAATGTTCTGAATTTTTGGGTTGCAGGTCGCGCTTATCGCGGTCCTCTAGTTTATTTTCTCTGATTTTTTCGATTTTGATGGTGAACAGTGGTCACCCTAGCTATGCTTGGCTATTGTTTGCACTCTATTTCATGCAGGGACATGCCTTGCATACACTTGCGCCTCGTTTCTCCGATACTCGCATGCTTTTCTTCTACTTGCTTTTTGGGTCTAACTCCCTTCTTGCAGGTTTTGCTTGAGCTTGTACACCCACGTGTGCACTATTCCTATCATGTTTTGCTTGCCTTAACCTTGTCCTTGCAGGCATTGTCGCTTCGGATGCGTATAGATACGCATTCTGCTTGTTTCGATGTTTTGAAACAATTCTCACCAGTTTACTCTTATTGCATGGCTGCAGTACTTGAAGTTTTCCAGAGTAGTTCTACCGCTTGCAGTGCTCTTCGGATTCTATATCCGTTCGGTAGTTTCTACACTATTTATCACACTCTCTTACAGCTTTCCTAGATATCATGAGTAGGGCTTTCTGACTTTCTTTTGCCATGAGAAGTAGGAATAGAGATGCATGATGGGGCTTCCGTAGTTGGAGCATGTTCAGGAACCCCTCTGGTTTATTTAAAGACCCGTTTAGGGCAATTCTACTTGCGATTTGTGTATATTTGCTTATTTGTCTGTTTTTTCCCAGGAGCTTGGTTAGGATTGGTTCTTTAGCCTAGACATTAGGATCCACATCCTTTGCATGTCAACATAGGTAGAGATTCCCTTACATCCTAAACCATAGGTCCGACCTTGCTTTGCTAGTTTCTTTTGCATGTTGCATGTAATAAAACTAAAGCTTTCTTTCTTTTTTTCCTTTGAAAACAAAACACTTTATAACGGTCTAAACTCCTTTCTCAAGGTACAAACAACCAACCAACACCAACTCTTTTCGCCTTTGCACGTTTTCTTTCCTTTTGTGTTTAAAACCTTTTTCATAAGTAAAAAATACAAAACCCAACAAAACAAGTGGCGAACTGACTCGACTTTCCCATTGCGCGCGGGAATACATAGGCATCTTGTCACGGGGCTCGATCGAGCAAACTTTGTAAATTCTTCCTTCTTTTCCCTGTGGTTTTCTTATTTTCTCTTTCCTTTTGCATGCATGATTAGCGATTAAGAATAAATATAACACACCCTTTAGCTAGAATTAGAAAGTGGATACCGTAGAGTACTACGGGTGTGTGGGGTGCTAATCCCTTCCCCTCGCGTAACTAACTCCCTTACCTAGATTCTCTCTATTTCACGGTCACAGGACCGCAATTTCTCCCCTCAGGTTTACTTGATGTTTTCCTTTCTCCCTCGTGAGATAAAAGAAGTTCGATGGCGACTCTATTTGATACCAGTTATCATGTCGGAGGTTCCGCCGGTGTCTTCAGATGCATCACCTCCCCAGCGATTTACCTTGCGCGCACTATGTCATTCTCTGTATTAGGTCGTGGGTTCAAACCCCACCTTTTGCAATATTTTTCTTTTTGCCTTGCAGGTCCTCAAAATTTCCAGAAGTTCGCCCGGAGCTCCGACACGGATCCTTCCGGCCGGAAGTGCCAACCGGGCGTCCTGCACCAGGCTCCGGCTTCTGGGCCTCATCAACATCGAGTGCCGACCCGGGCCTCCCGGTAGAATCCCTCCGAAGTTTCAACACGGATGCCTCCAGCACGAAACCCTAGAAGTTCCAACTTCTGGGTGCCTCCAGCAGCGAAACCCCAGAAGTTCCGACTTCTGGGTGCCTCCAGCAAAGGAATTCCCAGAAGCTCCAGCTTTTGGGATGCCTTCTTTCAGAAGCGCTTCAGCATTTTTTATTATTTTCCATAGTTTTATTATTTTGCTTATTTAATAATTAATCAATTTAGTTAGTAATTAGGTTAAATAATTAGGATTAATTAGATAACTTTCACTATTTGTATCTCTTGCATTTTAAATTATAGAAAGGTTGTATAGGTCGCAAACTTTTTATCATGTAATAGCGTATGATTTTACTTTCCGCACCTCCTATTTTGTATCTTCCCTATAGCCATGTAATAGCGTAGAACTCTTTATATTTCCGCAGTTTACTTTCTGCACCTGTTAACTGCTAGTAACTAGGCGTGTATGGCAAGATAAAATCAATCTAGATCACTAATACAAGATAAATATCTAAATACAACACTTTTCTCACACATGCACCCCCTAGGGTATTCTCTCTCGTTGCCTTAATAAATGGTCAAGTCCCTCGAACGTAGGGGTATCTTAGTATGATTGCCTACGAAATATCATCATAGTCCCTTCGACTTAAAAGATCATAGTCCCTCGATGTTGCCTACGAATACATGATCTAGTCCCTCGGTTGTTGCCTACGAAAAGTGATGATCGTCCCTACAAATGTGCTAGGATACTCCTACAAGTTATCTTCTATGACCATCCGATGTCCCTTCGAATGTCCCTTTACATCCAACAAATAGGGTTACCTACCAACTAATGGTATAGACAGCGCTATTCTAAAGGAAAGTAAATTAACACGGAAAT
The DNA here is from genome assembly GCA_021764765.1 of Vicia sativa. Classification (NCBI taxonomy): domain Eukaryota; kingdom Viridiplantae; phylum Streptophyta; class Magnoliopsida; order Fabales; family Fabaceae; genus Vicia; species Vicia sativa. Next base: position 73,249,450 of record CM038794.1, on the reverse strand, counting down.
GACCATTCTGAGTAGATAATAGACTCTTCATTGCTTGCTCTATCAAAACACCTTTTACACCTCACACTTTTCTCAAAACTTTTCCAAAACGAAACATTTCCAAACACTTCGTATACATTCCAGCGTGAATCATTATGAAGTCAAAGTGAAATGCCTTTTCAAAACATTTTTCAAACAGACACATAGAAAGAAAATTTCAAAGTGAGCTAAAGCAATTAAGAGCCCGTAGATAACTATGGATGGAAAGGATGCTATCACCTTCCCTTTTTATAACCAACTCCCTTACTCAGAATCTGATGAAGGTCTTTTCTTGTTCTTTTCACCTTCCCTTAATTGGATAAAAGAAAAGTCGGTGGCGACTCTTGCTATCCACAACATTTTCGATCAAACGCAAAACAAACAAGTCAATTCTCCCACCGTGTTACAGAACTGGCGACTCTTCTGGGGAAAATAAGGAGAGTTTACCTTAGGGTCTTTAGATCACTTTATTACTTTCTGTGTGACTTTCTTGATTTACTTCTAAGGGTTGCTTGGGTATTATAATTTTGGGGGTTCCTACACCCGGATCCAGGTTTCCTTAGGTAAGTTGCAATAAATCGTCGCGACCATTAGGCGTATACCGAAATGGTCAACAAGATGCCTACGTTAGTGCGACACTTTGGATGTCCCGATGCTCCTCATGTCTAGTTGAGGAAAGTATTTGGCGTCTACCTGGTGTCATCAGCACTAACTCAACTTCTAGAACCCTAATTGACCCATCTTGGCCATTAGAAGGTAGTGAGATGGCCGAATTTGGTGTAGACTAAAGTTGGTTGATACTCGATGCTACGCTCATTAAGATTCGACTTTCGGGATGTTTCGGTCGACCACTTGGTAGTGGTATTGAAATAAAGTCTACGAGAAAGATCAACGACATGAGATTCCTAGAACCCGGTTACTATTATAGGACAGGATGAACCCACTCAAACTTTTGTAGGGTAGACACCTATACCTCATGCAAGCCTTAAACCTAGGGCTATTGTGTGATTTACTTGTGCTTGCTATTTTCTTAAACATGACATCATAACATTGCATCATCATATCATTTCTAACTATTTCAAGGACCTAGGTATTTATCTTTGCTCTGTTTTGTAGGGTAGTTATGGCTTCCAAAAAGACTATCCGAATCAACTTCATGGGCATACCTTCTCAACTCAAAGAATTGGTTTCCGAAATTCCCGATCATGCTCAGTTCATCAAACGACATGGTTATCTGCTTGACTTGGTTATCTCCGGTTTTGAAGAAGATATGATGCACGTCTTATTCCAGTTCTTCGATCTGAAACATCATTTCTTTACATTCCCAGATTATTAGTTGGTTCCTACCTTAGAGGAGTTATCTAAGCTACTTGGGATACCTATCCTTGATCAGATACCATTCACCGGTTTAGAAAAAGCTCCGAAGTACAAAGACATCACATCAGCGTTACATCTAAAGCAGCCAGACATTGAAGCCAATTGGGAAACAAGAAGCAGAGTTAAGGGTTTGCTTGCTAAGTTTCTGATAAAGAAAGCTCGAGAATTCTTCAAAGCTATGAGTTTCCATGTATTCGAGGACATTTTGGCCTTGCTAATCTATGGCTTGGTGTTATTTCCTAATCCAGATCAGTTCATAGACGTGAACGCCATCAAGATATTCCTCACTCGTAATCTAGTGCCTACCCAACTTGGAGATATTCTACATTCTCTCCACACTCGTATCATCAAAAAGCAAGGAACTCTCATGTGTTTCATACCGTTACTTTCCAGGTGGTTTATTTCGCACCTTCCTCAATCAGTAATGAAGAACGAGCAAAGATTGAAGTGGACTCAAAGGCTAATGTCACTCTCTCATTCAGATATCCGTTGGTGTCTCTTTTCTCAAAAGGACTTCACATTCATTCAGCGTTGTGGGGAATTCCCTAATGTACCACTCCTTGGCATAAGGGGAGGTATCACATACAACCCTTATCTAGCTCTACGTCAGTTTGGCTATGCTCGAAGAGATGGTCCTCATGATATGCTTCCCCAAGATATTGTATTTGACTACAACCACGATCTCCAGAGCTATCGTCAAAGATTTGTGGATGCTTGGGGCATGGTAAAGAAGACCGATACCAAGACTTTGGGACACAAGAATTCCATTCCTTGGGAACCTTACCTCAAATGGGTGCGTGCTCGAGCTCAAAACCTCATGATGCCATTTACACCTGTGCTACCAGTGATTATGGAACCTGTTGCTATAGGTGACGAACCCTATACTGTTCTCCATCCAGACATGCCTACTGATTTTGAAGACTTGAAGAGATCCTGGATTCAACTTACAGAAGAAAGGGATACGTTCGAAGCTCAACGCTATGCAAGTGAGAAGAAAGTGCTAGAGTTGACAAAGCTGCTTCACGAGGAGCGAAACATCAACACCTAATTCAACACAAAGAGGAAACGCCCATGGGAAACCTAAAGCCCCTGGAATTTATTCTTTATTTGTTTAAAACTTTCTTTTGTACTCGCTAAAAGATAAACTAATAAAAAAGTTTGTTCATGCTTTGTTTAACAAATTTAAATTCCTAAGGTCCTTGAAAACATTGCATTGCATTGCATAAACATCGCATATTATGGCATGACATTTCATAATAGGTACATTGAAGACCGATTTTCTTATTCTCTCGTTGTTTATTTCAGTAGAAATGGCTCTTGAACAGACTGTCAAAGATCTCCAGGCTTAGAATGCTTAATTCCAGGAGATGTCCACCAACTTGGTCCAAGGCCAGAAAGACCTGAAGAAGCTCATCACCAGAAAGAAGAAGACCATCGGTATCCTCAACATGGGAAGAAATCACAAGGGTGCAGCTAGGGTGGTCAGCCAGTTCGAAATCTTAGACAAGAGCGGTGAAACTAAGGGAAGTGTCAAGAACAGTGAAGGAAGCCATCATGGGTCTGAAAATGAAGATGAAGACTATGTGAATGAGCAGTATCCTCTTGACAACAACAAGTACAAGCAACTTGAAGACCGTCTAAATGCTGTGGAAAATCTGAAAATGTCTGGGCTGAATTTTGATGAACTGAGTCTTGTCCCTAGCGTGGTAATTCCCTGCAAGTTCAAAGTTCCTACATTTTCCAATTATGATGGCATCTCTTGCCCAAAGTTGCACTTGAAGTCCTATCTTCAGAAGATCCATCCTTATACTGAGGACAGTATGTTATGGATTCATTTCTTCCAAGAGAGTTTATCCGGAACGCAGTTGTAGTGGTACTATCAGCTAGAGAGTACCCACATTCATACCTGGAATGACTTAGCAGATTCTTTCTACAAGAAGTATCAGTACTGATCATACATAAAATCCTCAGCCGAGATGGATGTATGGAGGGAAGATTGCAGGGATCCGGGATAGGCCTCGGACTCAAGGATGAGGCTCTTGTCTGACATGGATCTCGGGGAAGGACATGAGGTCGGCCTGGATCCGAGGTGTAGCTCGGCAGTTAATTCGGGATGAAGGATTTAGTAGACGTTATCAGCTATGAAGATGAAGAGTCCCTGGAGTCTTTATGAGACGTTACTGAGAAAATGATTACAAGCTGCAACAGTTAGCTCCTTGCCTTCAAGCCATGTTTAATGCTTGAGGCGATTCTGAAGGAAGAAATACTCCATGGAAGGAATATAAATAGGGCTCAGCTGGATAAGCAAGACAATCATAAGCTTGGAACTTAAGTTACGACACTTGAGCTTCCAAATCCCTAAAATATCTTTAATAAGGTTTTTCCTGCAAGAACTTTGGCACCCATCGTGGGGCCTCGGTGAAATCAATCCCAGGCCGCACAAACACATAAACACATACAGACGACAATGTCTCATGCTTCACCAACAGATCCACCGGATCTCACCCAGTTGCTGGCCATGATCGATGACCTGCGCCAGCATAACGAAACACTTCAGGACAACGTTCACGCCCTTCAGCTGAAGAGCTTGGACGAAGCAGAGGAGCAGGAAGTTGAGCCTCTGGAGCCGCAACCTTTGTCTCAGCCAATCTGGGAGGATGTCGTTCCAGATAATTTCAAACCCCCCATACTGGCATCGTATGATGGCAAGACAGACCCCCAGGAACACATCATTGCGGTTAACAATACAATGGCGCTTATTGGAGCAACCGACTCCCTTAAGTGCAAGTTAATGGCCGGTACCTTCAGAGAATCGGCCTTGCGCTGGTATATGGGGCTTCCCCGGTTGTCTATAGTGAGCTATCAAGACTTCAACCGAAAGATCATTCAGCAGTTCTCAGCTAATCGACACCGCAAGGTGGCCAACACCTCCCTCTTCAACGTGAAACAACGCCCTTCTGAATCGCTCCGGGATTTCATGGCTAGGTTCAACGAGGAGACCATCAAGGTCTCATATCCCAATCAGGAGATATTTGTGGCCGCGTTCCAGGATGGCCTTAAAGCCGGTCAATTCAATGAGTCTTTAGCCCAAAAGCCCGCCAAGAGCATGGACGAGATCATTACTCGGGCCGAGTGCTACGTGAAGGAGAAAGCAACATGGAGAAGCGTGCTCGAGATTCTAAAGACGGGGCGTGACGAACGAACCCGACCACGGGATCCGCCACCACCCGTGAACGAGCCGGGACAGGCGCCGTCGCGCTGGGCCGGTTTAGGCCCAGGAGACGTTCACACCCTTAACACGTGAAGGAAGACATCCTCCGTGACATCAATCATTTGAAGCCTCCTCCTTGTGATGATGCTAACACGGTTCTAGGGGTGATCCGGAGCATGGTGCGAGTTTCACCGTCTGAAGGGCACACCACGAGTCCCGCATCATGAGAGAGATTGAAAAATTAATACAAAGAGGAAAGCTGTCAACATACGTGAAGGAAGATCCTGGGCGGACTTGCAAGCGGGATTCATCCCCGAGGAGGGACTCGGCTCCTGATTCCGGTCCAAGAAAAAGGGTAAGGCTGTGGAAGAAGTGAAAGAGGCGAGATCAACCCGGCACACTCTCAACACTATCTCAGGGGGCTGTGCAGGAGGTGGCTCCACTAGTTCAGCCAGGAAAAGGTATGCTCGTGGCTCGGCGGTGCCGCGATCGAACCTCGAGGTTCGATCCCGGGGTGATAACCTTCTTGGGTGAAGACGCCAAAGAGGTTCTGCCACATGAAAATGATCCCATGTTGATTGAGGTACAAACCGGATCGGGCGAGCGGTGTTGATCCATCCGGGAAGTTCCGCGGACGTCCTCTACTGGGAAGCTTTCAAGGGAATGGGTTTCGAGCCGAATGAGTTGTTACCTTTAAGCGGAACTCTTGTCGGATTCTCCGGCGAACAGGTGCAGGTTCTGGGGTATCTCCCCGCGCTAACTACTTTCGGAGAGGGAGAAAGTGCCAAAATCGTTCAGGTTAGGTACTTGGTGGTTAATGCGTCGTCACCCTATAATATTATCATCGGACGTCCTTCGTTTAATGCACTTGAGGCGGTATTATCAATGTTGTTCTTGACCATGAAGTATCCCCTAGGTAACGGGCGCGTCGGGGTAGTCCGAGGAGACCAGGGTCTGGCCCGGAGGTGCTACAAGGATAGTTTGAAGGCCAAGAAGAAGTCGGGACCATCAGAGGCCTCCCTGAAACACGAAGTCGGCATGGTCGATATCAATCCGAGAGAGGGATCGGGCGGATGGACTCACCCCACAGGAGGAGATCAAAGACATCCAGATCGGGCCGTTACCCTCACAAGTCACCCATCTGGGGACTCAATTGACAAAGGAGGAAGAGACTGAGATAATCCAGGTGTTAAGGCAGAATCTAGACCTTTTTGCTTGGAAGCCATCGGATATGCCGGGTATAGACCCAGAGATCATGTGCCATCATTTGTCAATTGATCACTGGGTCAAACCCAGATCACGGAGCGGAAGATGGGAGAAGAAAGAGGACAAGCCGTCTCAGAGGAGGTGGGAAAGTTGTTAAAAGCCGGTTTCGTTAAAGAGGTGCAATACCCAACTTGGCTATCCAACGTTGTTATGGTGAAAAAGAAGAATGGCAAGTGGAGAATGTGTGTAGATTTCACTGACCTGAACAAAGCATGCCCAAAGGATCCTTATCCTCCTCACATTGATCGGTGATTGATGCTCTTCCGGTTTTGCCTCCTGAGTTTCTTGGATGCGTACTCGGGGTACAACCAAATCCGGATGAACCCGGCGGATGCATCCAAGACCTCCTTCATGACAGAGCGGAAGAATTTTTATTACAGGGTGATGCCGTTCGGCTTGAAGAAACATGCGACTTACCGTAGGCGATGGATATGGTGTTTGCTCCTCATTGGTCGAATATTGAAGTATATGTAGACGACATGGTGATCAAAACCACATCAGAAGCAGATCATGTGACAGACATTAGAGAGACCTTCGCGGCAGTGCGGAAGTTCAATATGCGCCTGAACCCGGACAAGTGTACGTTGGAGACAAACAAGTTCACGGGTTTCATGCTCATAAATCGTGGTATCGAGGCCAATCCAGATAAGTGTCAAGCGATCATTGAAATGCGAAGTCTGACCTCGGTACGAGAAGTACAGCAGCTAACTGGCCGTTTGGCCGCGTTGTCTCGTTTTTTATCTTGTGCAGGTGACAAATCCATCCATTTCTTCTCGGCAATTAAGAAGAGAGCTCATCGAATGGACGGGCGTGCGAGGAAGCATTCAAGGGGATAAAGCAACTATTGTCAGCACCTCCAGTGCTGATCAGACCCAAAGAAGGTTCTCAGTTGACACTCTACCTGGCAGTAACAGATGGGGAAATTAGCTCTATGCTGGTCCAAGACACGGAAGAAGGGGAGCGTCCGGTTTACTTTGTAAGCAAGGTGTTAAAAGGGGCAGAAGTCAGATACCAGAAGATTGAGAAGTTAGCACTGGCGCTTGTGACGACTGCACGAAAGCTCAGACATTACTTCCTTGGGCATCCCGTCCAGGTGAAGACTAATTTTCCGTTGAAGCAGGTGTTCAAGAAGCCGGACTTGGCCGGAAGGATGGTGTCTTGGGCCGTGGAACTATCAGAATACGAGATCAATTTCAGCCCTCATACCAGTATCAAATCCCAATCCCTAGCCGACTTCATGGTGGAACTTGCTTCCCCGCCGGGATAGGTCTCTACTCAAAGGTGGATTTTTGTCTGTTGACGGTTCCTCTAATCTTAAAGGCAGTGGCGCAGGGGTAGTTCTGGAAGGCCTGGGGGAAATGGTGCTTGAATATTCTTTACGTTTTGGATTTTCAACAAGTAACAATCAGGCGGAATACGAAGCTCTGTTGGCTGGTCTAAGGCTAGCTTTGGAGGTCGGAGTAACGCACCTGTTGGTCCGTACCGATTCACAGTTGGTGGCCGGGCAGGTGGACGGATCATTTCAGGCAAAGGATCCTACTTTGGCAAAATATTTACAACAAGCTGTTTCATTAAGTCGACAGTTCGTCATCTTTGAAATATGTCATGTAGCCCGGGAAGAGAATACCCGAGCTGATCTTCTGTCTCGGTTGGCTACCTCTAAGGATTCCGGGATAAACAAATCTGTCATACGAGAAGTATTTCCCATGCCCAGCATTGAAAAGGAAGAGTCCCTGGCGTTTCATGAGGGGGATGATGGTTGGATGAGTCCGATCATTCGTTATCTACAACAGGATACGTTACCTGAAGACGGAGAGAAGGCCAAACGAATCAAGAAGGTTTCATCCCGGTTTGTAGTAGAGTCTGGGAAACTATACCGGCTAGGACGTGCAGCTCCCATGCTACGTTGTGTGACAGAGGAGGATATGTCAACAATGATGAAAGAAGTTCATGAGGGAGTTTGTGGAAATCATGGAGGAGGAAGAGCTCTAGCCATTCGGATCTTAAGGGCCGGGTATTACTGGCCTACTCTAACAAAAGATTGTCAAGAATACGTGGCTCAGTGTTCAAAGTGTCAAACGTTCGCTCCATCCATTCACACTCCATCCGAGTTCTTGCACACCGTTCTGGTACTGTGGCCTTTTTATCAGTGGGGGGCTGACATCTTGGGGCCGTTCCCAGTGGCTCCGAGACAGTTGAAGTTCCTGATTGTGGCAGTGGATTACTTTACTAAGAGGGTGGAAGCAGAGGCTGTATCCCGGATCTCGGCGGACCGAGTTCGGGGTTTTTATTGGAGAAGTATCATTTGTCAGTTTGGACTACCTCGGGTAATTGTCTCGGACAACGGGGCACAATTTGCAAGTACCTCGGTAGTGGAATTCTGTAAGGAGCTCGGAATTCAAAACATGTTTATATCCGTAGAGCATCCACAGGCGAATGGGCAGGCCGAGTCGGCCAACAAGCTTATATTAAATGCTATAAAGAAGAAGCTGGATTCGGCCAAGGGGTTGTGGGCACAGTGCTTACACGAAGTTTTGTGGGCATACCATACCATAATCCATTCCACAACCCAAGAGACTCCCTTCAGGATGGTTTTTGGAGCTGATGCCATGATACCGGTGGAGGTAGTTTTGCCTTCTTGGCGTCGAGAGAACTTCGAGGAAGAATCCAATAAGCAGGCTTTGAATGAAGAGGCGGATTTGTTGGATGACATAAGGGACGCGGCCCATATCAGGGAAATGGCAGCAAAACAGAGAATGACCAGACGTTTCAACTTACGGGTGAAGCAGCGTGGGTTCAAGGTTGGAGATTTGGTACTTAAGAAAGTGACCGATCCTACCAAGAAGGGTGTTAGATCCCAGCGGGAGGGACCGTTGTGGTCTCGGAAGAGCGCAAAACAGACCTACAAATTGGAGACGTTAGACGGATCGAATTGAGGACCGGAATATTGCAAATCTTAAATTTTATTTTAGTTAAGCATATTTATGTAAGAATAATTGGTGCACTCTTTTCCTAGGCAAGGGCCGGGTTTTAATGAGGAATCTATATAATGAAATTGTATTGCAAAGATCCGATCCGTGGAAGCAAATGGCACGCATCGCGAGCTCGGTCTAGGATCGTCTCTCACGGAAGGCTCGTTCTATGAACAACCGGTCAACCTCGGAAGAGGCTCAACCCTCGGTCAACCTCGGAAGAGGCTCAACCCTCGGTCAACCCTAAGAGGCTCAACCCTCGGTCAACCTCGGAAGAGGCTCAACCCTCGGTCAACCTCGAAAGAGGCTCAACCCTTGGTCAACCTCTAAGAGGCTCAACCCTCGGTCAACCTGGAAGAGACTCGAACCCTTGGTCAACCTCGGAAGAGGCTCAACCCTTTGGTCAACCTCGGAGGGCTCAACCCCGTCAACCTCGGTAGAGGCTCTGAACCCCTTGGTCAACCTCGGAAGAGGCTCTGAACCCCTTGGTCAACCTCGGTTGGGCTCTGCATCCGTCTCGGATCAACCCTATAGAGGCTCTGAACCTTAAAAGGCTTTGTTCCTCCTCGGAGCAACCTTCAAAACGTATAAAAAGAAGCATCTTAATCGAGTTTCATCAGGCGTTCTCTCAACACTTTCTCCAGTCTTGGTAAGCCAGCGTTACCTGGAGGTGTATGTCGGAGTTGTGAACAATTGTTATGTGATCATCTCTAAACCATTAGGATTGCTCGCCGCATCCCATGGCTCGTGGGGCTCGTAAATACTACATAAAAGTTCACAACTATGCACGAAATGAACATTCAGGGAAACATCATGGAAATTAATAGCAAAAACTTGGAAAGCAATTAAAATAGCCCGACAGGGCGAATATTCAAAGTACAAAATGCATCCGCCAAAAGGGATGACTAACTACGGAAATTCTAAAAACGGAGAAACAAAGAAATCAAGGGTTGGGGTTGGCAGAGTTGGCATCCACCTTAGCGTTTTCTTCGCTAATGGTGGTCTCGCTATCATCTTCATCAACCTCCACCAGCTTCCCATCTACGATGGCCTTGAAGAAGTCAACCTCCGAGATGTCTATGTCGGGGTATAAACAACTGACTTGAGCTTTGGCTCGGTCAAAAGCTAAGTCCCCGGCATCCAGCATACCCATCTGGGATTTCTTCAGTGCGTCCTTTAACTCGGAACATGACTTCTCAGAATCTTGGAACTTGGTTGACATCTGGGCAAGCTCGTCTTCCAAAGTCTTTATTCGGGTACTAGCTTCTGAATTCTTCTTTTCAAGATTTGTAATGTCACTAGCAGCTTCCGTAAGCTTACTCTTGAATACGTCGTTGGCATTGAGAAGGAACTGCTCGTTGTCAGCTAACCTTTTGACCTCGGCCTCCAACTCGGTTTTCTTCTTCTCCACATGATCACCAGACTCGAACAAACTTCGGGTGAGCACGGCACACCTCATCAGTGCGAACTCACTGGTGATCGCTATGAACCAGTTAGTCACTTGTTCACATCGGTGGTGGCGTTGAGATGATCATACAAAAATTTAAGGCCATCAAAGTCGGCAGCCCAGAACCGATTCTCTGTAGAAGCTCGACTAGAGCTATCGCCAGTCTCCTATAGCAAATTGGAGATAGCCCAATCTGCCGAGTTGGTCTCATTCCCCATGACGGTCTTCAGCTTCTTTGGGATAGACTCGGGGGCTGGTTCAGGCTCGGCGGGGCGCTTCAGTGGAGAAGCAGTGATGATGTTTGTCTCTGGAGCAGGGTCACGGGTCGTGACGTTCTTCTTTTCTTGGGACGCACTTCCGCCCGGCCAAGTTGGACTTGGTCTCGGAGGGACCGCGTCACCCATTCGGCAACGAGTTGCGCCATTAGCTTCCTCTGCTCTTTCACGGACATATCAGTCATTTTGTCTGTGGGAAGTAAAACAAAAGAAGGAAATTAAGTATACAAATAAAGCATAGTAGAATAAAGCTAATTGAGAAGATATTACCTAGGAAGTCGGAGACTTCCTCGGGAGACAAGGCAAGTAAATCCTTGACCCGAATCGGCCTGAAGGAGTCCAGTATTTCTAAAGAAAGGATCTCGATTTCACTCAGGCTGTCGTAATCAAAGCCGGAGATAGGGAGTGGGTCACAAGTCCAGTACAAAGGGAACTTATGATGCCCATCAGTACCATAAATAACATGAGGGCACCGAGACCCACATCTTACTCGGATGAAACGCTCTTTATAGCCTTTAAAGTTGGAGGTGTAGGCTTGGAGGAAACTTCTTTTTGGGATGACGCTGATGGCAACCCAGTTTCCGGGCTCAGTGCTTTTTATTTCGAAAAAAGAAAAGAACAAACCGACGGTGGGGGTTATTGATAAGGCTCGGCAAATTACTTCAAAGGCCCGGATAAAACCCCAGCTGTTTGGACGGAGTTGGGAGGGTGCCAGGTTAATAGTTCGGAGTATGTCAGTTTCGAAGTCGGAGAGTGGGAATTGAATGTCAAACTCCTCGATCACTCTAGTGTAGAAGTAAAACCATTCAGTTCCGACTCCTTTGGGGCGGATCATACAAACACTCTCCCTGATTCACAATCAGAGACATTCGAGAGGCGTGGCGATCTCCTCATCTCCAGACTTCGCTTAAAGCCTACGGCTTCTCCCTTGATCAGTCGGTTGGTTTCCATTATCAGCTCCACCGAACCTGAAGAGTCATGGTCAGAATCACTATCAGAAGTAAAAACTTCAGCGCAAACCCTTTCCGTAACTCTCTTTAGGTCAGTTACTCTCTGAGCATCACTCATCTCGCGCATGCATTCCTCAAACAGGGTTTTACGTTCCTCGTTTCCTAAGTGGATTTTGCGACCAAAGTCATCGCATTCCCTAATGACGACCATGTTTGGATTAAAGCAAAAAGCAACGTAAAGAATAAAGGATACCTGAGTTGATGATCGATTGACTGAAAGGAGGATTTTTGAAACAACTGACGGCAAAGATTGCAATAGGGTTTGAAAATATGCAGAGGAGGAATTCGTGGAGAGCAAATAAATGAAATATAATGAGTAGGAGGAAAAGAAGGCGTGTAGTCAGGTTTTCCCTATTTATAGGGCAATCATGCAAAAAACGGGTGACCGTTGGGCTGGTGTCACGTGGGTCACGTGCCATACCTTTTAAAAGTTCAAAAATATGTACATCTCGCTAAGGGATTAAGGGTTCAAAACTGTTTGGTCGACACGGATTCAAGGAGCTTAAAACCATGCGACCAAGGGGGCTTATGATCATACATAAAATCCTCAGCCGAGATGGATGTATGGAGGGAAGATTGCAGGGATCCGGGATAGGCCTCAGACTCAAGGATGAGGCTCTTGTCTGACATGGATCTCGGGGAAGGAAATGAGGTCGGCCTGGATCCGAGGTGTAGCTCGGCAGTTAATTCGGGATGAAGGATTTAGTAGACGTTATCAGCTATGAAGATGAAGAGTCCCTGGAGTCTTTATGAGACGTTACTGAGAAAATGATTACAAGCTGCAACAGTTAGCTCCTTGCCTTCAAGCCATGTTTAATGCGCTGAGGCAGTTACGGAAGGGAAGAAACAGCTCCATGGAAGGAATGATATAAATAGGGCTCCCGCCAGCGGGATAAGCAAGACAATCATAAGTTTGGAACTTAAGTTACGACACTTGAGCTTCCAAATCCCTAAAATATCTTTAATAAGGTTTTTCCTGCAAGAACAAGTACAATGCTGAATTAGCACCCACTCGCATGCAGCTACAAATCATGTCTATGGGCCGTGATGAGAAGTTCAAAGAATATGCTCAGAAATGGTGAGATCTAGCAGGCATAGTTCTACCACCCTTGTCCAATAGGGAGTTGGTTGATATGTTTATGGGAACACTGATAGGCCCATTCTTCAATCGTCTGATTGGAAACTCTTCAGCCGGATTCGTCGAGCTGATACTGACAGCAGAACATATTGAAGCTGGAATCAAGAGCGGGAAAATACAAGTGGAATCATATTCAAATGCTGCGAAGAGATATTTTGGTAGTAAGAAAGAAGCCAATGTTGTGTATGGTCAGAAAAGTCGTGTTAAAACCAATCCTACACCAGCGCAACCTCAACGAGACAACGCGCGTAGCCAAAACGCGCCATGAAGATAGTTTACGAAGATCAACATGCCATTGTCGCAAGCATTGCAACACATGATAAAAGCAGAGCTGATTACTTTGAGGGATCCTCCTCAACACGTCAACACTTCCTCTCCAAAGTACAATCCTAATCCAAGGTGTGCATACCACTCCAACAGCCCAGGGCACGACACCGACAATTGTTGGGCTCTGAAGAACAAGATTCAAGACATGATTGAAGCCAAGGAAATTGAATTTGACCCTCCGGTTGAAACTCTGAATGTGATCAACGCACCAATTCCTGACCATGGTAAAAGTTCCAATGCTATTGACGAAGACTCCTATGTTTATGATGTGAGCAAGCTGACTATTCCTCTGATGACTATTAAGAAAGATTTGTTGCAAGCCGGTGTATTTCCAGGATGCTTGGATGATTATCGTTGGTGTGCATCTGAATTTGACAGATATGCTTGGTTGAAAAGGCGTATTCAACGCATGATGGACAACCGAGAAGTGCTATTTCAGAAACCTCCCTTTATGGAGAATCTGTGTGAAGACATTTCTAAGAATCTGAAGATCGAAGATGTAGACGAAGCCTTACCAGAAGTCTGGGATACCTTGTGGCATCCAAGTGGAAAGTTCGATTTCATGGTGAAGTATACCGCTCCTGAAAGTTACAAAATCCCTATTGAAGATGTCAAGGCAACTGGATGGGAAGACGACTTCCCAGAAGACTATGCTGATGTGAATACAATTAGGATCTCCTCTGCCGATCCTGCGCCTAGAGTGGCACCTCTCAACATTACTTCTCCCAGACCAATTCCATATTCCTCTGACAAGGCTATACCGTGGAATTATGGAGCCGAAGTTTACTATCATGGCGTCAAGAAAGAACCTTTGACCATTGAAGATATTGCAGTTGAAGCTTCTGATCCTAACATCGACAACATCACCGAGTCAAGCAAGGTAACCAGAACCGGAAGAGTATTTTCTCCAGAGATCTCTCCACCAAAAGACACTAAGACTCCAGCTCGCATTCCACCTATCGAACCAATTCCCAAAGCGAGAGGGAAAGAACCAGTACACTAAGACTCTAGGTCTTGAGAATAGTATCAAGGAAAGATTGGTCCAGATGCTGCGAGACTATATCGAGATTTTTGCTTGGCCATATGAAGACATGCCAGGTCTAGACATTGACATTGTGGTACACCGGCTACCAACGAAGGAAGGATTTCTCCCTGTGAAGCAGAGGGTCCGTCGTATGCGCCCTGAGATGTCTGAGAAAATCAAAGCCGAAGTTATGAAACAATTCAACACCGACTTCCTAGCCGTTACTTCTTATCCACAGTAGGTTGCAAATGTGGTACCCGTACCTAAGAAAGATGGCAAAGTACACATGTGTGTAGATTACCGAGATCTGAACAGAGCAAGTCCAAAAGACAATTTTCCACTTCCTTATATTTATGTTCTAGTCGACAACACCGCTCAACGTAAGGTCTTCTCCTTCATGGATGGTTTCTCTGATTACAACCATATCAAAATGGCTCCTGAAGACATGGAAAAGACTACTTTCGTTACACAGTGGGGGACATTCTGTTACAAAGCCATGTCATTCGGTCTGAAGAACGCTGGCGCCACATATCAACGTGCTATGGTGGCATTGTTCCATGACATGATTCATCACGAGATAGAGGTCTACGTCGACGACATGATAGCTCGATCACAGACTGAAGAAGAACATCTTGATCATTTGCGAAAGTTGTTTGATAGATTGAAGAAGTACAGACTAAGACTTAATCCTAACAAGTGCACCTTCAGAGTCAGATCCGATAAACTCCTGGGATTTGTTGTCAGCGGTAAAGGTATTGAAGTCGACCCTGCCAAGTTTAAAGCTATTCAAGAAATGCCAGCTCCCCGTACTGAGAAGGAAGTCAGAGGTTTCTTGGGACGATTGAACTATATTTCCAGATTCATTGCGCATCTAACTACTACTGGTGAGCCAATCATCAAGTTATTGAAGAAAGATCAAGTAATGGAATGGAACGACGATTGCTAGACAACTTTTGACAAAATCAAGGAGTATCTACAAAATCCTCCTATCCTAATGCCACCATTCAAAGGATGACCTCTAATCATGTACTTGACAGTATTAGAGAACTCAATGGGGTGTGTGTTGGGGCAACATGACGAGTCTGCTCGAAAAGAGTATGCAATATACTACCTTAGCAAAAAGTTTACCGACTGTGAAACAAGATACACAGAGCTCGAGAAAACTTGCAGTGCTTTGGCCTGGGCTGCTCGCCGACTAAGACAATATATGTTGACTCACACAACCTTGTTGATCTCCAAGATGGATCCGATAAAATACATATTCGAGAAACCTGCTCTCTCCAGAAGAATAGCAAGATGGAAAATGATCTTGACCGAATATGACATCCAGTATACTACTCAGAAAGCGATCAAAGGAAGTGTAGTAGCCGATCATTTGGCTCATCAAGCCATAGACGACTATCAGTCTATGGAGTTCGAGTTTCAAAATGAAAATGTTTTACTAGTTACTGATTGCGAAGAACTAGGACCAGACGAAGGGCCTGAACCAAGATCCCGATGGACCATGGTCTTTGATGGGGCCTCAAACGCACTCGGAAATGGCATTGGCGCCATCATTACGTCTCCTACTGGCGGACACACGCCTTTCACCGCCATATTATGTTTCAGTTGCACCAACAACATGGCCGAATACGAAGCGTGCATCATGGGTATCAAAGTTGCTATTGACTTAAGAATCAAATTGTTGGAAGTGTATGGAGACTCAACTGTAGTGATCAGTCAGATTAAAGGCGATTGGGATATGAAACATCCGAATCTCATCCCATATCGAGAGCATGTTTTAAATATGATACCTTACTTCGAAGAAATCACTTTCAATCATATTCCACGAGAAGAGAATCAGTTGGCAGACGCATTAGCTACTATGTCATCTATGTTCAAAGTCAGATGG
Organism: Vicia sativa; assembly: GCA_021764765.1. Lineage (NCBI taxonomy): Eukaryota > Viridiplantae > Streptophyta > Magnoliopsida > Fabales > Fabaceae > Vicia > Vicia sativa. The sequence goes on along the minus strand of CM038794.1, from coordinate 73,233,494 downwards.
GACAACGAAGCTCCCCAAATCATCATCGAAAAGTTTGACGAACCAACATACTGTTGTGAACTTGATATAGAAGTGAAACCTTGGTTCTTCGAAGTGAAGAGGTATCTCGAGACTCGGAAATATCCCGCAGGGGCATGTGTCAATGACAAGAAATTCTGGAGAAGATTCGCATCCAAATTCTTTCTCAACAACGGCATTTTATACAAGTGCAATCACGACTTGTGCTTACTCCGCTCTGTAGACCAGAAAACAACGTAACGGATCATGGAAGAATTACATGAAGGCGCATTTGGTACCCACTTCAGTGGACATACCATGGCTAAGAAGATTCTGAGAGCAGGTTACTATTGGTCCACCATGGAAGCTGATTGTCACCGCCATGCTCGGTCTTGTCACAAATGCCAAATATATGCAGACAGAGTGCACGTACCCCCAGTACCGTTGAATGTTCTGACTGCTCCTTGGCCTTTCGCAATGTGGGGCATTGACGTGATTGGAGAAATCAAACCTACCGCTTCCAATGGACATCGTTTCATCCTTGTTGCAATTGATTATTTTACCAAATGGGTAGAAGCAGCTTCGTTCGCATCTGTTACCAAGAATGTGGTGGCTCGATTCATCAAGCATTATCTTATCTGTTGGTACGGCATCCCCGAGAGGATTATCACACATAATGGTACCAATCTCAATAACAAAATGATCACCGAACTCTGCACGCAGTTCAAGATCAAGCATCACAACTCTTCTCCATATCGGCGTAAGATGAACGGCGCAGTGGAAGTCACCAACAAGAATCTCAAGAAGATCATACAGAAGATGACAGTGACTTACAAGGATTGGCATGAGATGTTGCCATTTGCCCTCCTTGTAGTACAAACATCTATAGTGGCAACCCCCTTCTCTCTTGTATATGGTATGGAAGCAGTCCTACCCATCGAGGTTCAGATACCCTCAACCAGAGTCCTCCAGGACGTAGAACTAGGCGAAGACGAATAGATCCAGACTCGTCTTGACCAGATCAACTTGATCGACGAAAAACGACTCGCATCCATCTGTTGTGGACAAATTTATCAGAAGCGAATGATCAGAGCATTTAACAAGAAAGTCAAGCACCGAGTCTACAAAGTCGATGATCTAGTAGTCAAGCGCATCATCCTTCCACAAGGTGATCCCAGGGCAAAATGGACTCCCACCTATGAGGGACCATTTGTAGTCAAAACAGTATATTCTGGCGGAGCTATGATACTTAGCACCATGGATGGAGAAGACTTTCCACACTCTGTGAACGCAGACATAGTCAAAAAATACTACGCATGAACGAAACCCGCTAGGTCGACTGGCCTATGCAAAAATAAGGGCATCCTTGCGAACCAAAAAAGTTTGGGAAAAAGTTAAGGATATATACACAAAAATGTACACCCGGCAAGTCGAAAACCTGCAAAGGCGGCTTGGGCAAAAAGGGGTATCCCGGTAGACTGAAAACCTGAAAGGGCGGTCTAGGAAAAAGTTAGGGATTTAAGCGTACGACTATGTCTCGTCCAAATCACATTGTTCTTAATATTCAAGATTCAAATGGCGAAAATCAATTCACTCACTTTCTACTGACAGCAAAGAGATGAGATAGTCGAAATTTATGAGCAATAGCATAGTTGAAACTCGACAAGATTATTTTCACATAGCCTTTTACTATTCTGACAATTTCCTCTTACTAGGATATTCGTCTCTTGTACACAAACTGCTTGGCCATACGCCATTTTTCAAAATTAATGCAAATTCCCTTTTTACAATGTTAATTTTATTGTTGTTTGCATAAAGTCCAATGTTTGCTATAAATGATTATACGCATTTGACAATAAACACCTGTTCACAGACATACGAAAAGTGAACCAAAAATGAGCAATTACTACAGGCTCTAGGAATTGAGATGACGACTAAAGTCACCAATACATCCCCCACAAAGTTACTTTCACAAGAAATACATCCACAGGATCACCAATCCCCACAGAGCCATCGCTCTCCTTACAAAGGCAAATCTTCTCTGACGAAGTGTTAATCTCCTCCCAACAAGTATTCCAATACTTTGAACTTCATCACATTAGTCCCCGAGCAGTGATCCTATCAGCTACAGTAGCTTCATCCTCATCACATTAGTCCCCGCGAAGTGATCCTATCAGCTTCATCAGCTTCAACAATCCTATCAGCTTCAATAGTTTCAACTTCATCCCATTAGTCCCGGAGCAGTGATCCTATCAGCTACAATAGCTTCATCCTCATCACATTAGTCCCCGAGCAGTGATCCTATCAGTCTTATCACCTCAAGTGATCCCTATCGGCCTCATCAGCTTTAATGACCCTATCAGCTTTGCCACATTACATCAGTCTCCCACTAGTAACAGGTTATTTTATATCACATCATTCCCCAGCAAGGTTTATGCACAAGATCCCCAGCCGCGTATCTCTTAATCGTTACTATTCTTCCAGAAAGTACTAATATCCGGACTCGATGCTTGGTCAGATAGTGCATCGGAGGAATCTGAATCATCTCTTATTCCCCAGCCAGGGTTTCAACAACCCCATCCCCAAGAAAGACATCAGAAATCTCCAGCAGGACTTTCCTATCTTCCTCAAGATGGATATGTTTTGAAATACCACAACATCTACATTCATACATCTACAGGAAAGTCATAACATATGCATACATCATAATCTACATAAGACTTACCATATCCTGTCAAGATTTTATTTCCCCAACAAGTAAAAGTCATTTTCCAAACAGAAGGTCAAAGATTAATGCCTCCAAGCGATAAATCACGGATTAACACCCGAAACAAGACGGGAAGACTATCCACATCCTACCAAGTACTCATCTCAAAAATAGCCAGGACGAAGGTTTATTATGACTCTCTCTTATTATCAACCGCCTCAGATGGCATTTTTAAGCCCATCTCCGCCTATGCATCTTCATCACCCTGGATGGCATCTTTAAGCCCATCTCTGATATCTCTTCCATTCAAAAGACGAATACAGAGTCTAGCGTACGACTCACTTTTCAGTAGCGGCATCTCCAAATGGCATCTATAAGCCCATTCCAGTGCCTCGTCAACTGACGATCCTATTCCATACAACAGCTAGTGTAAATTTTTAGGTGTACTCAAGTGTTCAATCATCTTCTACCTTCAGGTCACGAAAGGCAAGCATGTCAATCTAACCCTTCCAGTACAAGAAGATTGAACAGGGGCAACTGTTATACCCCAAAATTTTCCCTCCTATTTCTCAAGACAACTCACAAATCCATACTCAAGGATTTCACAAGGGTTGACCAGACAAACCCTCTCCTAGGAAATCAATCCAAACTAGGGTTTTGTCATTCTCAAGTCAAGATTGACTTCCAATGCTTCAAGTGATCATCATACCTCATCCTATGTTACAAGGGATCACTATGTCATGTTCCTAGCTTTACAAGTCTAAGTTGCTCATCCAATGGCTCAAATAGTTGAAAGTCAACTACATTGGGCAAAAAGTCAATTATGGTCAACATACAGTCAAACTTCCTAATTTTTGGTCAACATCAATATTTTGAAGTGATATTCATTATTTGATCAAGGGTTGATCATGATTCCTCAAGAAAAGTCAAGATCTGATCAAAAGTCAAAGTTTCCAAATTAGGGCTTCTCTAGACAAAAGTCACCAGAACATTGAGCAACATTAACATTCGCATACTTCATCATAAATTTCTCCACCACATCTCATTTTGAAGAGAATTCAATTCTCTACAACTTCATATCTCACAAGCTTGGGCAGAAAATGCTTCATTTGGAAGATATAGATCAAGACATTATAGGTCCTTCTAGAAAAGTCAACAAAAGTCATCTTTTTGCAAAGAAGTCTCCATGAGAATGAAAAATACAACAAAGATGAAAAAAAAGGGATGTTTAGAAGACATCTTGAGCTTTCTAAAAAGTCCAAGAACACCCAAGAATGTTGAAATTTGAGAAAGATACAAATTGTGCAAGTTGAGCATTTTTGAGGAGGTGCATGAAGAAAAATACCTTACAAAAGCCAAAATTTTCCAAATGGGCCTAAGATTTTATGGTTTAAACTTGATCATAAGATTATCCATGATCACCATACAGTAAGCCACGCCCTCTACCTTGTTTATTTATTTATTTTTGAATTTAATAACTTAAATTCAAATTTATTTAAATAAAATACAAAAATAAAAGATAAGGCAAGATTGGTTGGATATTTGCATGGCTTGGGGTCCAAGATAGGGTCATTGAGAGTTGTCCATTTCGTGCAAGAAGATTGAGGGAAGATTGAGCAAATTTGAAAAGATTTTGTGAAATTTTTCAAATCAAATACTCTCCATTCAAGGAGAATATTTTCTCTTAATGCCTTGACCTAATTCTATCCCTCTATAAATACTTAGCTTTATTACAAGTTCAGGAGGCTTTTTAGACAATCCTTACATGTTCTACTAGCCTCTCACAAACCCTAAAAATTTCACAAATTTCTTACAAAGTTGGCAAAATCATGTTTTGTCTTCCATCCAATTTCAAGCAATTCCAAGCACTCCAACGTGTTCCAGAAGTATTGTAGGGTAAGTACATGTCCAGAAACATGGCCATAACACGTTGAATCATGCCATATAAACACATTTGTTTGCATATTTTTCATGAATTTGCATTCTGCTTATGATTGTGTTTTAATCAAAATTAACCATTCTAATGTATTCCTGAGGTTTATTAGAGCAGGTTAGATCAATCATAGCAAGATTTCCATGGCTTAATCATGAAACACCATTGCTAGGGTTCATGAACTGAGCAGCTTCGTTTCCACTGTTAGAGTCTGTTTCAGGACAAACAAATGCCACCATTAGATTCGTAGCATCCTAATTAGTGGATATGGGTTATTCTTGCTTGTGTTTTCATGCATTTTTCAGGTTTTTGGCATTTGAGCACGATCGGAGAAGACGACCAGAGCACTGCTCCTGTGCTTCTGATTCAGAGGTTTCTAACCCTTACCTATTTATGGGTTCAGAAGGATGAATGGATGTATCACCACCCCAGCGGTTCACCTTGCGCGCACTATGTCATCCTCTCTATCAGGTCATGGGTTCAAACCCCACCTTTTGCAATATTTTTCTCTTTGCCTTGCAGGTCCTCAGAATTACCAGAACTTACACCCCAGACGCTCCAGCTTCTGGATCCTTTCCAGCCAGAAGTGCCAACTTCTGGGCATCACAAGCACCAGAAGCGCCAGCTTCTAGGCCTCATCAAGCATCAAGTGCCGCGAGCCTCCAGTGAATCCTCCGAAGTTTCAACTGGATGGCTCAAGAATAAACCCCGAAGTTCCAACTTCTTGGTGCCTTCAGCAGTGAAACCCTAGAAGTTCCAACTTCTGGGTGCCTCTAGCAGCGAAACCCCAGAAGTTCCAACTTCTGGGTGCCTCCAGCAAAGGAATTCCCAAAAGCTCCAACTTCTGGGATGGCTTCTTTTAGAAGCTCTTTAGCATTCTTGTATTATTTTCCATATTTTTATTATTTTGCTTATTTAATAATTAATCAATTTAGTTAGTAATTAGGTTAAATAGTTAGGATTAATTAGATAACTTTCACTAATTTTTTCTCTTATTTTTAATTAATTAATTTAGGGTTAGTATTAAGTAATATGTCTTTAAATTAATTAAAATCAACTAGACTTAGATTATTTTTCATATCTCAAAAATCCAAAAATATTAGGACTAGTTTTCTTTTCCGCTTTTTGTATCTCTTGCATTTTAAATTCTAGAAAGGTTGTATAGGTCGCAAACTTTTTATCATGTAATAGCGTAGGATTTTACTTTCCTCACTTCACTTTCCGCACCTCCTATTATGTATCTGCCCCAAAGCCATGTAATAGCGTAGGACTATTTATATTTCCGCAGTTTACTTTCTGCACCTATTAACTGCTAGTAACTAGGCGTGTATGGCAAGATAAAATCAATCTAGATCACTAATACAAGATAAATATCTGAATACAACACTTTTCTCACACATGCACCCCCTAGGGTATTCTCTCTCGTTGCCTTAATAAATGGTCAAGTCCCTCGAATGTAGGGGTTTCTTAGTACGGTTGCCTACGAAATATCATCACAGTCCCTTCCACTTAAAAGATCATTGTCCCTCGATATTGCCTACGAATACATGATCTAGTCCCTCGGTTGTTGCCTACGAAAAGTGATGATCGTCCCTACGAATGTGCTAGGATACTCCTACAAGTTGCCTTCTATGGCCATCCGATTTTCCTTCGAATGTCCCTTTACATTCAACAAATAGGGTTACCTACCAACTAATGGTATGGATAGCGCTATTCTAATGGAAAGTAAAATAACACAGAAATGACCATTCTGAGTAGGTAATAGACTCTTAATTGCCTTCTCTATCAAAAGACTTTTTACACCTCACATTTTTCTCAAAACGTTTCCAAAACGAAACATTTCCAAACACTTCGTATACATTCCAGCGTGAATCATTACGAAGTCAAAGCGAAATGATTTTTCAAACACACACACAGAAAGCAAATTTCAAAGTGAGCTAACGAAATTAAGAGCCCGTAGATAACTACTGATGGAAAGGATGTTAACACCTTCCCTTTTCATAACCAACTCCCTTACTCAGAATCTGACGAAGGTCTTTTCCTATTCTTTTCACCTTCCCCTAATTGGATAAAAGAAAAGTCGGTGGCGGCTCTAGCTATCCGCAACATTTGCGATCAAACGCAAAACAAACAAGTCAGTTCTCCCACCGTGTTACAGATACGAAGGAAAAACAAACGTGGATAGCTAATCAATCATTGTTAGGGGACTAATGCGGATGAAGGTAACTTGTTATTGCTAATGTAACACGGAGAGACATAGATTAACACATTTAACACTACTAGAGGACTAATGTGATAAATTAGGGAGTAACTTATTACTGCTCGGGGGACTAACGTAATAAGTTGAAAGTTGATTTTTCACTGCTCGGGAAGTAATGTAACAAGGAAATATGTAGTTAAATAATCAACCACTCCTCGGGGACTAATGTGATTTCATTGGAAGTATCTTATTACTGCTCGGGGACTAACGTAATAAGTTTAAAGTTGTCTTGCTACTGCTCGGGAACTAACATAATAAGCCATGTTGCAGATTTTGCATATTTATCGCAACCTAGGGGATAAATAATGTAGAGTTAGAAAATTAATAACTTATTGCTTCTTCGAGATTAATGCAACAAGTTATATTGTGAATTTCTAAGTATTTACCACAACCTAGGGGATAAATAACATGAATTTGATTACTCACTCACACTTCGAGACTAACATAATGAATTATATCGCAATTTTCGCATATTTATCACAACCCAAGGGATAAATGATACGACTTAGAAAACTGGATATTTGGAACTCAAAATAACGATGTCAGTTGTGTCTGTTCTCAACCAAGACTCGACTAGTATGGAGAATGCTAGGTTTGAATATTGAAACCGAAGTTTCTCTGATGATGTTGGTTGTGTCTGTTTTCAACCAATGCATGATAATATGATAACCAAATAAAGTTGAATGTTTTTAAGATTTGAATTTGAAAAGTTTGAATTTGGTAATTAAAAGTATAACGCCCGGAGGCTGGTGATGACTAGGCATTGGATATGAATCATAGGTAAGCTGCCTAGTGAAATTTTAATAGCAGTACGTTTGACGGTTGTGTTTGTTCTCAACCAAGGATGTTATAGTGATAATACAAAGAATGGATAATGTTTAGCTTAGATTTGAAATTGAGTGTGTCTTAGCTGGTAAGCATGCCTTGAAATTTTCCATAATTTTCATGGGCATATATGATTGAATGTAATGCATGTATGAATATTTCATATGATTATGCTTGATGTACGCATGATGCATGGTATGTATGCTTGATATGATAATGTCATGAATATAAATGATATGATGATTGATAAATGCAATGCCTTGAAATTTTCTGCAGTTTTCATGGGGATATATGATTGAATGTAATGCATGTATGAATATTTGATATGATTATGCTTGATGTATGCATGATGTGTGGTATGTATGCTTGATATGATAATTGAAGGCTTAGAAGACACTTAGAAGGGGGGAGGGGGTTGAATAAGTTTTTCCCTTTTAAATTTTTCTTTTAGTTAACAACAATCTAAACACACAATGATTTTTATCACGGTTCGTTTGAAACTAAAACTACTCCAGTCCACCCGTCAAGGTGATTTCGCCTCTCTCAACGAGGACTTAATTCACTATAACCAATCTGATTACAATTGCACAACCAACTGTTGCGACTAACAACAATGCACAAGCCAACTGCAAGTGACTAACACCTCTAAGACTCTCTAGTCCTAGCCCTCTGGAGAAATCTGACTCAACTGGTCTCTCAAGGAACAATTACACAAGAACTACTAACAAAGTGTATAAGGTTGCTTCTAAAAAGCTGTATCACAAAAGTGAATTTTACACAGAAAGTTTAAGCTCAAAACTGAAAATAAACTTAATACAATAATATTTTGATTTTGACAGCGTAAGTATGCTTTCAGGAAGTTGTTATTTGCTTCTTTGAATGTTTCTCTTTATATAGCTTCTAATAAATTCGTTGCTTCTATTGTGTGTCTTGGAAGATGAGAAACATGATAAATGTTGCTTGTCTGCATGTGCTTTGTTTTCTCAATGTGCCTTTGAAGGTTATCCACTCAAGTGATTTAGTCGTTTTAGACTTAGTAGAGTAACGGTACTGTAGCATACTTTGTCTTAGAAGATGACATACAATAACTTCATGATCTTATGCAAGCCTTGTTCAAGTATCTTCTAATCATAGGTTTCCTCGGTGTTTCTATCAGAGGTTACGTTAGCAAGCTTCTTTCAGAAGTTACTTTTCAGCGTGCATTTCCAAAAGTTTGATATTTAGCATAGTTTGATATTTCTTTTATTCTTGAATGCTTGAGATAGATCATTATCTGAAATGGAAACTATACACATCAGAGTATCATATTTATTATACAAAATTTATTTCACTTGTTATCATCAAAACTCTAAGATATGATTAGAACCAAAATATGTTCTAACAATCTACCCCTTTTTGATGATGTCAAAAATATTAGATTTTGATTAAAAAAAATTGTATGTATAAAAAAACATATCTCCCCCTGAGATAAATACTTAAGAAAAAACTGAGTATATATTAGAACTTCCCTGAGATGTTCTTTCAGAGCTTTCAGAGATTTTTCTTTTAGAGTTTCCTATTCATTTCAGATCTTGAATCATTTTAGAGTTTGAGGCTTTAGAATTTTGTCTTTGCAACATCTTCTTTCAGAGCTAGTGTAATCCTGAAAGCTTCAAAAGCTAAAAATACACTTGTATATTTGTTGATAGAAATGTTTGACACTTTTTTTCTAGTAACATGTTATAATTAATCAGATCAAAATCTCAATTTTCTCCCCCTTTTTGTCATAATCAAAAATGCAGTACTTGAATAAAAAACATTGTAAAATAAAACAAAGTATTGATAGCATTAATTAGAAAACACGGTTATAGAGGTTTGACAAAACATAACACTTAGAAAACAATGATGCTTAGAAGGTTTTGTTAAAATAGAAGGGCTAGGTGGGACGAGAAACTAGTGACAGCAAAAGGTTCTTGATTTCATTTGAAGATTCCTCTTGCTTCTGAATCCAAGTCTTGATTTCCTTATTCGTCTCATCTCTTTTGTCCAAATGTTCTAGCACTACTTCATTCTCCTTTTTTAAATCCTTTAGAGTTTCTAGAACAACAAAAGTTGTATTAGTATCCTTAGTAGAAACAACCCTTGATATAGAACCAGCAGATCTGGGACAGAAGGCACTGGAGAAAAATGTGTCAAGATCAACCATTAGAGTCAGTACTTTCTTCCTTGTATCTCTGGGACGAAAAAGAGGAGGTCTGTACAGAACCAAAGCTCCAGAGTTTGGCATCTTTTAGGCGCACTATCAAACCATTCTCAGTCAGAATGTATGAGATCAGCCTGGCCAGAGGAATCCAATTTCTATTGGCTTTGGGATTTCTGGTTCGTTCTGCTTCTCTTGTTACCTTGACATGCATCCAGAGGTGTCTGAACAGAAGATAAGGCAAATTTACCTTAACATTAGTTCCTACACAATACAGTAGATATTGTTGATCTGCATTAATGTAGTCTGGAGAGCTTGTCTCCTTTCTGTGATGGTTGCAGCCATGAAAGATCTTTGCCCAAATCTTGTAGACATCCTTCAAATCCTTGATCTTTGTTAAATCTTCTCTAGAATTAAATATTTCATCATTTATAGGATCAACATCAATTCTTCCTTCTAGGATACCAATTTCACCTTCTCCTTCTAGACTTAGCAATCTTTTAATAACATTTTCAGTGATAGAAATTTCCTTACCCATTATGAAAGAAAGAATGGCTTTGGGGGTAACAACAACGTGAATCTAGAATTCGTTGACAAGGTTTGGAAAAACTGGTCCAACAAGATGATAAAAGAAAGTCCTCCATCCTTGAAATTCCACAGTTGGAAACAAATTGAAGCCATTATCTTTGAGATTGACAAGTTCAATTATCAGTTCGCACACTACTTTTAATTTCTCAACAGGAATTAGGGTTGTTCTTTCAGGGATGACATATCTTTTAGATGGTTAAGGAATTGGTTGAGCTATGGTTTCTGAAGGGTTAAAAACATGAGTTTCTAGGTTGATGGTTTCAAGGTTGTTGGGAAAGGTGGATTCAGAGTGAGCAGATGAAGCCATTTTAGAAAATCTGGGTTTTGAAAAGGGAGAAGAAAAAATAGAAATGCATAAACGTTCTTGAGAGTGAAAAGAGAGAAAAGTATTTTGAAAGAGTACTTATAGAAGAAACACATGCAAATGAAGGTTTTAAAATGAAATTAAAATGAAATTAAAATCAAATTAGTCATCATACGCATTAAATGGCGTCTGACAGTTAGAGGGATTTCTTGATATTTAATGAGATTTCAATAGTTACCTAGTAACTTCGTGTCAATTAGCTAGCACCCGTGTGTGAAACCTATCAGATGTTGTGAACACGTGTTCAACTTATAAGTTAAAGGCGTTACAGCTGTTTGATAAAGTGAAATTCTGAACCATACTTGTAATGAAACATTAGAAAAATATTTCAGAACTTCCATGTATGGCTTCTAATTGGACTTCTCTTCTAACTTCTGAAGAGAAATTAATTAGAACGTTCATTTTAAAAAATAGAACTTCGGACATATTGAAAACAAACAAAAATTTCATTCAGGGCATAATTCCATACTTATATTTTACAAAATATATTTAAATCTATTTTCAGAAAGAGGTTTAGTGAAAATATCATCCCCTTGATTGTCTGTATCTACAAAGTTTAGACTCAAAATTCCTTTCTGAATATAGTCCCTTATGAAATGTTGTTTTATTTCAATATGTTTTTCCTTAGAATATAAAATTGGATTCTTAGAGAGGAAAATGGCAGCAGTGTTATCACAGAAGATAGGAATCTTACACTCATACAGATGATAGTCTTCTAGTTGACTCTTTATCGAGAGCATCTAAGTGCTACAGCCAATAACAACTACATATTCTGATTCAGTGGTTGAAAGTGCAATTGTGGCTTGCTTCTTGTTGTACCATGATATCAGATTTTCACCAAGGAATTGACAACTTCCAGAGGTGCTTTTTCATTCTACTCTGTCTCCCGCAAAGTGAGCGTCACAATAACCTACTAATTAAAAGTCTTTGTATTTTTTGTAACATAGTCCAACATTAGTAGTACCTTTCAAATACCTTAGAATTTGCTTAACAACAGTTAAGTGAGATTCTCTAGATCTGACTGAAATCTTGCACACAAACAAACGCTAAATAGAATATTTGGCTTACATGCAGTTAGATAAAGGAGAGATCCAATCATACCTCTGTAGAGTTTCTGATCTACCTTCTTACTTACCTCATCTTTTCCCAAAATGCATGTAGGATGCATTTGGTTCTTTGTTTCTTTACATTCTGATAATTGGAATTTCTTCAGAAGTTCTTTAACATACTTAGTTTGATGTATGTATGTACCTTCTGAACATTGATTGATTTGAATTCCTAGAAAGAATTTTAGTTCTCCCATCAAACTCATCTCAAATTCTGCCTGCATAGACTTAGAAAATATTCTAGCGACTGGAGCAAAGGTTTCATTATAATCATTACCTTCTTGTTGACTATACCCTTGTGCAACCAATCGTTCCTTGTGTCTGACAACTTCTCCTTTCTCATTTAACTTATTCCTGAATACCCAATTTTTTCTAATAATGTTAAATCCTTTAGGCTTAGGAACTAGATCCCACACATCATTTCTTGTGAATTGATTCAATTATTCTTGCATGGAAATGATCCAATCATTGTCTTGAAGAGCTTCATCTATTGAGTTAGGTTAAAACAGAGAAACCAGACCAAACAGTGATTCTTCATTGTTTCTTAGGGAAGATCTTGTTTTGATAGGATCATCTTTATTTCCAATGATAACATCTTTTAGATCTGCTGATGTGATTCTTGGAAATCTTTTCTGTGAGGGTTCTTCATAAATTCTTAAGTTGCCCTGAACCTCTTCAACAGCAGGAACTTCTGAGTTGTCCTTTTCCTCTGATCCTTCAGAGTTTGTTAGATGAACTTCTGTACCTGCAGAATTCCCAATTTGTTTTGGCTTTTGTTGCCCAAGCTTATCATCAAATCTTACTTTGATTGATTCTTCAACAATCAGAGTTTCTGTATTGTACACTCTATAGCCTTTTGAGCATCAAGAGTATCCAAGCAGAATACATGTCTTTTCTTTAGAATCAAACTTGCTCAGTTGTTCCTTAGTGTTTAGAATATAGCAAGTGCATCCAAATGGATGAAAAAATTAAATGTTGGGCTTTCTGTCCATCCACAATTCATAGGGAGTCTTTTCAAGAATAGGACTTATAGAAACTCTATTTTGAATATACCATGTTGTGTTCACTGCTTCTTCCCAGAAGTGTTTAGCCATATTGGTTTCATTGATCATAGCTCTGGCCATTTCTTGCAGGGTTCTATTCTTTCGTTCTACAACTTCATTTTGTTGGGGAGTTCTAGGACAAGAGAAATCATGAGAAATTCCATGTTCTTTAAAATATTTTTCAAAAAATTGGTTTTCAAATTCTCCACCATGATCACTTCTGACCTTTATGATTCTAAACTCCTTTTCATTCTGAACTTGGTTACAGAAGTCAAAGAACACAAAATGTGACTCATCCTTGTGTTTTAAGAACTTTACCCGGGTCCATTTGCTGTAGTCATCTACAATGACCAATCCATACTTCTTGCCTCTAATGGATGCATTTTTCACTGGTCCAAATAGATCAATATGCAGAAGTTCTAATGGCATAGAAGAAGAAACAACATTTTTTGATTTGAAAGAGGGTTTTGAAAATTTTCCCTTCTGACATGCTTCACACAGAACTTTTGTGTTGAACTTCAAATTAGGAAGTCCTCTGACCAGATTTAGTATGTTAATTTGAGAAATTTTTCTCATGCTAACATGTCCCAATCTTCGGTGCCAGACCCATTGTTCATGGTTAACTGACAGAAGGCATTTTATGTTTTGATATTTAAGATCAGAAAGATCAATTTTGTATATGTTGTTCTTTCTCTTTCCAGAAAAGAGGATTAACCCATCTTTTTTACTTACAGCTCTACATGACTTTTGATTAAAGATAATGTCATAACCATTTTCACTTAATTGACTAATGGATAATAAGTTATGCGTTAATCCTTCTACTAACAGAACATTAGAAGTAGAGGGGAGGTTACCGTTTCCAATGGTTCTAGAACCAATGATTCTTCCTTTCTGGTTACCTCCAAACATTACTTCACTTCTAGATTTAAGTTCCAGACTTTGGAATATAGACCTTCTTCCTGTCATATGTCGTGAGCATCCAGAGTCCAGGTACCATGATTGGTGTTTCAACTTCACTGTTAAGGAAATCTGCAATATAAGTTATTTTCTCCTTAGGTACCCATATCTTTTTGGATCCTTTCTAGTTAGAGTTTCTAAGGTTCTATTTGAACCTTGGTTTAACATGAAAACTTTCAGAATAAGATGTGCAATTTATATCATGTGTGTGACCATAACTGAATCATTTGTGTAGTGGTTCATATGTGATAGTTATTTCATCAACAAGCTTAGGTTGATATACTTCTTTCCCTTTGGGAGTTTCATATCCAATACCTCTTCTATTGTTTCCACTAACTCCATAGATCACTGAAGCTATTTTGCTTCTATCTATGCTTTTAGTGAGAAATTCCTGAAAGCTATAGTCATATTCTTTAAGAATATCTTTTGAACTTGAAGAAGTATCTGAACTATATATTTTTTGAACTTTTTGGCAACCATTTTTGAGTTTAATACTATTTTATTTCAGTTCAGCATTTTCTACTTTAAGTTGCTCAATTTTAGATACAAGATTTTTTTTAAGTTTCTTGTATTTGATAATGAGTTGACTATGGTTTTCCAGAAGTTCTGATAAACTATTTACCAATTCAGCTCGAGTAAATTCAGAAAATACCTCTTCAGGTTCTAATTCAGAGGCATAGTCATCTGCTGTTGTGGCCATAAAAGCTAAGTTGGCATGCTCATCTTCTAAGTCTGATTCAGCTTCAGAAGATTCTGAGTCGTCCCCGGTGGCCATCATTCTTTTCTTATTTTCAAACCTTTTTTTTGGCTTTTCTCTATGCAGCTTGGGATAATCACTTTTGAAATGTCCTAGTTCTTCGCATTCATAGAAGATGATGTTTCTTTTACTAAAATTCTTGTGTCCATAAGATTCTCCGCTATCTTTTGATCTTCTATGGTTTCTGAATTTCTTTTGCATGTGCTCCACATTTGATTTATCCTTCTGGAAAACATATATAGCTCATCTTCCTCTGATTTTGAATCTTCAGAACTTCCTTCTTCAGCCTGAGAAGCATTAATATCAACTTTTTTAGTAGATTTCAAAGCAACAGACTTACCTTTCTTCTGGGTAAGCTTCTTGGTATGCTTTTGATGATTTTCTTTACATGATCTACCTTGGTGTATCGTTTGTCTAGAGATCTCAGGCCAGCAGTTAAAGTTTTAAATCTTGAGAACATTGCCTCAATTGACTCATTTTCCTCCATTTTAAATGCCTCATACTTCTGGATGAGAGCCATAGCTTTAGTTTCTTTGACTTGAGCATTTTCTTCCTGTGACATTTTGAGTGACTCAAAAATGTCATGTGTTGTGTCTTTGTTGGCAATCTTTTCGTACTCCATTTTTGAAATGGAATTCAGCAGAATATTTCTTGCTTTGTGATGATTCTTAGAATCTGTTTTCTGTGTTTTATCCATTGCTTTTCTATCTATCTTGTTTCCGTCCTTGTCTACTGGGTGTTTGTAATCTATCCTTCCAGTATTCAAAATCTTCTCCATCAAACATTGGAGGTTTAGATTGAAGGCTTAGAAAACACTTAGAGGGGGGTTGAATAAGTTTTTCCCTTTTAAATTTTTCTTTTAGTTAACAACAATCTAAACACACAATGATTTTTATCCTGGTTCGTTTGAAACTCAAACTACTCTAGTCCACCAGTCAAGGTGATTTCGCCTATCTCAACGAGGACTTAATTCACTATAATTAATCTAATTACAATTGCACAACCAACTGTTGTGACCAACAACAATGTACAAGCCAACGCCAACTGAATAACACCTCTAAGACTCTCTAGTCCTAGCCCTCTTGAGAAATATGACTCAACTGGTCTCTCAAGAAACAATTAGACAAGAACTTCTAACAAAGTGTATAAGGTTGCTTCTAAAAAGCTGTATCACAAAAGTGAATTTTACACAGAAAATGTAAGCTCAAAACTGAAAATAAACTTAACACAATAATATTTTGATTTTGGCAGCGTAAGTTTGCTTTCAGGAAGTTGTTATTAGTCGTTTTAGACTTAGTAGAATAACGGTACTATATCATACTTTGTCTTAGAAGATGACGTACTGATACTTCATGATCTTCTGCAAGCCTTATTCAAGTATCTTCTAATCAGAGGTTTCCTCGGTGCTTCTATCAAAGGTTACGTTAGCAAGCTTCTTTCAAAAGTTGCTTTTCAGCGTGCGTGTCTGTAATACGGTGAACTGACTTTGAGATTTTGTTTTGCTTTTTATCGCAAATATGCGGATAGCAAGAGTCGCCATCGACTTTTCTTTTATCCAATTAAGGGAAGGTGAAAAGAACAGGAAAAGACCTTCGTTAGATTCTGAGTAAGGGAGAAGGTTATGAAAAGGGAAGGTATTAGCACCCCTTTCCATCCGTAGTTATCTACGGGCTCTTAGTTGCTCTTAGATCATTTTCAAAAAGTGCTTTCTGTGTGTTTGACAAATATGTTTTGAAAAAGGCATTTCGCTTTGACTTTGTAGTGATTCACGTAGGAATGTATACAAAGTGTTCGGAAATGTTTCGTTTTTGAAAAGAGTTTGAACTTTGACAAAAGTGTGAGGTGTGAAAAGTATTTTGATAGAGCAAGCAACTAAAAGTCTTATTACCTACTCAGAATGGTCGTTTTCGTGTTATTTTACGTTCCTTTAGAATAGTGTTATCTGTACCATTAGTTGGTAAGTAACCCTATTCGTTGGATGTAAAGGGACATTCGTAGGGACATCAGATGGTCATAGAAGGAAACTTGTAGGAAGTATCCTAGCACATTCGAAGGGACGATCATCACTTTTCGTAGGCAACAATCGAGGGACGAGATCATGTATTTGTAGGTGACATCATGGGTCTATGATCTTTGTATCTAAGGGACTATGATGATATGTTTTGTAGGCAACGGTGCTAGGATACCTCTACGTTCGAGGGACTTGACCATTTTAATCGAAAGGCAATGAGAGAGAATTACCCTAAGGGGTGCATGTGTGAAAAGAGTGTGTTGAATTCAGATATGTTATCTTGCAATTAGAAGTGATCTATGTCTGTTTTTATCTTGCCATACACGCCTAATTACTATCAGTTTATAGGGTGCGGAAAATAAATTGCGGAAAGTAAAGTGCGGAAAAATAAAGTCCTACGCTATTATATGGCTTTGGGGCAGTTACATAATAGGAGTGCGGAAATTAAAAGTCCTAATTAAACTATTACATCCCATAGGCAGTTACATAATATTGAAAAGGAAAAGCGAAAAAAAATAGTCTGAAACGTTACAACCTGTGAGCAGATACATAATCGGAAAATACGAGAAAAATTGCATAAGAGAAAAATGTTAGTAGAAATAAAGTTTTTGAATGAGGAAAAATATTTTAGATTAGTAATGACAATTATATGGTAAGATAATTTTTTTGGTAATTTTCTGAATCGATTTCGATAATTAAAAGCAATTAAAAGTCAATATAATGGTTAATTAATAATTAATTAAAATATGCATGCAAAAATATTAATTTTAATGTCAAAAATTAAATAAACATTTTTCTGATTAAAATGCAAAAGGAAAATATTTTTTGGTCATTTTTATATGCATGAGAAAAATATTTGAAGATTAATTAAATTGCATGAAAAATATTAGGAAAAATAAGAAATAGAAAAAGTGTTAGGAAAAGTGTTAAAAAAGAATTGCCAAGGCCAAGGATCGAACTCACGCCCTTTGCAAAAATCAATCAACGCGTTGCCAACTGAGCCAAGGTGTCTTGGTGTTTTGAAATTGCAATCAGTGGTTTATAAGCGCAAACGTGTCACGTTTCTGGAATTCAAACACAGTCAACACGCGTGGGGCCCAGGTTGTATGGATGGACGAATCAGAACGCATGGAAGAGCCATGCAAGCCTCGTCGGTCTCCGATCCAGTCAAGGACGCCGGAGCCCTAGCTCCGATCGTCTTCTCCGACGACTCAAAACTCCAAACCTGAAAAATAGCAAAAATAAAAAGCAAAGGGATACCCTACCCCCCTTAAATCGACCATGGCGAACACGATGGTGGTGTCTGTTTTTCCTAAAAACGCCTCTATCGACCGGTTCGAAGAAAACAGTTCAGAAAACCCTAACTATGGCAATTCGTGTTTTGGACGTTCAAGCTCAAGAACGATGACCCAGATCCTTCCTATGGCATCTCATGAACATGTTAGAATGATTAGTTTTGATTAAAACAAGCAGATATTCAAAATTCGAATTCAAGAAAAGTATGAATATGTATGTTCATGTATGGCTCGATTCAAGCATGTTTAACCATGGTTTTTGGTGTGTACTTACTCAAACTTACCTCAGAAACAGGATGGGATGCTTGAGAGTAGCTGGAAGTGGCTGAAAAATCAAACTCGGATTTTTCCAACTTTGTGAAATTTTTGGAATTTTAGGGTTGCTTCAAGAGGCTAGGGTTCCGTCCTCTGGTCTTGTGAATGTCTTGTGTATTTATAAGGCAAGAGTTGGAAGCAAAAAGAATGAAAAAAGATATGCTCTTGAGTGCAAAATAATTTCTCTTCCAAATTCAAATCAAATCTTTTCAAAATTTGAATTTTCCTTCCTTGCATGAGCTAGCACGAATTTGGCAAGTTGTGTGGGCTTCCTTGGTCCTCAAGCTTGATAAAAAACAACCCAACTTAAATTATACCTTGTTTTCATATTTTATTTAATTAAAATTTGAATTAAATGCTTCTAAATTCAAAAATAAATCAAAAAAATAGATGGTGGTCGTGGCAAGGCATCAAGAGGTCACAAATAATATTATGATCAAGTTTGGATCATAAAATTATAGGCCCATTTGGAAAAAAAATGGATTTTGTCAGATATCTCTCTTTGTGCAATTCTTCAAAAATGCCCAACTTGTGCAAGGTGTATTCTGCTTAATTTTTAACATTTTTGAGTGTTCTTGGAGTTTTTAGAAAGCTCTAGATTTCCTCTAAACAATCCCTTTGGTTTCATCTCAATTGGAGTTTCCATGCTCAATACACTTCTTTACAAAAAGTTGACATTTTGTTGACTTTGAAAAGGACCGGTAATATTTTGATCCATATCTTCAAAATGAAGCATTTTTTGACCATGCTTGTGAGACATGAAGTTGTAGAGAATTGAATTCTCTTCAAAATGAGAGGTGGTGGAAAAATTTCTGATAAAGTATGAGAAAGTTATGCTCAGTCAAAGTTCAGTTGACTTTTCTCTAGAAAACCCTAATTTGGAAAGTTTGACTTCTGATCAAATCTTGAGTTTTCTTGATGAATCATGATCAAACCTTGATCAAATGATGAATGTTACTTCAAAATATGGATGTTGACCAAAAATCATGAAGTTTGACTGTATGTTGACCACAATTGACTTTTTGTCCAATACAACTGATTTTCAACCATCTGAGCAATTGTTTGAGGAAACTTGACTTGTAAGGGTCGAAACTTGACATGGAGATTCTTTGAAGCATATGAGGAGGCATGATGACCATTGGAGATGTTGGAAGTCCATTTTAATCTGAGAATTGCCAAACCCTAGTTTGGGTTAATTGCCTAGGAGAGGGTTTGTCTGATCAACCCTTGAGGAATCCTTGAGTATGGATATGTGAAATGTCTTGAGGAGTAGGAGGGAAAATTTTGGGGTATGACAGTGTCCAGAAGTTCTATTCATCATTAGAACTTCTAACAACTTGGTTACTCAGCATAGTTTGATATTTCTTTTATTCTTAAATGCTTGAGACAGAACATTATCTGAAATGGAAACAATACACATCAGAGTATCATATTTTTTATACAAAATTTATTTCACTTGTTTTCATCAAAACTCTAAGATATGATTAGAACTAAACTACGTTCTAACAATAATGTCATGAATATAAATGATAGGATGACTGATAAATGCAATGCCCCTATTATTTGAACTTCAAATGTCAAGATAGGCTATGAGATGAGAACTAGGGTTAAAAATAATGCATCATACGAGAATTGACTACCAGACAAGAATTTGTTGAAGAATGTGGGTTAACAGTGTAGTAGAATGATTAGGGACACTTGATTCTAATCAAAAGGGCCCTCAAGAGTTAATCTTTAGGCTTTGATTAAAAGTAGGACAAGCAAACGACTAAAATGAAACATCTACTAGGGCTCATGGTGGAGGTGAGCGCATGGTTACCTATTAATGGTCACCAGAACCCATGGCTCACAAGGAGCCACATGGCGCGCATCTGGATGAGGACTTGGGTGTGTGAGGCTACCCACACTTCGTAAGGCTTCTTACAATTATGTTGATAGAAATGTGTGAGGCTGCTCACATTTTATGTCAATTGAAGTGCGTGAGGCTTGTTGTAACGCTCATTTATTTAATTAATTATTTAATTATATATTTTCGAATTATTTCCAATTTAATTCTTGAAGTTGTGAAATGTTGATTTAAGATGTCAAGTTGTTAGTTGATTAAGTTGTAGATATAGTATTAGAAATAATACTAGATTATATTATTTGGGTTTTTAATTATGAGAAGTATTAATAGTGGGGGTGTAGAAATTAGGCCCAATGAGACAAATAGAATGAATAGAAATTATAAGTTAATTATTATATAATATAAGAATTAGGTTAGTTCGAAAAGATATAAATAAATAAATAAAAGTCAGAATGTGAGAACAAGTAGCAAGGAAGAGGAAAACGAGTTTCTAGGAGAATTAGCTGTGAGAAAGTTGTAGAAAAAGGGGCAAAATCTAGGGTTCGTAATTGCATCATAGAGTCAAAGAGAAACCTTCAATCAAACGTAAAGGTAGGGTTCTAACACTATAATTCGATTTATGATAAATGAAATGTAGGAATTTGGGTTGTGCAACTTTGTTGTGTGTATGTGTAATTTATCTAGTATAAATGTTTTTTGTTGATGAATTATGTGGTTGTTGAATCTAGTTGGAAATTAATTCTGGAATTGAAATTAAGATTGATACATTCTGTATGTTTGATCTGTCTTCATGATCACATAATACTAGAATCGAGTTAAAATTTTCTGATAACATATCGCTGAGAAATAGAACAGAATTAAGTTGATGAAGATTGATGTTATAGTGGAGACTGGAGGAAGAAGAAGGCTGAGACAGGGGCCACATAACCCACAGATGGGCGCCTAATGTTTAGGAATGGGATGCGGAGACCACATGATTTTAGGTGAGCGCCTAGATATCCCAGGTGTGCGCCTGGTGAGCTAGGGTAGGCGACTGGCATGCCTAGGTGGGACCCACCCACAATATACTCCTTGTTACTTTTGTTTTGTCTTCTACTTCCTGATACTATTTTATTTTTGTCAGTTATACTTGTGTTAGTTTCACGTGCACGTAGGATAAACCAAATATCTAATACACGTAATAATATCAAGTAGTACTAGTGGATTAGAATTTTTTAAGAGAAAAATTAATTATACGAAGGTAAGTAGCAAAAAACGTTGTAGTAATTGATCAATTAGTAATCCATGAACTTAGTAGTGGGATGTAATTGTAAACTGTAACACCCCAATATTACCCAAAGTTTTATATGCAAAAATCAGAGTAATTTAAAATTTCATAAATTAATTACTGAGGCGTCACACCTTCAAAACTAAGTCACTTTAAACAAATTGCTTTAAAGTATTAATCTCGGATATATAGCATCATCGGAAATCCTAAATTGATTCATAACAATCAAAACATCTTCTTTATTAACCTTCCTCATGAAAATCATGTTTTCATAAAGTACGATTCTTCTTTACAAAAGGAAAACAACAAAAGAACAACAACAATGACAACATAAATATTCCCCCTGAGTGCTACGTATCAGAGCGACACCGACTCAACCAATAGCAGCTATAATCTCCGTCTTCATAACCTGCACGTTACCAATATAAAGGTAACGGCAAAACAAGTAAAGGGTGAGATAATCCAAAACATATAATTAAAGGCATGATAAAATATATATACATATATTTGGAATCATAAGGGATATAAGTTAATGAGTACATTCCAACACATCTCCAAAACTCACTTACCCTTAACGTCATTTTAAAGTGTATAATCTACACTTAATCGCCTTAGCCTCATCGGCACAAATCATCACAACAACACATAAACCTCCGTCACCACGAAATCGTCACAAGCTAATACATCACTAATTAACACGGCAATCATAAACAACAACATGAAACAATAACGTTAAACAATACTAATAACGTAAGCAACATAAACAAAATCATCACAAATTGGCTAAAGCCCATCGTCGCTTTTGGCATAAAGCCCATCATCACAAACATCATCACATCCTATTTGCATTAAGCATTTCATCAAGTTAAATCATCGCAAAACTCATCATTTATATTCATCGCATAGTTATCATGAAATTATAAATTCATATTCATTTCATGTTCATCATAAAGATCATCACCAAACAAAGCATCATATATCATCGCAATTCAACATCATTCATCAATTAAAACCCAACGCCAAACAACTCAAACATAAACATAACCGACTCCATGAGACACGACTATGTTATGCATGTGGTACCCGTCGCTTTGTCCATAATTAGGAACACTTGGCATAAAAGCCTCGTCGCTTGGCATAAAAGCCTCATCACTTGGCATAAAAACCCGCGTCGCGTATGCAATGTATGTGACTCGATAATAAAGACCACACAACAACACATCATCATCGCTCATCAAAATTGACATAAAGTCCACATCACCATATTTATTCACATCAAATAAACATGTCATCGCATCACATAAACAACAAGTATTCATACCTAAATACACCGTCAATCAGCACATGATAACAGCAAGTCATGACATATAACGTTAATTACAACACACGAAATTAACTTACAGCAAGTATACAGAACGGATAAATACGAATTTCTACGAATCCCTACATACGGAAATCAAATCAATCCTTCAGGATCTCAACTAATGGTTTTAAAAATATTATCAACAGATAGTACTCGTTCTAAGCTTTCCAACGATACCAACTGATCAGTGGTTTTTACACGGTTATTAGCATTGAATTTCGTTATTGTTTCTTTTATTTGTCTAATGTTATATGTCATTTTACCGCATTTTACGCTTTGGTTATGTGTTTGAGTGTTTTCAGGGTCCGAAGAATAAAATGAGACAAATCGGGACAAAAGAAGTGAAAAAAAGATTAGAATATGGGAGGTTACAAATACATCAACACGGCCCGTGTCGAAAAGCCACTAGAAAATGCAAAAACACCAAAGTCAATGACTCAACACGGGCACCCGTGTTAATCAACACGGCCCATGTTGATTGACCTGGCAGCAAATACTCCTTATTCAAGAGGTCAACACGGGCACCCGTGTTAATCAACACGGCCCGTGTTGATGGACGCGTGTGAAAACTTCACTTTTACCATTCCCATTAATTCTAATCATCATCAACCTCATAAACCCTACACCTAATTCAACTTTTCTAAACATTTTCAATAATCAACCAACCAAACCTTATAAACCATCTATCAATTTTACCCCAATCAAAACTACAACCACCAAACGCTAACTATATGAGATAGAAATCAAACCCCTTACCTCTAGCTTGGATGATTCTACAAGACTCCATCTTCAAGCTCTTGCTCTCGTCTTGTTCTTCTCTAGCTCTTCTTCTCCCAAAACCCTTTCTTTTCTCTCCATGCCTCTATGTTTGCTTGGTGTAGGAAATGAAAGGAAAAGGGAAAGAAAATGGTTTTATAACTTATGTTTTCTTACTAGCTAGGGGTGTACACCCAATCCTCACTAATTGCTCCGCACACCCCTAACTTAATTATTAATTAACACCTGATAATATCCAATAATATTATTTACTCAATTAATTAAAATAATTTCGGGGAATTAAATATCAGATCCGAATAATATTTTACCGAACCGAACGGAATAAAAACCGGACCGAACAAAACGTCGCGAAATATATCAATAGATATATCAATTAATATAAATATTCTCGTCGCAAAATAAATATCGATCGGTATTTCGAAAATATTAATATAATATAATATTAATTAAAACAGGGCGTTACATAAACCATCACAAAAATTAATAGTATATTAATAAATGAATAGCAGAAACAATAGAAATCGTGTAATAGAGAGTTAGTTGCAGTATTAGATGATATAAAAAGGCAGAAAAATACTAGTAGCGTTAGTAGATAACTATATGGAATTGTCGTGATTAAGTTGTTGGTGATAATTGTTTTTGTTGTTATTATAATGCTCTACACTTCTATATATGTATATATATATATATATAAATATATATATATGTATATATATATATATATGTATATGTTGTTTTGTGGTTGTTATTAATGTGTTGCAAAGGTGGTGAGTTTGGTTGTGTTTGTAACGCCCGTTTTTACTAATAATATATTATATTAATATTTTCGAATTACCGATCGATAATTATTTTTCAATGAGAATATTTATATTAATTAATATATCTATTAATTTATCTAGCGACGTTCCGTTCGGTCTGGTAAAAATATTATTCGGATCCGATATTTTAATTCCCCAGAATTATTTTAATTGATTGAATTAATTGAATTGATGATATAATTAGTAAGTTGGGGGGTGTGGGAAAATATTTTTGAGGTTTGGGTTTTCACCCTTGGCTTACTAGTAGAAATACCATTATAAAACCTTTCTCCTCATTTTCCTTCCATTCTTACATATCAAAACCAAACATAGAAATTGTGATGGCTAGTAAGAAAACAACTTTATAAAACCCTTTTTCCTTTGTTTTCTTCCCATTTTTTCCTACACTACCAAAAATAGAAACATAGAGGAAAGAAGAGGGTTTTGGCATGAGAAGAACAAGAGGAGAAGATGAGGATGATCATGAGCAAAAGCTTGAGGTTGAGTTGTAAGAATCATCTTGGATCATCCAATATCTTGAGGTAAGGGGTTTGATTTTCCACTTCCTATAGTTAGGGTTTTGATGCATATATTGTGATTTTGTGATGAAATTGGTGTTGTGGTTGTGTGTTGGGTGTTTGATGGTTTAATTCCCACTTCATATTGTTAGGGTTTGGTGGGTTTAGTTTGAATTGAGGAAAAATTGATAGTAGAGTTTTATGATTTTGTTGGTTGATTGTTGTGATAGTTTGGAGAAGTTGGATGAAGAGTAGAGATTGTAGATGTATTGTTGTTAGTGTTGTGGTATTTGGAAAAATAGAAATGAAAATAGAAGTGAAAATGGAAATGAAAAACTACCTGTAAGAAAAACTAGAAAACAAGAAAATATAAAACTATATAGAAATGGCAATGGAAATAGAAAGAAGTTATAAAGTAAAATAAGTATGAAAAAATGAAACTGGGAATGAAATTATGCAGGGAATTGAAATTGGGAATGAAACTACATGAAACTGGGAATGAAAAATAAGTAAAATAATTTCCCTGTAACTTGTAAATGGTTTCTGTTTTATTTTATAATCCCAATTACACCTAGTAATATTTGGTAACCATAAAATATAATTAGGGGATAAGAAAGCCGATTAAATTTAGAACCCGATTATGTTCCGATTTTCTGTCTGTTTTCGGTAAATTTGGCGACGGAGCAAGTTGCTCCGAATTCAACGAAAATTGACGTGCTAGCTAAGTTTGACGTGTAGAACGTAGTGGTGAGGTTAGTTTTTGGAAATTACGAGTTTTTACGAGATGACCCGAAATAGGCCAATTTATGGTAAAATTGAATCGAACGGTGTTTTAGTAGATTTAAGGCACGTATGGGTAATCCGACTTCGACGTTGACAATTATGATTAATACCGGTTATTAGGAATGGCTTTCACGACGATTATAGGTGTTTGACTATTTTTCCGTTTTCGGAATTTAGTGAATTAATTGATAACGATGCGGTGTTAAAAAACGTAAGTTTTGCGACGGTGTAGTTATTAAAGAATACTTGTTGTTATGCAATGTGATGATTAAATTGAGGTGGTTAATAAATGCTTCCGATTTGTGAATGCATGACTTTTGATGAATTTATTAGTGATGTTTGCATAATGCAATTATGATGCGACGATATATTTATCTTGTTTTGGATAAATTATGGCGATGTGGGCTTTATGCCAATTTGGATGAGCGAAGATGTTGTTTTTGCGTTGTGTTGTTTTATTGTCGGAGTCACATACATTTCATAAGCGAAGAGGGCTTTTATGCCAAAGCGATGATGGCTTTTATGCCGAGCGAAGATCGGCTTTATTCCAAGTGTCCCTAATTACGGACAAAGCGATGGGTACCACATGCATAACATAGTCGTGTCTCATGGAGTCGGTTATGTTTATGTTTGAGTTGTTTGGCGTTGGGTTTTTGTCGATTGATGAATGATATTAAATTGCGATGATATATGATGCGAAGATGTTTGTGATGATATTGTGATGATGGGCTTTATGCAAAAAGCGAAGATGGGCTTTATGCCAAAAGCGATGATGGGCTTAGCCAATTTGTGATGATTTGTTTATATTGCTTATATTATTAGCATTATTTAATGTTGATTGGTTGATGTTGTTGTTTAAGACTGTCGTGTTAATTAGTGGCGTATAGCTTGTGATGATTTCGTAGTGATGAAAGTTTAGGTGTTGTTGCGATGAAGTATGTCGATGAGGTTATGACGATATAGTGTAGATTATACACATTAGAATGACGATCGAAGTAAGTGAGGTTTGGATATGTGTTGGAATGCACTTATTAACTTATATCCTTTATAATTCTGAAACTATATATATATTTATCATGCCTTAATTATATGTTTTGGAGTATCTCACCCTTTACTTGTTTCGCCGTTACCTATATATTGGTAACGTGCAGGTTTTGAAGACGGAGTCCATAGCTGCTGTTAGTCGAGTCGGTGTCGCTCTGATACGTAGCACTCGGGGGGGAAATTATTTATGTCGTCTTGTTGTTATTGTTTTATTATTATTCCCTTTGTGAATAAGAAACATAATTTATAAAAACATGATTTTGATGAGGAAGTTTAATAAAGGAGATGTTTTGACTTCTATGAATCAATTTATGTTTTCCTGCGATGCTATGCATCCGAAATTTATACTTTAAAGTAAACCATTTTAAAGTGAGTTGTTTTTGATGATGTAACGCCTCATTAATTAATTTATGAAATTTTAAAATTACTCTAATTTTTGCATATTAAACTTTGGGTAGATTTGGGGTGTTACAGTGTTGACTCTATTTACCGGCAAAATAAGTTGTTGGCATATGGCCAAAGTTGAAATGTTGATAAGTTGTTGTTGAAATTTGGTATTATTGTTGCGGTTGAGGTTCATACATTTGTTGCATCCATATCATATTTAAGTTGGGAGTTTATGCTTTGTAAGATGGCCTGAATTAGTAAATATTAAGTTCAAGGCTTATGCCTTGTTGATGCCTCTATTAATTGGCGATTACTGAGTTGGAAGTTTTGATCCATTTCTAAATTGGCAGTTTTGCTCCATTGGTACCACATGCATGTGCATAGTATCGAATCGCATTTCATGTTGCATCTCGAGTTGTTGTAATGATGAATAAGTTGTTGTATTTGTTGTTGTTTTGGAAGTTATGAAGCGATGATATTGTATAACCTGATTATACTATAGTGTTTATCATACATTCGATTATATTGTTTGATATCTCACCCCTTTTGTTTGAATTTTACCCTATATTGGTTACATGCAGGTAATCCACGGTGAAGGTTGTCTACATTCATTAGTTCGAGTCGGTGTCGTCGCTCTGATGCATAACAATTGGGGGATGAATGCTTTGTGATTTTGTTGTTGTTATTATTTCGGTTGATGAATGTTTTAAGTTTATTTCACCAAAGTACTTTAATGATTTTGAAGTTGGTTTCGTCTGATTAAAGATGTTATGTCAATTTGAATTGAATATTAAGATTTCGTTGCGTAGTTATGAAAGTTGTTTTATTTTCAAAGATTAAAATTATGTTGCTAATGGTTCATCCGAGTTTCAGTGTTATGTATGAAGGATGAAAAACAAAAGAAAGGGGGTTTGAATTGGGTTTTTAAAATTAAAAACAATAAGACACAGATATTTTTATCCTGGTTCGTTTGAACTCAAACTACTCTAGTCCACCCGTCTAGGTGGTTTACCACTCTCAACGAGGTCTTAATCCACTAATCAAAACTTGATTACAATCACGATGACAACTGTGAACGTCTTCTTGAGATCTAACCACAACTTGGTTTCTCAAGGTAACAATCAATTTACAGAGAAAATAATGTGTTTAACAATGCTTCTAACAAACTATAACACAACTGTGATGTATACACTATATTTACACATAAATCATAAAACAACTTTGAAGAAAATACGATGAGATCTTTTGAGTTGTTTTTGAGAGAGAGATTCGGCAGCTCAAACTTGTTGATGATTTCTCTTTAAATAGGCGTAGCTTTTTGAACCGTTGGAAGAAATCACAAAATGGTTATGGAAGGTGTTGATAAATGCCTTGAATGCACTTTCCATAAAAACAAATCTTGTCTGTAGGCAACCGTTACTTTTAGATTTACTTATAAGAATGAGTAATGCATCAGAATCAGAGGATACATAGCAGCTTGAAGCGAATATGAGATATCAAAGTTTTTTCCTTGCAGCTTGGTGATATTAGAAGTTCAGCTTGAGTAGAACTTCTCTTATGAGCGTGATAATGAGATAATGTTGTTTGCTTCTAACGAGATTTTCTCAAGGCGTAGATTCTCGTCTTACATCAGAACTTTTTCTATGTAAATATTAATAGATCAGAATCAGAACAAAGTTATCATTGAAAAATATTTTTTCTCATCAAAACTCTCAAAAAGGATGTAGAATCAAACTATGTTCTAACAATCTCCCCTTCTTGATGATGAAAAAACATAAATGTTTTGAGAGGTAGAGTCTCCCCTTGAGTTGAATACTCAGATAAAATTTAAAGAGTATATTACTTCCCTGACTTGAGCTTTAACTTATCAGATTTTAATCGATCAGATCTTGTGCTTGATGATTCTGATTAACCAACTTTTCTTGGAAAAATTATCAAACAATAATGATATAGAGTTTTGTGAAAAATGTTTGAGGTTGGTCTGGTTAGTGTTATGTTCAAAATATCTTACTTTCTCCCCCTTTTAGTCATGAATGAAAAAGTAAAAATAGTAATGCAGAAGAGAAAATGATTTCATTCACGGATCAAAATGAGTACAGAAAAAAAAAATGCAGAGAATGAAAATTTGAAGAAAATAAAAGGGAATCAAATTCTAAGAAGGAGGATGAAGTCTTGAGAACAATACCTCAAGAAGCCCTTTGATTTTAGTAGTGGATTCTTGTTCTTTGCCCATCATCTCTTTGATTTCTTTGTTTGTTTCATCTTGCTTGTCCAACCTTTTTCTAATCTCTTCATTCTCCTTCTTCAAAACTTCCAGAGTTTGAAGAACTAAAGAGAACGGAGTAGCCTCCTTTTCAACACTAGCAATGGTCTCAACAGAAGGAGTTTCATAGGATTCCGCAACAAATTTTCCTTTATCTTAGAATACAACAAGAGGACGAGGCTCAGAAGATGGTTTCTGAAGTTCTGCTGCTTTTGGAGATTCCCAGGGAGCGTTGTCTAAGTATAGAGGATTTGTTTCCCTTAAACGAGTAATTTTTTCCTCTAACAACTTTAGCTGTTGACATAAATTCTGCTGAGCAATTCCATAGCAGAGTTCCTTTTTCTTCAGAGCTTCAGACAAAAACCATTTTTTGAACTGAGTCCAAAGGTAGTTAGAAGTTGCTGGATTCAAACTTTCCAAGAAAGCTTCCTTTAGAGTGTTAACCTAAGCAAGCATTTCTGTTTCAAAAATGAATAAAGATTCACCAACATCTGATTTAGAGAGTTCTGGTTTTGGTTTGGGAATGGCTGTTTTGTGAGAGACATAGGAAATAAATTCTCAAGCATTTATATCAATGAAAGTTTTGAGGGGATCCTCTATTGGTGTTGTAGGAGATGGGGAGTCAGCAATGATGATGGGAGAGTTGGGAGAGTTTTGTGGAGTTGAGTCATATGGAGATGGGAGATCTGGAAAAGTGAGAGATGATGATGATGATGGAATAGTGAAGGTATTTTGTGGTTGAGAGGACTTGAGAGGGCAAGTGATTTCGAGAATGATGGGTGTTGTTTATGGTGTTGGTTCAGAGGACACATTTGGATTATCTGGCTGGGGAGCAGAAAGTGGTTGTTCAGAAATTAATGATGGATTTTCTATTGGAGTGGGTTAGAGAGAAAATTCACAGGTATCAAAGTCAGATATATCTTGGGCAAGTTCTGGTTGAGGTTGAGTGGAGGGATCAATTTGAGGAACGGAGGTGTCAATTTCTAGGACAAAATCTTCTAGAGTTTGTGGAGAATTTTATGGTATAGTATTTTTGGGGGGAGAAGATGGAGTAGATGTTGATAGCAATATTGATTCAATAACATAAACAAAAGATGAATTACATTTCTTCTTAACAGCTTTTGGATTTCTCTAAGAGGTGCCTTCATCAGCAGATTTTCTCTTCTTGATTTTCCAATGCCAACATCTGGAGGTTGTTGGTGAATATCTTGAAGACTGACTTCAGGAATGGCACCATTAGCTTTGAGGCTTCTAGATATCTGACCATGATTTATGGAGAAGCATCTAACTCTGAGACGAGAGTAAAATCTTCCAACAGGACTGGTTGTACCCCAATTTTCCCACCTAATATTCTCTAATACTTCATACCATTGCATTGCACAAAGATCACAAATATTCTCTCCCTCTTTTTTTCCTATCTTTGGGTTTTCCCTTATGATATCAACAAGCACCTTTTGGATGTGTTTATTTCTTGTGTGTGATGATTGATACTTGGCTAACAATGATGTACGCACACTTTTCTCTCTAAATGTTGTAGGTGAATAGTGCACAAGTTTCTTATTCATGGAGTCAATAGGTTCATTTGCTTATTTCCATGCCTTCTCTCCTCAATTATAAAGATTTTGAAATTATTATATCTCATTGAAGACTTCTCTTGTCATCAACTATGGCCTCTTGTCTTGAGCATATGCTTCATGCTTGAAGGAGATCATCAAATTTGAAGAATTATCCATGTTGTGACCATCTATCTTGAAATTAGGCTTTTGGACTTCTAAGGACCATATCTTGGTATTTGTATGAAGTTTGTGGATGATTTCGAAGTCATTTTATTCTTAAAAGGACTTCTAATATGAATTTGCTTTGATCCCAGGAGTTTAATTGATAAGAAGATTGTTTTGGAGGTCTATGATTGCGATTTTTCTAGATTTATACTTCATCCATCTTATATGACTTCAAAGGATCATAACTTGATCATCCCTTGTCTCCTTGAGCTCATTCCTCATTCATAATGAACCTAAGGATGTCCAATACAACTTAGTTCAATTGGTTGGAGGAGAAAATGCATGGAAATTTTCCTAAGAGGTCAAAAGATTACAAGTCCTTGATGAATTTATCAATTTTGATCCATCAACTTCAAGAGATCATATCTTAATCATCATTTATCATCTTGAGGTCATTAGTTTTGCACAACAATATTGAATATATGAAATTTATCTCCATTTATGTTTCAAGGATTAAAAGTGTTTGGAAGTTGCTCGAAGAAGTAAAAAGATTATAGGTCATTTCACAAATTTTCCTCAACTTCACAAGGCCATAACTTTCTCAAATTTTGGAGTTTTTGGATGTTTCTTTTTGAAAAATTCCATTCAAGAGGTCTACTTCATGTCACCTTTGAAAATCAAAAGCAAATTTTGAGTGGATGGCCATGCTTGGATTGAAAAGATTATAAGTCACTTTTTGTGAAAGACTTAGAATTTTTTCTAAGTGTAGAAAGTCAGATGTTTTCTCACGATTTCAAAGGAGCATAAGTTGTAGCTCAAGATGCCAAATGCTACCTGAAATACGGTGGGAGAACTGACTTTGGATTGTTTTGCTTTTGATCGCAAATGTTGCGGATAGCAAGAGTCACCACCGACTTTTCTTTTATCCAATAAAGGGAAGGTGAAAAGAACAGGAAAAGACCTTCGTTAGATTCAGAGTAAGGGAGAAGGTTTTGAAAAGGGAAGGTATTAGCACCCTTTCCATCCGTACTTATCTTTGGGCTCTTAGTTGCTTTAGCTCACTTTAAAATTTGCTTTCTCTGTATGTGTTTGCAAAGATTTTAAAAAAGGCATTTCGCTTTGACTTCGTAATGATTCACGCTGGAATGTATACGAAGTGTTCGGAAATGTTTCGTTTTTTGAAAAGTGTTTTAACTTTCTAAAAGTGTGAGGTGTGAAAAGATGTTTTGATGGAGCAAGCAACTAAAAGTATTATTACCTACTCAGAGCGGTAGTTTCTGTGTTATTTTACTTTCCTTTAGAATAGCGCTACCCATACCATTATTTGGTAGGTAACCCTATTCGTTGGATGTAAAGTGACATTCGAAAGGGACATCGGATGGTCATACAATGCAACTTGTAGGAGTATCCTAGCACATTTGAAGGGACGATCATCACTTTTTCGTAGGAAAGAATCGAGGGACTAGATCATGTATTCGTAGGAAACATCGAGGGACTATGATCTTTGTATCGAAGGGACTATGATGATATGTTTGTAGGCAACGGTGCTAGGATACCGCTACGTTCGAGGGACTTGACCATGTATTCGAAAGGCAACGAGAGAGAATACCCTAGGGGGTGCACGTGTGAAGAAAGTGTGTCAAATTCAGATATTTTATCTTGAGATTTAAAAGTGATCTACGTTTTTTTTTATCTTGCCATACACGCTTAGTTACTAGCAGTTTATATGAGTGTGGAAAGTAAATTGTGGAAAGTAAAGTGCGGTAAGTAAATCCTACGCTATTACATGGCTTTGGGGAAGTTACATAATATAGGAGTGCGGAAAGTAAATCCTAATTAAAACTATTACATCCCATGAGCAGTTACATAATATTGGAAAAAATGCGAGAAAATAAATAACGGAATAGAAAACTAATCCTAATATTTTTGGATATTTGAAATGTGAGAAATAATCCTAAGTCTAATTGATTTTAATTAATTTTAGAGAAAATATTAGTTAACACTAATCCTAAATTAATTAATTAAATAATATGAGAAAAGATTAGTGAAAATTAACTAATTAATCCTAATTATTTAACCTAATTACTAATTAAATTGATTAATTATTAAATTAGAAAAAATAATAAAATATGAAAAAAAAGATGAAAATAATGCAAAAGTGCTTCTGGAGGAAGCCATCCCAGAAGCTGGAATTTCTAGGAGATTTCTGGCTGGAGGTACCCAAAAGTTGAAACTTCGGGGTTTACCTTGGAGGTGTCAGTGGACTTTCTGGGGCTTTTCGCTTGGGCGCCAGTAAGCAACAGGGCTTTCAATGAAGATCGCCCTGGCGGAGCTTCTTGGGCGTGGCGTGTGGTAATGGGGTCCAGAGGCTGGAGCTTCTGGGCGTATTGCCTCTGAAGGGGTCCAGAAGCTGGAGCTTCTGGACATTGTGTCTTCTGGAAAGCTGAAATATCAAAATGTTAAGTAAAAAGACAGGGTTCGAACCCATGTCCCCTTGAACAAACACGCGCTGCCTTGCCATCTGAGCTGAGTGGACTATCTGTTAACAACATGAAAAAAAAAAGAATACAAAGGGAAAGGGTTTCTGGGAACCATTGGACCAGAAAGCGCGCGCAGGAGGTCATCTTCTCCATTCAAATATTCAAACCTATAGCCACGGTTTCTGCTTCTGTAGCTATAGGACCTGCATATTCATAACTCAAGCAATATGCAATATAAATTAAATGTAAGGCCATGGATCGATTGCAAATTGTCCCCTGAACATGAATATGTCCTTAGATTGGTCCAATTTTTCTTATTCTGGGAATCCCTAATTCGAGCTTAAGAACCCTAACATTGGTGAAACTTGGTTCTTGCATCAAAACTCAAATCAAACCATCCAGATAGCTTGAAAACATCATTCTAAACACAAACAAACAATCAAAACAGATTAAATATGCATGTATGATTAAAATCTATTTTGAAATAAGAGTGTGCAAACCGTGATGGTGAATTCATGTTTCTGGACGTCTGGCTGCGTGGGAATGGTCTGGTTAGCTTCAGAAAACACCAAGGAATTGATTGGCAACCTTTGTTTGACTTGAATCGATCCACAACTATGGCTGCTAGTTTCTTGGAACACACGGTTTTTTGAAGCTTGCTAGGGTTCCTTTTGGTCAGAATTTCGTCCTATGTGCATGTAGTATCATCATGTATTTATATTGTAATGAATTAGGTCAAGTATTGTAAGAAAAAATCAAGTCAATCAATGATAAATTATTTGATTTGGAATCAAACCAAATATTTCCTTTTTGAGCCAATTTCAATCAAATCAAATTACCAATCATGATTATTTCGAAATAATCAGATTAAATGGCTTGCTTGGACCTCAAGGATGAGAGAAAATCCATCTTGCAATTAATTCTTGATTTTCTATCTTTATTTTAATTAAATTGGTTTTAAATAATTAAAAATCCAAAATAAATAAAAAATAAAAGATAAATTTGTGGCCTTGGGCTTGGAGGTTCCAATTCAGCTAAGGAACATGTTTGAACCATGAAAAGTTAGGCCCATTTGGAAAGTTTTTGATTTTCTCAAGTATTTCTCTTTGTGCACTTCCTCAAAACTGCTTAACTTGCACAAGGTGTATGTTTCTCAATTTTTAACATTTTCGGGTGTCCTTTGGCTTTTTGGGAAACTCAAGATGTCTTCTAAACAGCCCTTTTGGTTTCATCTTCATTGATGTTTCCATGCTCATGAACACTTCTTTGCAAAAAGTTGACTTTTTGTTGACTTTTAAAAAGGACCTGTAATGTTTTGATCCATAACTTCCAAATGAAACATTTTCTTCCTATGCTTGAGAGACATGAAGTGTTAGAGAATTGAATTCTCTTCATAATGAGTTGTGGTGGAAAATTTTTTGATGAAGTATGTGAAAGTTATGTTTGGTCAAAGTTCTGTTGACTTTTGTTTGAGAAAGCCTAATTTAGAAATTTTGACTTTTGATCAACTCTTGACTTTTCTTGATGAATCATGGTCAACCCTTGATCAAATAATGAATATTACCTCAAAATATTGGTGTTGACCAAAAATTATGAAGTTTGACTGTATGTTGACCACAGTTGACTTTTTTGTCCAATACAACTGATTTTCAACCATCTAAGCAATTGTATGAACAAACTTGACTTGTAAGGCTTGGAACTTGACATGGAGATTCTTTGAAGCATATAATGAGGCATGATGACCACTTGAAATGTTGGAAGTCCAACTTGACTTGAGAATCGCAAAACCCTAGTTTGGGTTGATTGCTTAGGAGAGGGTTTGTCTAGTCGACCCTTGTGAAATCCTTGAGTATGGACATGTGAAATGTATTGAGATGTGGGAGGGCAAATTTTGGGGTATAACACTACCTTTCCAAGTGAATTGCAAAGTATGCAACCTCGGCTTTCCAAGGAGTCCAAGATTGCATCATAAAGGTCCTTGAGCAATGAGCTATACATGTTTGAAGGAAGCTCGATGACATCAAAATTTTGCTTCGGATCAGAAAATGATCACAAGTAAACTTCGATTACAAGGCGAATTACTCAAATTTTAAATGCTAAAATTGTTTAACTAATTACATAGATGCATTTTGATGCAAATTTCACTTGAATAAAGTCCAATTAAATAACCTAATTTCAAATTTTATTTCATTCATTATTTAAGTTACTTTTGATTCTTTTTTTACTTTGCTGGTTTTGAACTTAGTTGGAGTCATAGACTTTCTCAACGTCAATGGAGTTTGGGTGTTGATAGGTCTCTTGACCAAATCCACCAAGAAAGTTGGTTGATTTTGATGAAGCGAGACCGAATAAATTCATCTGATGCATTGATGGTTTTGTGACATATCCCAACCCTCTTCTTCTTCCCCATTCTTTTTCTTTTTTTTCCTGAATTGGAAAATGATCAATTGGTGGCATAAACTTCAAAGTTTAAATAAAAGCCCCAAAAGATGACTTGAGCTTTGATTTTTGTTCAACACCTGTGGCGCTTGTCGTGTAGTCTCTATGATTTTTAATCAAGCTTCTGACAAGTTTCCACTAACCTTGTCCATCTGAAATTCTCAATCATCTTTGATCAAGTGATGTGATAATTCCAAACTCGGTGATATACTTGACAAAAAGCATTTAAAAGTTGTTGTGTGGTCGCGTTGATTTAAATCAAGCTCTGGCAAGTCTTCATGTGCAAGTTTCCAGATGGTTATGTTGTTGACGACTAATTACTAACAATTTGATGATATACTTGACAAGTTTCAAGATGGTCATCTTGATAACCTTTATTAATTGCCTTTCATTTTATGCACTTTACTATCTGCTTTTATTTTTGTGCTCTTTACTTTTATGCACTTTAGTTTTAGCATTTACATTTCATGTCATTTTTTCTTCTTTGCTCACTTGAGCATTTTATATTTCTAGTTATTTTGCATTTGCTCGCTTGAGCTTTATTTTTCTTTTTTCCAAGATACCTAATAATTCAACTCAAACATTAAAAAACTTTTAATTGGACTTAGTTAATATCTTTATGCTCGGAGTTCGATCTTTGGACTTAGGATTAGGGCCCTTACCTCAACTTTGATATTTTTTGTGCCCTTGGTGTTATTTTGTCTTGCTTGGTTATCATCTTTGTATGTAGGTTATTCCGTTATACTCGATTAAGAGTGGATGTCATTCAAATACAGTCGTTACTCTGCCCGTTTCTTTTCTTGAAATATGAATCCATCCGAGGCATTGATTTATCTGAAGCTTGGATTTTTTTGTCTGGATATTTGTTTCTTATGTGGTAATCCAAAGGATGGGATATGGTATTGTCTCTTGATGTCAAGTACTAGTTTTCTCACCCGGTTAGATATTTCTTTACCCTTACCTTTAACTTTATGCACTAAGGTTAGCCTCTTCATCTCCTCTCATATTCTTTAATTTTCAAAATCTTCCCTCTTTTTCAAAGGATTCTTGTTTTCAAAACTCGAACCGCTTTCATAAAAAACATGGATTTAGGTCCATGTATTTTTCAAACTTCTTTCTTATTAATAAACTTTCTATTCATTTAATAAGACTTTGACTTTTCTTTTGTTAAGAGTAAAAAATACCTAACCTCATTCAAATTTTTTGAAACCTTTGTGGTTCTTC
This sequence comes from Vicia sativa, assembly GCA_021764765.1. NCBI lineage: Eukaryota > Viridiplantae > Streptophyta > Magnoliopsida > Fabales > Fabaceae > Vicia > Vicia sativa. The sequence continues at coordinate 73,196,248 of CM038794.1, read as the reverse complement.
TAAACAAACATTTTCTTAATAGCAACCAACACACCGTTTTAATGTTTTTTACCCGAACTACATTGGGTTTTGATTTCAACATTGTTCATTGTTGGTATGTAGGCCTGGAACTCATTGGAAATTCTATCAAACCAAACAATGTAAAAAAAAAACATTTATTTTCTCACCCCCACCATCCATTTTGTACATATACTCTTTTTTAGCACACATATACAAATTTTCAAAAAAAAAGGTTCCTACGGAGTACTGTAGATGCTTTGGGTGCCTAACACCTTTCATTTTCATAACTACCCCCGGTCCCAGATCTCTGATCTTTTTTTAGGATTTTATTCGCTCTTTTTCCTAGTCCTTTGGATAAAATAAAAGCGCGGTGGCGACTCTTTTTTTTATTTTTTGAGTTAAGTCAATTCAATGGCTTATACTCTTAAGATGGAAATAGTTTCTTTGACCTTGGCAGAGAGTTTCTTCTTGAGGAGTCAATTGTAACACCCCGTCTAATTTCCCTGCGATTTATATAATTAATCAGAGTTTTAACATAACGAAAGGGCCTCACAATTTAAAAATTCAAAAATAACAAACCAACGATCATGCTTTTACTGAAGAACTTACTAAATGTAATTTAACCCATGATTATGTTTTACACAGCGGAAAGATAACATAAAATTCCTGAAAAATTCAATCAATAGTTATTCTCAACACAACTCAACAGAAACAAGTTTAAATCCATAAAATTCCAAAACCATCGTTCCCCAGTGTTACAACTACCAGAGCATGACACTGACACGCAAACTATCTAAATAGCACAGCTCTATAAGCTGTCCTCACCAATTCCCGAGTAGCTATTCACTTTAATCTGAAATCATTAAAGTAAGGGTGAGATTTCATCAAGATTAAAATGCATTATACATTTCTTTAAAACAATAAAACAATCAATACATTATTCCACCCTTATTAGCATGACCAGATTAACAATCCACAACTTCATTCCATACAATTCATTATGCACATAACAACAATCAATGGAATTATAACACTGGAAACCATCCTAACATGTTATAATTACATATGCAAAGCAGACTCAATGCATGTGGTACCAAACGTGAACCAAGTCCACACCTTGTTCCACTTACACCTCGGAAAACAGCGTCAATCAACGATTCGCCCATACACCACTGGGTCAATAATCTAGCCTTACCACCACTATCCATTGGGTACGGTTATTGGCCCTGCAAGTTCAATTCCACACAATGGGAATGAACCATTACCAAAATGCTTATGCATGCACATCAGAAGCATGGAACAATTCAAGCACGGAATATAATCACACAACATTATTCCAATTAACAACAACAACACATGATAATAGTAAATCATGAACATATAACGTTAATTACAACACATGGAATTAACATACAACACATATACACAACGAATGTTTCACGAATCACAACGAATTCTTATTACGGAAACCATATTAATTCTTCAAGATCACAATTACAGGTTTTGAAAATGTTTTTATTAGGTAGTACTCGTTCTAAGATTTCCAACGATACCAACTATGCCTAAATCGGAGTTACAGTCGAAAAGATATGACTAAAACCGTTTTCAGAAAATCATGTTCTGTCCCAGTACAGTATGTATCGACACAAAACCTCATGTGTCAAAACATAACTTGCTTGCGTCGACTCATAGGTCGTATGCATCGATGCATACAGTTAAAAATTCTGCATTTTTCAAAATTGGTTCAGTATGTGTCGATGCATAACACGTATGTGTCGATGCATAGGTTTGATTTTTGGCCTATGAGTCGATGCATGACTCTATGAGTCGATTCATGACTCTATGAGTCGATGCATAATTTTTCCAGGCTTATGGTTTTCCAAATTTTAACTGCTTCCATCGATTCATAGTTCCATGTCTCAACCCATACTGCTGTTTTTCATCAAAATATCAGTTTTTCTCCACTGTTGGCAATCCCACTCAATACCATTCATCCCCAAACTTTACAATACACCAGAACAGAACTTGTTAATACGTTTTTACATCTATTTGACCACAAAATCATGTTTTCCAATTAGCCTAGGATCATCTTACATAAATTCACCGTTCATAACAATCCCAATCAAGGTTTTACGTCGGATTATAACGTTAGGGCACAACCTAAAATCCTAATTTAAGATTCCCAACGGATTGAATTATTCTATTGATCATCAAAACCTATAAGGCGTAATAATCAGATCAAATCACCCCTTACCTCGCGATGAATCTTCGAATTCTGACGATTTCGCTTTTTCTCCTCTTTCTCTTCTCTTTTCCAGAAGTACGTAGAATGTAATCCTAATTCCTCTTCTCACTTTTTCCCTTTATTTATTCCTTTTTATTTTCCAAATAATAGAAATAAATAAATTAGATTAATTAGAGTCTTTTACTCTACACACCTCCCAATTCCTATTTACACCTCCAACACTCCATCTATTTAATTAATTAATTAAATCCATTAATTCAAAAATGCCAATAATTAAACCTTTAATTAAATTAATAATTAAATTTTTAATTATTTAATAATTGAATTATTTTGGGTGTCCCAACTCTCCCCTACTAAAAGTTCGGGATACGAGTCTTTCATCTGGCTCTCCAATTCCCAGGTGACATTTCCACCTGTTGGTCCTCCCTAAGCTACTTTCACCAGCGCTATCTCTTTACCTCATAACTGCTTCACCTTTCGATCCTCAATTCCCGTAGGTAATGCCTCAATAGTCAGATTATCTCGCACCTGTATATCATCTACCTGAATCTCATGAGACGGATCAGCAATGTACTTCCTCAACTGAGATACATGGAAGACATCATGCAAATTTGCAAGTGACGGCGGTAAGGCAATCTGATAAGCAACTCTTCCATCCTTCTTGGTAATCTGATACGGACCAATAAAGCGCGGATTCAACTTCTTTGACCTCAAAGCTTGACCAATACCAGTCATCGGAGTAACCCGCATAACCACATGATCTCCTTCACTAAACTCGAGATCCTTCCTCCTCTTATCATGATAACTCTTCTAGAGACTCTTAGAAGCTCTCATATTCTCCTGAATCATCTTGAACTTTTCAGAAGTCTGTTGGACAATCTCCGATTCAATCACAACACTTTCTCCAGATTCGTACCAACACAACGGTGTACGACACCTCCTACCATACAATGCCTCAATTGGAGCCATACCAATACTTGAATGAAAAATATTGTTGTAGGTAAACTCAATCAATGGTAAATAACTATCCCAAGCTCTTCCTTTTTCCAACACACAAGCTCGCAACAAATCCTCTAACGACTGAATCGTTATCTCCGTCTGACCATCTGTCTGTGGATGATATGCAGAACTCAACCTCAACTTAGTACCTAACACTTCTTGCAATCCCGTCCAGAAATTAGACGTAAACCTCATATCTCTATCCGACACAATACTAGAAGGAATACCATGCAAACTTACAATCTTCTCAGCATACAATTCTGCCAACCTCTCTATCAGGTAATCCATTCTTATCAAAATAAAGTGAGCAGACTTCATTAGTCGATCAACAATAACCCAAATAGAATCACAATTCTTCGTTGTCCTCGGCAAACCAGATACAAAATCCATAGAAATGCCATCCCATTTCCACTCTGGAACAAACAACAGCTCCATCAAACCTGACGATTTCTGATGTTCAATCTTTGACTTCTGACAAACCAAACAAGCATAAAGAAACTCAGCAATTTCCTTTTTCATTCCAGGCCACCAAAATAACTTTTTCAAGTCATGATACATCTTAGTAGCACCGGAATGAATACTCAATCCACTACGATGTCCTTCTTCAAAAATACTCCTCCTAAGTTTTGTAATATCCAGAACACACACCGTATCACCAAATCTCATAACCCCATTCTCGTCAATTCTGAATTCACCTCCTTGACCTTGGTTAATCAATGTCAACTTATCCACCAAACCAACATCAGACTTCTGCCCAGTTCGAATTTCCTCAAGAATACCACTAGTCAACTTCAACATGCCCAATTTAACACTATCAGAAGTAGTCTCACATACCAAACTCAAGTCTCCAAACTGCTCAACCAATTCCAATTCACGAACCATCAACGTAGACATATGCAAGGACTTCCTACTCAATGCATCTGCAACCACGTTTGCCTTACCTGGATGGTAATTCAAACAAAAATCATAATCTTTCAAAAATTCCAACCACATTCTCTGCCTCGTGTTTAGCTCTTTCTGATCGAAGAGATACTTCAGACTTTTATGATCGCTGTATACCTCAAATCGAGATCCATACAAATAATGCCTCCACAATTTCAGAACAAATACCACGGCTGCCAATTCCAAATCATGAGTCGGATAATTCCTTTCATGAACTTTCAATTGTCTCGAAGCATAAGCCACAACCTGCTTATCTTGCATCAAAACACCACCTAATCCCATCAATGACGCATCACAATACACAACCAAAGATTCTGTCGGATTTGGCAAGATTAGAATCAGAGCACTAGTCAACCTCTTCTTCAATTCTTGGAATCCTTTCTCACATTCAGAATCCCAAACAAACACTTGACCCTTTCTTGTCAACTTAGTCAACGGTAAAGCTAACTTCGAAAATCCTTCAATGAACTTCCTGTAGTAACCTGCAAGACCAAGAAAACTACGGATTTCAGAAGCATTCTTCGGCGCTTCCCACTGAGATACCGCTTCTACCTCCGTAGGATCAACAGCAATACCATTCTTGGAAATCACATGACGAAGAAAACTTACTTCACTTAACCAGAACTCACACTTGGACAACTTCACATACAGCTTCTTCTCTTTCAACAGTTCCGACACAACTCTAAGATGTTCTGCATGCTCTTCATCATTCTTCGAATAGATCAGAATGTCATCAATAAATACCACCACAAATTTATCAAGATACGGATGAAATATTCTGTTCATATACTCAATGAAAACACCAGGTGCATTAGTAACTCCAAACGGCATAACAGAATACTCATAATGTCCATACCTCGTTCTAAATGCAGTCTTCTGAATATCTTTCGTCTTCACACGAATCTGATGATATCCAGATCTCAAATCAATCTTGCTGAATACACAAGCTCCAACGGGTTGATCCATCAAATTATCAATCCTCGGCAATGGACACCGATTCTTGATCGTAACATTATTCAACTACCTGTAATCAACACACAGTCTCATTGAACACTCTTTCTTTTTAACCAACAACACAGAAGCACCCCACGGCGAAACACTAGGACGAATAAACTTCTTCTAAAGCAATTCCTCTAACTGCTTCTTCAACTCAGACAATTCATATGCCGACATGCGATAAGGCGCCATCGACACCGGTGTTATACCCCAAAATTTGCCCTCTTATTTCTCAAGACATTTAACATCTCCATACTCAAGGATTTCACAAGGGTTGATTAGACAAACCCTCTCCTAAGCAATCAACCCAAACAAGTGTTTTGGCCATTCTCAAATCAAGGAGGGTTTCTAACACTTCCAGTGGTCATCATGCCTCATCATATGCTTCAAAGAATCACCATGTCAAGTTTCAAGCCTTACAAGTCAAGTTTCCTCAAATAATTGCTCAGATGGTTGAAGATCAGTTGTATTAGACAAAAAAGTCAATTGTGGTCAACATACAGTCAAACTTCATATTTTTTGGTCAACATCAATATTTTGAAGTGATATTCATCATTTGATCAAGGGTTGATCATGATTCGTCAAGAATTGATCAAAAGTAAAAGTTTCTAAATTGGGCTTTCTCAGATAAAAGTCAACAGAACTTTGACGAGACATAACTTTCACATACTTTATCAAAAAAATTTCCACCACAGCTCATTCTGAAGAGAATTTTTCCTCCAGAAAATGCTTCATTTGGAAGTTATGGATCAAAATATTACAGGTCCTTTTAAAATTCAACAAAAAGTCAACTTTTTGTAAAGAAGTGTTCATGAGCACGGAAACTCCAATGAAGATGAAGACGAAAAGGCTGTTTAGAGGACATCTTGAGTTTTCTAAAAAGTCCAAGAAAACCAAAAAATGTTAAAAATTGAGCAAGATACACCTTGCACAAGTTGAGCATTTTTGAGGAGGTGCACAAAGAGAAATACTTGACAAAACAATTTTTTTTTGCAAATGGGCCTAACTTTTCTTGATTCAAACATGTTCCTTTGCTGAATTGGAACCTCCAACCCCAAGGCCACGAATTTATCTTTTATTTTTTATTTATTTTGAATTTTTAATCATTTAAAATCCAATTTAATTAAAATAAAAGATAGAAAATAAAAAATTAATTGCAAGGTGGATTTTTCTCTCATTCTTGAGATCCAAGCAAGCCATACAAGCTGTCAATTTCGAAATTTCATTGATCGGAAAAGGAATTGAATGAGATTTGATCAAAAAAGGAAATATTTGGTTTCATTCCAAATCAAATATTTTCTCATTGATTGGCATATAATTTCTTCATAATTCTTGACCTAATTCACTTTACTATAAGTACATGTTGCATCCACAAGCACAAGAGACGAAATTCTTGCCTCCAAGAACCCTAAAAAAGTTTCAAAAAACCATGTGATACAAGGAAGTGGCAGCCAGGTTTTTGGATCAATTTAAGCCAAACAAAGTGTTCCAACACATTCCTTGATCCTCTCTGAAGCTTTTCCAATCATTACCAGCCATCAAGAAGCCCAGAATCACGAAAACACGATTTCAGTTTGAACACTCTAACTCAAATTCGATTTTTGATTTTCATGCATATTTAACATGTTTTGATTGTTTGTTTGTGTTTAGAATGGAGTTTCGAAACTTTCTGCATAGGTTAATTGGAGTTTAGGCACAGGAATCATGACTTGCCATTGTTAGGGTTCATGAGCTCCAATTGGGGTTTTCTGGAATAGGAAAAATTGGACGAAACCAATGCTCCCAGCATGTTCAGTGGATCAAACCGAGTTGATCCATGTCCCCATAACAAATTTATGTTGCATATTTTTGGATTTTGATTTTTGCAGGTGTTATAGCTATGGACAATCCGATGTTTTAAGTTTGGTTTTCAGAAAATTGATTCCCTTATAATTATTTCGTGTCATATTATTAACAGCTAAACACTCCAGCTCAGTTGGTAAGCAATGCGCGCGTGTGAGGGAGAAGGCTGGGGTTCGATCCCTGGCTTTCTCAAATATTTTTTACACTTTGCAAAAAACTAACACTTTTTCTTATTTTCTTCATATTTTTCCCTTTAATTTAATTTCTTTTCAAACAATTTTCTAATGCATTAAAAAATCACCAAAAAATATTTTCTTTTTGCATTTAGGACAGAAAAATGTTTGTTTAATTTTTGACATAAAAATTAATATTTTTGCATGCATATTTTAATGAATTGTTAATTAACCATAAAATTGACTTTTAATTGCTTTTCCTTATTAAAATCAACCTAGCAAATTCCCAAAAAAATTGTTTATCATCTAATTAGGATTACTAACCTAAAACCCTTTTCCTAACCCGAAAATCTTTTTTTTACTAACACATTTTCTCTTATGCGAATTCTTTTCTTTTTCCGATTATTATGTATCTCCTTCCAGGTTGTAATAGTTAGGATTAATTTTCTCGCATTCGTTTTCCATATTATGTAACTGCTCATTGGATGTAATAGCTTAATTAGGATTTACTTTCCGCACTCATATATTATGTATCTGCCCCAAAGCCATGTAATAGCGTAGGATTTACTTTCCGCACTTTACTTTCCGCAATTTACTTTCCGCACCCATATAAACTGCTAGTAACTAGGCGTGTATGGCAAGATAAAAACGAACGTAGATCACTTCTAATTGCAAGATAACATATCTGAATTTAACACACTCTCTTCACACATGCACCCCCTAGAGTATTCTCTCCCGTTGCCATTCGAACAAATGGTCAAGTCCCTCGAACCTACAGGTATGGATAGCACTATTCTAAAGGAAAGTAAAATAACACGAAAATGACCGTTCTGAGTAGGTAATAAGACTTTTAGTTGCTTGCTCTATCAAAATACTTTTCATACCTCACACTTTTGTCAAAGTTTAAAAAACTTTTCAAAAACGAGACAATTCCAAACACTTCGTATACATTCCAGCGTGAATCATTACGAAGTCAAAGCGAAATACCTTTTCAAAAAGCATTTTTTTTCAAACACACACACAGAAAGCAAATTTTAAAGATGAGCTAAAGCAACTAAGATCCCGTAGATAACTACGGATGGAAAGGGTGCTAATACCTTCCCTTTTATAACCTTCTCCCTTACTCAGAATCTAACGAAGGTCTTTTTTCTGTTCTTTTCACCTTCCCTTAATTGGATAAAAGAAAAGTCGGTGGCGACTCTTGCTATCCGCAACATTTGCGATCAAAAGCAAAACAAATCCAAAGTCAGTTCTCCCACCGTATTACAGAACTAGCGACTCTACCGGGGAGACACCCTAAAGAGAGAATACCTTAGGGATTTTAGATCATTTTTACTGCTTTCTGTTTGACTTGTATGCTTTATCTTAAGGGTTGCTTGGGTATTATACTTGTGGGGGATCCTACACTCGGATCCAGGTTTCCTTAGGTAGGTAGCAATAAATCGTCGCGACCGTTAGGCGTATACCGAAACAGTCAACACGATGGCTACGTTAGTGCGACACTTTGGATGTCCTGATGCTCCTCATGCTCAAGTTGAGAAAAGTATTTGGCGTCTGCGTGGTGTCATCAGTACTAACTCAACTTCTAGAACCCTAATTGACCCATCTTGGCCATTAGAAGGTAGTGAGATGGTCGGCTTTGGTGCAGACTAAGGTTGGTTGATACTCGATGCTACACTCATTAAGATCCGACTTTCGGGATGTTTCGGTCGACCACTTGGTAGTCTTATTAAAATAAAGCCTACGAGAAAGATCAATGATATGAGATTCCTAGAACCCGGTTACTATTATAGGACAGGATGAACCCACTTAAACATTAGTAGGGTAGACACCTATACCTCATGGAAGCCTTAAACCTAGAACTATTGTGTGATTTGCTTGTGCTTGCTAAACATGACATCATGACATCATAACATTGCATCATTATTTTTAACTATTTCAAGGACCTAGGAATTTATCTTTGCTCTGTTTTGTAGGGATCATGGCTTCCAAAAAGACTATCCGAATCAACTTCATGGGTATACCTTCTCAGCTCAAGGAATTGGTTTCTGAAATTCCTGATCATGCTCAGTTCGTCAAAAGACATGGTTATCTACTTGACTTGGTTATCTCCGGTTTTAAAGAAGATATGATGCACGTCTTATTCTAGTTCTTCTATCCGAAACACCATTGCTTTACATTCCCAGATTATTAGTTGGTTCCTACCTTGGAAGAGTTCTCTAAGCTACTTGGGGTACCTATTCTTGAACAGATACCATTCACCAGTTCAGAAAAGGCTCCTAAGTACGAAGCCATCCATCAGCGCTACATCTAAAATGATCAGACGTCGAAGTTAATTGGGAAACAAGAAGCAGAGTTAAGGGTTTGCTTGCTAAGTTCCTGATAAAGAAGGCTCGAGAATTTCTCAAAGCTATGAGTTTTCATACATTCGAAGACATTTTGGCCTTGCTAATCTATGGCTTGGTGATATTTCCTAATCCATATCAGTTCATTGACGTGAACGCCATCAAGATATTCCTTGCTCGTAATCTTGTGCCCACCTTACTTGGAGACATCATGCATTCTCTCGACACTCGTACCATCAAACGACAAGGAACTCTCATTGTTGGGATCTAAGAGGGGTTTTTCAAAATTTTAACCTCTTAGCGGAACAATCCCGATGAACGGATCTTGATTAAATCATTAATCACAAATAAAAACACACAGAAATAAGGATTCAAGAATTACCTCTTGAAGCGTGTTTTCTCATACGATCACGAACGGTGGAAGTTACCGGCGTCTCTACGTAGTCCACGCGAGTGCAAAGTGGAAGGCGGTGCTAGCCATTTCTTATTCTCTTGAGAATTGACAATTAACCTAGCAAGGGAAAAGAGCATCTCTATTTATAGAGAGCTTCTAAAACCCTAATGCTCATAATTTGGGCATTTTCCTAAACAAGTCCAATCTTAATTAATTAAACTATTTAATTAAATAATTTTATTTATATTTAATTAAACTCTTTTAATTAAATAAAATAAAATATTAAATTAAATTAAATCATATTTAATTTAATCAACTGTCAATTCCCATTTATTTAATTAAATCATATTTAATCAAATAAACGATATGTTAATACATTAAACAATTTAAATAATATTAACACATAATTAAATTAAATCATATTTAATTTAATCATCCATTCCACTACAAGTACTCTATGCGTGTGACCCTGTAGGTTCTCGTAACGTTGACAATAATATTAAATCACTTATTTAATATTATAAACAATGAGCGGTATCTAGCAACACATCATTGCTACCCAAGTAACGAGAATGTCATGTGATCTGACATAACCTTTCTGTGATAATGATTATGTGTACAATTACCCTTTTGCCCTTATATCTATATTGAACACAAAGCATAGAATGTGTCACCCTCGTATAGTTCAATATTTTATTCATTGATCCCCGAGTATTCCTGATAACAACAGATAAGCCCAATATCTCATATTGACTTATTTGAGCACGGCCATGCATTTTACAATCATACTCTATCAAGGGGCCCACAGATATTACTCCCGTATATGTAGGAGGGGAAAATTCCATCTAGGTCATTCATGTCCCTCAGCATGATTTATAAAGTACCCATCAACCATCTTTATGGTCATCTTGTTACAGACAACGTTTAATTGGCAATAAAGTACTCGACTCCACATCTAGGGTCCATAGTGGTTTCAGGTCGAAGGGTGGTATACACCACTATCACTATGAGAATAAATTATGACACTTACATAACAAACTATGTAGTATTCTCATGGTGGGTCAATCCAGTATAAATATTACTCCTAATATTTATACCTACGTGAAGACTTGATATCTCATATCCATGACTTGTGAGATAGAGTCATCAGTCTACTTACGTAATAGTCTCTATGCGTTACTGTTGTCCTATTTGACAGTAAAGCTTGACTACGGATACTTTAAGAATAATGTCCTTATGTTTAATGAGCTCTCACAGTTAAGTCACACTTAATAGATCATTAATAGACTAATTACTCTAAGGACTTTATTATGTCATATACAAATAACATAATAAATATGTGGCCTAACGATTATATGTATTAACAAATAACATATATCAAAGTCATGATACAAAAGCATATTAAGCCAATATTGATTGGCTATTAGAGAACACTCATGTGTTCATACCCTCATCGTGTAATAATGAAGAACGAGCAAAGATTGAGGTGGTCTCAAGGTTGATGTCACTCTCTCATTCGGATATCCGTTGGTCTTCTCTCAAAAGGAATTCATTCATTGAAGTTATGGCTAATGAGGCAAGGGAGGATTGAGAGATGCTCATGGTCTCATGATATGCTTTGATTGTGTTCGACTCATCTCGGAATATACCGTTGGACACCAAAACTCATTCCTTGGGAACCTTACCTCAAAAGGAGCTCGATCTCAAAACCTCATGATGCCATTTACACTGTGTTAGTAATTATGGTTATAACCCTATACCATTCTCCATCCAAACATGCCTACTGATTTTGAAGACTTGAAGAGATCCTGGATTCAGCTTAAAGAAGAAAGGGATACATTCAAAGCTCAATGCTATGCAAGCAAGAAGAAGGTACTAGAGTTGACCAAGCTACTTCACGAGGAGTGAAACATCAACGCCTACTTCAACACCAAGAGGAAGCGCCCATGGGAGACTTAGAGCTTTAGGAATTTGTTCTTTTATTTTTCCAAACTATCTTTTGTACTTAAAAAAAAAATAAAAGAGAAACTGATAAAAAGTTTGTTCGTGCTTGTTTAACAAATTTAAATTACTAAGGTCCTTGAAAAAATTGCATTGCATTGCATAAACATCGCATATCATGGCATGACATTTCATAACAGGTACATGGAATATCGGTTTTCTCATTCTCTCGCTATTTATTTTAGCAGAAATGGCTCTTGAGCAGACTGTCAAAGATCTCTTGGCTCAGAATGCTCAGTTCTAGGAAGTGGTCACCAGCTTGGTCCAAGGCCAGGAAGACTTGAAGAAACTCATCGCCAGAAAGAAGAAGGTCATCGGTGTCCTCAACATGGGAAGACGTCATAAGGGCGGACCTAGGGTGGTCAGCCGTGTGGAACTCTCAGACAAGAGCGTTGAAACTGATGAAAGTATCAAGAACAATGAAGAAAGCCAACGTGATTCTGAAAATAGAGAAGAAGACTATGAGAACGAGCATTATTCTCTTGAGGATGACAAATACAAACAACTTGAAGACCGTTTGAATGCTGTGGAATATCTGAAGATGTCCGGGTTGAATTTTGATGATCTAAGCTTAGTTCCTGGTGTGGTGATTCCCCGCAAGTTCAAGGTTCCTACTTTTGCCAAGTATGATGGCATATCTTGTCTGAAATTGCATTTGAAGTCCTATGTTCAGAAGATCCATCCTCACACTGATGATAGAAAGCTATGGATCCATTACTTTCAAGAGAGCTTATCCAAAGCTCAGTTGGAGTGGTATTACCAGCTAGAGAGTACCCACATCCATACTTGGAATGACTTAGCAGATGCTTTCTACAAGCAGTACCAGTACAATGCTGAATTGGCACCCACTCGCATGCAACTACAGAGCATGTCTATGGGTCGTGATGAGAAATTCAAAGAGTACGCTCAGAAATGGAGAGATCTAGCAGGCAGAGTTCAACCACCCTTGTCCAATAGAGAGTTGGTTGATATGTTTATGGGAACAAGGACAGGCCCATTCTTCAATCATCTGATTGGAAACTCTTCAGCCGGATTCGCCGAGCTGATATTGACAGGAGAACGTATCGAAGCTTGAATCAAGAGCGGAAAGATTCAGGTAGAGCCATCCTCAAATGCTGCGAAGAGATCTTTTGGTGGTAAGAAAGAAGCCAATGCTGTATTTGGAGGCAGTCATAATCTCCAATCCTACACCAACGCAACCTCAGCGAAACAACGCGCGTAACCAGAACGCGCCCACGAAGACAGTTTACAAAAGGTCAACATGCCATTGTCGCAAGCCTTGCAACATATGTTGAAAGCAGAGCTGATTACCTTGAGGAATCCTCCTCAACACATCATCACTTACTCTCCGAAGTACAATCCTAATGCCAAGTGTGCATATCACTCAAACAGTCCGGGGCACGACACTGACACTGTCGTTGGTGCCCATATGCACCTGACGGATGTGCTTGGTTGAGAAGGCATATTCAATGCATGATGGATAACCGAGAAGTGCTATTTCTGAAACCCTCACTTGTGGAGAATCTTTGTGAAGACATGTCTAAGAATCTAAAAAAGTCAAGGCAACTAGATGGGGAGATGATTTCCCAGAAGACTATGCTGATGTTAACACGATAAGGATCTCCTCTGCTGATCCTACACCTAGAGTGGCACTTCTCATCATTACTTCTCCTAGGGCAATTCCACATTCCTTTGACAAAGCTATACCGTGGAACTATGGAGCTGAAGTTTAATATCATGGCGTCAAGCAAGACCCTTTGGCCATTGAAGACATTACAGTGGAAGCTACCATTCCTGACATTGACAACATCACCGGATCAAGTAAGGTAACTAGAACCGGAAGAGTATTTTCTCCAGAGATCTCTCCTCCAAAAGACACTGCGACTCCAACTCGCATTCCAGCTATTGAACCAGTTCCCGAAGCTAGAGGGAAGGAACCAGTGACTCATCCTGCCCAGACAGAAGTACCAACGGAAGTTGCTGAAGATACCTCCAAACAAGAAATGGAGAAAATTCTGAAGATCATCAAGAAGAGTGATTACAATGTTGTGGAACAGTTGGGACAGACTCCGTCCAAGATATCCATGTTAGCTCTGCTATTGTGTTCTGAGTCTCATGCTAAGGCCTTGGTGAAGTTTCTGAGGAATGCTCACATACCGCAAGACACTACTATTGATCAATTTGAAGTTTGTATTTCTAGCCTGGCAGCTAGCAACGGTCTAGGCTTCGCTGATGTTGATTTGACTTCTGCCGGAAGGAAACACAACAAAACCTTGCACATCTCTGTTGAATGCAAAGGCGTTACATTGTCTCATGTTTTGGTAGATACCAGTTCTGCTATAAATATCCTACCGAAGAGTGCTTTCGACCGACTTGATGTTGAAGGATTGGTCTTGAAGCCCAGCGACATAATTGTGAGAGCTTTTGATGGTTCTAAACGAACAGTACTTGGAGAGCTCATTCTGCCAATTAAAGTCGGTTCCCAGACTTTCGACTCCACTTTCTTTGTCATGGACATCCGTCCAGCTTACTCTTGCCTACTTGGACGCCCTCGGATACATGGGGCAGGCGTTGTACCTCTACCTTGCATCAGAAGCTGAAGTACCCAGTGAAGGGGAAGATTGTTACAGTATGCGGTGAGAAGGAATATATGGTGAGCCATCTGCAGTCATTCAGATACCTCAAAGTGGAAGGTGAATTCTTCGAAACTCCCTGTCAAGCTTTCGAAACAGTTCCAAGATTCATGCGTGTTGACTCTCCTGTCACTTCTGAAGTTACACAAGTTCTGCCTAGGATGGCCTCACTGAAGGATGCCCAAGCTGCAGTTGAAGAAGGAGGTAGTACTATTTGGGGTCAGCTCTCCGATCTTCCTGTCAAATCTGACAAGACTGGTTTAGGCTTCACCATCAAAGGTTAGAAGATGATACGCCACTGTAATACGGTGAACTGACTTTGAGATTTTTGTATCGCAAATGTGCGGATAGCAAGAGTCGTCACCGACTTTTCTTTTATCCAATTAAGGGAAGGTAAAAAGTACAGAAAAAGACCTTCGTTAGATTCTGAGTAAGGGAGAAGGTTATGAAAAGGGAAGGTATTAGCACCCCTTTTCATCCGTAGTTATCTACGGGCTCTTAGTTGCTCTTAGATCACTTTTAAAATTGTGCTTTCTGTGTGTTTGACAAAAATGTTTTGAAAAGGAATTTCGCTTTGACTTTGTAATGATTCGTGTAGGAATGTATACAAAGTGTTTGGAAATGTTTCGTTTTTTAAAAGAGTTTGAACTTTGACAAAAGTGTGTGGTGTAAAAAGTATTTTGTTTAGAGCAAGCAACTAAAAGTCTTATTACCTACTCAGAATTGGTCGTTTTCGCATTGTTTTACGTTCCTTTAGAATAGCGCTATCCATACCATTAGTTGGTAGGTAACCTTATTCGTTGGATGTAAGCGGGACATTCGAAGGGACATCGTATGGTCATAGAAAGCAACTTATAGGAAGTATCCTAGCACATTCGAAGGGACTATCATCATTTTTCGTAGGCGACAATCGAGGGTCAAGATCATGTATTCGTAGGCGACATCGTGGGTCTTATGATCTTTGTATCGAAGGGACTATGATGATTCTTTTGAAGGCAACAGTGCTAGGATACCTCTACGTTCGAGGAACTTGACCATTTGAATTCGTCAAGGCAACGAGAGAGAATTACCCTAAGGGGTGCATGTGTGAAAGAGTGTGTCAAATTCAGATATATGTTATCTTGAAATTATGAGTGATCTATGTCCGATTTTATCTTGCCATACACGCCTAATTACTAGCAGTTTATAAGGTGCGGAAATTAAATTGCGGAAACGTAAAGTGCGGAAAGATAAATCCTACGCTATTACATGGCTTTGGGGCAGATACATAATTTAAAATGCGGAAAATAAAAGCCCTAATTAAACTATTACATCCCATAAGAAATTACGTAATTGGAAAAACAAGACAGTAAAAGAAAATGTCCGAAACGGGATAACCTGTGAAAAGATGAGAAAAATCGGGAAATACGAGGAAATCGAATAAGAGGAAAATGTTAGTAAAAATAGCAATTTTTAAATGACAAAAAGTTTTCATGCTAGAAATAACATTAATATGCTAAAATAATTTTTTGGGATTTTTTGGAGTTAATTTAATAATTAAAAATCAATTAAAAGTGATTTAAATGATAAATTAACAATTAAATTAAATATGCATGCAAAAATAATATTTTTAATTTTATAAATTAAATAAACATTTTCTGAAAATAATGCAAAAAGAAAAATATTTTTTTGGTGTTTTTTAATGCATGATAAAAATTATTAAAGAAAAATTAAATTGTATGAAAAATATTAAAAGAAAATTTGAAAATAGGAAAATATTGCAAACTTGTAAAAAATGTTTTTCCATGGCTGGGGATCGAACTCAGGACCTTGCCTTCACAAGCCCACGCCTTGACCAACTGAGTTGGAGTGCACGCGTGTCATGGGAACGGAGCGAGTGGTTTGAAAACAAATGTCATCTTCTGACTGCACCAATCACGCGCCAAGAACTTCATCGTTCTCGTTTGAATTCTGGGAATTTTGCGTCGGCCTCAGTGCGACGCTATAGTCCCTGCAATTCTCAAAATCTCATACACATAATATAAATGAGTTGTGAGTACATGAATCGACTGGAAATCACATTCTAAACACGATGGTGGTGGTCTTTTGGGCCAATTTTTCCATTTTTAAGGAAACCCTAATTCGGTTTAGAAAACCCTAACAATGGCATAGTTCGATTCAGGCCATGAAAACTCAATTCGATTGTCCAGATAGCTTGTAAACTTTGTTCTAAACACAAAACAGACATCAAAACACATTAATAATGCATGATAAACAGAATTCAATTTTTGAAAAAGTAAGAACAAACCAAATCGTGTTTTCTCAATTCTTGATGTTTTTGAGAGTTGTAAGGGTCTAGATCGATTCTAAAGAACTCAAGGAATGCAATGGGATGCTTGGAATCAACTGAATCGAGCTAGAACTGTGGCTGCAAGTTGCTTCAAGTGCACGGTTTTTTGACTCTAGGTTAGGGTTTCTCCAAGCAATTTTTCTGTTCTTTCTTTTTGTGTAGGCATTGTATATTTATAGTAGATGGAAATTGAGCTGATTTGAGGAAGAAATAATCATCAATCAATGCAAAGATTATTTGATTTTGTACAAAATCAAATTTCATCTTTTTTGATCAATTTCAATCAATTTCTTGGCAAATCCAATCAAATTTCGAAATTTGCCAGCTTTCTTGGGTTACTTGGATCTCAAGGATGAGAAAAAAATCAATTTTGCAATTAATTTTGAGTTTATACTTTATTTTTTAATTTAATTTGTATTTAAATGAATAAAATCCAAATTAAATAGAAAAATAAAATTAAAATTCGTGGCATTGGGCTTGGATGTTCCAAATTGTATAAGGAACAAGTTTGGATGAAGAAAAACTAGGCCCATTTGCAAAAATTTTGATTTTTACAAGTATCTCTCCTTGTGCACTTCTTCAAAATTGCCCAACTTGTGAATGGTGTATTTTGCTCAATTTTCCACATTTTTGAGTTTCCTTGGTTTTTTTAGATAGCTCTAAGAGTCCTCTAACCAACCTCTTTGGTTTCATCTCAATTGGAGTTTCCATGCTCAATATATCTTCAAAACAAAATGTTGACTTTGAAAAGGACCTGTAATGTTTTGATCTATACCTTCCAAATGAAGCATTTTTTGAACATTCTTGTGAGACATAAAGTTGTATAGAATTGAATTTCCTTCAAAACAAGAGGTGGTGGAAAAATTTCTGAGAAAGTATGAAGAAGTTATGCTCAGTCAAAGTTTGGTTGACTTTTCACTAAGAAACCCTAATTTAGAAAGTTTGACTTTTGAGCAAATCTTGAGTTTTCTTGATGAATCATGATCAACCCTTGATCAAATGATGAATGTGACTTCAAAATAAGGATGTTGACAAAGAATCATGAAGTTTGACTGTATGTTGACCACAGTTGACTTTTTATCCAATACAACTGATTTTCAACCATCTGAGCAATTGTCTGAGGAAATTTGACTTGTGAGGCTTGAAACTTGACATAGAGAATCTTTGAAGCATATGAGGAGGCATGATGATAATTGGAGATGTTGGAAGTCCATCTTGATCTGAGAAATGCCAAACCCTAGTTTGGGTTGATTGTCTAGGAGAGGGTTTGTCTGATCAACCCTTGAGGAATCCTTGAGCATGGATGTATGAAATGTATTGAGAAGTAGGAGGGCAAATTTTGGGGTATGACAGCTGCCCTTGTTCAATCTTCTTGTACTGGAAGGTTAGATTGACATGCTTGTCTTTCGTGTTCTGGAGGTAGAAGATGATTGAACACTCGAGTACACCTGAAAATTTACACTCGCTGTTGGTTGATGATGCGGGAATGGGCTTATAGATGCCATTTGGAGAAGTTGAAGATTTCGCTGGGGAATGAGTCGTAAGCTAGACTCGAGACGGTTTTCTGGATAGGAGATCCGTCGGAGATGGGCTTAAGATTCCATCTAGAAAGATCGATGCTGGGGAGTGAGCCGTACGCTAGGCTCTGTAGATGTTTCTGGAAGTGAGAGGAGCATGGAGATGGGCTTAAGATGCCATCCGAAGGGAGTCGTACGCTAGACTTCGCGCTCATCTTTGAATGAAGTTATTGGCTTGTATTGATTTTTAATCAAATATGCAGCATTTTGAATGTGGAGAAATGTTGACAAGTAGTCAAAGATGGGCTTAAGATGCCATCCAGGGCAACTGAGTCGTACGCCAGACTCTGTAGTTGTTGTTGATAATAAGAGAGTCAGAATATATCTTCGTGCTAATTACTCTGAGGGGATAGTAGTTGGCAAAAACGTGGATATCTTCCCTGTTGTGCATCGGGTATTGATCCACTGCCTGTTATCGGAGGATAACCGGTGATCGTTCGGATAGGGTTTCCCGTCTGGCTTCGGGTATTAATCCTGGATCCGTTGTCGGAGGACAACGAGGGCGGTCTTTTAAATAGTTTTCCCGTCTGGATTCGGGTCTTAATCCTAGACCAGTTGTCGGAGGACAACCAGGGCGGTCTTTCAGATAGTATTCCCGTCTGGATTCGGGTCTTAATCCTGGACCAGTTGTCAGAGGAACACCAGGGCGGTCTTTTAGATAGTTTTCCCGTCTGGATTCGGGTCTTAATCCTGGATCAGTTTGCGTCAAAAGTGATTTTCACCTGTTTTGGAGAAAACAAGAGAAACTTTGATAGCATAATTGTTAGTCTTATGCAAAGTATGATGCATGACGATGACATATGCATAAATTATGATTTTATGAGAAATGTATGAATGATAGATGTTGTGGTATTTCAAAACAAATCCATCTTGAAGAAAATGCAGATGTTCTGCTTGAGGATTTCTGACTTCTGTTTGGGGACGGAACGGATGGAGACCCTGAGAAGAAAGAAAACTTTGATTCCTCTGATGCACTATCTGACCAAGTCTTGGGCCTAGATATTGTTGTGGATGGTGGAGATCGAGAAACACGTTGTTGAGGATCTCATACATAGGGCCTGCTGGGGAGAGTCTAGGAGGTACTCTACTGGGGATCTTGCGTGTAATCCTGCTATAGAGTATTTGATAATTGCTTGGAGACCGGGTTAGAAGGATCTGGAGCCTGTTGACATCTCTGGCTGAGGAATAAAAGATGTAGGTTTCCTCCGATGCACTATCTAACCAAGTTTCAAGTCTGGATACTGCTGTTGGGGGAAGGGGGAATTGTGGAGAGATATTCTATTAGGGATGAACACCTCGGCTGGGGACGAAGGGTTATTGCTCGGAAATCGATGTAACACAATTTTGGTTGAGTGGAATCACTGCTCGGGGATTCACCTCTACTCCGCTGGGGAAGGTTCGTGGTGAGTGACACCTCCTGTGGGGATCATGCTCTGCAGGGGAATGTTTTGGTGACTTCCGTCGTCATCTCAACTCCTAGAGCCCGTAGTAATTACTTTCGTATGTTCACTTTTCGCATGTTCGTGAATAGATATTTATTTTCAGATGCATATAATCATTCAAAGCAAACGTTGGACTTTATGCAAATAACAAAGATTGTAGAGAAAGAACTCGTATTTATTTGAAATGTGGCGTATGGCCAAGTAGTTTGTACACAAGAAAAGTAAAAAGCTATGCAAAAACAATCTCGTTAAGTTCCAACTATGCTAGTACTCATATATTTCAACTATCTCATCTCCTTGTTGTCAGTAGAAAGTGAGTGGACTGATTTTCACCATTTGAATCTTGAATGCTGATAGTAGTAGTCTGAAAGTAGGTGATCTGGATGAGACATAGTAAATGCCGCTAAATCCTAACTTTTCCTAGACCGCCCTTCGGGTTTTGGTCTCTGGGATACCCTTTTTGCCCAAGCCGCCTTTCGGTTTTCGACTTGCGGGTGTACATGTTTTGTATATATCCTTAATTTTGCCGAACCCTTTTGGGTTCGTCGGGATCTCTTATTTTTGCCTAGGTCAGTCGACCTAGCGGTCTCTTTATCGTAGTATTTTTGACTATATACTGCGTTCACGGGGTGTGGAAGTCTTCACCATCCATGGTGCTAAGTATCATAGCTCCATGAAAATCATCTTGACTACAAACGGTCCCTCGTGGGTGGGAGTCCATTTGCCCCAGGATCACCTTGTGGAAGAATGATGCGCTTGACTACTAGATCACCGACTTGGTAAACTCGATGCTTGACCTTCTTGTTAAATGCTCGATCATTCGCGATAGATCATCCATGGCGGATGGGCGAGTCGTTTCTCGTCAATCAAGTTAATCTGGTCGGCGATTGGATCAATCCTCTTCGCTAACTGCGTCTGGAGGACTACGGTTGAGGGTATCCGAACCTCGATGGGTGAAGCCTTCCATACCATACCAAGAAGGGGTTGCCCTGTTGATGTTAATCTTGTAGTCGGTAACCATGAAGAGAAAATGGTAACATCTCATGCCAATCTTTGTAAGTCACTATCATCTTCTGTATAATCTTCTTAATGTTCTTGTTGGCGGCTTCCACTGCGCCATTCAACTTAGGCCGATACGGAGAAGAATTGTGATGTTTGATCTTGAACTGCGTGCAGAGTTCGGCGATCATCTTGTTGTTGAGATTAGAGCCATTATCTGTGATAATCCTTTCGGGAGTGCCATATCGACAGAGAAGATTATGCTTGATGAATCGAGCCACAACATTCTTGGTAACAGATGCAAACGAGGCTGCTTCTACCTACTTGGTGAAATAATCAATTGCCACAAGGATGAAACGGTGTCCGTTGGAAGCTGTGGGCTTGATTTCTCCGATCATGTCAATGCCCCATATTGCAAACGGCCAAGGAGCGGTAAGAACATTCAGAGGTACCGGAGGTACGTGTACTTTGTCGGCATAAATCTAGAATTTGTGACAAGAAGGAGCATAGCGGTGACAATCAGCTTCCATGGTGGACCAATAGTAACCTGTTCTCAGAATCTTCTAAGCCATCGTATGTCCACTGGAGTGGGTACCAAATGTGCCTTCATGTAACTCTTCCATAATATGTTCCGCTATTTTCCGGTCTACACAGCGGAGTAAACACAAATCGTGGTTGCGCTTGTATAAGATGCCGTTGTTGAGGAAGAATTTGGATGCAAATCTTCTCAAGAACTTCTTATCGTTAATAGATGCCCCTACGGGATATTCCTGAGCCTCAAGATATCTCTTCACGTCATAGTACCAAGGTTTCTCTTTTGTATCAAGCTCATAACAATATGCTGGTTCGTCAAACTTTTCGATGATGATCTGGGGAGCCTCGTTGTCCCATCTGACCTTGAACATAGATGACATAGTAGCCAATGCGTCTGCCAACTGATTCTCTTCTCGTGGAATGTGATCAAAAGTAATCTCTTCGAAGTAGGGGATCAAACTCAGAACATGCTCTCGATACGGAATGGGATTCGGATGTTTCGTATCCTACTCGCCTTTAATCTGACTGATCACTAAAGCTGAGTCTCCGTATACTTGCAAGAACTTGATTCTAAAGTCAATAGTAGCTTTAATACCCATGATGCACGCTTCGTATTCGGCCATGTTGTTAGTGCAACTGAAACATAATCTGGCGGTGAAAGGAGTATGTCCGCCTGTAGGGGATGTAATGATGGCGCCAATGCCATTGCCAAGTGCGTTTGAGGCTCCATCAAAGACCATAGTCCATAGGGATCCTTGTTCAGGTCTTTCGTCCGGGCCTGGTTCTTCGCAATCTGTAACTAGTAAAACATCTTCATCTGGAAATTCGAACTGCATAGACTGATAGTCATCTACGGCTTGGTGAGCCAAATAATCAGCTACTACACTTCCTTTTATCGCTTTCTGAGAAGTGTACTGGATGTCATACTCGGTCAAGATCATGTTGCCCCAACACACACCCCATTGAGTTCTCTAACACTGTCAAGTACATGATAAGAGGTCTTCCTTGGTGGCATCGGGATGGGAGGATTCAGTAGGTACTCCTTGATTTTGTCAAAAGCGATCGGCAATTGTTCCATTCCACTACTTGATCTTTCTTCAGCAACTTGAAGATTGGCTCACAAGTAGCAGTTAGGTGTGCAATGAATCTGGCAATGTAGTTCAATCGGCCCAAGAAACCTCTGACTTCCTTCTCGGTGCGGGGAGCCGGCATCTCTTGAATAGCTTTAACCTTAGAAGGGTCAACTTCAATACCTTTACCACTGACGACAAACCCTAGGAGTTTACCGGATCTGACTCCAAAGGTGCACTTGTTGGGATTAAGTCTCAATCTGTACTTCTTCAATCTGTCAAACAGTTTCTGCAAATGATTAAGATGTTCTTCCTCAGTCTGTGATCGGGCTATCATATCGTCGACATAGACCTCTATCTCGTGATGGATCATGTCATGAAATAATGTCACCATAGCACGTTGATAGGTGGCGCCTGCGTTCTTCGATCCGAGCAGCATAACCTTGTAATGAAACACTCTGTAGTAGTCTTCTCCATGTCTTCGGGAGCCATTTTGATCTGATTGTAACCGGAGAAACCATCCATGAAGGAGAAAACCTTATGCTGAGCGGTGTTGTCAACCAGAACATCAATATGAGGTAGTGGGAAATCGTCTTTCGGACTTGCTTTGTTCAAATCTCTGTAATCCACACACATTCGTACCTTGCCATCCATCTTGGGCACGGGTACCACATTAGCAACCCACTGTGGATAGGAAGTAACGGCTAGGAAGCCGGCGTTGAACTGTTTCATAATTTCGGCTTTGATTTTCTCTGACATCTCAGGACGCATGCGACAAACCTTCTGTTTCATTGGGAGAAAACCTTCTTTTGTCGGTAACCAGTGTACCATAATATCAATGTCTAAACCAGGCATGTCTTCGTATGACCAAGCAAAAACCTCAATATAGTCTCGTAGCATCTGAACCAACCTTTCTTTAACACCGTTCTCAAGACCCGCTCCTATCTTGATCTCTTTTCTGTCTTCATTAGTACCCAAATTCACAACCTCAACTTGCTCTTCGTGTGGCTGTATAACTCGATCCTCTTGCTGTAGTAGTCGGACAAGTTCTCCTGGCACTTCACAATCTTCCTCACCTTCATCTTCGGCTTGGTAGATCGGATTATCGAAGTCATATTTAGCAATAGCATAGCTGTTATCAACGAGATTCGGAGTGATTCTGCAGTGTATCACGTGCGTGTGTGTAAGAAACACATAGCTTTTTGAAGGGGTGATAAAGTAAAAAGAAAGAAAACAATAATTGAATGCAAAAGTCCAACAACTTTATTGAATGAAAATATGCAAATGACAGATAATAACCCTCACAAACGAGCCATGATTCCCCGGGCAAGGCACTAAGCTTTAGAGTTCATTGTTCAAAACATAGAAAAATACGAAAAGCAAAACAAAACAAGAGCAATTACTCCTGTCTAAAGGATATTGGTATGACGTCTTAAGTCTTCCAATTGCTGAGTCCGTTGTCGGGAGTTGGGAAGATCCATTTGTTGATGTCGAAGTCGTTGTCGTCGTCTTCTATAGCATGGATTCCACTCTGACTGATGCAGAAAGGAAGTTGGCCGGCACGTTCGCGGTGTATCATCTTCTGACCCTCGATGGTGAAGCCTAACCCAGTCTTGTCATATTTGAAAGGAAGATCGGGGAGCTGACCCCAAATAGCACTACCTCCTTCTTCAACCGCTGCTTGAGCATCTTTCAGCGAGGCCATCCTAGGCGGAACTTGTGTAACTTCAGGAGTGACGGGAGAGTCAACAGGCATGACTCTGGGAATTGTTTCAAAAGCTTGAGAGTGAGTCTCGAAGAATTCACCCTCCACCTCGGTATCGGAATGACTGTAGATGACTGACCATATATTCTTCTTCACCATATCTGTAACAACTTTCCTTTTACGGGTATTTGACTTTTGATGCAAGGTAGAGGTAAGGCGCCACATGTATCCAAGGGCGTCCAAGTAGGCAAGAGTAAGCTGGACGGATGTCCATGACAAAGAAAGTGGAGTCAAAAGTCTGGGAACCGACTTTGATAGGTAGAATGAGCTTTCCTAGTACTGTTCGCTTAGAACCATCAAAGGCTCTCACAATAATGTCACTGGGTTTCAGGACCAACCCTTCAACATCGAGCCGATCAAAAGCAGTCTTCGGGAGGATATTCAGAGCAGAACCGGTATCCACCAGAACATGCGATAATTTAACGCCCTTGCATTCAACAGAGATGTGCAAGGCTTTGTTGTGTTTCTTTCCGGAAGGAGTCAAATCAGCATCAGAGGAGCCTAGGCCGTTGTTGGCAGCCAGGCTAGCAATACAAACTTCAAATTGATCAGTAGTTGTGTCTTGCGGTACGTGAGCATTCTTCAGAAACTTCACCAAGGCGTTAGCATGAGCCTCGGAGCACAAGAGCAGAGCAAGCATGGAGATCTTGGACGGAGTCTGTCCCAACTGTTCCACAACATTGTAGTCACTCTTCTTGATGATCTTCAAAATTTCCTCCATTTGTTGTTTGGAGGGGTCCTCAGTAACTTCCTTTGGTACTTCTGTCTGAGCAGGATGCGTCACTGGTTCTTTCCCTCTAGCTTGGGGAATGGATTGAATAGCAGGAATGCGAGCTGGAGTCGCAGTGTCTTTTGGAGGAGAGATTTCCAGAGAGAATACTCTTCTAGTTCTGGTCACCTTACTTGATCCGGTGATGTTGTCAATGTCAGGAGTGGTAGCTTCAATTGTAAGATCTTCAATGGTCAAAGGGTCTTGCTTGACACCATGATAGTAAACCTCAGATCCATAATTCCAAGGAATAGCTTTGTCAGAGAAATATGGAACTGGTCTGGGAGAAGTGATAATGAGAGGTGCCACTCTAGGGCACAGGATCAGCAGAGGAAATCCTTATTGTGTTAACATCAGCATAGTCTTCTGGGAAATCGCCACCCTATCCGGTCGCCTTAACATCTTCAATAGGAATCTTGTAGCTCTCAGGAGCAGTGTACTTCACCATGTAATCATACTTTCCACTTGGCTGGCCCAAGGTATCCCATGCAGATGGTACAGCTTCATTCACATCTTTAATCTTCAGTTTCTTAGACATGTCTTCACACAGACTCTCCACAGGTGGTTTCAGGAATAGTATTTCACGGTTATCCATCATGCACTGAACACGTCTTCTCAACCAAGCACAACCATCAGGTGTAGATGGGCACCAACGACAATTCTCTAGGCATCCTGGATTGACACCGGCTTGCAGCAAATTCTTTTTAACAGTCATCAGAGGAATGGTCAAGTCATCAATGTTGAATATATAAGTATCCTCACCAACGACATTGGAGCTCTTGTCATGGTTAGGCATAGGAGCGTTAATCACATTCGGAGTCTCAACAGGAGGATCAAACTCAATCTGCTTAGCTTCAATCATATCTTGAATCTTGTTCTTCAAGGCCCAACAATCATCAGTGATGTGCCCTGGGCTGTTGGAGTGGTAAGCACACTTAGCATTAGGTTTGTATCTTGGAGAGGAAGTATTGACACTCTGAGGAGGATCCCTTAAGGTAATCAGCTCTGCTTTCAACATGTGTTGCAAGGCTTGCGACAAAGGCATGTTGATCTTTGTAAACTATTTTTGTGGCACGTTCTGGTTACGCGTGTTGTCTCGCTGAGGTTGTGCTGATGTAGGTGTTCGCGTTAAAAGGTGACGCGCTAGAGGATGCGGACGTGAATTCGGATCTTCTGGCTCGTAACGATTTAAATCTTTTGATTTGTTTATAAAGATGCCGCGAGCATCAAGCTTTATTATTTTCAACACAAGAAAGATGATTTAATGATTATGAAAAAGGGGAAAGCTGAAATACCCTCAATTGATATTGATATGCGTAACGACTAGCGCAAACTAGACTTAATGCATTGGGGAGATTTTGAGTAAGGGGGATTGTTATATAAAGGGAATAGATGGAGCACCCTAAATATATGTAGTTATCTACAGCTTTATATATGAATACGTTTGATATGTTGTGTGTTTTTTAATTGCTATTTCTATGGTTGGGAAAGTTTCTCCTTTGGGATTTTAAGAAACAGTAGATTATGTGGGATTCTAGTGTTTGTTTTTATTGTGCTCGCAAAGATCTGTGGATCTTCTGCATACATATCCCCTAGTGGGAATCAGAGCATTTGTAGCTCGGATCTACAAGGATCTATGGTTTGTTTGGTCTGAGAGAGATAGAAATTTTCTCGGCAAGGATGAGACCTTGTGCCTACGTATTCTCAAAAGGATGTTGAGAAAGTCAGAGCAATCGTAGTTCCCACTTATGCTAGTGGAAAGCAACGGGATGTTAGTAAGAGACAGACAAATGTCATCTTAATGAAAAATATATCTAATCTATTTCATCACATACATTTTTGAAAAGTTTGATTGATTAAAATCTTTCATCGTAAGTATTAGGTGTTTTGCTTGAGTGTACAAGCGTTACCACTTACATGTTTAAGAAAGATGTTTGAAAAATGATTGAATCTTTTAACTGTAAGCATTGGGTGTTTTGCTTGAGTGTACAAGCGTTACCACTTACAATTAAGAGATGTTTTTGTTTGAAAATAGTTTGAAAAGTTTTGAAAAGTTTTGACTGTTTTTGACTGTATGTGATGTGATAGATGAGATACTTCTTCCATAGAGATGATAGATGTCTAAATCTCAAGGAGAAATTGATTGGATTAAAGGGATGCTTTTAAGAATCCCGTGGGTCCTTGTATTGTTAGCCCAAGAGGAGGCATTCCGAGGTTCATCGAGGGTCATCGAGGGTCCTTGTATGAAGCTCAAGAGGAAGCTATAGGGTATGGCTGGCTTTGTGTTAAAAGGGATTTCACCGTGAAATCATCCTTTTGGAATTAAGAGCAGTTTCACCGAGAAATTTTACTCTCTGGGGATTTTGAAAGTGATTTCACCGAGAAACCATCCTTTCAGGGTTCTATCTTAGCGTGAGTGATTCTTTGTATTGGAAGCCCAATAGGAGGCTGTTAAGAGATTTCCTATCTCTTTCATTGTATGATGCAAGAGAAGGCTAAACTCAATGAGGAGTTCTTTGAGCGAAGCCCAAGAGGAGGCTAACTCAACAGGGGAGTGTTGTCTTATATGAAGCCTAAGCGGAGGCTAAACTCAGATGAATGAGTTTTCTTATATGAAGCCTAAGAGGAGGCTAACTCATGTTGGGGAATGAGTTATCTTGTACAAAGCCCAAGCGGAGGCTAAACTCTGTGGGGAGCCTATTGGTTAGACTAATTGTTATGTTAATAACTGAACAGTTATATAAACAAGTGTGTGTGTGTGATATGTATTCACAGGAGTTTATGAAGGAAATATAAACAATGCATGATGTTTATTTGTGAGAGTTTATGAAGGAAATATAAACAAGTGTACATGAAGCGAGCGTTAAAAGCAGTAGCAACTTGTTTATTTACAAGTTTGAATTGTGTACAAGGAAATGATTATGTACACGAACGAGTTTTTATGTACAGAGAAATGGATGTACATAGGAAGGTTGGGACTTACACTGTAAGAGAGGCCCATTGATTTGAAAGCAGTTTCACGGGGAATAATGCTCCTTTCAATACCAATGGTATTCGTTGTATATCTGGATGAAGCGAGGCGACGATCGAGGTTTATCTGTTGTTTGAATATTTATAAAAAGTATCTGTGTTATGTACAGATAAAAAGTTTTGTATGAAAAGTATTTGATATGTACAAAGAAAATATGTACACAAAAGACTGTTTTGTTTGAGTATACACAAGTGAAGTGAAAACAAACGATCGATGTTTGTCTGTACTTGAGTATAAAATGAGTATCTGTATTATGTACAGATGAAACTTTGTAAAAAGTGTTTGAAGAGTCTGATATGTACAAAGAAATATTATGTACATAAAAGAATGTTATGGGACTTACACGGGAGGCCCATTGGTTAAAAAAAGTTTCTTGAGAAGAATTCTTCTTTTAGAACCAATGGATTCGATGTATAAACAAACGAATGAAAACAAACGAAAGAAATTTGTTTATGTTTGAATATTAACAATGATGATTTGAGTATGTACAAGTAAAACTAAATATGTACATAAAAGTTGGGACTTACACCATAAGGAGCCCGTGATCGATTGAAATTGAGAGGAAGCGAATTCAGTTTTATCGTTTAATCGGATCGATCATGGTAAAAAGATGTAAGTTTGATGAAAAGTTTTTGAAAATGATTTTGAGAATGTTTTGAAATGTAAATTTGATTTATGAAAAGTTTTGAAAAGAATCGGAAGTCGAAAACTTGAAAAATTCACCTTTTAAGGAGGTTTGAAAAAGTGTTCAGAACGTCGTTTTCGGCTCGATTAAAATTTAATCAGATGAAAGTTTTTTCTGAAAATTTTTGCACTATCATAAAATAGATGTATTTATTGACAAGTGTCCAAAAAATCACCTTAAAATAAGGAGTTTTGATTGGTCAAAAAAATTGTGAAAGTTTTGTAAAAAAACATGAAAAATTGGAAAAGTTATAAAAATAATGGTCTTGAGAGGGATTGAACCCATGACCATTGGGTGACCACGTGGCAAAGTGACTTAAAGGCAAGCATACTACCACTAGACCAAACGCGCTGGGGTTTTAGTGGACAACAACACGTGTTAGTAAAGCATTGGAAAATTCAAATATTTAAAAAATGAAGAACACGCGCGTATAATGTTCTTCGTGGTTTGATTCCCAGATTTTTCAATTCAATCTACAATCCTTATTTCTCAATGAAATTGGACGATGTAAACATCAAAATGACTCGATTTTGAACAAGGAATACAACGGTGTATGTTAATTGCATTTATTTTCATCTTAGCATGTTTGGATTTCTGGGAACACGAAGAACCCTAGAATCTAAGAATTCAAATTAAATGGCGTGTAGTTGATGATTCTTTGATTTTATTGAGGGTTAATGATCGTTAGGTGTGCAGAAAGAGAACGGCCGTGAGTTTTTTTCAATTGATGCAAGGAATCATGATATCACAGTTCATATGCATACCTGTTCAAGTGAGAATCGAAGGAGCTACAAACGTGTTTCCAGAATGGATTTCTTGATTGTGTGAGCTTCAACGGCCTATAAGGAAGCTATGAGGATGGTCTGCACTTCATGAGCATGCTTGGATTACTCTACTCAAGTCCACCTGCACAAGCTTGAAATAGAAACTGAAAATCGTGGTTAGATTTGTTACAGGTTATTGTTCTTGATCTGGATCACCTCTATGATGTATATGGATCGTGTTAGGATGATCAGAACTCAAAGTAATCAAGCCAAAGTCCAAATTCGATTGTTATGGCAGTTTGTACAAGTTTGAAAATGGAAAATGAAATTCTGATTTTCAGTGGTTCTTGTGTTGATTTTATGACTCAAACATGTTCTATATTGATTATAAGATGTATTAGACACCAAAGTTTATCATAGTTCTTGCTAAATTTAAAAATTGCAATGTTTGGCAAATTGAACTATAATTTGAGAAATTGGAGAAAGTGGAAGGAAAGCATGGATTTGTGATGCTTTGGTGTCTATTGAGCTTGAATTTGTGATCCTTTTATAGGCCAATTAGGACTGCAATGTTAGGCAACAAGTACAAGCCAATTGTGATTCAAAGAAAGCTTAAGGGGCAAGAAAGACAATTTGCCAAAAATGGAAACTTCCTTTTTTCACCATGTGCTCAATTTTTACAAATTTGATCCAATCCTCTCAATTATTCCTCTAACTGATATTTATCAGTTCATCCATCCACTTGGCAAGGTTAGAAAGCTTCTAGATGAAGAAACACAAAAATGACCTATAATTGAAGTTTTGGATTTTGAAAAATCAAGTTTCATGGAGCCTTATGTTTCAATTTCAAAAGTATAGCTAGACTCCATGGATTTGAGAGTTCTTGGACATTTTGGAAAGTTTTTCCACAAGCTACAACTTTCATGTTTTGAGTTTTTTCCAATTCAAAATAGAACTTGGTGAAAAAATGGCATGAAGTTTGAAAAAAGTAAGAAATTTCAACACTTAGAAAAATTTCTAAGTATAAAACTTTGACTTTTGTTGACTTTTCAAATTCTTTGATTTTTATGATCATGATGGATCATTTGAAGTATTTTGATGATTGAAAAAGTTTTGTTTGAAAAATTTGACCAAAGTCAAAGTTTGACTTTTACGTGCGGATGAATTTTCATCAGACGTTTCTGAAATTGACTGATGACGTCTGTGAACTTCTGTGATGTTTTGAATCTAGAAATTAGGTCAAGATGTTGTATCTAAGATATAATGACCAATATCCATCCAAAAAAGTCATTCCTTGCTCAAAAAATCAGAGAATGCCTATGCTCGACCAAAACCCTAATTGGTCGATCCTCGATTGTTCTGTGAGAAAATTTGATATCTGATGATCAGAGGCTGATGATTTGATCAAGATAGATCAAATGAAGTGAGAAAAACTCAAACCCTAATTGATTGCCTCTTGAATTAGATTAAAATCTGATGAAACCCTAATTCCGACCTGTGAATGCTATACCCGATTAATGCTATCTGGACTATTAGTTATGCAATGATGCAAATGTAAGGTGAATTATAGGATTGGGATTGCAAAGCTCGGTCTTGGCTCGGCTTTTCTGACCATACACAACATTAGTTTCCTTCTTACCACCAAAAGATCTCTTCGCATCATTTGAAGATGACTCTACATGAATCTTTCCACTCTTGATACCAGCTTCAATGCTCTCCTCATCAATATCATTTCGGTGAATCCGGTGAAGAGTTTCAATTAGATGATTGAAGAATGGGCTGTCGGTGTTCCATAAACATATCAACCAACTCCACATTGGACAAGGTGGTTGAACTCTCTCTAAGTCTCTCCATTTCTAAGCATACTCCTTGAACTTCTCATCGCGACCCATAGACATGCTTTGTAGTTGCATGCGAGTGGGTGCCAATTCAACATTATTACTTATCTTTGTAGAAAGCATCTGCTAAGTCACTCCAAGTACGGATACGGTCATTCTCTAGCTGATAATACCACTCCAATTGAGTTCCAGACAAACTCTCTTGAAAATAGTGCATCCACAACTTTCTGTCATCAGTGTGGGGGTTGATCTTCTGAACATAGGACTTCAGATTCATCTTTGGACAGGAAATGCCATCATACTTGGCAAAAGTAGGAACTTTGAACTTGGGAGGGATCACCACACCAGGAACAAGACTCAGATCATCAAAATTCAACCCTGACATCTTTAGGTTTTCCACAGCATTCAAACGATCTTCAAGTTGCTTGTACTTGTCATCTTCATCAGAGTATTGGCCATTATCCTAGTCCTTTTCAGGCTCAGGCTGACTGCCTTCGTCATCACCCTTGACACTCCCCTCATTCTTGACACTTCCTTCAGAGAGCTCTATCCGACTGACCACTTTAGGACCACCTTTGTAGCGTCTGCCCATGTTGAGAAGACCAACAACCTTCTTCTTCTTGTTGATGAGTTTCTTCAGATCTTCTTGGCCTTGGACCAAGCTAGCGAACATTCTTTGGCCAGGCATTACGAACACGGAGATCTTTGATGATGCTCAAGAGCCATTTCTGCTAAAATAAATAGCGAGAAAATGAGAAAACCAATCTTCAATGTACCTGTGATGAAATGTTATGCTATGATATGCAATGTTTATGCGAATGCGATGTAATGTTTTCAAGGACCTTAGAGATTTAAATTTGTTAAACAAGCAATGAACAAACATTTAGTAGTCCTCTTTTTATTATTATTTTTTTTAGGTACAAGAGATAGTTCAAGACAATAAGAAAACATATAAATCCTAAAGCTCTAAGTCTCCCATGGGCGCTTCCTCTTGATGCCGAGGTAGGCGTTGATGTTTCGCTCCTCGTGAAGTAGCTTCGTCAACTCTAGTACCTTCTTCTCGCTTGCATAGCACTGAGCTTCAAAGGTATCCCTTTCTTCTTTAAAATTGAATCGGGATCTCTCAAGTCTTCAAAATCGGTAGGCATGTCAAGATGGAGAGCGATTATAGGTCGTCACCTAGCAACAGGTTCCATAATTCTTGGTAAAGCAGTGAATGGCATCATGAGGTTTTGAGCTCGAGCTCTCACCCATTTGAGGTAAGGTTCCCAAGGAATGGAGTTTTGGTGTCCCAAAGTCTTGGTATCGATCTTCTTTACCATGCCCACGTGTATGAACCTTTGTGGTGATTACGGAGATCGTGGTTGTGATCGAACACAATATCTTGGAGAAGCATATCATGAGGACCATCTCTTCGAGCAAAACCAAACTGATGCAGAGCTAGAGAAGGGTTGTAAGTAATACCTCCCCTTATACCAAGGAGTGGTACATTGGGGAATTCTCCACAACGCTCAATGAAAGTGAAGTCCTTTTGAGAGAAAAGACTCAGCGGATATCGAATGAGAGAGTGACATTAATCTTTGAGACCATCTCAATCTTTGTTCATTCTTTAAAACTGATGGAGGAAGGTGCGAAATAAACCACCTAGAAAGTAATGGTACACAACACATGAGAGTTTCTTGTCTCTTGATAGTACGAGTGTGGAGAAAATGTAGGATGTCTCCAAGTAAAGTAGGCACTGGATTACGAGTGAGAAACAACTTGATAGCGTTGACATCTATGAATTGATCCGAGTTAGGGAATAGAACCAAACCATAGATTAGCAAGGCCACAATGTCTTCGAATGCATGGAAACTCATAACTTTGAGGAATTCTCGGGCTTTCTTAATTAGGAACTTGGCAAGTAAACCCTTAACTCCGCTTCTTGTTTCCCAATTGGCTTCGATGTCTGAGCGCTTTAGATGTAAGGCTGATGCAATGTCTTCGTACCTAGGAACCTTTTCTAAACCGGTGAATGGCATTTGGTCAAGAATAGGTACCCAAGTAACAGAAATTCTTCAAGGTAGGAACAAGCGATAATCTGGAATGTAAAGAAATGGTGTTTCGGATCAAAAGCTGGAATAGGACATGCATCATATCTTCTTCAAAACCGGAGCGACCAAATCAAGTAGATAACCATGTCTTTTGATGGTGAGCATGGTCGGGAATCTGAAACCAATTCTTTGAGTGAGAAGGTATACCCATGAAGTTGATTCGGATAGTCTTTCTAGAAGCCATAATCCTACAAAAGCAGGCAAAGATAAATCCCTAGGTCCTTGAAATAGTTAGAAATGATATGCAATGTGAATGATGTCATGATGTCATGTTTAGCACACAAACAATTCACACAATGAGCCTAGGTTTAAGGCTTGCATGAGGTATAGGTGATTACCCACCAAAAGTTTGAGTTGGTTCATCTGTCCTATAATAGTAACGGGTTCTAGGAATCTCACATCATCGATCTTTCTCGTAGGCGTTTATTTCAATCGACTACCAGTGGTCGACGAAAATATCCCAAAGTCGATCTCAATGAGCGTAGCATCGGTATCAACCAACCTTAGTATGCACCAAAGCCGCCATCTCACTACCTTCTAATGGCCATGATGTGTCAATTAAGGTTCTAAAAGTTTAGTTAGTGCTTGATGACACCACGCGAAGCCAAATACTATCCTCGACTAGGAAATGAAGAGTATCGGGACATCCAAAGTGTCACACTAACGTAGCCATCATGTTGACCGTTTCGATATCGTCTAGCAGTCGTGACGATTTGCTACTTACCTAAAGGAAACCGGATCGGTGTAGGATCCCCACAAATATAATACCCAAGCAACCCTTAAAGATAAAGCAAGCAATTCAAACGAGCGATAAAGTGATCTAGAAATCCTTAAGGCATTCTCTCTTTAGGGTGTCTCCGGCAGTCGCGATTACATGTCTGGTGAACGACTTTGAGATTTTGTATTGCAAATGTGCGGATAGCAAGTCGCCACCGACTTTTCTTTTATCAATTAAGGAAGGTAAAAGTATGAAAAAGACCTTCGTTAGATTACGAGTAAGGGAGAAGGTTATGAAAGGGAAGGTATTAGCACCCTTTTCATCCGTAGTTATCTACGGGCTCTTAGTTGCTCTTAGATCACTTTTAAAATTGTGCTTTCTGTGTGTTTGACAAAAATGTTTTGAAAAGGCATTTCGGTTTGACTTTGTAATGATTCATGAAGGAATGTATACAAAGTGTTTGGAAATGTTTCGTTTTTTAAAAGAGTTTGAACTTTGACAAAAGTGTGTGGTGTAAAAAGTATTTTGTTTAGAGCAAGCAACTAAAAGTCTTATTACCTACTCAGAATTGGTCGTTTTCGCATTGTTTTACGTTCCTTTAGAATAGCGCTATCCATACCATTAGTTGGTAGGTAACCTTATTCGTTGGATGTAAGCGGGACATTCGAAGGGACATCGTATGGTCATAGAAAGCAACTTATAGGAAGTATCCTAGCACATTCGAAGGGACTATCATCATTTTTCGTAGGCGACAATCGAGGGTCAAGATCATGTATTCGTAGGCGACATCGTGGGTCTTATGATCTTTGTATCGAAGGGACTATGATGATTCTTTTGAAGGCAACAGTGCTAGGATACCTCTACGTTCGAGGAACTTGACCATTTGAATTCGTAAAGGCAACGAGAGAGAATTACCCTAAGGGGTGCATGTCTGAAAGAGTGTGTCAAATTCAGATATATGTTATCTTGAAATTATGAGTGATCTATGTCCGATTTTATCTTGCCATACACGCCTAATTACTAGCAGTTTATAAGGTGCGGAAATTAAATTGCGGAAACGTAAAGTGCGGAAAGATAAATCCTACGCTATTACATGGCTTTGGGGCAGATACATAATTTAAAATGCGGAAAATAAAAGCCCTAATTAAACTATTACATCCCATAAGAAATTACGTAATTGGAAAAACAAGACAGTAAAAGAAAATGTCCGAAACGGGATAACCTGTGAAAAGATGAGAAAAATCGGGAAATACGAGGAAATCGAATAAGAGGAAAATGTTAGTAAAAATAGAAATTTTTAATTGAGAAAATTTTTTCATGCTAGAAATAACATTAATATGCTAAAATAATTTTTTGGGATTTTTTGGAGTTAATTTAATAATTAAAAATCAATTAAAAGTGATTTAAATGATAAATTAACAATTAAATTAAATATGCATGCAAAAATAATATTTTTAATTTTATAAATTAAATAAACATGTTCTGAAAATAATGCAAAAAGAAAAATATTTTTTTGGTGTTTTTTAATGCATGATAAAAATTATTAAAGAAAAATTAAATTGTATGAAAAATATTAAAAGAAAATTTGAAAATAGGAAAATATTGCAAACTTGTAAAAAAATGTTTTTCCATGGCTGGGGATCGAACTCAGGACTTTGCCTTCACAAGCCCACGCCTTGACCAACTGAGTTGGAGTGCACGCGTGTCATGGGAACGGAGCGAGTGGTTTGAAAACAAATGTCATCTTCTGACTGCACCAATCACGCGCCAAGAACTTCATCGTTCTCGTTTGAATTCTGGGAATTTTGCGTCGGCCTCAATGCGACGCTATAGTCCCTGCAATTCTCAAAATCTCATACACATAATATAAATGAGTTGTGAGTACATGAATCGACTGGAAATCACATTCTAAACACGATGGTGGTGGTCTTTTGGGCCAATTTTTCCATTTTAAGGAAACCCTAATTCGGTTTAGAAAACCCTAACAATGGCATAGTTCGATTCAGGCCATGAAAACTCAATTCGATTGTCCAGATAGCTTGTAAACTTTGTTCTAAACACAAAACAGACATCAAAACACATTAATAATGCATGATAAACAGAATTCAATTTTTGAAAAAGTAAGAACAAACCAAATCGTGTTTTCTCAATTCTTGATGTTTTTGAGAGTTGTAAGGGTCTAGATCGATTCTAAAGAACTCAAGGAATGCAATGGGATGCTTGGAATCAACTGAATCGAGCTAGAACTGTGGCTGCAAGTTGCTTCAAGTGCACGGTTTTTTGACTCTAGGTTAGGGTTTCTCCAAGCAATTTTTCTGTTCTTTCTTGTTGTGTAGGCATTGTATATTTATAGTACATGGAAATTGAGCTGATTCGAGGAAGAAATAATCATCAATCAATGCAAATATTATTTGATTTTGTACAAAATCAAATTTCATCTTTTTTGATCAATTTCAATCAATTTCTTGCCAAATCCAATCAAATTTCGAAATTTGCCAGCTTTCTTGGGTTACTTGGATCTCAAGGATGAGAGAAAAATCAATTTTGCAATTAATTTTGATTTTATATTTTATTTTTGAATTTAATTTGTATTTAAATGAATAAAATCCAAATTTAATAGAAAAATAAAATTAAAATTCGTGGCATTGGGCTTGGATGTTCCAAATTGTATAAGGAACAAGTTTGGATGAAGAAACACTAGGCCCATTTGCAAAATTTTTTATTTTTACAAGTATCTCTCCTTGTGCACTTCTTCAAAATTGCCCAACTTGTGAATGGTGTATTTTGCTCAATTTTTCACATTGTTGAGTGTTCTTGGACTTTTTAGAAAGCTCTAAGAGTCCTCTAAGCAACCTCTTTGGTTACATCTCAATTGGAGTTTCCATGCTAAATATATCTTCAAAACAAAATGTTGGCTTTTGGTTGACTCTGAAAAGGACCTGTAATGTTTT
The DNA here is from genome assembly GCA_021764765.1 of Vicia sativa. Taxonomy (NCBI): domain Eukaryota; kingdom Viridiplantae; phylum Streptophyta; class Magnoliopsida; order Fabales; family Fabaceae; genus Vicia; species Vicia sativa. The sequence continues at coordinate 73,159,113 of CM038794.1, read as the reverse complement.
GATCTATACCTTCCAAATGAAGTATTTTTTTAACATTCTTGTGAGAGATGAAGTTGTAGAGAATTGAATTTCCTTCAAAACAAGAGGTGGTGGAAAAATTTCTGAGAAAGTATGAAGAAGTTATGCTCAGTCAAAGTTTGGTTGACTTTTCACTAAGAAACCCTAATTTAGAAAGTTTGACTTTTGAGCAAATCTTGAGTTTTCTTGATGAATCATGATCAACCCTTGATCAAATGATTAATGTGACTTCAAAATGAGGATGTTGACCAAGAATCATGAAGTTTGACTGTATGTTGACCATAGTTGACTTTTTATCCAATACAACTGATTTTCAACCATCTGAGCAATTGTCTGAGGAAATTTGACTTGTGAGGCTTGAAACTTGACATAGAGAATCTTTGAAGCATATGAGGAGGCATGATGATCATTGGAGATGTTGGAAGTCCATCTTGATCTGAGAAATGCCAAACCCTAGTTTGGGTTGATTGTCTAGGAGAGGGTTTGTCTGATCAACCCTTGAGGAATCCTTGAGCATGGATGTATGAAATGTATTGAGAAGTAGGAGGGCAAATTTTGGGGTATGACCGCCACGAACGTGCCGGCAAACTTCCCTTCCACATCACAAAGCATAGAGTCCATGCTATAGAAGACAACGTCAGTGACTTCGACATCAGCGATTGGATCTTCCCAACTCTCGACGACGGACTCAACAATTGGAAGGCCGAAGACGTCATACCAATCTCCTTTAGACAGGAGTAATTGCTTTTGTTTTTTGTTATGCTTTTCGTTTTCTGCGCTTTGAACAATAAACTTGAAAGCCTAACGCCTTGCCCGGGGCATCACGACTCGTTTGTGAGGGTTATTATCTGTCATTTGCATATTTTCATTCAATAAAATCATTGGACTTTTGCATTCAAGTCTTGTTTTCTTTTCTTTTACTACCCCATCAAAAGCTATGTGTTCTTACACACACCCACGTGGTACACTGCAGATTCACTCTGAATCTCGTTGATAACAGCTTTGCTATTGCTAAATATGACTTCGATAATCCAATCTACCAAGCCGAAGACGAAGGTGAGGAAGATTGTGAAGTGCCAGGAGAACTTGTCAAACTACTACAACAAGAAGAATGGGTTATACAGCTACACGAAGTGCCATTCGAGGTTGTGAATCTAGGTACTAACGAAGACAGAAAAGAAATCAAGATAGGAGCAGGTCTTGAGAACAGTATCAAAGGGGGATTGGTACAGATGTTACGAGACTATATCGAGGTTTTTGTTTGGTCATACAAAGACATGCCAGGTCTAGACATTGACATTGTGGTACACGGTTACCGACAAAAGAAGGTTTTCTCGATGAAGTAGAAGGTTCGTCGCATGCGTCCTGAGATGTCAGAGAAAATCAAATCCGAAGTTATGAAACAGTTCAACGTCGGTTTCTTAGTCGTCACTTCTTATCCATAAGGGGTTGCAAATGTGGTACCTGTACTTAAGAAAGATGGCAAAGTACGAATGTGTGTGGATTACAGAGATTTGAACAGAGCAAGTCCGAAAGAAGATTTCCCACTGCCTCATATTGATGTTCTAGTCAACAACACCGCTCAACATAAGGTTTTCTCCTTCATGGACGGTTTCTCCGGTTACAATCAGATCAAAATGGCTCCTGAAGACATGGAGAAGACTACTTTCGTTACACATTGGTACATTACGCTACAAGGTCATCGTTCGATTCGAAGAGCGTTGGCGCCACTTATCAACGTGCCATGGTGGCATTATTTCATGACATGATTCATCACGAGATAGAGGTCTCGTCGGCGACATGATAGCTCGATCCGCGGTGAGAGGAACATCTCGCTCATTTGCGGCATTTGATGGTGAAGAAGTGGGCTAAGACTTAATCCCAACAAGTCCACCTTTGGAGTCAGATCCGGTAAACTCCTAGGGTTTGTTGTGAGTGGTAAAGGTATTGAAGTTGACCCCTCCAAGGTTAAAGTTATCCAATAAATGCCAGCGCCCCGCACCAAGAAAAAAGTCAGAGGTTTCTTGGGACGACTGAACTATATTGCCAGATTCATTGCACATCTAACTGCTACTTGTGAGCCAATCTTCAAATTACTGAAGAAAGATCAAGTAGTGGAATGGAACGACGATTTCCAGATCACTTTCGACAAAATCAAAGAGTATCTGCAGAATCCTCTTATCCGATGCACAGGAAGACCTCTCATCATGTTAACGATGTTAGAGAACTCAATGGGGTGTGTGTTGGGGAAACATGAAGAGTCTGGTTGAAAAGAGTATGCAATATACTACCTTAGCAAAAGTTTACCATTGTGAAACAAGATACTCACACTCGAGAAAACTTGTAGCGCTTTAACTGAGTGCTCGCCGACTAAGGCGATTATATGTTGACTCACACTACCCTATTGATCTCAAGATGGATCCGATAAACTACATATTCGAGAAACCAGCTCTCTCCGGAAGAATAGCAAGATGGAAAATGATCTTGACCGAATACGACATCCAATATACTTCTCAGAAAGCGATCAAAGGAAGTGTGGTAGCCGATCATTTGGCTCATCAAGCCGTAGATGACTACCAGTCTATGCAGTTCGAGTTTCCAGACGAAGATGTTTTGTTAGTTACTAATTGTGAAGAACCAGGCCCAGACGAAGGACCTGAACAAGGATACCGATGGACTATGGTCTTTGATGGAGCCTCAAATGCACTCGGCAAAGGCATTGGCGCCATCATTACATCTCCTACAGGTGGACACACTCCTTTCACTGCTAGATTATGTTTCAGTTGCACTAACAACATGGCCGAATACGAAGCGTGCATCATGGGTATTAAAGCTTCTATTAACTTAAGAATCAAATTCTTACAAGTGTACGGAGATTCAGCTTTAGTGATCAGTCAGATAAAAGGTGATTGGGATACGAAGCATCCGAATCTCATTCCATATCGAGAGCATGTTTTAAGCCTGATCCCCTACTTCGAAGAGATTACTTTCGATCACATTTCACGAGAAGAGAATCAACTGGAAGACGCAATGGCTACTATGTCATCTATGTTCAAGGTCAGATGGGACAACAAAGCTCCCCAAATCATCATCGAAAAGTTTGACGAACCAGCATACTGCTATGAACTTGATACAGAAGAGAAGCCTTGGTTCTACGAAGTGAAGAGGTATCTTGAGACTCAGGAATATCCCGCAGGGGTATCAGTCAATGATAAGAAGTTCTTGAGAAGATTCGCATCCAAATTCTTTCTTAGCAACGACATCCCATACAAGCACAACCACGACTTGTGCTTACTCTGCTGTGTAGATCAGAAAACTGCAGAACGAATCATGGAAGAATTACATAAAGGCGCATTCGGTACCCACTCCAGTGGACATACGATGGCTAAGAAGATTCTGAGAACGGGTTACTACTGGTCCAACATGGAAGCTGATTGTCACCGCTATGCTCGATCATGTCACAAATGCCATATGTACGCAGACAAAGTGCATGTACCTCTGGTACCGTTGAATGTTCTTACCGCTCCTTGGCCTTTCGCAATGTGGGGCATTGACATGATCGGAGAAATTAAACCTACCGCTTCCAACGGACATCGTTTCATCCTTGTGGCAATTGACTATTTCACCAAATGGGTAGAAAAAGCCTCGTTCACATCTATTATCAAGAATGTTGTGGCTCGATTCATCAAGCATAATCCTATTAGTCGGTACGGCACTCCCGAAAGGATTATCACAGATAACGATACCAACCTCAACAACAAAATGATCACCGAACTCTGCATGCAGTTCAAGATCAAGCATCACAACTCTTCTCCGTATCGGCCTAAAATGCATGGCGCAGTGGAAGCCGCCAACAAGAATATCAAAAAGATCACACAAAAGATGACAGTGGCTTACAAGGATTGGCACGAGATTTTGCCATTTGCTCTCCATGGTTATCGCACTACAGTACGAACATCTATAGGGGCAACCCCCTTCTCTCTCGTATACGGTATGGAAGCAGTCCTGCCAATCGAGGTTCAGGTACCCTCAACTAGAGTCCTCCAGGACACAGAACTAGGTGAAGATGAATGGATCCAGACTCTCCTTGACCAGATCAACTTGATCGACGAGAAATGACTCGCATCCATCTGCCATGGACAGATCTATCAGAAACGAATGTTCAGAGCGTTCAACAAGAAAGTCAAACACCGAGTCTACAAGGTCGGTGATCTAGTAGTCAAACGCGTCATCCTTCCACAAGGTGATCCTAGAGGAAAATGGACTCCCACCTACGAGGGACCGTTTGTAGTCAAAACTTGATTTTTCGGCGGAGCTACGATACTTAGCACCATGGATGGCAAAGACTTCCCACACCCTGTGAACGCAAACATAGTCAAAAAATACTACGCATAAATGAGACCCGCTAGGTCGACTGACCTAGCCAAAAGTAAGGGCATCCTGGCGAATCAAAGAAGGTTCGGGCAAAAGTTAAGGATATATACAAAAAATGTACACCCGACAAGTCGAAAATGTGCAAAGGTGGCTTGGGAAAAAAAGGGTATCCCGGTAGACTGAAAACCCGAAAGGGCGGTCTAGGCAAAATTTAGGGATTTAAGCGTACGACTACGTCTCATCCAGATCACCTACTTAAAGATTACAGCCTACTATCAACATTTAAGATTCAAATGGCGAAAATCAATTCACTCACTTTCTACTAACAGCAAGGAGATGAGATAGTCGAAATATATGAGCACTAGCATAGTTGAAACTCGACGAGATTATTTCCGCATAACTTTTTTATTTTCATTGTATACAAACAGCTTGGCCATACGCCACCTTTCAAAATTAATGCAAATTCTTTCTTTTACAGTGTTCACTATTGTTGTTTTTTGCAAAAAGTCCAATGATTGCTTTGAATGATTATATGTATTTGGCAATAAACACCTGTTCACAAACATACGAAAAGCGAACGAACAAAAATAATTACTGCAGGTTCTAGGAATTGAGATGACGGCTAAAGTCACCAATACATTCCTCGCGAGATAGTTCCACAGAGGTATTTATCCCCAGCAGAATATCTCCCGATGATTATCATTCCCCGACAACAGCAGTATCCAGACTTGAAACTTGGTCAGAGAGTGCATCGTAGGAACCCTACACCTCTTTTATTCCCCAGCCAGAGGTTTCAACAAACTTTAGATTCATCACCTCAAAGGAATTTTTGAGCCTCAACTCCAAGCAATATTCAGATATTCCCCAACAAGATCTACACACAAGATCCCCAACGGAGTATCTCCCAGCTTTTATTATTCCCAACAGCATTAATATCTAGGCTCGGAACTTGGTCAGATAGTGCATCAAAGGAAACCTACATCTCTTTCCCGTCCAAGTCAGGGTTTTCAGCAACTTCATCCCCAAGCAGAAGTCAGAAATCCTCGGCAGGATGTACTCATCTTATTTAAGATGGATATGTTTTGAAATACCACAACATCTACATTCATACATTATTCATAAAAATCATGACATGTGCATGTATCACTCACGTACTTTGTCATATGCTCGCATGCATCATAATCTGCATAAGACTAACTATATCTTGTCAAAGTTTTTATTTTCTCCAGCAGGTAAAAGATATGTTCCAAACGGAAGGTCAAGGATTAATACCCAGAGCAAGACGTGGAACCCAATCTGAAAGACCATACAAATCTTTTCCAAATGGAAGGTCAAGGATTAATAACCGAAGTAAGACGGGGAACCCAATCTGAAAGACCATACAAATCTTTTCCAAATGGAAGGTCTAGGATTAATACCCGAAGCAAGACGGGGAACCCAATCTGAAAGACCATACAAATCTTTTCCAAATGGAAGTTCCAGGATTAATACCCGAAGCAAGACGGGGAACCCAATCTGAAAGACCATGGAAGTTGTCTTCTGGCAACGGGCATTGGAGCAATACCTGAAGCAAGACGGGAAAGTTATCCACATTCTTCCAACTATCTAGTTCAGAATAGCCAGGACGAAGGTTTATTCTGACTTTCTCTTATTATCAACAGCAACTACAAAGTCTAGCATACGACCCAGTTGCCCCGGATGGCATCTCTAAGCCCATCTCTGACTATTTGTCGACCTCTCTCCACCTTTTGAATGTTGCATATTTGGTTAAAAACCAATACATAACAATAACCTCATTCAAAGACGAGCGTGAAGTCTAACGTGCGACCCAACATCAGCCGCTCCTGAATGGCATCTTAAGCCCATCTCCGTGCTTTCTTCTATTCTCAAACAACCCCTACGGAATCTAACGTACGATTCATTCCCCAGCATCAATCTCTCCTGATGGAATCTTAAGCCTATCTCTGATGTTTCTCCTATTCAAATGACATTCGTGAGTCTAGCATACGACTCACTCTCCAGCAACAGCTTCTCCAAATGGCATCTATAAGCTCATTCCAGCAAATCATCAACCAACAGCGAGTGCAAATTTTCAGGTGTACTCGAGTGTTCAATCATCTTCTACCTTCAGGTCACAAAAGGCAAGCATGCCAATCTAACTCTTCCAGTACAAGAAGATTGAACAGGGGCAACTGTTATACCCCAAAATTTTCCCTCTTATTTCTCAAGACATTTCACATATCCATACTCAAGGATTTCACAAGGGTTGATCAGACAAACCCCCTCCTAAGCAATCAACCCAAGCTAGGGTTTTGGCCATTCTCAAATCAAGGAGGGTTTCTAACACTTCCAGTGGTCATCATGGCTTATCATATGCTTCAAAGAATCTCCATGTCAAGTTTAAAGCCTTACAAGTCAAGTTTCCTCAGACAATTGCTCAGATGGTTGAAGATCAGTTGTATTAGACAAAAAAGTCAATTGTGGTCAACATACAGTCAAACTTCATATTTTTTTCAACATCAATATTTTGAAGTGATATTCATCATTTGATTAAGGGTTGATCATGATTCGTCAAGAAAAGTCAAGAATTGATCAAAAGTCAAACTTTCTAAATTGGGCTTTCTCAGATAAAAGTCAACAGAACTTTGACCAGACATAACTTTCACATACTTTATCAAAAAAATTTCCACCACAACTCATTTTGAAGAGAATTCAATTCTCTACAACTTCATGACTCACAAACTTGGTCAGAAAATGCTTCATTTGGAAGTTATGGATCAAAATACTACAGGTCCTTGTAAAAGTCAACAAAAAGTCAACTTGTTGTAAAGAAGTGTTCATGAGCATGGAAACTCCAATGAAGATGAAACCAAAAAGGATGTTTAGAGGACATCTTGAACTTTCTAAAAAGTCAAAGAACATCCAAAAAAGTTGAAAATTGAGCAAGATACAGCTTGCACAAGTTGAGAATTTTTGAGGAGGTGCACAAAGAGAAATACTTGACAAAACCAAAATATTTGCAAATGGGCCTAACTTTTCTTGATTCAAACATGTTCCTTAGTTGAATTGGAACCTCCAACCCCAAGGCCACGAATTTATCTTTTATTTTTTATTTATTTTGGATTTTTAATCATTTAAAATCCAATTTAATTAAAATAAAAGATAGAAAATCAAAAATTAATTGCAAGGTGGATTTTTCTCTCATTCTTGAGATCCAAGCAAGCCTTACAAGCTGTCAATTTTGAAATTTCATTGATTGGAAAAGGAATTGAATGAGATTTGATCAAAAAAGGAAATATTTGGTTTCATTCCAAATCAAATATTTTCTCATTGATTGGCATATAATTTCTTCATAATTCTTGACCTAATTCACTCTACTATAAGTACATGTTGCATCCACAAGCACAAGAGACGAAATTCTTGCCTCCAAGAATCCTAAAAAAGCTTCAAAAAACCGTGTGATACAAGGAAGTGGCAGCCAGGTTTTTGGATCAATTCAAGCCAAACAAAGTGTTCCAACACATTCCTTGATCCTCTCTGAAGCTTTTCCAATCATTACCAGCCATCAACTAGCCCAGAATCACGAAGACACGATTTTGGTTTGAACACTCTAACTCAAATTTGATTTTTGATTTTCATGCATATTTAACATGTTTTGATTGTTTGTTTTTGTTTAGAATGGAGTTTCGAAACTTTCTGCATAGGTTAATTGGAGTTTAGACACAGGAATCATGACGTGCCATTGTTAGGGTTCATAAGCTCCAATTAGGGTTTTCTGCAATAGGAAAAATTGGACGAAGCCAATGATCCCAGCATGTTCAGTGGATCAAATCGAGTTGATCCATGTCCCCATAACAAATTTATGTTGCATACTTTTGGATTTTGATTTTTGCAGGTGTTATAGCTACGGACAATCCGTTGGTAAAAGCTTTAGCTACGAACCAAAATCGTAGCTAAAAGTTTAAATATTCAAACGAGGAAGACGAAGTTCTTGGCGCGTGTTTTAAGTTTGGTTTTTAGAAAATTGATTCCCTTATAATTATTTTGTTTCATATTATTAACAACTAAACACTCCAGCTCAGTTGGTAAGCAGTGCGCGCGCGTGAGGGAGAACGCTAGGGTTTGATCCCTGGCTTTGTCAAATATTTTCTACACTTTGCAAAAAACTAACACTTTTTCTTATTTTCTTCATATTTTTCCCTTTAATTTAATTTCTTTTCAAACAATTTTCTAATGCATCAAAAAATCACCAAAAAATATTTTCTTTTTGCATTTAGGACAGAAAAATGTTTATTTAATTTTTGACATAAAAATTAATATTTTTGCATGCATATTTTAATTAATAGTTAATTAACCATAAAATTGACTTTTAATTGTTTTTCCTTATTAAAATCAACCTAGAAAATTCCCAAAAAAATTATTTATCATCTAATTAGGATTACTAACCTAAAAACCTTTTCCTAACCCGTAAGTCTTTTTTTTACTAATACATTTTCTCTTATGCGAATTCTTTTCTTTTTCCGATTATTATGCATCTCCTTCCAGGTTGTAATAGTTAGGATTAATTTTCTCGCATTCTTTTTCCATATTATGTAACTGCTCATGGGATGTAATAGCTTAATTAGGATTTACTTTCCGCACTCCTATATTATGTATCTTCCCCAAAGCCATGTAATAGCGTAGGATTTCCTTTCCGCACTTTACTTTCCGCACCCATATAAACGGCTAGTAGCTAGGCATGTATGGCAAGATAAAAACGAATGTAGATCACTTCTAATTGCAAGATAACATATCTGAATTTAACACTCTCTCTTCACACATGCACCCCCTAGAGTATTCTCTCTCGTTGCCTTTCGAACAAATGGTCAAGTCCCTCGAACGTAGAGGTATCCTAGCATCGTTGTCTACAAACATATCATCATAGTCCCTTCGATACAAAGATCATAGTCCCCCGACATGGCCTACGAATACATGATCTCGTCCCTCGATTGTTGCCTACGAAAAGTGATGATCGTCCCTTCGAATGTGCTAGGATACTCCTACAAGTTGCCTTCTATGACCATCTGATGTCCCTTCGAATGTCCCTCTTACATCCAACGAATAGGGTTACCTACCAACTAATGGTATGGATAGCATTATTCTAAAGGAAAGTAAAATAACACGGAAACTACCATTCTGAGTAGGTAATAAGACTTTTAGTTGCTTGCTCTATCAAAATACTTTTCACACCTCACACTTTTGTCAAAGTTTAAAACACTTTTCAAAAACGAGACATTTCCAAACACTTCGTATACATTCCAACGTGAATCATTACGAAGTCAAAGCGAAATACCTTTTAAAAAAACATTTTTTTTCAAACACACACACAGAAAGCAAATTTTAAAGATGAGCTAAAGCAACCAAGAGACCGTAGATAACTACGGATGGAAAGGGTGCTAATACCTTCCCTTTTCATAACCTTCTCCCTTACTCAGAATCTAACGAAGGTCTTTTTCTGTTATTTTCACCTTCCCTTAATTGGATAAAAGAAAAGTCGGTGGCAACTCTTGCTATCCGCAACATTTGCGATCAAAAGCAAAACAACTCCAAAGTCAGTTTTCCCACCGTATTATAATCGGACTAGTTCCAGGAATTAAATCTATAGTAAACTCCACTTCTCTCTCAGGTGGCAATTCACTAAGATATTCTGGAAACACTTCTGGGAATTCATTCACAACAGGTAAGTCATCACTCTTAGCTTTTCCTTTCACCTCTATCGAAGAATACAACATAAACACCACAACACCATCGTTAACAGCTAAATTCATCTGCTTAGCTGACATAATCACATCTTCGACTCTAACCTCTTCAGGAAAAATAACCGTCTTCTCAAAACAGTTGATATGAACCTGGTTGAATTCCAACCAGTTCATTCCAAGGATGATATCCAGTTGTTCTAACAGTAGGCACACTAAATCCATACCGAAACCTCTACCAAAAATTACAATAGGACAATTTCTACAAACATATAAAGTAGTCACTGAACCCGACGCAGGAGTGTCAATAACCATACTTCCATCCATATTAGAAATATCCAAGTTCAATCTTTTAGCACAATCCAAAGCAATAAAAGAATGTGTCGCTCCAGTATCAATAATCACAATTAAAGGTATGCCATTATTAAACATGTACCTTTTATCAACCGATCATCTGGCTTAGTCTCTGAACTTGACAAAGCGAACACTTTACCATCAGCTTGCTATTTCTTTGGCTTAGTACACTGTGGACGAGTATGACCCTCTTCGCCACAGTTGTAACAAGTTACCTTTCTTGCTCTGCATTCAGTAGTTACATGACCCAATCTTCCATAGTTGCTGCAATTCTTCGCATCATTCCTGCATTCATTAGCTTGATGCCCCATTTCACCACACCTGTAGCACTTAATAGGAGCACTAGAATCTCCCCCACTAGGTTTCTTCCAACCTTTGGATCTCTGGTTATTCTTATCATAAGGTTTCCCAGGATCCATCTGTTTCTTTCCTTTACGATCAACATGTCCTTGAGCATTCGTCCGAGTACTAGCAAGATCCTCTTATAGAATCCTACTATAGTCTACTAAATCAGAAAACCTCCGGATGCGATGATACCTGATACCTTGCTTGATCTCATCACGAAGACCATTCTCAAACTTGATACATTTGGAAAATTCTCCATCTACATCGTTAGCATAATGAGCATATGACTTCGCCAACTCAGTAAATTTTGAAGCATACTCACTCACAGTCTTATTGCCCTGCTTGAGCTCCAGAAACTCAATCTCCTTCTTGCACCGAATGTCTTCAAGATAGTATCTCCTTAGAAATGCTCTCCTGAACACAGCCCAATTCAGTGAAATACCATCTTGTTCCATTTCAGTCCTGGTAGCAACCCACCAGTCATCAGCTTCCTCTGCAAGCATATGAGTTCCATATCTCACCTTCAGCTCTTCAGCATAATCAATTACTCTGAAGATCCTCTCGATCTCCTTCAACCATCTCTGAGCACCTTCGGGATCATGAGTGCCTTTGAACAATGGAGGATTATTCCTCTGAAAGTTCCCCAACTGTCTATCAGCACCAATACCAGCTCCCAGCTGATTCCCTCCAAGCACACCAGTTAGCATTCCCAAAGCTTCAACAATAGCAGCATCGTCTCTTCCGTAACCTCTTCCGGCCATTATTCTGTAACATTACAAAACAATTACATTAGCACACAAGTATCGATAGTGTTACCTTGCACTAGTCGCATACAAAAGAGATAAAGACTCTAAGACACGACCGACTATGCTCTGATACCACTATTGTAACACCCCTTCTAATTTCCCCGTGATTTATATAATTAATAAGATTTTTAACATAACGAAAAGGCGTCACAATTTAAAAATTCAAAAATAACAAACCAGCGATCATGCTTTTACTGAAGAACTTATTAAATGTAATTTAACCCATGATTACGTTTTATACAGCGGAAAGATAACATAAAAATCCGGAATAATTCAATCAATAGTTATTCTCAATACAACTCAAAAGAAACAAGTTTAAATCCATAAAATTCCAAAACGATCGTTCCCCAGTGTTACAACTACCAAAGCATGACACTGACACGTGGACTATCTAAATAGCACAGCTCTATAAGCTGTCCTCACCAATTCCCGAGTAGCTATTCACTTTAATTTGAAATCATTAAAGTAAGGGTGAGATTTCATCAAGATTAAACTGCATTATATGTTTCTTTAAAACAATAAAACAATCAATACATTATTCCACCCGTATTTGGATGACCATATTAACAATCCACAACTTCATTCCATACAATTTATTATGCAAATAACAACAATCAATGCAATTATAACATTGGAAACCATCCTAACATGTTATAATTACACATGCAATGCAGACTCAATGCATGTGGTACCAAACGTGAACCAAGTCCACACCCTGTTCCGCTTACACCTTGGAAAACAACGTCAATCAACGATTCGCCCATACACCACTGGGTCAAGAATCTAGCCTCACCACCACTATCTATTGTGCAAGTTCAATTCCACACAATGGGAATGAACTATTACCAAAATGCTTATGGATGTACATTAGAAGCATGCACATCAGAAGCATGCATCAATTCAAACACGAAATATGATCACACAACATTATTCTAATTATAACCAATAACAACAACAACACATGATAACAGTAAATCATGAACATATAACGTTAATTCCAACACATGGAATTAACATACAACACATATAGGCAACGAATGTTTCACGAATCACGACGAATTCTTATTACAGAAACCATATGAATTCTTCAAGATATCAATTACTGGTTTTGAAATTTTTTTTATTAGGTAGTACTCGTTCTAAGCTTTCCAACGATACCAATTATGCCTAAATCGGAGTTACGGTCGAAAAGATATGACTAAAACCGTTTTCAGAAAATCATGTTCTATCCCAGTACAGTATGTATCGACACAAAACCTCATGTGTCAATACATAACTTTCTTGTGTCGACTCATAGATCGTATGCATCGATGCATACAGTTAAAAATTCTGCATTTTTCAAAGTTGGTTCAGTATGTGTCGATGGATAACACGTATGTGTCGATGCATAGGTTTGATTTTTGGCCTATGACTCGATGCAGGACTCTATGAGTCGATGCATAAGTTTTCCACGCTTCTGGTTTTCCAAATTTTCACTGCTTGCATCGATTCATAGTTCCATGTGTCGACCTATACTGTTGTTTTTCATCAAAATATCAGTTTTTCTCCACTGTTGGCAATCCCACTCAATACCATTCATCCCTAAACTTTACAATACACCAGAACACAATTTGTTAATACGTTTTTACATCTATTTGACCATAAAATCATGTTTTCCAATTAGCCTAGGATCATCTTACATAAATTCACCGTTCATAACAATCCCAATCAAGGTTTTACGTCGGATCATAACGTTAGGGCACAACCTAAAATCCTAATTCAAGATTCCTAATGGATTGAATTATTCTATTGATCATCAAAACCTATAAGGCGTAATAATCAGATCAAATCACCCCTTACCTCACGATGAATCTTCGAATTCTGACGATTTGGCTTTTTCTCCTCTTTCTCTTCTCTTTTCCAAAAGTACGTAGAATGCAATCCTAATTCTTCTTCTCACTTTTTCCCTTTATTTATTCCTTTTTATTTTCCAAATAATAGAAATAAATAAATTAGATTAATTAGAGTCTTTTACTCTACACACCTCCCAATTCCAATTTACACCTCCAACACTCCATCTATTTAATTAATTAATTAAATCCATTAATTCAAAAATGCCAATAATTAAACCTTTAATTAAATTAATAATTAAATTTCTAATTATTTAATAATTGAATTATTTGGGGTGTCACATCAATGATTTTCATTTTCTTTAGGTTAGTTTCGTTGAGTGGTTGGCCAACAATTGGAGCCAGATCATTAACTAGCTTAGCTTCACTCAGATGATCAATCAGTTTATTCTCTCTCAGAATATCAGAGATAAGCCTTCCCAGAGGAATCCAGTCTCTTTTGGTTCTTTCTTCTTACCTTGTTTCTTCAACACTTGTCCTTAGATGATTGAATAGTCTTTGAGGAAGTTGAATTTTTGTTTTTGTTGCATTGAACTAGAAAAGAAATTGCTGATCAATATTGATGTAGTCTGCAGAACTTGATGGTTTTCTATGGTTAATGCACCCCAGAATGATTTTAGCCCAAATTCTAAAGTGGTCTTTCAGATCTTTGATTTTGTTGGAAGGTTGCCCAGAGGTGAAGATTTCTTTGGAAACTTTAGCTAGGTCAAAGCCAGCTTTTTCTACCATGCCAGTGTATTTGACGTCGTTGCCATCATGACCAATGAGATCTTCAATGATGACTATCTTCTTCCCTAGTACATACGAAGTAACTTGATGTTGAGAAGCAGAAGCATGAATTCGTAATTCCTTTACTAACTTTGTGAAAACTGGACCAACAAACTGATCAAAGTATCTATGCCATCCTTGAAAATCAACTTCTTCAAGAAGGTCATGCCCATTTTCCTTCATGCTATCAAATCCACAAGAAGTTCACAGAGAAACTCAAGAGAGTCACATTGTGTGGGCAGCGTTCTATGGGGATCAACGAAAACCTCTTCGTTAGAGTTGACTTGGGGCTATTGATGTTGGGACGATAAAGCCATTATTCTCAAACTTAGGGTTTTTTGAGAAAAATAGAGAGAAATTAAAAAATAATGGTTTTTCAAATAAGAGAGAACAAGTGATTTGAAAAAGTATTAAATAATGAGTATATATAGAAAGAAAAAAATTTCTTGAAAACATGCAATTAAAATAATTTAAAGCACGCATGAAATAATTAAGAAACATAGTGATTTCTGACAAGGGAGACAGCGTAAATATTTAATGAAATAGTTACCGATGTGACCAACGCCTCAATGCATCAACTCAACCGGTTCAGTCTACCAGATCTTGAACAGGTGTTCAACTTCTAAGTATGACTCAATGCTTGAGATTGACAGATATTGATATGGTGAACTGCATGCGTCTATTTTGAACTGAATCATTTTGGTTAACGTTCAAATATTTTGGATATATTCTAAGTTAATTACCCTTCTCGCTTCTGAAGGACAATTAATCAGATGTTAAAAAAAATGTTTCTCGAAACTCTGAAAGTCTTCAAGCTGACTTTTCATCTAGAGCATCTGAGTGCTGCATCCTACTGCAGCTATATATTCTGCTTCAACAGTTGACAGAGCAATGGTGGATTATCTTTTGCTGGACCATGATATCAGATTATCTCCCAGAAACTGACAACTTCCAAAAGTGCTTTTTCTTTCTATTCTATCTCCAATAAAGTCAACATCACAATATCCTACAAGTTTATACTCTCTGGATTTTCTATAGCATAAGCCAAGGTTTGTAATACATTTCAAATACTTGAAAATCTGCTTAACTGTTGTTAAGTGAGATTCACTAGGATCTGATTGGAATCTAGCACAGATTCAAACACTATATAGAATATCATGCCTTGAAGTTGTTAAATAAAGCAGAGAACCAATCATACATCTGTAGAGCTTTTGTACTATTTTCTTACTTACGTTTTCCTTTTCTAGAATACATGTGGGATGCATAAGAGTTTTGGCTGATTTGCAATCTAACATGTCAAATTTCTTCAGAAGTTCTTTAACATACTTACTCTGATGTATGTAAGTTCCTTCTGAAGATTGATTGATTTGCATTCCCAAAAAGAATTTTAGTTCGCCCATCATACTTATTTCAAATTCTACATGCATAGACTTATCAAATTCTCTCCCAATGGAAGATTTAGTAGAGCCAAAAATTCTATCATCAACGTAAATTTGACATATCAGAATATCATTTTAAAATGATTTACAAAATAAAGTAGTGTCCACTTTCCCTTTGGTTAAATATTTTTCTAAAAGAAAATTACTTAGTCTTTCATACCAAGCTCTTGGAGCTTGTTTTAGACCATATAAAGATTTTTTAAGTTTATAAACATATTCTGGATTTTTGGTGTTTTCAAAACTAGGGGGTTGGTGTATATATACTTCTTCATCAATATAACCATTTAAAAATGCACTCTTTACATCCATCTGATATAGAGTAATATTGAAGTTAACAACATAAGAAATTAAAAGTCTCATAGATTCTAACCTGGCAACTGGAGCAAATATTTTTGTATAGTTTATCCCTTCTTGCTGACTATAACCTTGTGCCACCAGTCGTGCTTTTTTTATGACTACTTCTCCTTGCTCACTAAGCTTGTTTTAGAAGACCCATTTAGTTCCAATGATGTTATCACGTTTTGGTCTGGAAACAAGATCGCATACATCATTTTTGGTGAACTGATTTAATTCTTCTTGCATAGCCATGATCCAGTAATTGGCTTGAAGAGCTTAATTAATAGAAGTTTGTTTGATTAGGGACACCAGCCCCATGAAGAAATTTACCCTATCTTTATTCACATCTCTTTTTCTCTAAACCATATATGTGCTCAAGGGTCTAACGTTTAATTTTTGATTATGGTCCCAAGTTTGTCTATGGATCAATTTATTTAGATGATTGGGGTTTTTCCTGTGATACAAGGTTTGGCTTCTTGAAAGATGCCATTCAAAAGAAGATTCAAAGAAGACATAAAGAATTGGAATTTTTCTTGAAGATCATAAAGAAGTTTGAATTTAAAAATAGGCATTTGGAGGGAAATTGGTTACTTTAGAATGTTTTGACTTTTTTGTCAAGTTTAGAGATTGAAATGCAATATCCAATTTGAATATATTTCAAGGTGATTAAGATCACAAGGTCAAGTGTTGAAAGGATTCATTCATTCAAAACGCAATTCTTTAACAAGTGATTTTGGCAAGGAAATTTGAATTGCAAATTCTAAAATTTACGATATAACAAATTTACAAGATGTTACTAAGAAGTTTGTGCTTTCAAACCTATAACTTCTTTAAAGTTTTACAAGAATATTCAAATCTTGGAGATCTTTGAATTCAAGTTGTAAGTATGCAAAGTTACAAGAAATACAATGCAATTACAAATTTCTCAAAATTACAAATTCTTTAAAATTATTTTACAATTGCTAAGAAAGATCCAGGATTTCCAACGGACAAGAATACTTTTTCTCCTAAAGAAAGCCTCTCCACATTTCAAGTTTTCCTTTGTACATTTCAAGCTCCATGGTTTGCCTCGATTCTACATTTACTTCAATCCTTGCCTTTGACTCGATGCCCTCACCATTGTTGCAACACATGAAAATAAGTACTTAGCAACAAAATAAACAACTTAAACCAAGTTTTTTCAACAAGTTTTGGTTCCACTCAAGACTCATCGTTAGGGTTATTCGACTGGAATCAAATTAAAGGGCTTTCAAATCATGTTCATAATCATTCATAAAGCCTCAAAATTAGAGTTTCAATATTAATCATGGGCCAAGTTCCTCAATTGCAAATCACAAGTCCTATTTAGGATTGGTTCACAAAAGGAGGTGTGAACAACAAACTCAAAAAAACCCTAATTTCTTACAATATATAAACATTCAATGCAAAAAAATACTCGAGGGGATCATTGTTCACAAAATCGCAGAAAAACAAAATAACAAGCAAAAACGGCCGCACCCCAAAACCCTATATCTAAACCATTGTTATTTTCAAAAATATTTCAGAAGCCAAAAAATGATACACAAACAAAAAAATCAAAAATGAACCACTGTTCATACCTAGAAGAATACAATCACGAACACAAAATACATAAATTTAGATTTACTCATCATTTTCCAAAAAAAAAACGCACCCTTCACAGATCAAGAAAGACAAGACTCAGAAGGATAATACCAAATTTACAAAGGTTGGGAGTCGCGGTTGCGAACGCATTGGCCGTCGTCCTTATCCTTACCTTTTTGTTTTCTCTGTTTTCCATGTGTTTTCTTATCATCAAAAACATAGCTACCACCGTCGATCTCAAAAATAGAGTTAGGGTTTCACCTTTCCTTTTAGATCTAGGGCGTATCCTCGGGAATCTAAAAAAATCAAAACACAGATTAAGAGAGAGCAGAGAAAGGCGAGTAAGAATATATAAAAAATTTGAAGTAGGAGCAGCGTCGCCGCTGTGAGGCGACTTCCAGTGCGGCCAAGGTTTCGTCTCCGATGAGACTATGAACAGAAAGGTCAGAGCATTTTAAACGAAGAGAGAGAGAGAGAGAGAGATGTTTCTTTTGATTTTACTTTGTTTTTTCTAATTCGTTTTTTAATTTAATTTTGTTATTTTAAGTGTTGATTAGTGGTGGTGACACATGTCACCACCCACTAATTATTGGTTATGTAATCTTGTTGGATTCAATCCTTCGCCTTACCATACATCTACACCTCCTCCACTTCTGATCATCACCAGAGTTAATATTCACCTCATCATCCGACGATCTTCATCAGATCGGATGTCAACAATATGATCCAACGCACCTGATTAGTCAGTCCATGATAGACCCTAGTTTGCTGACCACACAGGATTCAGTGGATGCCCTTTATTTAGGCTTTCTTGGGATTTCTTATTAACACCCCCCAGATTTCTGCATAAACAAATCCATTTCTAACCATTTCTCTTATTTATTTATTTTATTTTTGCAATTAAATTGTGTTTGTTTGTATTAAATAATTATTAGTCTTCGGATAATTTTTAATTGATAATTGTCGATTAAATCATTAGTCGATTCTTATCAAATAAAAAAAATGATTTTCTAATAATTATTTAAAGTTCGGAATTTTTATTGTGTGATCCACTTTATTTTGCGTTCATTTAATTTTACCAATGAATATTCTTTTGTATTAAATAATTATTAGTCTTAGGATAATTTTTATTTGATAATAGTTGATTAAATTATTAGTTGATTTTTATCAAATAAAAAAGATCTATTCTAATAGTTATTTAAAGATTTAGACGTGTATTGTATGATAACTATTTACTCCTTGTATGCTTATGAATGATTCACACTTGTACACTTCACACACACTTGACATAAACAATTCCATTTCTTATTTTGGCTCGTACGTCAAAAAGGTTGTCATATTTGGAGATGGGCATGGCCATCCTCACAAGGTTAATCAAAGCCCTTATATCTTTGATTAACCATAACCCGAATAATTTGGTCCATAACCAATCACCCATGCACAAGGGTTTCATAGTTGGGGATAGGAGGACCTATCCTCACGAGGTTAATCAAGTCCATATGCTTGGTTAATCATAACCCGAATCATTACTTCGCTTGGTCCATATACCAAACCTCAAAACACTTTCATAATTAAAATTTACAAACCTCGATCCAAAGGCGAGTGCCCTTTTCAAAAATAAAATTTCACAATAAACTCCAAGTATTTAAATTGTTGGTTGGTAGACCAATTGTTTAAAACTTTTTCCAAATGAACTTCGAGTCTTTAAATCGTTGGATGCTAGTCTAATTGTTTAAAGACTCTTAATTACGTGAACGTTGTTTCACCTGACTTTTTTCATAAGAAAACTTTTTGGGATGATAGACGACTCGTTGAGAATTATCCCCTCTGGTTTCTAGTATTTGAATCGTAGGATGCTAGTGCTATTGTTCGGTACTTTTCACCCACTAAAACTCAATTCAAATCACTCAACTCTTTTTCGCTCATATGCGATTATCAAACTCTTTTCTTACAAAGATTGTGCAATAACCATTTGAAATACGAATGAAGACTTAGCTTTTTAAACAAACTAAACAAGTCAAAGTTCAAGCATTTGAAATGTCTAGTGCACGATTTATCTTATAAAATCAACACAACCAACTTAAAATTTTTTAAGAAGAACTACAGAGTTTTGACTTTCCCATTGCACGAAGGAATACGTAGGAACAAGGTTTCGAAACCACGACAACTCAAAATAATAAAAAACAAACCCTCTTTCTTTTTCCTTTAAACCAAGACTGCAATAAACACACTTAAACACGCACGAACTAAATGGGTCCCATCGAGTACGATGGATGTGAGGGGTGCTAATAACTTCCCCTTATATAACCGACTCCTGAATCCATATCTTTTGGTCTTGTAGACCGCCTTATCCCTCCTTTGTGGGTTTTATCTATATTTTCCCGTTCTTTTAAGAACAAATAAAATTAGGTGGCGACTTCATTGTTTTTAAAATAACCAATGAAAAAAACCAGTCATCACAGCTGGCGACTCCATTAGGGAAACTTCACGAGAGCCTACCCTATTTTCGTTTGTGTGTGTTTATGTGTATGTTATTGTTATCTACTTTCTTCTTGATATTACTTAAGGGTCATTGCCTATTATTTCTTTACGCTTTATATATTACCTTGTTGATATATTATTGTGTTGGGAACTTGATGGTTTTGATTCATAGATAAGCCCAATACCCAGGATTCTAGGAAACGTTAAGTTAGAGCGATTGCGTAGCTTAGGTCCATTGGACATTCGTGTCCCTTGGACCGACGTGAAGACTTCAGCTAAGAGTTGGTCATTTTAAGGAGGTTGTTGCACCATATGCTAGTGCAGGACAACAATTTCTAGACAAGTGACCCATAACTCTAAGTATTAGGATATCCAAACCGAGACCGACCGCTCAAATAAAGGATTTTGAGTATCCCTTTAAGAGCCGTTTCTTGAGAGTATACTTTTGGAAATACTATCATCACATGGTTTGTTTGTGTGACAATAATATTTTTAAAAGGGTATTTGAGACTCAGAGAAACATTTAACAAAAAAGATCAGAACCATCCTGTATGGGGAATTGTTGGGTAGACGTCGAAACCACGTCTGACCATCCTGTGACCCATCATGTGATTTTCTGTTACACTTTTTGTCAAATTCCATGTTAAACCATTTGCATTACATGTTGCATTAATAATTCATTTTCATCATATTGTTGTCATTTTCAGGTAACTTTAATGACTCGTTCTTGCAAGTAATTAGATCACACAATGGATTCAAGCAGAAAGAACAATCCTCATATCAATTTTAAAATTCCAAATACTCATACTTTGTTCAATCTTAGAGGGAATATGAAGAACGCTCAATTGAATAACTTTCGTACTAGGTATGAGTGGATCTTGGAACTATTGGATGTTACTGTTGATCACAACGCCTTGAAAGCCCTAGTAAAGTCTTTTTATCCTCCACTACGGTGCTTTACGTTCCAAGATTTTCAGTTAGTCCCAATGATTGAAGAGTTTGAAAGGTTGTTAAATTGGCCTTTGAAAGATAATGATCCTTTTACTAAGTTAGGGGAAAAGTTGGACGCAGTTGACGTAGCAGCTTCCCTGTATCTACCTGTCTGAGAGATAGGGCCAAAGTTGGTGGAAAGAGGAATTCCTAAGGACTTCTTGGAGAAAAAAGCTGAAGAATTGGTAGTGGGGGAGGAGAATTGGATTTCATTCCGTGCTATTATAGCTTTGCTGATCTTTGGGGTGGTAATGTTTCTGAGCCATGACAACGAATGTGTGAGTCAACCTGCAATTAGAGTGCTTCTTTCAGAGAACCCTGTACCCACTTTACTAGCATATATGCTCATCAACATTCATACTCGATACAAAAAAAGGAAAGGAGTGGTAATGTGTTGCTCTGCTTTACTAAACTCATGGTTGAACTCCCATATTCCTCAACGAGGGCCTTGGGTTAAAATCTAGGAGAATTTGATTTGGTCTCAAAAGTTGGCTTCCTTTACCCCTAGTGGTGTATTATGGTATTCACCAAGTTGGTACACTTGGGACATCATCACTCACTATGGAGCTTTCCTCAACGCTCCGTTAATTGGATCTCAAGGATGTATCAATTATAACCCTCGTTTGGTCCTCAAGAAGTTTGGTTGTCCTATGGAAACTGCACCAAAGGAAGAATTTCTAAAAGAGCTTATCTTGCTAGACTTTCGAAAGGAAGATCCTGTTTTGTTGAAACAGATCCAGAAAGCTTGGACCCAAGATCATAGGAAGGGTACAAAGCTTAGGAAAAGAGGAAATGACGATAGAGAACCTTATGGACCATGGATACTTAGAAGAGTAGCGGAAGTAAAACTACCGTTTACTGTGGAAATTCCTTTTGATGTGCCAGAACCTGAACTCACTCACGTCCCTATTGAGGAATTCAACAAGCTCAAGGTCACCATTATAGAGATGAAAGCTGAGGAAGAGCGACAACAGGCAGTCCTTACTCGTGTTGCCCGAGAGAGAGAGATGATGTGATGCAAAGCCTCAAAGAAAGAGATGATGAGCTCTGAAAAGTCAGGAGCATGTAGAAAAGGAGAGAAAAGTGAAGTTTCGTGTGAAGGATAATCTGAATGCGACCAATTTTGAATTAAGTGAATTCCATCGTAGGCTGGCCAAAGTTGAACAACAAAGAGGCCAACCATACGCAGATGAAAAGCGAGCTATCAAAGAAAAAGTAGATTTGAGGGTAACTCTTACTGCTCAAATCTGAGAGTTACAGGCTGCGCTAAGAAACATTGAAGCCAGTTTGGCGCGTGAAACTCTCCTTAAAGAAGAATCTCTCATGGCATGTATTATGGACCCCGAGAAGTTGGCCCCGAAGATCCAACAGTTAGATATTTCAAGGCATCATGTAAGCCAATGGGAGACGGCATATGGGGAATTAGAGATTCAGTGCGAGGAGTGGCAAGAAGAAGCTTAACGTCAAAATGGACTTTGGGTAGATCGAGGAGAGACCATCTTTAACTTAGAAGAGCAAAATAAGGATTTTTATGCAAATTACTCAGGCTTGGTAGAATTCTATAGATAGTTAATGGTGGAAGTTCCTTGGAGACTTCAATCAACTATCGAAGACCTACAGAAAGACCAGGTTCCCCCAGTAGTCGAATACTTCATTTTTCTCTACAAAGGTATGGTGGAGCGGTTCAAAGGAGAGATAAGAGAGCTTAGGCCCCGAAGAGGACAACTTTTCTGATTTTATTACTTGTGTATTTCAGCTTCATGTATTTGATGAACTAAAGCAGACCTTGGAGTCTTTCTCTCAATTTTCTTACAAAGAATGATGTTTGTATTCGACTTTCTATGATTGAAATGAAGAAGCTGATTATCCATTTGTTGTGCTGATTTCTTACAAGCGAACGAGTCTGATAAGAATCCTTGGAAATTGAAACATAATCACAAGCATTCCGCATTAATCATACATAATCACCCATTTTTTTACATAAAACCAAAACACCAAGCTCATTCCATTTCCTCTCATCCAGATTCAAGCTGACCACTCGGCATCCATTCGGCACGAGAGCTAACACAAACAAAGCAATGGATCAATATGAATCCAGGAAAGTTGCTATGCAAGGTGACATCGATGGGTTGAAGTCCATGATGGACCAGCTTATGGAAATGATGACTGCTCAACATAGGAGGGAAGAGGAACGAGTTGTTAATGAAAATGTTGATGCTGCTGCCGCTGCTACTGCAGTGAACAATGTTGCTGCTACTTTCAATGCTTCCAAAACAACTTACGCTGCTAATACCATTGGAGCATATTTTTCCACCAATACAACAACTACTGTTATCCCTTCCTTTGCTGTGGCCAATACAAGAGTCCACCGAAGTGCCAAAAATAGTCTGTCTCATTCGACTGGTTTGCAGGTGCCCAATCCATTGATTTACGGGCTGCCCCGTGATTTCTTTAGTGGAGTCGACAACCATGGTACTTCTGCAACGGCACTTGTTGCTACACATGTTGTAGGAAATAATGAGCAAGATCAAGATGAAGATGAGCAAGAGAACAACTAGTTTGTGTCTCCTCAAGAGATGCAAGATGATTATATGAGGCAATATTACCATAGCGTTGTACCTTTGGGCAACCCTGTTCCTTTTCAAGATGTGGCTGCAAAGAAGATGGGAAAAGATTTGGCTGAACAAATGAAAGAGCTGAGAGGGAAGAATACTGTTGGTATGAGTGCATTGGAGATGTGTCTTGTACCCAATGTTGTGATCCCGCCAAAGTTCAAGGTTCCTGACTTTGAAAAATACAAAGGGTTAAGTTGTCCGGAGAATCATTTGAGGATGTGTTGTCGCAAGATGGCAGCACACATCAAGAATAGAAAACGGATGATACTGTAATACGGTGAACTGACTTTATGGTTTTTTGTATCGCAAATGTGCAGATAGCAAGAGTCGCCGCTGTTCGCGTTAAAAGGTGACGCGCTAGAGGATTCGAACGTGAATTCGGATCTTCTGGCTCGAAACGATTTACTCTTTTGATTTGTTTATAAAGATGCCGCGAGCATCAAGCTTTATTATTTTTAACACAAGAAAGATGTTTTAATGATTATGAAAAAGGGGAAAGCTGAAATACCCTCAATTGATATTGATATGCGTAACGACTAGCGCAAACTAGACCCAACGCATTGGGGAGATTCTGAGTAAGGGGGATTGTTATATAAAGGGAATAGATGGAGCACCCTAAATATATGTAGTTATCTACAGCTTTATATATGAATATGTTTGATATGTTTGTGTGTTTTTTAATTGCTATTTCTATGATTGGGAAATTTTCTCCTTTGGATTTTCAAGAATGATAGATTATGTAGGATTCTAGGTTTTGTTATTATTGTGCTCGCAATGATCTGTGGATCTTCTGCATACATATCCCTTAGTGGGAATCAGAGCATTTGTAGCTCGGATTTACAGGGATCTATGGTTTGTTTGGTCTGAGGGAGAAAGAAATTTGCTCGGCAAGGATGAGACCTTGTGCCTACGTATTCTCAAAAGGATGTTGAGAAAGTCAGAGCAATCGTAGTTCCCACTTATGCTAGTGGAAAGCAACGGGATGTTAGTAAGAGACAGACAAATGTCATCTTAATGAAAAATGTATCTAATCTATTTCATCACATACATTTTGAAAAGTTTAACTGATGAAAATCTTTCATCGTAAGTTATAGGTGTTTTGCTTGAGTGTACAAGCGTTACCACTTACATGTTTAAGAAAGATGTTTTGAAAAAGATGATTGAATCTCTTAACTGTAAGCATTGGGTGTTTTGCTTGAGTGTACAAGCGTTACCACTTACAATTAAGAGATGTTTTTGTTTGAAAAGAGTTTGAAAAGTTTTTGAAAAGTTTTGACTGTATGTGATATAATAGATGAGATACTTCTTCCATAGAGATGATAAACGTCTAAATCTCAAGGATAAATTGATTGGATTAAAGGGATGCTTTTAAGAAGCCCATGGGTCCTTGTATTGTTAGCCCATGAGGAGGCATTCCGAGGGTCATCGAGGGTCATCGAGGGTCCTTGTACAAAGCTCAAGAGGAAGCTATAGGGTATGGCTGGCTTTGTGTTAAAAGGGATTTCACCGAGAAACCATCCTTTTGGAATTAAGAGCAATTTCACCGAGAAATTTTACTCTCTGGGGATTTTGAAAGTGATTTCACCGGGAAACCATCCTTTCAGGGTTCTATCTTAGCGTGGGTGATTCTTTGTATTGGAAGCCCAATAGGAGGCTGTTAAGAGATTTCCTATCTCTTTCATTGTATGATGCCAAAGAGAAGGCTAAACTCAATAAGGAGTTCTTTTGAACGAAGCCCAAGAGGAGGCTGACTCAACAGGGGAGTGTTGTCTTATATGAAGCCTAAGCGGAGGCTAAACTCAGTTGAAATGAGTTTTCTTATATGAAGCCTAAGAGGAGGCTGACTCATGTTGGGGATGAGTTATCTTGTACAAAGCCCAAGCGGAGGCTAAACTCTGTGGGGAGCCTATTGGTTAGACTAATTGTTATGTTAATAACTGAACAGTTATATAAACAAATATGACATGTATTCATAGGAGTTTATGAAGGAAATATAAACAATGCATGATGTTTATTTGGGAGAGTTTATGAAGGAGATATAAACAAGTGTCTGTGAAACGAACGTTTGCAACTTGTTTATTTACAAGTTTGAACTGTGTACAAGGAAATGAATATGTACACGAACGAGTATTTATGTACAGACAAAGATGGATGTACATAGGGGGGTTGGGACTTACACCATAAGGGAGGCCCATTGGTTTGAAAACAGTTTCACAGGGAATAATGCTCCTTTCAATACCAATGGTATTCAGTGTATATACAGATGAAACAGAAACGAACGATCGAAGTCTATCTGTGTTGGAGTATTTACAAAAAGTATCTGTGTTATGTACAGATAAAAATTTGTATGAAAAATATTTGATATGTACAAGGAAAATATGTATGTACATAAAGAATGTTGGTTTAAGTATACACAAGTGAAGTGAAAACAAACGATCGAAGTTTGTCTGTACTTGAGTATAAAAGGAGTATCTGTATTATGTACAGATGAAACTTTGTGAAAATTATTTGAAGAGTTTGATATGTACAAAGAAATATTATGTACATAAAAGAATGTTGTGGGACTTACACCGTGAAGGAGGCCCATTGGTTTGAAAGCAGTTTCACGGAGAATAATGCTCCTTTCAATACCAATGGATTTGGTGTATAAACAAGCGACAAGAAAACAAACAAACGATGTTTATTTATGCTTGGATATTGATTGAATATGTACAAAGAAATAATTATGTACATAAAAGAATTGGGACTTACACCGTGAGGGAGGCCCATGATCGATTGAAAAATTCGAGAGAAAACGAATTCGGTTTTATCGTTTAAATCGGATCGATCATGGTAAAAATGATGTAAGTTTGATGAAAAGTTTTGAAAATGATTTTGAAAGTATTTTGAAATGTGAAGTTGATTGATGAGAAGTTTTGAAAAGAATCGGAAGTCGAAAACTTGAAAAATTCACCTTTTAAGGAGGTTTGAAAAAGTGTTCAGAACGTCGTTTTCGGCTCGATTAAAATTTAATCAGATGAAAGTTTTTTCTGAAAATTTTTGCATTATCATAAAATAGATGTATTTATTGACAAGTGTCCAAAAAATCACCTTAAAATATGGAGTTTTGATTGGTCAAAAAAATTGTGAAAGTTTTGTGAAAAAACATGAAAGTATGGAAAAGTTTGAAAAAGAATGCTCCTGATGGGAGTTGAACCCATGACCAAAGGGGTGACCACGTGGCAGAGGAGACTAAAGGCAAGCAAGCTACCACTGAGCCAAACGCGTTTGAGTGTTAGTGGACCAGAACACGTGTTAGTAAAACATTGGAATATTTGAAAATTTAAATTTGAAAACAAATAAAGAACACGCGCGTATCCTGTTGTTCATGTTTTGATCTTCAGATTGCAAAATTCAAGCTATAATCTTCGTTTCTCAACGAAATTGAATGAAATAAAAACCAAACTTGCTCGATTTTTCATAACGAACATGAATATGACTGTTAATTGCATTTTTATTAAGCCTAGCATGCTTGAATTTCTAGGAACCACGATGAACCCTAGAACTGAGTTTTTCAAATTAAATGATGTATGATTAATGATTCTTTGATTTTCTTGAGGGCTATTGATCGTTATAAGTGCAGAAAGAGAACGACCATGAGTTTTTTCGTTTTAGTTCAAAGAAAATGGATATCACAGTTCGTGTTCTAACCTGTGCAAGTGGAGATCGAAAACTGGATTTGAGTGCTTCCAATTGTTGTTTTATGATTGCTTAAGCACCAACGGCTATTATGGAAGCTGTATGAATGGTCTGCACATCATGAATTCCTCTGGATCATTCTATCCAAGTCAACCTGCACAAGCTCAAAATACAAACTGGAAATCGAGGTTAAAGCAGTTACAGCTTGTTGCTAAGGGTTTGGATCATTCACATGATGTATGGTGATGATGTTCAAATGATCAGAACTCAAGTTGCTTACACCAAACTCCAAATTCGATGGTTATGGCAGTTTTGCAAGTTTTGGAAACATGAAGTGTATTTCTGAGTTTTAGCTTAGCTTGGGTTGATTTTGAGTTTCAAATCAATTACATGTTAGTATTAGAACATGTTAGACACCAAATTACTTAAAGTTTCTCACAGATTTTCAAAAATGCAAGTTTTCACAAATTGAACTATGATTCTTAAATTTGGAGAAAGTGGAGAGAAAGCATGATTTTGCATTTGCTTTGGTGTGGTTTTGGACTTGAAATGTGATCAATTTATAGGCAAATGGTTCTAAAATGTTAGGCAACAAGTACAATGCTTTTGGAAAATCAAAGATAACTTAGAGGGTAAGAATGGTATTTCAAAAGCAAAAGGAAGTTTCCTTTTTTCACCATGTGAGAAATTATCCAACTTGATCCAATCCTTCAATTATTACTTCTCACAGATCCTGGGCGTTTTTCCCAAACAATTCTTTCCCTCGAATCGTTTTTATCTCAAGCTGCATTTTGAGGAGTTGTTCCCAGAGATTTTCCATCAAGCCACGGGAATTTGTGTTATTTCCTGGAGTGTGGTGAACTTCTTCGTCTGTGGTAGCGTGCACTACAGAAGCTGAGTTCAACATGATCGGTTGAGAAACCGTCATTGTTACTTGTGGAAGAGTTATTCCACGTTGTGGAGTGAATGTAGCGTTCTGCTGCAAAGTAGGTATTTCAAGCGAGGTTGTTTGAGAAGTCGATTGGCGAACTCCAATGCCGAAGTTAAAAGGCATTCCCCATGGATAGCCTTCTGGCATGCGGAAAGGTGAACTACTGACTGCGACAGCTGAGACTGGAGTAGTAGTATCCTCTGAAGTTGCTGCTTGGTTTTGACTGCTCGATGCTGCTTGTTGACTTTGCACTGTGGCAAGTGAGTTGACCAAAGACGTGAGTCTCTCCACTTCTTCTTGTAGCGTTGTTACTGTACTACGAAGTTCAGGCTTCTCTTGTTCAAAATTTTCCATTACTTTTCTTCTTTTTGATCTAGTATCGTACGTTCGAGTTGGCTGCGGACGCAGTCGAGAAACTCTGAGACGCGACAGCTTGACAATCTTTTCCTATCTGTGCAAACAGTTCAAACTGTGCAGGTTTAGACTCTAGATGATAGACTTAGATGCAAAATATGATGCATGAATATGATTGTAAAGAAAGATTTCCAAAGAATTTATGCTAAAAGAGATATTTCTGGCAAATATTTGGATGGAAAATACGAATTTATTGATTATTTGAAAGAAGATTACAACAATTGTTTTTTTTTGGAGCATTGCTCTCACAAATGATAAAATAAATGATAAAAATTACAAACTAATTGAACTAATTAAAAGTCTTCGTCGGATGAAGATCCAAAGGCTTGATGCAGCTTCAACTTCAGGATTTCCTTTCCATAGTGAGCTTTTAGTTCAGCTTTCTCGGCTTTTAGCTTGCTGATGACTCTCTTCCATTCGTTGGGAGTGGGATTGCTGGTTGTCATTTCCTCAAGCTTTCTCTTCCTCTCCTTGACGTATTTTTGGATTGCGTTATCCTTTTGGCGAATCTTCTCGTCTTTCTTCATGAGCGATTCATCCTGGAAGTAAAGCGTCTTTTCATGATCCTTGACCTGTTTCTTGAGCTTCTCATTCTCAAGGTTAGCCTTAAGGAATTTGTTTTCCAAAGCTTCTTTCTCAAACCTTATTTTGGTCAAGGCTTCTTGGTATTTTCCCACAGCTTCAACGGGAAAATTTGTTGATTTGGAAGCGATTGAGAACATGGGATCCTCATAAGCGTAAGGCATTCGAAATTCCTTTGCTCTTTTCTTTACCCAAGAAGTGTAGGTTTCCATGGCTACACAATTCTTTGCCTTACCTTTTTCTTTCCTTCGGATGTGATGCCAAGCTTTGATCATCCTAGCTTTCAATCCTTGGGAATCCTCTCCTTCATGATAGAAGTAGCTCTCTACTGTAAATCCAAGAGGTTTACCAGAGTTTGCGTATCCGAGTTGACGTCTTGCCAAAAACGGGTTGTAGTTGATTCCTCCCTTTGTTCCAATGAGAGGTACGTTGGCAAATTCTCCACAGCTCTCAATGATTTCCATCTCATTGTTTGCCAAAGTATACCAATGGATATCGTCATTTGTAAGAGACATGAGTCTTCTGGACCAATGCCACTCGTCTTTGTTTTAGCGGAAGATAGGAGATTTAGGCAAGTGTGAGGTAATCCATTTGAAAAATAGAGGTACACAACACACAATAGTTCCGTCTCCTTGACGATTCCTATGATGAATAGAGACGTACGTGTCACCGAGTAGAGTGGGAACGGGATTTCCAATCAGAAAGATCCTTATGGCGTTGATATCAACGAAATTCGGGACGTTGGGAAACAACACCAATCCATAGAGGAGTAAAGCTAAAATAGATTCAAAGGCTACCATACTACCGGCTTCAGAGAATTTGAGAGCCTTCTCCATTAGGAACTTTGAAGTTAGTCCTAAGAGTTTTCCTCTGGTAGTTAGGTTTTTGTCTATCTCAGATTTCTTTAAATGAGTCATCGTTGCAATGACTTGTGACTTGGGAATGGCTTCCAAACCATTGAAAGGCACTTTGTCTGATACTGAGATACCTAGAATATGCGCGTACTCTTCCAAAGTAGGCATCAACTGATAATCAGGGAAAGTGAAACAACGATAGATTGGATCGTAGAATTGAACGAAAGTTTTGAGAAGTCCTTCATCAACGTTAGCGTTCAGAAGAGTTAAAAGAGTTCCACAGCAATTTCTGAAATCCGAGGGATCTTCTACCAAGGATGCTAACTCTTTCAACTTTCCTACATCAGGAATCCTAAAACTGTATCTCTTGGTGAATCTTCCTCTGACGTCCATCACTCTAACCTAAAATATTTTACAAAGAAAAAATCTCTAAATTCTTTGGAAATGGGAAGAGAAATGAAGTTTTTTTATTTTTTGAATGAATGAATGAATGCATGAATGCGGCAAACATGGTTAGTAGTTATACACACGGTCAAGCGCTCGAAGTCACGAGCATGAAGCCATCGATAAGAATCAACGTGGTTAAGTTCTAAGGGCTTATTCATACGTGAAGCGGGTTCTATCGAATACAGAGCTCAACACTCCTCTTTGAAATATTATCGGATTTGTTGAATACTCAATGGTCCAATAATATTTTCAAGAAGAACTCGCGATCGTAGTCTCGCATGACAATTACTCTAGGCTTACACCCGAATAATCTCTGCACTACATCCTAAATGGCCAGGATGGGTTATGTGTTCTACAGCCCACTCAGCTTCTTAAGTTTCCTCGAAAGCATAGTGTCTTCGCAATTACTTGCTAAACACAATACCCTCAAGACAACCTCCACTGAGCGGGAGATATTAACTTCGTAAGCATTGAACTTCTCACGTATTAATACCTCCACCTAGATCTTAAAATGTTTCTTAAATCCGGGTTAGGATTTCTTTCCATCAGATGAAATCGTGAAAACACACAATAAAGAAAAACAGATATATGCCAAAATATGAAAGCTTATCCCCTTTCTTTTCTTTTTGAAAACAAAAAAAAGCTTGATACTTTTGAGCAGAGTAACGCGTTTTCTTTTTTTTGAAAATCAAAATTTCAGCGTACTCCCCAGCAGAGTCGCCATTTTTCTTGTTCGCGTTAAAAGGTGACGCGCTAGAGGATTCGAACGTGAATTCGGATCTTCTGGCTCGAAACAATTTACTCTTTTGATTTGTTTATAAAGATGCCGCGAGCATCAAGCTTCATTATTTTCAACACAAGAAAGATGTTTTAATGATTATGAAAAAGGGGAAAACTAGACGCAACGCATTGGGGAGATTCTGAGTAAGGGGGATTGTTATATAAAGGGAATAGATGGAGCACCCTAAATATATGTAGTTATCTACAGCTTTATATATGAATATGTTTGATATGTTTGTGTGTTTTTTAATTGCTATTTATATGATTGGGAAAGTTTCTCCTTTGGATTTTCAAGAATGATAGATTATGTAGGATTCTAGGTTTTGTTATTATTGTGCTCGCAAAGATCTGTGGATCTTCTGCATACATATCCTTAGTGGGAATCGAGCATTTGTAGCTCGGATTTACAGGATCTATGGTTTGTTTGGTCCGAGAGAAAGAAATTTTCTCGGCAAGGATGAGACCTTGTGCTACGTATTCTCAAAAGGATGTTGAGAATTCGAGCAATCGTAGTTCCCACTTATGCTAGTGGAAAGCAACGGGATGTTAGTAAGAGACAGACAAATGTCATCTTAATGAAAAATGTATCTAATCTATTTCATCACATACATTTTGAAAAGTTTAACTGATGAAAATCTTTCATCGTAAGTTATAGGTGTTTTGCTTGAGTGTACAAGCGTTACCACTTACATGTTTAAGAAAGATGTTTTGAAAAAGATGATTGAATCTTTTAACTGTAAGCATTGGGTGTTTTGCTTGAGTGTACAAGCGTTACCACTTACAATTAAGAGATGTTTTTGTTTGAAAAGAGTTTGAAAAGTTTTGACTGTATGTGATATAATAGATGAGATACTTCTTCCATAGAGATGATAAACGTCTAAATCTCAAGGAGAAATTGATTGGATTAAAGGGATGCTTTTAAGAAGCCCATGGGTCCTTGTATTGTTAGCCCAAGAGGAGGCATTCCGAGGGTCATCGAGGGTCATCGAGGGTCCTTGTACAAAGCTCAAGAGGAAGCTATAGGGTATGGCTGGCTTTGTGTTAAAAGGATTTCAGAAACCATCCTTTTGGAATTAAGAGCAATTTCACGAGAAATTTTACTCTCAGGGATTTTGAAAGTGATTTCACCGGAAACCATCCTTCGGGGTTCTATCTTAGCGTGGGTGATTCTTTGTATTGGAAGCCCAATAGGAGGTCATTAAGAGATTTCTATCTCTTTCATTGTATGATACCCAAGAGAAGGCTAAACTCAATAAGGAGTTCTTTTGAACGAAGCCCAAGAGGAGGCTGACTCAACAGGGGAGTGTTGTCTTATATGAAGCCTAAGCGGAGGCTAAACTCAGTTGAAATGAGTTTTCTTATATGAAGCCTAAGAGGAGGCTGACTCATGTTGGGGATGAGTTATCTTGTACAAAGCCCAGCGGAGGCTAAACTACGTGGGAGCCTATTGGTTAGACTAATTGTTATGTTAATAGAAGTTATATAAACAAATATGACATGTATTCACAGGAGTTTATGAAGGAAATATAAACAATGCATGATGTTTATTTGGGAGAGTTTATGAAGGAGATATAAACAAGTGTCTGTGAAACGAACGTTTAAAACGAGCGCAACTTGTTTATTTACAAGTTTGAAGCGTGTACAAGGAAATGAATATGTACACGAGCAGTATTTATGTAGACAAAGATGGATGTACATAGGGGTTGGACTTACACCAAGGGAGGCCCATTGGTTTGAAAACAGTTTCACGGGAATAATGCTCCTTTCAATACCAATGGTATTGGTGTATATACAGATGAAAGCAAAGCGAGCGATCAAAGTCTATCTGTGTTGGAGTATTTACAAAAAGTATCTGTGTTATGTACAGATAAAAATTTGTATGAAAAATATTTGATATGTACAAGGAAAATATTTATGTACATAAAGAATGTTGGTTTAAGTATACACAAGTGAAGTGAAAACAAGCGATCGAAGTTTATCTCACTTGAGTATAAAAGGAGTATCTGTATTATGTACAGATGAAACTTTGTGAAAAGTATTTGAAGAGTTTGATATGAACAAAGAAATATTATGTACATAAAAGAATGTTGTGGGACTTACACCGTGAAGGAGGCTCATTGGTTTGAAAGCAGTTTCACGGAGAATAATGCTCCTTTCAATACCAATGGATTTGGTGTATAAACAAGCGACACGAAAACAAACAGACGAAGTTTATTTATGCTTGGATATTGATTGAATATGTAAAAAGAAATAATTATGTACATAAAAGAATTGGGACTTACACCGTGAGGGAGGCCCATGATCAATTGAAAAATTCGAGAGAAAACGAATTCGGTTTTATCGTTTAAATCGGATCGATCATGGTAAAAATGATGTAAGTTTGATGAAAAGTTTTGAAAATGATTTTGAAAGTATTTTGAAATGTGAAGTTGATTGATGAGAAGTTTTGAAAAGAATCGGAAGTCGAAAACTTGAAAAATTCACCTTTTAAGGAGGTTTGAAAAAGTGTTCAGAACGTCGTTTTCGGCTCGATTAAAATTTAATCAGATGAAAGTTTTTTCTGAAAATTTTTGCATTATCATAAAATAGATGTATTTATTGACAAGTGTCCAAAAAATCACCTTAAAATATGGAGTTTTGATTGGTCAAAAAAATTGTGAAAGTTTTGTGAAAAAACATGAAAGTATGGAAAAGTTTGAAAAAGAATGCTCCTGATGGGAGTTGAACCCATGACCAAAGGGGTGACCACGTGGCAGAGGAGACTAAAGGCAAGCAAGCTACCACTGAGCCAAACGCGTTTGAGTGTTAGTGGACCAGAACACGTGTTAGTAAAACATTGGAATATTTGAAAATTTAAATTTGAAAACAAATCAAGAACACGCGCGTATCCTGTTGTTCATGTTTTGATCTTCAGATTGCAAAATTCAAGCTATAATCTTCGTTTCTCAACGAAATTGAATGAAATAAAAACCAAACTTGCTCGATTTTTCATCACGAACATGAATATGACTGTTAATTGCATTTTTATTAAGCCTAGCATGCTTGAATTTCTAGGAACCACGATGAACCCTAGAACTGAGTTTTTCAAATTAAATGATGTATGATTAATGATTCTTTGATTTTCTTGAGGGCTATTGATCGTTATAAGTGCAGAAAGAGAACGACCATGAGTTTTTTCGTTTTAGTTCAAAGAAAATGGATATCACGATTCGTGTTCTAACTTTGTGCAAGTGGAGATCGGCGGATTTGAGTGCTTCCAATTGTTGTTTTATGATTGCTTAAGCACCAACGGCTATTATGGAAGCTGTATGAATGGTCTGCACATCATGAATTCCTCTGGATCATTCTATCCAAGTCAACTGCACAAGCTCAAAATACAAGCTGGAAATCGAGGTTAAAGCGATTCTGTTGCTAAGGTGCGGATCATTCACATGATGTATGGTGATGATGTTCAAATGATCGAACTCAAGTTGCTTACACCAAACTCCAAATTCGATGGTTATGGCAGTTTTGCAAGTTTTGGAAACATGAAGTGTATTTCTGAGTTTTAGCTTAGCTTGGGTTGATTTTGAGTTTCAAATCAATTACATGTTAGACACCAAATTACTTAAAGTTTCTCACAGATTTTCAAAAATGCAAGTTTTCACAAATTGAACTATGATTCTTAAATTTGGAGAAAGTGGAGAGAAAGCATGATTTTGCATTGGCTTTGGTGTGGTTTTGGACTTGAAATGTGATCAATTTATAGGCAAATGGTTCTGAAATGTTAGGCAACAAGTACAATGCTTTTGGAAAATCAAAAATAACTTAGAGGGTAAGAATGGTATTTCAAAAGCAAAAGGAAGTTTCCTTTTTTCACCATGTGAGAAATTATCCAACTTGATCCAATCCTTCAATTATTACTTCTCACTGATTTTTATCAGTTCTTATCCCAATTTGGCAAGGTGGCAAGTGGTCTAAATGAGAAAAACACAAAATGACCTATAATTTGATGTTTTGGATTTTGAAAATCAAGTTTCATGAAGCCTTATGTTTCAATTTCAAAAGTATAGCTAGACTCCATGGATTTGAGAGTTCTTCGACATTTTGGAAAGCTTTTTTCACAAGCTAGAACTTTCATGTTTTGAGTTTTTTCCAATTCAAAATGGAACTAAGTGAAAAAATGGCATGAAGTTTGGAAAAAATAAGAAATTTCAACACTTAGAAAAATTTCTAAGTGTTAGAACTTTTGACTTTTTGTTGACTTTTTCAAATTCTTGATTTTTTTATGATCATGATGGATCATTTGAAGTATTTTGATGATTGAAAAAGTTTTGTTTTGAAAAATTTGACCAAAAGTCAAAGTTTGACTTTTCTGTGAGATGAATTTTCATCGACGTTTAGAAATTGGTGATGAAGTCGTGAACCTCTGTGATGTTTTGAATCCAGAAATTAGGTCAAGATGTTGTATCTAAGATATAATGACCAATCTCTATCCAAAAAAGTCATTCCTTGCTCAAAAAATCAGAGAATGCTCATGCTCGATCAAAACCCTAATTGGTCGATCCTCGATTGATCAGTGAGAAAAATGAATATCTGAGGATTGAAGGCTGATGATTTGATCAAGATAGATCAAATGAGGTGAGAAAAACTCAAACCCTAATTGGTTGGCTTTTGAATCAGATGAAAATCTGATGAAACCCTAATTTTGACTGTGAATGCTACACGAATCTTTATCAGGCGTTAGTGATGCAATGATGTAGATGTAAGGTGGTATATTAGGTCAAAAATTGGGGTATGACAGCCACCGACTTTTCTTTTATCCAATTAAGGGAAGGTGAAAAGTACAGAAAAAGACCTTCGTTAGATTCTGAGTAAGGGAGAAGGTTATGAAAAGGGAAGGTATTAGCACCCCTTTCCATCCGTAGTTATCTACGGGCTCTTAGTTGCTCTTAGATCACTTTAAAAAATTGTTTTCTGTGTGTTTGAAAAAGATGTTTTGAAAAGGTATTTCGCTTTGACTTTGTAATGACTCATGTAGGAATGTATACAAAGTGTTCGGAAATGTTTCGTTTTTGAAAAGAGTTTGAACTTTGACAAAAGTGTGTGGTGTGAAAATTATTTTGATAGAGCAAGCAACTAAAAGTCTTATTACCTACTCAGAATTGGTCATTTTTGTATTTTTACGCTCCTTTAGAATAGCGCTATCCATACCATTAGTTGGTAGGTAACTCTATTCGTTGGATGTAAGCGGGACATTCGAAGGGACAACGTATGGTCATAGAAAGCAACTTGTAGGAAGTATCCTAGCACATTCGAAGGGACTATCATCATTTTTCGTAGGCAACATCGTAGGTCTATGATCTTTGTATCGAAGGGACTATGATGATTTGTTTTGAAGGCAACGGTGCTAGAATACCTCTACGTTCGAGGGACATGACCATTTTGAATTCGTAAGGCAACGAGAGAGAATTACCCTAAGGGGTGCGTGTGTGAAGAAGTGTGTTGATTCGGATATATGTTATCTTTGAAAATTAGTGGGCCATGTTCATTTTTATCTTGCCATACACGCCTAATTACTAGCAATTTATAGGGTGCGGAAATTAAAATGCGGAAGTGTAAAGATGCGGGAAGATAAATGTCCTACGCTATTACATGGCTTTGGGGCAGATACATAATTTAAACGTGCAGAAAAATAAAAAGCCTAATTAAGCTATTACATCCCATGAGCAGTTACATAGTTGGTAAAAAGAAAAACAGGAAAAAGAAATCGTCCGAAACGGAATAACCTGTAAAAAGATGAGAAATCGGAAAATACGAGGAAATCGAATAAGAAGGAAATGTTAGTAAAAATGCAAATTTTTAAATGAGAAAAATATTTCATGCTGGAAATAACATTAATATGCTAAAATAATTTTTTGGGATTTTTTGGAGATGATTTAATAATTAAAAACTAATTAAAAGTGATTTAAATGGTAAATTAGAAATAAAATTAAATATGCATGCAAAATAATATTTTTTAATTTTATAAATTAAATAAACATTTTATGAAAGTAATGCAAAAAGGAAAAATATTTTTGATGATTTTTAATGCATGAATAAAAATTATGAAATGAATTAAAATGCATGGAAAAATATTAAATAAATAAAATATGAAAAATATGAAAAGAATTGAGTTTGTAAAGAAAAATAGCAAAACCGGTCCTGGCATGGTTCGAACAGGG
The DNA here is from genome assembly GCA_021764765.1 of Vicia sativa. Classification (NCBI taxonomy): domain Eukaryota; kingdom Viridiplantae; phylum Streptophyta; class Magnoliopsida; order Fabales; family Fabaceae; genus Vicia; species Vicia sativa. The sequence goes on along the minus strand of CM038794.1, from coordinate 73,121,472 downwards.
GACCTGGAGGAGTGTCTTTGCATAGTGAACGCCTTAACCAACTGAGCCAGTGTGTCCAACTGTTTGAAAATTGGAACGAGTGGAATGTAAACACGCGTCGTCCCCTGGTTGCATCAAACTCGCGCCAGACTTCATCCTCCCCGATTTGAATTTTTGAAAATTCAGCGTCGGCCTTTGCTCGACGCTACAACCCTGGCAAAATCGAAAATCATACACAAGTAATATAAATGAATTCTAAGACCATGGTTCGATTCAGGACATCATTCCGAATGCAATGGTAATAGTCTCGTGGTCCAATTTTTCTGTTTAAGGAAAACCCTAAATCGTGGTCAAGAACCCTAATCATGGCATATAGAGTTCTAGGCCATAGAAACACAATTAACCTGCCCAGATCGCTTGCAAACTTATCACTAATCACAAAAACAACAATAAAACATGTTAAAAATGCATGATAATTTAAATACGATTTTGAAATTTTCTTGAACAAACCGAATTCGGATTCTTTGATTCTTGATGGTTTTGAGCAATGTGAGGGTCTGGATCGATTCAAGAGGTATCAAGGAACGTGTTTGAGTGCTTGGAATCAATTGAAACGACCTAAATCCAAGGCTGCTAGTTGCTTGTGTTGCACGGATTTCTTGAGCTTCAATAGGGTTTCTCCAGCCAGTTTTTATACCCTAATTTGTGTGGCATGTGTTAAATATATATAGTAGATGAATTTGGAGTTGATTTGAGGAAGAATCAATCACTAATCAATGCAAATCAAATTTGATTTTGTACAAAATCAAATTTTCATTTGATCAATTTTCAATCAAATCTTGCCATATCAATCCAAATTTCGAAATTGTTGGCTTTATTGAGTTGCTTGGATCTCAAGGAAGAGAGAAAAATCAAGTTTGCATTTAATTTTGATTTTACACTTTATTTTTGAATTTAATTTGTATTTAAATGAATAAATTCCAAATTAAATAGAAAAATAAAATAAAAATTCGTGACATTGGGCTTGGATATTCCTAATTGCATAAGGAACAAGTTTGGATGAAGAAAAAGTAAGCCCATTTGCAAAATTTTTGATTTTTAGAAGCATCTCTCTTTGTGCACTTCTTCAAAATTGCCCAACTTGTGAATGGTGTATCTTGCTCAATTTTCCACATTTTTGTGTGTTATTGGACTTTTTGGAAAGCTCTAAGAGTCCTCTAACCAAACTTTTTAGTCTCATCTCAATTGGAGTTTCCATGCTCAATATATCTTCAAAACAAAATGTTGACTTTTTGTTGACTTTGAAAAGGACCTGTAATGTTTTGAGCCATACCCCTCAAATGAAGCATTTTTTGAACATTCTTGTGAGACATGAAGTTGTAGAGAATTGAATTTCCTTCAAAACAAGAGGTGGTGGAAAAATTTCTGAGAAAGCATGAGAAAGTTATGATCAGTCAAAGTTCAGTCGACTTTTCACCTAGAAACCCTAATTTAGAAAGTTTGACTTTTGAGCAAATCTTGAGTTTTCTTGATGAATCATGATCAACCCTTGATCAAATGATGAATGTAACTTCAAAATGAGGATGTTGACCAAAAATCATGAAGTTTGACTGTATGTTGACCACAATTGACTTTTTGTCTAATACAACTGATTTTCAACCATCTGAGCAATTGTCTGAGGAAATTTGATCTGTGAGGCTTGAAACTTGACATAGAAAATCTTTGAAGCATATGAGGAGGCATGATGACCATTAGAGATGTTGGAAGTCTATCTTGACCTAAAAAATACCAAACCCTAGTTTGGGTTGATTGTCTAGGAGAGAGTTTGTCTGATCAACTCTTGAGGAATCCTTGAGTATGGATGTATGAAATGTCTTGAGAAGATGGAGGGCAAATTTTGGGGTATGACAGATACACTGTTTTCAAGATAGACTTTTAGGGGTGTCTCTTGATTGGTACATACAATTGGAGAAGTCTGATATCCGTTCCTGGGATGATTTGTCTGCTGCTTTCTCTAAACAATATTACTAAAATACTATCATGGCTCCTAATCGTACGCAACTACAAAACATGTCCCAAAAGGAGAAAGAGTCCTTTAAGGAATATGCCCAGAGGTGGAGAGAAGTTGCTGCAAGATTTCAACCACCCTTAGTGGAAAGAGAATTGAATGATTTGTTTATGGGAACGTTACCATCTCAATATTATGAAAGATTTCTAGGGAGTACTTTTTCTAATTTCTCTAACTTGGTGATGGTGGGTGAAAAGATAGAAGAAGGTCTAAAAACTAGTAAGATATCAAGAGGAACTATCGGATCGCCTGCTACAAAGAAACCATTCAATGGTTTTAAGAAGAAAGAGGTTGAGGCTAATGTTGTTTATGAACCAAAGGGTATAGGAAGAGGGCGACAGTTAGCTAGACATGCATCTATTCAAGTTCCATACATGCCATACCCTTATGTTGCTGCCATGCAATACCCTGGCATACCTTATCAACAATAGATGCAGATACCATTGGCTTTTCCCGCCCAAATTTCCCCAAATCAAGCTTCTCAACAGCAATAGAGCAAAAGTCCTAGCAAAGGACAGGTCCAACCTAAGGGTGCTTAGTATCATAGATATACTAAGGAGGAAATGCAGTCGATTCCTATAACATACACAAGTCTTCTGTCATATCTAGTTCAAGATGGAAGGGTGGTGCCTAGAGAGTTGAAGCCTGTGCCTGGACCACCCAAGCCATGGTTCAATGAAAATGCAAATGTGATTTCCATGCCAATTCTCCTGGTCATACTACAGAGGATTGTTTTGCATTCAAGTGCAGGGTTCAAGAGCTTATAGATAAAAAATTGTTGACCTTCGCTGATGTTCTCAATGTTGCTAGTAACCCTTTGCCAAGACATGGGGCATCATTAGTAAATGCTTTGGTCGAAGATGAAAGGAGTTTAGTTGTGGATGTGAATGAATTGAAGATGTCATTGAAGGTGATGTTTGAAGAACTTAGCAGAGCTAATTTGTTGAAAGGTATCCATGATGATTGTCATGTATGTCGAGATGAACCACGAAAGTGTTCAGAATTCAAAGTATATCTACAGAGGTTAATGAGTCAGCACAAAATTCAATTTGGACGGACTCGTCTTGAGAATGAAGTGGATGTTGTGGTACCGTTGATCAACAATAAAATGATCCACATACCTCTGGTAGTTCCTGTTGCACCCAAAATTTCACCCTGATGTTTTCCCACTCGCATTTTGTTTATATTAAAAAAATCATCATTTACACATCGCATTTGCATCATTTCGTCGTATTTAAATTGATCAAAAGTCAGTTTAAATCGATATTTGCATCGTTTTTAGTGATAAAATACCCGATATTCCACTTCATTCATTTTTATCTCTCTACATGTTTATTGCATCGTCTTAAGTTGTTTATATATCGATAATAGCGATATTTCAGTTTTATAGGTGATCGGAAAAATAGCAAGTGTACTATTTTCGTCGATGTAGTTATAATGAGTTTCCCCAAGTATCGATCTCGAGGACTGCGTAGTAAATACCTATTCGCGCTTTTAATTCAATTGAACAAAAACAATGGTTGGGTTGATTTTAAAACTTTCAATTACGCTTGTAACAAGTAATGACTGACGAAATATAATGAGAATGATGCTAGGGTGAGTGGTTGATTTAACAAAACTATGATCCGAATTCAGATTTCCTAATTGCAAATGAACACTATCAATTACCTATCTCTAGATTGTTCTTCCTTAAGTCCTTAATGAAGACAACTATTAAAACCCTAATCCTTGTTCAAATGTCCATTCAAATAAATCTTAGTTTTAACCATAAAAATATCAAGAATTCAAGTGATTAGAAGAGAGTCCCTAGTCCTAGGTTAGACTCCTAATAACCTAATTGTGTAGAAACCCAACAATCACCTGCCAATTGTTAGTCATAGGTCTACATGTATTTGTCCGATACATGATCATAAGAACACTACACAATTAAATATAAAACATTGCATTAAGGAAATCAAGTATCAATTCATACAGAATTAAATCAGACCACCCCTAGCGCTGGGGTTTAGCCTCTCATAGTATTGAAGAAAGCATCGAAATAGAGTTAAACATTACAAGAAGAATGATGACTTTGATATTCAATGGTTGCTGCCCTTGAATCTCGCCTCTAATTCCTCTCCGTAGCTTTCTCTCTGATCTTTCACGTCATTTCAAAAGTAGGTTTTCCTAACCTCCAATCCTTCTAATAGTCTCTGCTCTCATCTCCTTTAGGCAAAAGCGGAAGTACCCTTAATGACAACACAAGCTCCAAAATAAGAAAATTGTGTTTCCACACCATTCAACACGGTCGGTTGATAAACACGGGTGCAGCAGTTGATAAACACGGGTGCCCGTGTTGATCTCTAAGTCAATAAGCCATGCTCGCACTATCTAACACGGGTCAGGTTGATGAACACGGTGCCCGTGGTTGATCCAATCGCTTTGTATAATTTTGCACCTTCCACTTGCTTTTCGACACGTCGGTTGATGAACACGGTGCTCGTGTTGATCCCGTTTGTCCTTTTGCGCTTCCATCGCCTTTCAACACGGGTTGTGTTGATGAACACGGTGCCCGTGTTGATCAAATCTTCAAAATCTTCAACTTTCCCTCCGAGGTGCTTATCGTCCCGCCACAAGTTCCTTCTATCGCATGCATTGACCAAAACACCGAGAGTACCCAATGTAAGCATAAAACACATACTTTTAAAGACACTTAAACTCAAAATGCACAACAAGACTAAAATAACCAAAGACACATTAACATCATTAAAAGTAACCAAAACAACCACGTATGTTAATGATTGATGAATTTAGCCGAATAGAACACGTAAACTACTAGAAATGGTGACCCATCACAACCCCAAACTTATCTCATTGCTTGTCCCCGAGTAATGATTGAGTCCAACAGTAGGTAACCCACAAATATCTTCTTTCCACAACACAACCCGTGTCTTCAGAAATTAATTTCTTCCTTCCCGATCAAGAAGTCGGCTTCCAATCAACTGCTCACCACATCCACATCGAAGACTACTTCACCGCAAGCTTTCACACTCTCCCAAATCTCTGTGGTTACGATTTCACCAAGGATCAAGCATGCAATATCATTCTTAACTTTGAATAAATTTACCTCGCACACACATACAGTATTTCACACACTTTACGAGGTCTTTGGGTTGTAACGGGCTTAGGTAACGGTGGCAACAAGGAAATTGGATCACAAAGGTTTTGGCCCGGCATTCATGTAACTTTTCTTCAATTTTATGCTGCATTCAGATATTTTGGGGTTCATTCGCTTTGACTCATCTTTACTCATGTTTACTTTGAGCATGTATTAGCTAGAGTCCCATTTAGGCAAGTGTTCTTTCTTCCTTTTTCTTTTTTAGAACTTTCATGTTCCATTAGTTTTTCTTTTGTTTTGATATATTTTTTTTTTGAAACTTGTTCACTTGCTTTTGCCCTTAATTTATGAACGACTACCCCAAACTTAAATTGCAACACTGAATTTGATCACAATCATGCCGAGTAAATGGTGAGACAAATGTGGTGAAAGGTTAACATGGGGTTTATTATAACGGGACACAACAAAACAAACATGAAAATTGAAACTAGGCTCAACGTGGTTCACGAGGGATAACATTTATCGGGTAGGCTAGAAGGTCCTGTTAACAAACAAGATGCCTCATGGTGTGTCACGTCATGTGTTGTGTCGAAAGAACATACGCAAAATCGTAATGATAGAGCTCATACCCGCCTCGATCTCCATGATGATATTTATGTATTTGGCCTTGGTAATCTCACCATGTTGGTTGCTTGCAAACCCGTAAGTCCCCTCGTCATGTGGCTCTTTTTCGACTGGCCTACCACCCGGACACCGTCCGGGCCCACTAACTTGCGTCCGACCTTAACCTTTAGTTGTGTCAACTCCGGGTTCCTTAGGAGATCAAAAGGGTAGTGTCGCTCAACCACTCTGCGGGCTCCATCTTCATTCAACAATTATCAATCAATCAGAATATAATGGTGACCGTGCAACAAAACAAAACAATGTAACAAACCAAGGATGTATAAATGAAGTAAAATGGAAAACATAAAACTATAAAAACGAAAAGGGAATGCAAACAAAACAAAATATATATTGAAATAGTGAGCCTCCCTACTCCGAATTAAACATTGACTAATGTTTTAACCCCAGTATGAGGCACACTAACTCACCGAGATGGAGGAGGTGAGAGGTCGCGAAAATGTAACATGAGGCGCTGCATCATGGTCTGCATGTCATCCATAACAACGCCTTTGTCGAAACAGCTCCACACCTTGTCTTGTTTGTTTCGGCAAGAGCACCTATTTCGATTGCACCCACCCCCACCGATCTTGAGACATAGAGGACGATCCCACATCCGGGTCGGGTAAAACTTTGGGTGGTGGTTGAACTGCTTGAGCTGGAGTGTCATCTTCCATCTCGTCACCGAAAACCGATGATCACGAGGACTCACCCTAACGAAGGAGCGTAAACTCGATAGAGCCAAGAAGCAACATTTGCAATACTAATAAAATGAGTGGGGTAATGCAAGAATATGGTGATCACGACCAACAAGGGAATAACACTGGATGAACCACAATCATACCTGATTGACCAAGTTTTGCATGTCAATCTTTCCGCTATAGCCGTTCTTCCATCAATAATCGACCATAATTAAGATGATCCGCGATCCGAAAGTGATCATCCTACCCACCTAAATGTCACCGTGTCGGCATGACCAACTTGTTTCCGTGTATAGAAGCAAAGGCAACGACATTCACCCGATCGTTCTCCGTCATGCAATACAAGAAGAAGAGTTCTCTTTGGCAGAACACCATACTATCTCCAAGGCCCAAAAAGTGTAAAAGCGAGTCCCTTTCGGGCATACCTAAACAAGGATGTGAATGCCCCGATGCTTTAGCAAAGGTTTCGTTATAACTAGTTTTACCAAGATCCGCCTGTAATTTAGATGCAAAAGTTTCGGGGCGCCACGGCTGCGAAGGAAGTTCGAGAGGGTTCAACGTCTCCCAAGAAGATGTGGTGTGCTCCTCACCAAAGAGCTGAAATGTCAAGTCACCATAATATCCGCTTCGAGCCATTCCACCAAGGCCTCGCTTTAAATTCAATGCTCAAAAATTCTAGAGTAATTTTTTCAAAGTGGTGCTTCAATTGCATAAATTCTAACATGCCTAAGTTACCAAACATTCATGAATCTCTTCTCAATCCTAATTTATCCAGTAGTTTCATTGCACCTTGTTGGAAGTAACGCTTAGCAAGTGCTTCAGACTGCCACGGGTGTTCCGCTTGTCAAACACCGATCGTGTCACGGGTGTGGTCCGGAAGATTCAAGAACTTCCTTTCCACTCGTGGGCTCTTTTTGGGAGGCATGCTTGAAACTCAAGAGAGAAATTTAAAAAATAACACACATTAGGAAACCAAAACTGGATCGAGTAGAGGATGAAAATCGGGGTCACTTTGTGAAGAGGAAAATTGTTTGGAGCAGTTTTTGATGGTTAGAATGAAGCTTTATGTTCTTGAGTGCTTATGGAGGCTAGGGTTCTAATGGAGGAAGAAGGAAGAAAGAAACAATAAAAAGGGAGAAAGTGTTAAAAGGAAGTTAGATAAACCAAGCTGGGTCCATGTAAATAAAAAATCAAATTCAAAATTCAAACTCGGCACAACAACACGTGCCGTTCCGGAACACCCGCTCTGCATGGATCCGAGACGCCCACACGCTATTTTTTCATTAGAAAACAACACGGGTCAGGTTGCAACACGGCAACTGCTGATGCCCGCTTCTCCCAAAATCTCATGATCCACTAGGGAAACCACACGGGCCGTGTTGCTCAACACGGCACCCGTGGATGCTCGCTTCAAAACTTGAAATCCATGCTATTTTCAGCACTTGTTCGATCGTTTTTTCCGCATCGATTCCTGCATGTACCTTATCCAATCTCTCATTCCCTAATAACAACAAAGAAAACAAAACAAAACAAAAATAAATGCGTTAGAGTGAAAACTGCGGGTCGCCTCCCACTAAGCGCTGCTTATCGTCAGCATGGCTCAACGGCCCCCTCATCCGTGAGATGCACATGATCAATCAATCCTGCTCTAGTCCTATATAAGGCTTCAACCTTTGTCCATTCACTTTGAAAACATCTCCACTGTGGGATTCACTCAATCGCGTCCATGGGGAAATACTTTATGCACCACAAACTGGACTAACTGGACTTCAATTTTCCCGGAAATAACTTCAACTGAGTTGAACAACAAAGACTTGTCGACCCTCCCAAAACTCCTTCTCTAGTATTCTCCTCATCATGCCATTTTGTTCGTCTTTATACACTTTGGCATTCTCGTAAGCCTCGACACGAAATTCCTCTAACTGCAGCTGGAGAATTCGATTCACCCGCTTTTGCAAGATCACAATTTAATAACTTGGAGGCCCAAAACGCCCAGCTCAAGTTAAGAGGTAGGTGACAAGCTTTACCATAAATCAGCTTGATAAGGAGACATACCGATGGTGTTTTAAAAAGCTCAGAGTGCCCACAGGCATCCAACTTTACCGACTAATCCTTCCTTGACGCACTCACACCTTTTCCCAAGATTTGCTTGATTTGTCTATTGGACACTTCAACTTGCCCACCTGCTTGAGGATGATATGGAGTCGCATCTTGGTTCCTACATTATATTTCTTCAACAAGTTTTCAATGAGCTTGTTTAAGAAGTGTCCTTCATCACCGATAGCAGTTCCTAGGCACCCAAACCTCGAGAAAGATAAGAAATGAGAAAACTCACCACTACTGCTATCATTTGTAGTTAGTGCCACAGCCTTCTACCCATTTCGATACATAACCACAGCGACTGTGATGTAGTTTTTCCCGAATGATGGCTAAACGGTCCCATGAAATCAATGCCCCACACATCAAAACAATTCCACCTCAAGCATACCTTCGTGGTATCCGGTTTCGTTTAGGAAATATTTCCATTCCTCCGCACCTATCACATTCTTTCACCATTACTTGCCTTTTGAACAATGGGCCAATACAATCCAGATTGAGGACTTTTTGTAAATTCGTCTCCACTAAAGTGTCCCTATAGTCTAAATCATGACAAAGCTTTCAAGACTTCTCTCCTTCCTGGGACACACTCATGATTAATCCATCCACCTCTCTTATACGTGAATGGCTCCCCACAAATAGAACCCGTAATCATGAACAAACTTTTTCTTTTGTTAAAATCAAATCCTCGTGTATAATAATACCAATACACTCTATGTAGTTCATAACCATGGCACTTCGGTGATAGCTAGGGATTCGTTTCACAACAAACTCATCCCTGATGGGGTGTCTTTTCCGCTCCATTATTGGCGACATCCTGATAGGTGATCACCACCGTGGTTTTCACACCCTTTTTATCCCGAATCTCTAAGTCAAATTCTTGTAGCAAGATCCATCTCAACAATCTTGGTTTTGATTCCTGCTAGAAAACAAATATTTCAAAGCACGGAGAGTGTAAACGACACTTTTGTTCCTAATAAATAGGATCTGAATTTGTCAAAGCCATACACCATCGCCAACAATTCCTTTTCTGTGGTAGCATAGTTCATCCGGGTAGATTCAACACATGACTTGCATAGTAATAACATGCAACAACTTTCTCTTTGCCCAAGCATCGCCTCCCACCGCTATGTCACTCACTACACATTATCTTAAAAGGTAGGGACCAATCGGGAGAAATAACTATCGGCATGCGTCACCAACCTATTCTTCAATGTTTCAAAGCTTCCTACATTTTTATCGAACACGAAAGGATTGTCCTCTCACCAAAGAAGTTAGTCAATGGTTTTGTGATTTTGAAAAATCTCTTATGAACCGTGTAGAACTCCCAGATGTCCTAAGAAACTTTATACCTTCTCATTTACCGGGGTAAATGTGCTATCACTCTACTTTCCTTGTCCACTTTGATACCCTATGTGAAATCTTGTGGCCCAACACGATTCCCTCTCTCACCATGAAGTGACATTTTTCCCACTGAGGATTAGGGTTGGTTTGTTGACATCTTTCTAGGACCAGGACAAATTTTCCAAACACTCGCCAAACGTAAGGTCCCAACACCGAAAGTCATCCATAAAACTTCCATGTTCCTCGAGCATGTCAATAATATAGATGTCATGCACCTTGAAAAGTAGTCATGCTACATAAGCCAAATGGCATCCGTCAGAGGCAAAAATACCAAGGACATGTGAAGGCGGGTCTTTCCCTGGTCTTCGTGGCACGAATTTGCTATATCCCCTAATACCCATCTAAGAAGCAATAGTAATCATGTCCATAATCTTCTAACATCCCGATCAATGAAAGGAAGAGGAAAATGATCTTCCATGTAGCAATGTTCCTTTTGTAATTAATGCACACCTCCATCCGGTGATCGTTTGTTGGGATCAACTCGCTCTTCTGCTCATCATAATCGTTGTTCCTCCCTTTTTGGTACAACATGAACCACCCACCTAGAGCTATCGACATCGGGTAAATGAGTCCCGATCCAACAACTTCACGACTTCACGCACAACTTCCTTCATAGCGGATTAAGTCTTCTTTGAGGTTGCACAACTCGCTTAGTGATCATCCTCCATTAGAATCTTGTATACACACCGTAGGGCTAATGCCCTTCAAGTCTTCGATTGCCCATCCAATAGCACTTTTGTATCTCTTGAGACCAGATGAGTTTTTCCTCCCGCACAACTTTTAGGCAGTTGATAATTGCCGGACATTTCTTTTCCTAATCAAGAAAACATATTTCAAAGTTTTAGTAGCCGCTTCAACTCCATCCTTTCTTATCTTCCTTTTTCACGACAGTCAGGATGCTCTTAAATCTTCCCACCGCTTTGGTGTATGTTTCGCCCATTTAGGTTGAGTTTCCATCATATCTAAAACCTCTAACTCTTTTCATCAATCTCTCCATCTCTTTCAAAATGGCCGACTCAACACTCTCTAGGGTAATTAGGTACATGGCTATGCACCCATTTGGTGAATAATGTATCCAAACTTCAACATTCTTGCTTGTGC
>CM038794.1:72878266-73110265 GCA_021764765.1 Vicia sativa | reverse complement strand
GTATCGAGCTTCATGCTGATGTCTTTGATTAATCGAACATCTCAATGATGATCACGGGGAGCCTCGTTGTCCCATCGACCTTGAACATAGATGACATAGTAACCAATCGTCTTCAGTGATTCTCTTCGTGGAATATGGTCAAAAGTAATCTCTTGAAGTAGGGATCAAACTCGAGCGTGCTCTCGATCACGGAATGAGATTCGGATGCTTAAGTATCCTCACTATGTCGGCCGATCACCTACGGTGAGTCTCCATACACTTGCAAGAACTTGATTCTTGGGTCAATAGCGACTAATACCCATGATGCAGCCATTAAGCCATGTTGTTAGTGCAAGCCCCGAAACATAATCTGGCGGTGAAAGTATGTCCACATGGGGATGTAATGATGGCGCCATGCCATTGCCAAGTGTTTGAGGCTCCATCAAAGACCATGGTCCATCGGGATCCTTGAGTCCTTAAATGCGGGCACGGTTCTTGATATAATAACAGTAAAACATCTTAGGTTGGAAATTCGAGCTGCGATGATAGTCAATCACGACGATGAGCCAATGATGGCTACTACACTTCCTTTGATAAACTTTAAGAAGTTCTTTGGATGTCATTTTCGGTCGATATCATTTGCCATCTTGCTATTCTCCACACAGAGCTGGTTTCAAAATATGTATTTTATCGGATCCATCTTGAAATCAACAAGGTAGTGTGAGTCAACATCTTCTTAGTCGGTGACGACCCAACGAAAGCGTTGCAAGTTTTCTCATTTGTGAGTATCTTGTTTCTGATCGGTAAACTTTTGCTAAGGAAGTATATTGCATGCTCTTTAGAGCCAGACTCGTCATGTTTAACACACACCCCATTGAGTTCTCTAACTCTGTCAAGTACATGATGAGAGGTGTCCAGCCCGGTGATGACATCGAGAATGAGAGGATTAGAGTACTCCTTGATTTTTGTCAAAAGCGATCAAATCGTCATTTCCATTCCACTACTTGATCTTTCTTGATAACGAAAATTTGCTCATGAGTAGCGATTAGATGTGCAATGAATCGGAAATGTAATCCGGCCCGAAACCTCTAACTTCCTTCTCAGTGCGGGGCTGGCATTTATTGAATAGCTCTAACAGCGGGTCGACTTCATACCTTTTCCCGCGCAACAAATCTAGGAGCTTTAAGTCGACTCCAAAAGCACTTGTTGGGATTAGTCTCGATGCTGCTTCTTCATGCATGATCGAGTTGTTCGTATGCCGACGTAGACCTCTATCTGTGATGAATCATGTCATGAAATAATGTCACCATGCTTGCGGCGATAAGTGGCGCCGCGTTCCGGTCAAACAGGCATAACCTTGTGGCAGTGTCCCAAGTGGTAACAAAGTAGTCTTCTCTCCTTAGGAGCCATTTAATCTGATTTATGTAGGAGGAAACCATCCATGAAGGAAAACCTTATGGCGGTGTTGTCGACGGAGAACATCAATGGGAAGTGGGAAATCGTTCTTCGGACTCGCTTTGTTCAAATCTACTAATCCACACACATTCGTACTGCCATCCTTCTTGGGTACAGGGCACCACATTTAACCATTATGGATAAGAGTGCGGCTAAGAAACCGGTTGATTGCTTCGTAACCGACTTTGTTTTCACGACATCTGGCCGCGTCACGAACAGACCTTTCCTTTGGGAGAAAACCTTCTTCGTCAGGTAGGTGTACTACAATATCAATGTCAAACGCATGTCTTTGTATTACTAAGCAAAAACCTCAATATAGTCTCGTAGCATGAACCAATCTTTCTTTGACATGTTCTCGAGACCCATTTCTACCTTGATCTCTTACATCTTCGTAGTACCCAAATTCACAACCTCAACTTGCTCTTAGGTATGGCTGTCTTTCACTCTTCTTCTTGTGTGATCACGAGTTCTCTGGCACTTCACAATCTTCTTCACCTTCGTCTTGACTTGGTAGATCAGGATTATCAAGTCATATTTAGCAATAGCATAGGCACATTATCGAGGAGATTCGGGGTGATTACTGCGATTGTATCGGTGTGTGTAAGAAACACGTAGCTTTTTGAAGGGGTGATAAAGTAAAAGAAACAACAATTGAATGCAAAAGTCCATGATTTTATTGAATGAAAATGTGAAATGAGATAATAACCCTACCATGAGCCATGATGCCCCGGGCGAAACTAGGCTTTAAGTTTATTGTTCAAAACATAAAGAAATACGAAAAGCAAAACAAAACAAAACAATTACTCACGTCTAAAGGAGATTGGTATGGCGTCTTTAGTCTTCAATTGTTGAGCCCTTTATGCGGAGTTGGGAAGATCCACTTGTTCGAGTCGTGTGCGTCTTCATGGCATGGATTCCACTGGGCGATCTGAGAAGGAAGTTGGCGGTAGCGTTCGGCGTATCATCTTCGACCTCGATGGTGAAGCCTAAACCCGTCTTGTAATTTGAACGGAGATCGGGCTGTCCCCGAATAGCTACCTTAACTGACAGGCATCTGGTGAGCCATCCCAAGCGAACTTGCAACTTCAGGGTGACAGGAGAGTCGACAGGCGGGACTCGGGATTGTCTCAAAGCCAGCGAGGTCTCAAAATTCACCTTCCATCTGAATATCGGAATAGCGTAGATGGTAACCATATATTCTTCTTCACCATCTTGTAACAACCTTCCCTTTCACCGGGTATGACTTATGATGCAAGGTAAGTAGGCCCTCTACCCGTATATCGAGGCGTCCAGTAGCGAGTAGTAAGACGGATGTCCATGATGACAAAAAGTAAGTTGAAAGTGCGGGACCGACTTTAGCAGTGAGCTCTCAAGCATTAGCTTAGAACCATCAAAAGCTCTCACAATAATGTCACTGGGTCTCGAACCAACCTTCGACATCGAAGCCGATCAAAGCGAGTCTTGGAAGGATATTCGGAAAGCGAGACGGTATCCACCAAAACATGAGACAATGTAATGCCCTTGCATTCAGCAGTGATGTGAGGCTTTGTTGTGTTTCTTTCGGGGAGTCGAATCGACATCGAGAGAAGCCTAGTTGTTGTTGGCAGCAAGGCTGCAATACAAATTCAGATGGTCGGTAGTAGTGTTTGCGATGCGTGCATTCTTGAAACTTCACCAGGCATTGGCACGAGCCTCGAAACACAAGCGAGCAAGCATGGAGATCTTGGATGGTCTGTCCCAATATTCCGCAACATTGTAGTCACTCTTCTTGATAATCTTGAATTTCCTCCATTTCTTGTTTGGAGGTGTCTTGACAACTTCCTTTGGCACTACGGTTGAAAGCGGTATGAGTCACTTTGGTTCTTTCCTGGCTTGGGGAATGATGGGATAGTTGGAATTGTTTGAGTCGCGGTGTCTTTTGGAGGAGATTTACGGAGAATACGTTTAGGTTACGGTCACACTTACTTGATCAGTGATGTTGTCGATGTCGGGAATGGTAGCTTCATTTGTAAGATCTTCATGGTGGGGTCTTGCTTGGCCATGATAGTAAACATCGACTCCATAATTCCAGGAATAGCTTTGTCGGAGGAATATGGGCGGTCTTGGAGAAAGTGATGATGAGAGGTGCCACACTGAGCACAAGGATCGTGAGAGGAAATCCTATTGTGTTAACATCGCATAGTCTTCAAATCGTCACCCCAGGTTGCCTTAACATCTTCAATAGGAATCTTGTAGCTTTCGGGGCAGTGTACTTCACCATGTAATCATACTTTCCACTTGGCTGCCCAGGTATCCCACGAGATGGTGGCGACTCATTCACATCTTGATCTTGACTTAGACATATCTTCACACGTACACGGGTGGTTTTAGAAATAGTATCTCACGGTTATTCATCATACAACCGTCTTCTCAACCAAACCTGACCATCGGTGTAGATGGGCACGCGGCAATTCTCTACGGGCATCAGGGTTGACACATATGAGCAAACTCTAACGATCATGAGAGGAATGGTGAAGTCATCTGTTGAAAACATAGTATCTCACCAATGACATTGGAACTCTTGTCATGGTTAGCGTAGGTCGCGTTGATCACATTGGTCTCGCGGGAGGATCAAACTCAATCTCTTAGCTTGATCATATCTTGAATCTTGTTGAGCCCAACAATCATCAGTGTTATGTCGGGGCTGGAATGGTAAGCACACTTAGCATTAGGTTGTATCTCGAGAGGAAGTGTTGACATTTGAGGAGGATCCTCAGTTATCGGCTCTTGCTTTCAACATGTGTTGCAAGGCTTGACAATGGCATGTTGATCTTAAATGCTTGTCTTCGTGGCGTTACGGCTCAGGTTGTCTCGTCGAGTTGTCTTGATGTAGGATTGGAGATCCTGGCCCTTTACATAGTTGAGCAGTCGGTCTTGGCTCGACTTTTCGACCATACCAACATTGGCTTCTTTCTTACCAAAGATTTCTTAGCAACATTTGAAGATGACTACATGAATCTTCCCACTTTTGATACCGACCCGATCTTCGCTCTTTGTCAATATCACTCGGTGAATCCGGTGAAGGTTTCAATCGGATGATTGAAAAATGGGCTGTCGGTGTTCCCAAACATATCAACCAACTCCATTGGACAAGGGTGGTTGAACTTTGCTGCTAGATCTCGTTTGAGCATACTCTTGAACTTCATCCGACGTAGACATGCTTTGTGGTTGCATGCGAGTGGGTGTCGATTCGACATTGTACTCATCTTATCTATAAAGCATCACTAAGTCACTCCAATGCGGATCTGGTCATTCTCTGGCGATAATACCACTCCAATTGGGTTCGGACAAACTCTCTTGAAAATAGTGCATCCTGACTTTACGTCATCGATTGTGGGGTTGATCTTACGAACATAGGACTTCAAATGCGACTTGGAAAGAAATGCCATCATACTTGGCAAAAGTTGGAACTTTGAACTTGGGAAATCCCACCACGAGGGCAAGACTCGGATCATCAAAATTCACACGACATCTTGGGGTTTTCCATGCATTGAGAGGCCTCTAGTGTTGCTTGTCTTGTCATCTTCATTGAAGTACTAGTCGTGATCATCTTCCTTCTCTCTCTCGGACTCACCGGTGATCCCGTTTACCCTTGACCTCCCTCATTCTTGACACTTCCCCGAAGCTCTGTCAGGTAACCACTTTAGGACCACCTTTGTAGCGTGCGCCCGTGTTGAGAAGACCAACTGACCTTAACCTTCGTTGATGAGCTTGGAATCTTGGCCTTGGACCAAGCGGTGAACATCTGTTGGCCGGGCATTACGAGCACGGAGATCTTTGTGAGGCCCCGTTCAGAGCCATTTGCTAAAATAAATAGCGAGAATGAGAAAACCAATCTTGATGTACACCATGATGCAATGTTATGCTATGATATCACGATGTTTATCTCGGATGCAATCAATGTTTTCAAGGACCTTAGAGATTTAAATTTGTTAAACAAGCAATGAACAAACATTTATTAGTTCTCTTTTTATTCTTTTTCTTTTTAAGTACAAAAGATAGTTCCAAACAATAAAGAAAAAACATATAAAATCCTAAACTAAAGTCTCCCATGGTGACTTCCTCTTGGTGCGAGGTAGGCGTTGATGTTTCTCGTGAAGTAACTTGGTCGACTCAGCACTTCTTCTCACTTGCATAACGAGCTTGGTATCCCTTTCTTCTTTTAGTTGAATCGGGATCTCTTGAGTCTTCAAAATCGAGTAGGCATGTCGGGATGGAGAGCGGTATAGGATTCGTCACCTATAAGAGTTCCATAATTCTTGGTAAACAGGCGTGAATGGCATCGTGAGGTTTGAGCTCGAGCGCCACCCATTTGAGGTAAGGTTCCCAAGGAATGGAGTTTGGTGCCCCAAAGTCTTGGTATCGTCTTCTTTACCATGCCCAGCGTGTATGAACCTTAAATCGGTAATGCGGAGATCGTGGTTGTGTCGAACACAATATCTTGGAGAAGCATATCATGTGGACCATCTCTTGAGCAAAACCAAGCGGCGTGGAGCTAGAAGGGTTGTAAGTAATACCTCCCTTATACCAGTAGTGGTACATTAGGAATTCGGCTGATGAATGTGAAATCCTTTTGAGAGAAAGATTCCAGCGGATATACGAATGAGAGAGTGACATTAGCCTTTGAGACCATCTCAACCTTTGTTCGTTTCAAAGCGGTGGAGGAAGCGAAATAAACCACCTCAGAAGTAACGGTATCACAACACATGAGTTCCTTGTCTCTTAGTAGTGCGGTGTGGAAGAATGTAGGATGTCTCAGTGGTAGGCACTAGATTGCGGGTGAGAAACAACTTGATGGCGTTGACATCTATGAATTGATCAGAGTTAGGAAATAGAACCAACCATAGATTAGCAAGGCCTGTGTCTTGAATGCATGGAAACTCATAACTTTGAGGAATTCTCGGGCTTTCTTAATTAAGAACTTGGAAAGTAAACCCTTAACTCCACTTCGGTTTCCCAATTGGCTTGATATACGGCGCTTAGATGTAAGCGGATGCGATGTCTTCGTACCTAGGAACCTTTTCTAAGCGGTGAATGGCATTTGGTCAAATAGGTATCGGTAGCTTAGAGAACTCTTCAGGTAGGAACTAATGATAATCAGGGAATGTAAAGCAATGGTGTTTGGATCGAAGAAGCGGAATAGGACATGCATCGTATCTTCTTCAAAAGGAGATAACCAAGTCGAAAATAACCATGTCTTTTGATGAACTGAGCATGATCGGGAATCTCTGAAACCAATTCTTTGGTGAGAAGGTATACCCGTGAAGATTCGGATGAGTCTTTCTGAAACCATAATCCTACAAAGCAGGCAAAGATAAATCCTAGGTCCTTGAAATAGTTAGAAATGATATGCAATGCGAATGATGTCATGATGTCATGTTTAGCACACCTGAACAATTCACATGAGCCTAGGTTTAGGCTTGAGGTATAGGTGATTACCCACCAAAGTTTAAGTTGGTTCATCACATCCTATAATAGTGCAGGGTTCTAGGAATCTCGTATCATTGATCTTTCGTGGCGTTTATTTCATACGACTACCAAGTGGTCGGAAAATATCCCATCTGATCTCGATGGCGTAGCATCAGTATCAACCAACCTCGTTACACCCAGCGGGCCGATACCTGCTTATACAATGGCCAAGATGGGTCGATTAAGGTTCTAAAGTTTAGTTAGTGTTGATGACACAGGAAGCCAAATACTATCCTCGACTTGGAATGAAGGTATCGAGGTCAGTATTTGTTTGATATCGTCTAGCAGTGCAGCGATTTATTACTACTTTTAAAGGCTTGGGATCGGGTGTAGGATCCCACGAATATAATACCAACTGACCCTTAAAGATAAAACAAGCAAGTCAAACGAAAGCAATAAATGTGATCTAAAATCCCTAGGCATTCTCTCTTAGGGTGTCTCCCCGTGATGCTTGATTCTGTAATACGGTGAAGCGACTTTGTAGGTTTTGTATCATGAAATGTGCGGATAGCAAGAGTCGCCACCGACTTTTCTTTTATCAATTAAGGGAAGGTAAAAGTACGAGAAAAAGACCTTCGTTAGATTACGAGTAAGGGAGAAGGTTATGAAAAGGAAGGTATTAGCACTTTCCATCCGTAGTTATCTACAGACTCTTAGTTGCTCTTAGATCACTTTAAAATTGTGCTTGTGTGACAAAATGTTTTGAAAAGGCATTTCGCTTTGACTTTGTAATGATTCATGTAGGAATGTATACAAAGTGTTAGGAAATGTTTCGTTTTGAAAAGTTTGAACTTTGACAAAGTGTGAGGTGTGAAAAGTATTTGATTGAAAGACAACTAAAAGTCTTATTACCTACTTTCGAATGGTCGTTTTACGTGTTATTTCGTTCCTTTAGAATAGCATCATACCATTAGTTGGTAGGTAACTCATTCGTTGGATGTAAGCGGGACATTCGAAGGGACATCGGATGGTCATAGAAAGCGGTAGGAAGTATCCTAACACATTCGAAGGGTATCATCATTTTCGTAA
Organism: Vicia sativa; assembly: GCA_021764765.1. NCBI lineage: Eukaryota > Viridiplantae > Streptophyta > Magnoliopsida > Fabales > Fabaceae > Vicia > Vicia sativa. The sequence continues at coordinate 73,102,294 of CM038794.1, read as the reverse complement.
GGCAACAATCGAGGTCAAGATCATGTATTCGGGAGGCGACATCGTGGGTCTTATGATCTTTGTATCGAAGGGACTATGATGATTTGTTTGAAAACGGTGCTAGAATACCTCTACGTTCGAGGACACGACCATTTGAATTCATAAGGCAGCGAGAATTACCTAAAGGGGTGCATGTGTGAAAAGATTGTGTTAAATTCAAATATGTTATCTTGCAATTAGAGTGAGCTATGTTCAATTTTATCTTGCCACGCCTAATTACTAGCGAGTTTATAGGGTGCGGAAATAAATTGCGAGAAAGTAAAGTCGGAAAGATAAATCTCTGTTATTACATGGCCTTGGGGTAGATACATAATTGAAAAGTCACGGAAAATAAAAGCCCTAATTAAACTATTACATCATAAGCAATTACATAATTGGAAAAAAAGCGATAAAAAGAAATCGTCGAAGCGGATAACACGTGAAAGATGAGAAATCGGAAATCAGAAATCGAATAAGAGAAAAATGTTAGCAAAAATAATAATTTTTAAATGAGAAAAATATTTCATCTGGAAATAACATTAATATGCTAAAATAATTTTGGGATTTTTGGAGTTAATTTAATAATTAAAACTAATTAAATGTGATTTAAATGATAAATTAACAATTAAATTAAATATGCATGCAAAATAATATTTTAATTTTATAAATTAAATAAACATTTTCTGAAATAATGCAAAAGAAAAATATTTTTTGATTTTTTAAATGCATAATAAAAATATTCAAAGTTAAATTAAAATGCATGAAAATATTAAATAAAATATGAAAATATGAAGAAAAAAAAAATGTAAGTTTGTAAAAGAAGTAAATAAGTGGTCTGGTAAAGTCGAGCCAGGTGACCTTGCTTTCTAAACCAAAGCCTTGTGTAGGCAGGCGTGCCTGTTGTTTGAAAATCGTGGCGAGTGGATTGCGAACAGTGTATTTCCTAGTTATCTGCAAGATCCGGCCAAACTTCATCTTCTTCGTTTGAAATTTTAAAAACATAGCGTCGGCCTCGGTCTGACCATATCTACATTTTTCCAAAATCAAACACGGATAATATAAATAACATTCAAGGGTATGAATGGATTGGAAATCACATTCTAAACACAATGGTGGTGGTCTAGTGGTCCAATTTATCCGTTTTAAAGGAAACCTAATGAGGCGAAAACCTAGCTATGGTGATTCTTGTTCTAAGCCATGGAAACTCGGTCAAATTGCCCGAGAAAGCTTGCAATCTTAGTTCGATCACAAAACAACAACAAAACATGTTAAAATGCATGAATAGAAATCGATTTTGGAAAAAGTGTGACAAACCGAAATCGTGTTCTTACCAATTCTTGATGTTTTTGGACAATGTAAAGATGCGGATTGATTCGGTGGATGTCCAAGGAGCGTGTTTGGATGCTTGGAATCAATTGAATCGAGCTAAAACCGGTGCTAGTACTTGAAACACGGATTTTTGAATTAGGTTAGGGTTCCTCGAAGCCAATTTTTAGTCTCATTCATGTGGTATGTATTGTATATATCAGATAGATGGAATTGGGCGATTGAGGAAAATCATCATCAATCAATGCAAAACATATTTGATTTTGTACAAAATCAAATTTTCTCATTTTTTGATCAATTTCAATCAATTTCTTTCCAAATCCAATCAAATTTCGAAATTTGCTGGCTTCCTTAGGTTACTTGGATCTCAAGGATGAGAGAAAAAATCAATTTGCAATTAATTTTGATTTTATACCTTATTTTTGAATTTAATTTGTATTTAAGTGAATAAAATCCAAATTAAATAGAAAAATAAAATAAAAATTCGTGGCATTGGGCTTGGATATTCCTAATTGTATGAGGAACAAGTTTGGATGAACAAAAAGCAAGCCCATTTGCAAAAAAATTTATTTTTACAAGTATCTCTCTTTGTGCACTTCCCCAAAATTGCCCAACTTGTGAATGGTGTATCTTGCTCAATTTTCCACATTTTTCAGTGTTCTTGGACTTTTTGGAAAGCTCTAAGCGTCCTCTAACCAACTTCTTTAGTTTCATCTCAATTGGAGTTTCCATGCTCAATATATCTTCAAAACAAAAAGTTGACTTTTTGTTGACTTTGAAAAGGACCTATAATGTTTTGATCCATACCTTTCAAATGAAGCATTTTTTGAACATTCTTGTGAGACATGAAGTTGTAGAGAATTGAATTTCCTTCAAAACAAGAGGTGGTGGAAAAATTTCTGAGAAAGTATGAAGAAGTTATGCTCAGTCAAAGTTCAGTTGACTTTTCATTGAAAAACCCTAATTTGGAAAGTTTGACTTTTGAGCAAATCTTGAGTTTTCTTGATGAATCATGATCAACCATTGATCAAATGATGAATGTAATTTCAAAATGAGGATGTTGACCAAAAATCAGAAAGTTTGACTGTATGTTGACCACAGTTGACTTTTTGTCCAATACAATTGATTTTCAACCATCTGAGCAATTGTCTGAGGAAATTTGACTTGTGAGGCTTGAAACTTGACATGGAGAATGTTTGAAGCATATGAGGAGGCATGATGACCATTGGAGATGTTGGAAGCCCATCTTGATCTGATAAATACCAAACCCTAGTTTGGGTTGATTGTCTAGGAGAGGGTTTGTCTGATCAATCCTTGAGGAATCCTTGAGTATGGATGTATGAAATATCTTGAGAAGATGGAGGGCAAATTTTGGGGTATGACAGACTCCTTTTTCCTTCTTTTCCTGTTATATTCCTTTTAATACTCCTTTATTATTCCAAATAAAATACATAATTAATAATTAGTAAAAGTAGAGTGATTTACTCCTCACACCCACTATTTACTCTGCACCTCCAACCCTTCTTTTTCAATTAATCCAATTAAATCCAAAAATATAAATACTTAAGACTTTAATTAAATAAATAATTAAATTCCCATAGTTTTAATATTCGAATTAAATCGGGTGTCACAGTGAATAGGACTATTTAGTTAGTCAATTGTCTAAATTCAAGTATGTTGATGTTGGTGATGAAGTGCACGAAACCCTCTTTCAAGCTCTGGAGGTTGTGGGTGCAGTGCAAAAAGAAACAAAGACTGTTGAGAAGCCCAAGGGTAACATGGGCTGCTGATAGGATGCTAAAGCCCTAATTGATAGTGGAAACCCAGAAGGTGGGGAGAAGTTGTGGAAGTAGTGGAAAAGAAAGACAAAGGTGGACTCGGGTACCAGCCTTCCTTCAAGATTAGTGAAAAGCAAGAAGTAGGCAAAGGGCGAGTCCCTTGTCTTAAGGATTCCTTTGATGCAAAAGGTTTTCGTTCTGGCGAGACTATCAATGCTATTGATGATGATGAGTATGCGGCTGAGATTTCCAAGATGGTGTTTCACACTCCCCCTTGCATTACGCCCAAGAATTGGACTGCCAAAGATGTTACCCCGATCATTTCTTTTTAAAAGTAATTTCTTGTTTTTTAAAACAAAATCATGTGCTCTGCCCAAGGCACGAAGGATCGCTTTGTAGGGCTCATCGTTTTAATGAATAAAAATGTTATCTTCAATAAGAGCGCATTTTGTTATTCAGTTGAGATCTTTGTTTTTCTTTCTTGTTTTGGTTTTACTTACTTTATATTGAAACAACAACACTTTCGTTTTAATTTCACATGAGAAAATATACATACATAGCTAAAAAGAAAATCAATCATTTATGTAGAGTACCTGAAACTGAACTTGTTGGACATAGCCGTGCTATTATTCCTTTTGACTTCGATTTCCCGATCAACCAAACTGAAGAGGATGGTGAGGAAGACTGTGAACTCCCAGAAGAGTTAGCGCGTTTGGTCGAACATGAAGAAAAGATGATACAACCTCATCAAGAACCAATGGATGTGATCAATCTAGGGATTGACGAGGATTGTAAAGAGGTCAAAGTTGGAGCTGCCTTGGAGCCAGGAGTAAAGGGTGCACTAGTCAGTTTGTTGCAAGAGTATGTGGATGTGTTCGCTTGGTCATACCAAGATACGCCCCCCGGTCTTGGCACTGATTATATTATGCACAGGCTGCAGCTAAAGCCTGAATGTTCTCATGTGAAGCAGAAACCAAGAAGAACACATCCAAAGATGGCCAAGAAGATTCAAGATGAAGTCAAGAAACAATTTGGTGCTGGTTTCCTTGCTGTGTTAGTATATCCATACTGGATTGCCAATATTGTACCCGTCTCCAAGAAGGATGGAAAAGTAAGGATGTGTGTAGACTACAGAGATCTAAACAAAGCTTTCTTGAAGGATGATTTCCCTCTGCCTCATATTGATGTTTTAGTTGACAGCACGACTCAGTCTTCTGTGTTGTCTTTCATGGATGGCTTCTCGGGTTATAATCAGATTAAAATGGATCCTGCAGATATGTTGAAGACAACATTTACCACCCCTTGGGGAACTTTCTGTTACAAGGTCATGTCGTTTGGATTAAAAAATGCAGGGGAAACTTATCAAAGAGCAATGGTAACCATTTTCCACGACATGATGCACAAAGAAATTTAAGTGTACGTGGATGATATGATTGCTAAGTCTCAGACTGAAGAAGAGCACATTAATCACCTAAGGAAGTAGTTTGACAGATTGAAGAAGTATAGACTTCGTTTGAATCCCAACAAGTGCACTTTTGGGGTTCGATCTAGGAAGTTGCTTGGTTTCATAGTGAGCCAGCGAGGCATTGAAGTGGATCCTGATAAAGTGAAGGCTATTCAAGATATGCCTATGCTAAGAACAGAGAAAGAAATTAGTGGTTTCTTGAGACGTTTGAATTACATTTCCAGGTTTATCTCGCATTTGACAGCCATCTGCAAAGCAATGTTCAAGTAATTAAAGAAAGACCAGGCATGATGATTGTCAACGGGAATTAGACTAGATTAAGGAGTACTTGCATGAACCACCAATTTTAATACCAACTATGCCATGGAAACCTCTTATGATGTACCTGACTGTGCTTGAAGTATCCATGGGTTGTGTCCTGGGAGAACATGATGAAACAAGAAGAAAAAAGCATGCAATCTATTACTTGAGTAAAAAGTTCAAAGATTGCGAGAGCCGGTACTCCTTGTTGGAAAAAACTTGTTGTGCTCTGGTATGGGCTGCTCCTTGTTTGAGGCAGTATATAGTGTGTCATACCATGATGCTGATATCCAAGATGGATCCCATTAAATACATTTTTGAGAAAGCAGCTTTGGTAGAAAGGATTGCACATTGGCAGATGTTGTTGTCAGAATATGAAATTCAGTATGTGACGCTAAAGCCTATTAAAGGAAGTGTTGTATCTGAATACCTCACTCACCAGCCACTAGAAGATTACCAGCCAATGAAATTTCACTTCCCGGATGAAGATGTTATGTTTATTAGAGATTGTAATATTCCCGACCCAGAAGAAGGACCTGAGCCAGGATCACAATGGACCCTAGTGTTCGATGGTGCATCTAATGCAGAAGGTCATGGAATTGGGGATATCATTACTTCTCCAATAGGGTATCAAATTCCCTTCACCTCTAGAATTTTTTTTGACTGTACAAACAACATGGCAGAATATGAAGCTTGCATCTTTGGGATTGAAGCAGCCATCGACTTAAGGATCAAAATCCTTGAAGTTTATGGCAACTCGGCACTTGTCATCTGCCAAGTTAAAGGAGAATGGGAAACTCGTAATGAAAAGTTGATCCCGTATAGGGATCATGTTCTAAAGTTAATGTCGTATTTTGATGAGATCACTTTCCATCATATTCCTAGACAGGAAAATCAGATAGCCGATGCTTTAGCTACTTTGTCTTCAATTGTTCAAGGTTAAGTGGGCTAATGAAGCGCCTTATATCACTATTGAACGTTTGGATGAACCTGGTTACTGTATGTCGGTTGATGAGGAGACTGATGGTAAAACGTAGTTTTATGATATCAAACAATACATATAGAAGATCTAATACCCATAAGGGGCATCAATCACCGATAAGAAAACATTGAGGAAATTGTCTACTAACTTTTTCCTAAGTGGCGGGGTGTTGTACAAGCGGAATTTTGATTTGGTCTTGCTCAGATGCATGGACAGACATGAAGCAGATAATCTTATCAAAGAAAGTCATGAAGGTTCTTTCGGTATTCATGCAAATGGGCATGCAATGGCAAAGAGGATTCTTAAAGCTGGTTATTACTGGATGACCATGGAAACGGATTATGTTTTCTACGCCATGAGGTGTTATAAGTGTCAAATTCATGCTGATAAAGTTCATGTGCCACCCTCCCCTTAAATTTTCATGACTTCACCATGGTCGTTCGCTATGTGGGGAATATATATGATTGGAATGATCAAGCCGAAAGCTTCTAATGGACATCGTTTCATACTAGTTGCTATAGACTATTTCACCAAGTGGGTTGAGGCTGCTTCGTATGCTAATGTGACACGGCTAGTGGTTACCCGGTTCATTAAGAAGGAGATAATATGTCTTTACGGTACTCCTAGCAAGATTATTAACGATAATGGGACAACTTTAAACAATAAGAAGATGAAAGAGTTGTGCGATAATTTTAAGATAGAGCATCATAACTTGTCACCATACCGGCCGAAGATGAATGGCACAGTTGAAGCAGCTAACAAAACATTAATAAGATCCTTCAGAAGATGGTAAAGACATATAAGGATTGGCATGCGATGTTTCCTTTCGCCTTTCATGGATACAGAACATTCGTCCGCGCCTCAATAGGGGCAACGCCCTATTCTCTCGTCTACAGTATGGAGGCAGTACTTCCCATAGAAGTTGAGATTCCTTCCCTCAGAGTTCTAATGGAAACGGAGTTAGAAGAAGTAGAATGGGTTCGGAATAGATATGACCAGCTCAACTTGATCTAAGAGAAAAGATTGACAGTGCTTTGTCATGGCCATCTTTACCAGAAGAGAATCAAGAAAGCTTTTGACAAGAGAGTACACCCTCGGGTGTTCAAGGTGGGTGAATTGGTATTAAAAAGGATCATCTCTCCACAGAAGGACCCTCGCGGAAATTGGACACCAAACTATGAAAAGCCATATGTGGATAAGAAGGTTTTCTATGGTAGAGCTCTTATTCTCACCAATATGGATGGAGACGATTTGGCGCATGCTGTCAATTCAAACGCGGTTAAGAAGTATTATGTCTAAAAATAGAGAAAAAAAGAATGACAAAATTAAGCCCGGTAAGTTGAAAACCCGAAAGGGCGGCTTAAGCAAAAAGAGGATCAGTTTAATCACCATCTCCAGGAGTGAAGTGATGAAGAATAGAAGTCAGAAGGGGGAATAACATGTTTATAGCTCAATGAACTAAAAAATATGTACATGGACTTGCTCTCTCCTATATGTTCCTCCTAAAGGAATGTGCATCCTTATGTACAAACGCTTCATATATGAGTTATTCTTCTCATATCTCTAATAAAAGAATTGTTCAATTGAACGTTTTCTTCTCATATAAATTTTTATCTTTTCTGTCTGTTTAGCTCAATGTCGCTGCCATCTTAGATAAAAAATGAAAATTATAAAAAAATGGTGAAATAATAAAACTTTGAAAAACTTTAAACTGTTTTGTTCTAGGGAATGTCGGGGAATGATCAATTATCCAAATGTTATGGAAGTGCATCTGTCATCATCATGATGACAATCAAGTACAAGTTTGTATCTCCTCTTCGAGGGATTGGTATATCTTACCAGCAGTAGTTTTGACTTGAGCGGTGCATCGCTAGTTACGACCGATTCTCTTCTTTCAATGAAGGACTGTGTTAAAAATTCAGTTTAATAGCCAGTACATTAACCAGTATACTCATACATTTATTCATTCATTCATACCATATCATGCGATATGTTCATGCATAAATCCTAGCCAGGACTCATAATATTTCAAGAACAGCTAATTGTTTTCCCCAGCAGGATCTGTGACACCCCAAAATAATTCGATAATTAAATAATTATGATTTTTAATTATTAATTTAATTAAGAATGTAATTTATTAATATATTGGATTATTGAGGTTAATTATGGAATAAAAGAATGAATAGTGGGGTGTGAGGAGTAAAAGACTCTACTCACATTAATGAATTTATTTTATTTATGTTAAAAGGAATAAAAGGAATTAAATAAGGAAAGGAGGAAAAAAGGAGTTATTTTTGGAGAAACAAGAATACGTGAAGTTGAGAAGAGGAGAAAGGAGGAAGAAGACCTAAAGTGTCAGAAATCGAAGAACCCACAAGGTAAAGGGAGATTTCGATTATTTATTTCGTATTATCGGTTTCAATTTCGACCGTATAGATCATAGCATGTTAGGAAATCTATGTTTAGGAATTTCTAGGTTTCCATGGATGTATACCTAATTGTGTCAGATGGTGTCAGATTGTGTCAGATTATGGACTTAAAACAGTTAGGGTGTCAGTAGATGAAAAGAAATGATGAAAATATGTTGTTTGATGTGATAATGATGCAAATTGGATATGTTTTGGTGTTTTCCATGTTGGGATTCGTATGGGTAAGTTGTGTTTGATTGAGAATGAAGGAATGCTGTCAAAAGTGCAGGAAATGGCCCTGAAACACGTGGGAACCGGTTCCCAGTGGGGAGGAACCGGGTTCCACATTGAAAATTTGTGGCTGGAAAAATGTACTCGGGAACGGTTCTGTATGGGTGAACGGGTTCCATACAATTTTCGAAGCGTGAAAATAGAACTTTCGGGAACGGTTCTGTATATGTAGGAGCAGGTTACTTATTTTTTGAAAAATGTCAAACTTTGAAAATTCATAACTTTCAAACCGTAAGTCCGTTTTAGCGTTTTGGACGTTATTTCCTAAATTTAATGCTATATTTTATGAAATGAAAATATTTTCCAAAACTTGAAATTATTTTGAAAATGAGCCAATTTCGAGATAGGTGACTTTTGGTAGCATATTGAATTGTATGTAGCGAGAGATCATGTGTTGATGGATGTATTGGTATTGTGTGGATGTAAAGCATGTTTATGCTAACATTAATTTATGCATGATTGGTTGAAATATCATGTTGATTGGTTTGTTCGATTATGTTGAATTGATGTATTACATAGGTAGATTTATGTTGCATGTTAGTGATGTGCGTGCATATGCATTGTTTTGGTGAAGTTAATTCCATTGTCAGAATTTGACTTGGATTAGATAGCAAATGCAGTGAGGATGAGTGGTTAGGCTGGATTAGTGTCCGGGTGTTTATGGACGAATCGATGGTTCTTGAATCCGGTTGAGGATGGATCGATGGGTGACTTGGTCGCGTGTCATTACGCATGCATTAGTGCATTTGGGTTTGCATGGAATTGTAACATGTTAGGATGTCTTCGGTGTTGCAATTCCTTTGTTATCTATTGATTATGCATGATGACTTATGTGAATATGGTTGTGTGTTGAATTATGAATTGTATTAAGTGGGTGAAATAATATGCTTGTAATATATTGTTAAATGAAGCTTATAATATGCTTTAATTATGAAGTCTCACCCTTACTTTACAATTTCAAATTAAAATGCGGTGAGGAGTTGGTGAGGATGGCTCTAGAGCTTATCTTTTAAGTCCGGTGTCGGTGTCATACTCGATTAGATTGTAACAGGAGCGTTTAGTTAAGAGAATTGTTATCGTTTAATTGGTTATTTGGATTCTTTGAGAACCATGATGGTTTATTAAATTTTGGTTTTGGTATTTCCGCTGTGTAAGACATGGTCTTAAATTGATTGAATTATTTGGATAATGATCCTCAGTGTAGCATGGCTACTGTTTAATGGAAGTTTTGTTTTATTTATTAGTTGTGACATCCCTCATTTTCCGTGTTAACTCTGATTAAAGCTGATTTAGATATTAATTTAATTGATATATTCGGGGTATTTAGATGGGGTGTTACAATAGTGGTATCAGAGCATAGTCAGTCTTGTCTTGTGTCGTTATCCCTTTAGTATGCGACTAGTGTGAAGTAACACTATCGATACTTGTGTGCTGATGTAGATTGTTTTGTCTTGTTACAGAACAATGGCGGGAGAGATATGGAAGGAATGGCGATGCTATTCTTCGAGGCTTTGGGAATGTTGGTGGGTGCTCGGAGGAACGGAGGGGCTGTGATTGGTCTGATCGACAATTGGGGAATTTTCGGAGGAATAATCCTCCATTCAAGGGTGCACATGATCCAGAAGGTTTCGAAGTGGTTGAAGGAGATCGAGAGAATCTTGAGTGATTGTTATGCGGAGGGGTGAAGGTGAGATCTGGGACTCACATGTTAGCAGAGGCGATGGTGGTGGGTTGCTACGGTGAGCTGGAAGAAGATGGTATTGCATTGACTTGGGTGTGTTCGAGAGAGCTTTCACGAGGAGGTACTTTCTTGAGGACATCGAGTAGAAGGAGATTGAGTTTCTAGAACTCAGCAACAAGGCTGTCGGTGGTATGCCTCAAAGTTCTTGAGTTGGCCAAGTATTATGCTCATTACCTAACGATGGAGGGAGAATTTTCCAAATGTATCAAGTTTGAAAATGGTCTTCGTGATGAGATTAAGCGGGGTATTGGTATCGTGTCAGAAGATTTACGATACGGTTGATTGTAGTAGGATTTTAGAAGAGGATCTTGCTAACACTAAGTCGAGATGCTCGGGGTATGTTGATAGGAAAGGTAAAACGGATGGATCGTGGTAAGCCTTATGATAGGAGTGTCGGAGATCCGATGGTTGGAGGAAATGGAGGAGGAGATTCTAGTTCTTGGTTAAGTGCTATAAGTGTGGTGAGGACAGGACATCGTATGGTGGTGCAAAAGTAATGATAAGAAGTGTTTCAAGTGTGGAAACTCGGCCATGTGGCCAATGATTGCAGTGAGAGTGGTGACTTGTTTGTGGTGAAGAAGGTCATACTCGTCCTCGATTGCACAAAACCGAAAGAAACAAGTGGTGGTAAAGTGTTTGCATTATGCGGATCGAGACTAAGCAGGATGATCGGTGATTAAAGGTACATGTTTTATTAATGACATACCTTTGATTGCGATTATTGATCTTGGAGCTACGCATTCTTTTATTGCGTTAGATTGTGCTAAAAGATTAAATTTGGAAATTTCTAATATGGATGGAAGTATGGTTATTGATACTCCGCGTCGGGTTAAATTGACTACTTCATATGTTTGTAGGAATTGTCTGTTGTGATTTTGGTAGGGGTTCGGTATGGATTTAGTGTGCCTACCACTAGAACAACTTGATATCATCCTTGGAATGAGCTGGTTGGAATTCAACGGGTTCATATCAGCATTTCTTGACGGTCATTTTCACGAAGAGGTTGGTGTCGAAGATGCGACTATGTCGGTTAAGCGATGAACCTAGCGGTGAAAGATGGTGCGATGGTGTTCATGTTGTATTCTGCGATAGAAGTGGAGGAAAGCAAAAGTGATGGATTGCCGGTGGTGACGAATTTCCGAGGTGTTTCGAAGGCGTTAGTGGTGCCACGAGAGGAGGTAGAATTTACTATAGATTTGATTCACGGAACTAGTCGGTGTCGATGGCGCCTATCGCATCGGCATCGAATTAGGCTGACGAAGAAGCGGTTAGAGGAATTGCTTGAGAAGAAGTTTATTAGTCCGAGTGTTTCGTGGGGTGCTCGGTTATTCTTGGTTAAGAAGAAGGAAGGTTCAATGAGATTATGTGTTGACTACAAGCAGTTGAACAAAGTTACAATCAAGAATCGGTATCCTTTGGGTTGATGATTTGATGGATCAACTCGTTGGAGCTTGTGTATTCGATAAGATTGATCGAGATCGGATATCATCGGTTGTGTGAAGTCGGAGGATATTGACGCATTAGAGCGGTATGGGCATTATGAATATTCGGTTATGCCGTTTGGAGTTACTAATGCTGGTGTTTTATGGAGTATATGAGCAGGATATTTCATCCGTATCTCGATAAGTTAAGTAGTGGTGTTTATTGATGATATTCTAATTTATTCGAAGAAGCGATGAGGAGCATGCGAGAACATCTCGAGTTGTGTTGGAGTTGTTGAAGAAGAAGTTTTATGCGAAGTTGTCAGTGTGAATTGCTTAGATGAGGTGAGTTTTACGGGCCATGTGATTTCCAAGAATGGAATTGCTGTGGATCCTCGAAGGTAAAGCGGTGTCTCGGTGGGAAGCCGAAGAATGCTTTTGAGATCCGTAGTTTTCTGGGTCTTGCGGTTATTCTGGAAGTTTATTGAAGGATTTTCAAACTAGCGTTGCCGTTGACTAAGTTGACCGGGAAGGTCAGATATTTGTTTGGGATGTCGAATGTGAGAAGGATTTCAAGAGGTGAGAGGAGGTTGACAAGTGCTCCGATCTTGATTTTGCGGATCGAATAAGTCTTTTGTTGTGTATTGTGACGCATCATTAATGGGATTAGGTGGTGTGTTGATGCAAGATAAGCAGGTTGTGGCTTATGCTTCGCGACAATTGAAAGTGCATGAAAGGAATTATCCGACTCATGACTTGGAGTTGACAGCTGTTGTATTTGTTTTGAAGTTGTGGAGGCACTATTTATATGGTTCTCGGTTTGAGGTATTCAGTGATCATAAGAGCCTGAAGTATCTCTTTGATCAGAAAGAGCTGAACATGAGGCAGAGAAGATGGTTAGAATTCTTAAAGGATTACGATTTCGGTTTGAATTACCATCCTGGTAAAGCAAACATGGTTGCAGATGCTTTGAGTAGGAAGTCCTTGCATATGTCGATGTTGATGGTTCGTGAGTTAGATTTGGTTGAGCAGTTCAGAGATTTAAGTTTGGTTTGTGAAACTACTCCGAATAGTGTAAAATTGGGTATGTTGAAGCTGACTAGTGGTATTTTGGAAGAGATTAGAAATGGACAGAAATTTGATGTTGGTTTAGTTGATAAATTGACATTGATCAACCAAGGTCAAGGAGGTGAGTTCAGAATTGATGAGAATGGAGTTATGAGATATAACACCCTAAAAATTTTAATCATTATTATTATTATTATTATTATTATTAGTATTATTATTATTATTTCTAAATTTATTTTACACATTTTTTTTTAGTACCTATTAAATAATTTATTTATTATATTTATAGAGTGAATTTGTGAAAAACAACTTTAAAAATAAATCATAAGATTTCTTTGTATATAATAATTAATTATGTTTTTAGTATATATTAAAATCGTATAAGGGATAATAAGGAACAATTTTAGGATAAGTTTCTGACTACTTGATGACATCAGGCGTGTAAAATTTTTCACCAAGTATTGTAAAGGTCTTATCTTGTACATATGATATCTTGTCAAATTTTCTACCAAGTAAGATAATCCACTCCTCTATAAATAGAGTTGATGCATGCTCAAATAACTCATTCACAAAACTCTTATATCAAGCATTAGCAACACACATAAGTGCTTCTTGAAGGTAAGAAAAAAATACTTGACTTCTTTTCATTCTTGTATGAAAAGCATAACAACAACTTTTAGGAACATACACACTTAAATAATTATTTAGTATTGAATAATTATGTGAATCATGATATCTATTTATGTTTGACAAATATTTATTCTTTTAAGAATATTAGAACCAAGTAGTGTAAATCAATTTTTGTCTGAATATTTATATGTAAGATTTTCATTTCAAAATTAAATGACCAATATCTGATTCGTTTTTCAATTTAATTAGTTAACCTAGTTTTCAAAAATATTAATTCTTGGTCACTTTAATTTATACTATGTATAATAAATCAAATTGTTAATATAAGTTCTTCGTTTTATTAAATATAAACAATATATTTATAATACTTTTATAGATATGATATTCATCTTAGAAAATTAAAACTTATACTTATTTATTTATTTCAAAAATACATTATGATGTATGTATGTATATAAAAATAATTTAAAATTTAATTAGTTCATTAGTTAATTCTATTTTGTCCTTTAAATTTAATACTTGTTAGAATTTTTAATATTTAAGATTAGTAGTTGAAATATAGTTATGTTGTTGAGTAAATAGGTATCGGGAAGTGATTACTCAAGTAGATTGAGAAAGCTCAAAGGTAAGGGATTTACTAATAATAAGTTTCGATGAGCACAAAAGCGTGATAATTGTACATATATATATTATTAGTTATAATTAGGAACTTTTGATATTGACAATTTTAGATTTTTTATCAAATATGTGTTTTAGTGTATATTAATGGTGTTGGTGAATGTGATTATTAATTGTGGTAAATAAAGTGAAAATGTATAAAGAATTTACTAACCACTTAATTTAAGAGTAAAAGCAGGTTGTTTCTTATAATACGATGAAGTATATAAGGCGAGGATAGGTTCGGTTGGGTGACTCTGGACCTTAAGGGGTCACATGTGTTTTGAACTCCTACCAATGGTGGGTGATAGCCACTCGTAGGAGGAAATCATAATGCAGGCAGTGATACACGGTATGCAGGACTATCTAAAATAAGGTGTAGCGCTCGGGCCGAATGGTTGGAGTAGAAGTTGGATATCTACTCATTGCAAAACAATCATGATATGGCGGTTGAAGCGGCCTTACGCTCATGTTGGAATAGATGTCTCCATGGAGTAGGGTTGAACAAGATGATTAAAATTTACACTATATCGCCAATAAATATGGATTTTATTTTATCATGACTAACATTTGTCTTGTGATCATTGACGGGATATTCTATATTCTTAATGGATGAATGTTTTGTGATTAAATGATTCTACGTGACTATTTTATTTTGTTTATATATATATATATATATATATATATATATATATATATATATATATATATGAAATTGAATTATTTAATATAGGATGTTCTATTTAGCAAAATATTGCATATAATTGCATAATATTATTTGTAACCTTGTGTGATCATCATGATGTAAACTTGTGTACAGTATTTCATCCCTTACATTACGAGATGATGATGGAGCCTTTGGATCATTCAGTGCGGAAAATTGAGTGTCTCGGGAACAAGGGGATGCGGTTTGGGAAATTGATAGGAATGCCCAAACTTTAAAGTTTCTGAGGACATGTAAGAACTACAGAAGGAATAAGAGGACTAGCGGTTTCCTCCATTACACATCACATCACTTTAGAATTGGTACGCCAATGGAGCGGATGATAAGAGCACTCACATTAGATAGTGTTGGGGAGAATTCTACCTACGCTGAACATAGGGGACCTAGGCCTGCATGTCCTTCTCACGTGTTAGGTTCATGGTCACATGTTCCTCAATATGATAATCTTGAGTGCGGTGAAAATGGATTTGCAAGGAATGGTCGTGTTGAATCGGAGGAGGATCCTTACGAATACTTAGGAGATAGTGGTGTCAATGAGGTTTGCCCAATGGACACTAATGACATGCTGATGGGTGACTCTTAGTGGCGGAAAGTTTAGGAACCATTTTGGGATAGCTTGTAGACTAGATATGTCTACGTTTCTAGACTTTTCTTTTGATAGTACTGACTTTGAATGATGTGAATATAACTATGACTAAGGTGTTGTCTTGCAGGTGATATAAGAATAATTATCTAGGTTGGATGTTCGTATAATATGTAAGCCTACGGGCAAAATAAGCAGTACTGGTGTGCATTATAATATAATGTATAATATATGTGTGTATTTGCTTGACTTTAACTTTTAGATTAATTTCAAATAATTTTAAAAAGGTTTTAATGAAACTAAGAATTTTAAAGTTTTTTTTTTTAAAATAACTATTTAAGATATAATACTATATAAGAAAATTTTGGGGTGTTACATGAGATTTGGTGATCGGGTGTGTGTTCCGGATGTTGCCGAGATTAGGAAGAGTATTTTGGAAGAAGGACATCGTAGCGGGTTGAGTATTCATCCCGGTGCTACTAAAATGTACCATGACTTGAAAAAGTTATTTTGGTGGCCTGGAATGAAGAAGGAAATTGCTGAGTTTGTGTATGCTTGTTTGATTTGTCAGAAGTCGAAAATCGAGCATCAGAAACCGTCAGGATTGATGGAGCCGTTGTTTGTTCCAGAGTGGAAGTGGGATGGAATCTCTATGGATTTTGTGTCTGGTTTGCCAAGGACAGCGAAGAATTGTGATTCTATCTGGGTTATTGTGGATAGGTTGACAAAATCTGCTCATTTTATTCCGATAAGGATGGATTATCCGATGGAGAGGTTAGCGGAGTTGTATGTTGAAAAGATTGTAAGCTTGCACGGTATTCCTTCTAGTATTGTGTCGGATCGAGATCCGAGGTTCACATCTAAGTTATGGACGGGATTGCAAGAAGCTTTGGGTACTAAGTTGCGTTTAAGTTCTGCTTATCATCCACAGACAGATGGTCAGACGGAAAGGACGATTCAGTCGTTAGAGGATTTGCTGAGAGCTTGTGTGTTAGAGAAAGGTGGAGCTTGGGATAGCTACTTGCCGTTGATTGAGTTCACCTACAACAATAGCTTTCACTCGAGTATTGGTATGGCTCCGTTTGAGGCATTGTATGGTAGGAGGTGTCGAACACCGTTGTGTTGGTATGACACTGGAGAAAGTGCGGTGATTGGACCAGAAATTGTTCAACAAACTTCGGAAAAGATCAAGATGATTCAGGAGAAGATGAGAACTTCTCAGATTCGTCAGAAAAGTTATCACGATAAGAGGAGGAAAGATCTTGAGTTTAGTGAAGGAGAACATGTTTTTATGCGAGTTACTCCGATGACGGGTATTGGTCGAGCTTTGAAGTCAAAGAAGTTGACTCCACGTTTTATTGGTCCTTTTCATTACCAAGAGAATTGGGAAAGTTGCATATCAGTTGCCTTACCGCCACTTGCAAATTTGCATGGCGTTTTCCATGTATCTCGGTGAGGAAGTACATTCTGATCCGTCTCATGAGATTCGGGTAGATGATATCACAGTCGAGAGAATTTAGCGTGGGCGGTACTGCGAGGTGAGGATCGGAAGTTGAAAGCAGTTGCGAGGCAAAGAGATCGCATTGGTAAGAGTGGCTTGGGAGGACCAGCGGATGGAAATGTCACTTGGGGCGGAGAGTCGGATGAAGGACTCGTATCCGAACTATTAAATCGAGGTATGTTTCGGGGCGAAAACTCTTTTAAGTGGGGGAGAGTTGTGACACCCCAAAATAATTCGATAATTAAATAATTGTGATTTTTAATTATTAATTTAATTAAGAATGTAATTTATTAATATATTGGATTATTGAGGTTAATTATGGAATAAAAGAATGAATAGTGGGGTGTGAGGAGTAAAAGACTCTACTCACATTAATGAATTTATTTTATTTATGTTAAAAGGAATAAAAGGAATTAAATAAGGAAAGGAGGAAAAAAGGAGTTATTTTTGGAGAAACAAGAATACGTGAAGTTGAGAAGAGGAGAAAGGAGGAAGAAGACCTAAAGTGTCAGAAATCAAAGAACCCACAAGGTAAGGGGAGATTTCGATTATTTATTTCGTATTATCGGTTTCAATTTCGACCGTATAGATCATAGCATGTTAGGAAATCTATGTTTAGGAATTTCTAGGTTTCCATGGATGTATACCTAATTGTGTCAGATGGTGTCAGATTATGTCAGATTATGGACTGAAAACAGTTAGGGTGTCAGTAGATGAAAAGAAATGATGAAAATATGTTGTTTGATGTGATAATGATGCAAATTGGATATGTTTTGGTGTTTTCCATGTTGGGATTCGTATGGGTAAGTTGTGTTTGATTGAGAATGAAGGAATGCTGTCAAAAGTGCAGGAAATGGCCCTGAAACACGTGGGAACCGGTTCCCAGTGGGGAGGAACCGGGTTCCACATTGAAAATTTGTGAAAAACTGGAAAAATGTACTCAGGAACCGGTTCCTGTATGGGTAGGAACCGGGTTCCCATACAATTTTCCAGAAACGTGAAAATTGAACTTTCAGGAACCGGTTCCTGTATATGTAGGAACCGGGTTCTGCCTTATTTTTTTGAAAAATGTCAAACTTTGAAAATTCATAACTTTCAAACCGTAAGTCCGTTTTGAGCGCCGTTTTGGACGTTATTTCCTAAATTTAATGCTCTATTTTATGAAATGAAAATATTTTCCAAAACTTGAAATTATTTTGAAAATGAGCCAATTTCCGAGATAGGTGACTTTTGACTGACGCATATTGAATTGTATGTAGCAGAGATCCTGTGTTGATGGATGTATTGGTATTGTGTGGATGTAAAGCATGTTTATGCTGCTGTTAATTGTATGCATGATTGGTTGAAATATCATGTTGATTGGTTTGTTTCAGTTATGTTGAATTGATGTATTACATAGACTGATTTATGTTGCATGTTAGTGATGTGCGTGCATATGCATTGTTTTGGTGAAGTTAATTCCCATTGTCCGGAATTTGACTTGGATTGCCGATAACCGATACCCGAGTGAGGATGGGTGGTTAGGCTGGATTCGTGTCTGGGTGTTTATGGACGAATCGATGGTTACTGAATCCGGTTGAGGATGGATCAGTATTGGGTGACTTGGTCACGTGTCCGTACCGCATGCATTGAGTCTGCATTTGGGTTTGCATGGAATTGTAACATGTTAGGATGTCTTCCAGTGTTGCAATTCCTTTGTTGTCTATTGATTATGCATGATGACTTATGTGAATATGGTTGTGTGTTGAATTATGAATTGTATTAAGTGGGTGAAATAATATGCTTGTAATATATTGTTAAATGAGAAGCTTATAATATGCTTTAATTATGAGAAGTCTCACCCTTACTTTACAATTTCATATTAAAGTAGCAGCTGAGGAGTTGGTGAGGATGGCTCTAGAGCTTATCTTTTAAGTCCGCATGTCAGTGTCATGCTCTGATTAGATTGTAACACTGGGGAACGTTTAGTTAAGAGAATTGTTATCGTTTAATTGGTTATTTGGATTCTTTGAGAACCATGATGGTTTATTAAATTTTGGTTTTGGTATTTCCGCTGTGTAAGACATGGTCTTAAATTGATTGAATTATTTGGATAATGATCCTTAGTGTAGCATGGCTACTGTTTAATGGAAGTTTTGTTTTATTTATTAGTTGTGACATCCCTCATTTTTCGTGTTAACTCTGATTAAAGCTGATTTATATATTAATTTAATTGATATATTCGGGGTATTTAGATGGGGTGTTACAGGATCATACTTTGAAGACTATTTCTCGAATGACAGACTTAGTTCATCCTGCTACAAGTTTGAAGGCTTGTTCATAAATTGATCTACAATAGTGATGATTTGCAAATCGAATCTCTTCCAAGGTGGTTGATTTCCCCCAAGTGAACTCTTGTATCAATAAATTTTCTTACTCGGGTTTTCCCCAGTGATCTTTTCCGATAGAGTTTATTTTGAAGTTCCCCAATGAATCTTAAAGTTTCCCCAAGAGGACCTATTGCAGCAGGATTGCAACAACATTAAAACTAATATTGTTATTCTCTCCATATAACAATTATATGAGCTGTTCTTAGTTAATCCCCTCTAAATCTCTGGTGTGTTTATTTCCCTAGTGTATTCCTCGCTTATTCAATAGAAATATGCACTTATCAGGTGGGATGGTTAAAAGATTTCCTAAGATCTATTGCAACATCAAGTTGTTTAAACATGTCAGTACGTGTTTGCATTATCAGCACCATACTAGCGGATGGAAGATTTATCCACTATGGAAACGTCTATTCCCCTTCGCCGGTGTTTGAACTTGATTCCTCTACCTCCAGTGGTGTTGTTTCTTGCTTATTGCAATTCACTTCATCCCAGTAGTGACAAAATGAGGTTTTGTTAACGCTAAAATTGTTCGACATATCTGAATATGTTTGTTACATCCTCCTGTCATAAAAATGGTTGCAAAGATGAAAGCTTATCAACAGTTGACACATTTATGTTAGACCTGCATGCTAAACATGAACTATCTTATCTCCGCCGAAGTTCACATTTCAGTCCTTGAAATCACTGACAATGCTCTCTTTGCATCCAATTCTTCCTACTTGGGGCATTCTGTTGATCATAATAGTTAAAGAAGTTCAGGAATTGTTGAGGTATGCCAGAGATGGATATCAAGGTGATGCGGTTGAATTCTCAATTTGGGTTAGAAATAACTTATATTGTGAGAGATATGTGATGACACAGACAAGTATCGTAGACTGAGTATAACTAGACGGTAGATTTTAGTCTTTGACGGGTAGTGTGCATTCGTTCAAGACAAGTTGTATATCCTTTATAGTTTTTGTACATTTAGTTTTTGTCTTTTCTTTACAACCATTTATCCCAAACTCATTAACGATAGAATTGTCGAATGAAGAATCAATAAAAAATCTCTGTGGACACGATACGATATAACCTAACCAGTATATATCACCCGATAAAAATAACACCTCCCTCTTTGCTTATCGCTTTACCGCCGCAACAGATACCAAAAGATTTGTGTCTTCTCTGATTTTGTTGATAGCTGCAAAATTTATGAACAGAACGACAATGCTCAATACAAGGTCGTTAATGATAGGAGGGGCAAGCACCACCAGAACTGTGGTAAGCCTTATGATGCTCCAACTGGTAAAGGTAAATAGAAAGTTGTTGAGGGTAAGAGAATTAGTGGGGGCTATGCTCCTGCTAGCGTGGTTTGTTTCAAATATGGGAAATCTGGTCATAAGAGTAATGTCTGTACTACTGAGGTAAAAAGGTGTCTCCATTGTGGTAAGACCGGGCATGCGATATCTGAGTGCAAGCACAAGGAGATGATTTGTTTAAACTGTGGTGAAGAGGGACACATTGGTAGTCAGAGACTGAACAAGGCGCAAATCGGTGGAAAGGTGTTCGTGTTGACTGAGACTTAGACAGCTAGTGAGGAAAGACTTATCAGAGGTACATCTTTCATTAATAACAGTCCTTTAATTACTATTATTGATATTGGTGCTAATCATTGCTTTATTGCTGCTGATTGTGTTGAAATATTGGGTCTTATTTTGTCTTCTATGAATGGGGAGATGGTCGTCGATATTCCAACTAAGGGATCGGTGAGTACTTATCTTGTGTGTCTATAGTGTCCTTTGTTGATCTTCGACAGATACTTTACTGTTGAATTGGTTTGTTTGCCGTTAAGTGGGTTGGATGTGATGTTAGGTATGAACTGGTTAGATAAAACTATGTACATATTAATTGTTATAACAAGTATGTAAGGTTTTCTACACCTGAAGAGGAGAAAGGTGGTTTATTATTTGCCAGGCAGTTTAGGCGTTGATGCAAGAAGAAGCGCATGTGTTCTCGTTGACGGCGTCTCTATCTGTTGAGACTCGAGCTATAATTGAGGAGTTGCAAGTGGTGCGTGAATTTCCGGAAGTTTTCCTAGATGAAATTCCTGATGTACCACCAGAAAGAGAAGTTGAATTTTCTATCGATCTTGTACCTGGTACTATACTCTTTTCTAGGGAACCATATAGGATTTTGCATCTGAATTGTCAGAATTAAAGAAGCAATTGGAATATTTACTTGAAACGAAGTTTGTAAGACCAAGTGTATCACTGTGGGGAGATCCAGTGTTGCTAGTTAAGAAGAAAGGTGGAAGTATGAGGCTTTGTGTTGATTATAGACAATTGAATAAAGTGACGATTAAGAACAAGTATCTGCTTCCAAGAATAGAAAATTTGATGGATCAATTGGTGGGGGCTCTTGTGTTTAGTAAGATCGATTTGAGGTCGGGATACCATCATATTAAAGTGAAGGATGAAAATATCCAGAAGACGGCTTTCAGAACGCGTTATGGACACTACTAGTATTCGGTGATGCCTTTCGGTGTTACGAATACACTAGGAGTATTCATGGAGTACATAAACCGTATCTTTCATACTTATTTCGATTGATTTGTGATAGTATTCATTGATGATATTTTGATTTACTCTAAATCAGAAGAAGAACAAGTAGAACATTTCAGAACGGTATTGCAAGTTTTGAAAGAGAGGAAGTTATATATAAAGTTTCCCAAATGAGAATTTTGGTTAAATGAGGTTAGTTTTCTTGGTCATGTAATATCTAGTAGTGGCAGTACTGTGGATCCATCCAAATTAGATGATGTGTTGCAATGGAAAACTCCAAAGTCGGCTACCAAGATTAGAAGCTTTTTGGGATTAGCTGGTTATAATAGAAGGTTTATCGAAGGTTTTTCTAAGTTGGCACTTTCGTTAACTAAGTTGACTTGTAAAGGTATAGCATTTGTGTGGGACATTCAATGTGAACAAAGTTTTACCGAATCGAAGAAAAGGTTGACGTCGGCTCCAATTTTCATGTTACCTAATGCATGAGATCCTTTTGTAGTATATTGTTATGCTTCTAAGATAGGTTTAGGAGGAGTGCTTAATTAGAATGGTAAGGTAGTTGCTTATGCGTCAAGTCAGCTGAGAATTCATGAAAAGAACTATCCTACGCATGATTTAGAACTTGTTGCAGTTGTTTTTGTACTGAAGATTTGGAGACATTATCTTTATGGTTCTAGATTTGAAGTATTTAGCGACCATAAGAGTTTGAGGTATTTATTTGATCAGAAAGAATTGAATATGAGGCAACAAAGATGGTTGGAGTTATTAAAATATAATGATTTTTGTTTGAATTATCATCCAGGCAAAGCTAATGTAATGGCTGATGCGTTAAGTCGAAAGACTTTACATATGTCGACAATGATGGTTAAAGAGTTGGAATTAATTGAACAGTTCAAAGACATGAGTTTGGTTTGTGAGATGACACCGCAGAGTGTTATGCTGGGAATGTTGAAGATTAAGAATGATTTTCTAGACAAGATCAAAGAAGCTCAGAAGTTAGATGTGAAATTGGTAGATTCGATGGTTGGGATCGATCAGTATGAGAATAGTGATTTCAAGTAAGATGCACATGATGTGTTGAGATTTCATAATCGAATTTGTATTCTTGATGATGCAGAGATGAAGAAAGTAAGTCTTTAGGAGAGTCATAGAATTAAGTTGAGTATTCATCCGGGAGCTACTAAAATGTATCAAAATTTAAAGAATTTGTTTTGATGGCCTGGGATGAAATGTGATGTTGCGCAATTTGTTTATGCATGTTTAACTTGCCAGAAGTCAAAAGATGAACATCAGAAGCCTGCAGGGTTGATGCAACCGTTAGAAATTCCAGAATGGAAATGGGATAGCATTTCAATGGATTTTTTAACGGGATTACCTAATACCTCGAGAGGACATGATTCGATTTGGGTGATTGTTGATAGGCTTACAAAGTCGGCTCATTTTATTCCTATTAACATAATATTTCCAGTACCGAAGCTAGCGGAGATTTATACTAGAGTAATTGTAAATTTGCACGATGTTCCTTTCTGTATTATGTCGGATAGAGATTCGAGGTTTACTTCTAATTTTTGGAAGAGTTTGCAAGAGGAGTTGGGTTCTAATTGAGGTTGAGTTTGGCGTATCACCCTTGGTCGAATGGTCAGAGGAGAGGATTATTCAGTCGTTGGAGGATTTGTTGAAAGCATGTGTTCTTGAGCAGGGAGGTTTGTGGGATACTTATCTTCCATTAATAATAGAGTTCACTTATAATAACAGTTACCATTCTAGTATTGGAATGGCACCTTTCAAAGCGTTGTATGGTCGGAGATGTAGAACTCCTTTATATTGGCATGAATCTGGGGAAAATGTAGTACTTGGACTTGAACTTGTTCGAGAGACTACTAAGAAGGTGAAGTTAATTCAAGAGAAGATGAAAAATTCCCAGAGTAGACAGAAGAGTTATCATGACAAGCGAAGGAAATATTTAAAATTTCAAGAAGGTGACCATGTGTTTTTGAGAGTCACGCCTGTGACCGGTGTTGGGCGAGCATTGAAGTCTAAGAAGCTCACTCCTCATTTTATTGGTCTGTATCAGATATCGGGAAGAGTTGGAAAGGTTTCTTATAAAGTGGCGTTACTACCTAATCTTTTGAATTTGCATGATGTGTTTCATGTGTCACAACTCCGGAAGTCTATTCCAGATTCATCTCATGAAATTCGTATGGATGATGTGCAAGTATGGGACAATCTTACCATAGAGACAATGCCTGTATGAATCGCGGATCGTGAAATGAAGACTCTAAGAGGCAAGGAGATTGCTTTGGTAAAAGTGGTCCGGTCAGGAACAGCCGGAGAAAGCATGATGTGGGAGTTGTAAAGCAAGATGGGGGAGTCATATCCTGAATTGTTCGATCAAGGTAAATTTTCAAGGATGAAAATATTCTTAGTGAGGGAGAGTTGTAACGCCCGTTTATTTAATTAATTATTTAATTAAATATTTTTGAATTATTTCCGATTTAATTGTCGAAGTTGTGAAATGTAGATTTAAGTTGTCAAGTTGTTAGTTGATTAATTTAGTTGATTAAGTTGTAGATATAGTATTAGAAATAATACTAGATTATATTAATCTGGGTTTTTAATTATTAGAAGTAGTAATAGTGGGGGTGTGGAAATTAGACTCAATAAGACAAATAGAATTCGAAAAGTTAGAAAAGGGTTTAAAACGTAGCAAGTAGTTAGAAAAGACCAATAGTTAGAAAAAATTTAAAAAAAAGTCTGAACGTGAGAACAAGTAGCAAGGAGGAGGAAAAAGGGTTTTTAGGATAGTTAGTCGTGAGAAAGTTGCAGAGAAAGGGGCAAAAGCTAGGGTTCGTAAATGCACCGTGGACTCAAAGAGCAACATTCAATCCAAGGTAAGGGTGGGGTTCTGACTCTATAATGGGATTTATGATAAATGGTATGTAGGGCTTTGGGTTGAGCAATTTTTCTGTGTGTATGTGTAATTTATCTGGTATAAATGTAATCTGTTGATGAATTATGTGGTTGTAAATCGAGTTGGAAATTAATTCTGGAATTGAAATTAAAATTGATACATTCTATAAGTTTTATCTATATTTGTCATACCCCAAAATTTTCCCTCCATCTTCTCAATACATTCCATACATCCATACTCAAGGAACCCTCAAGGGTTGATCAGACAAACCCTCTCCTAGACAATCAACCCAAACTAGGGTTTGGTATTTATCAGATCAAGATGGGCTTCCAACATCTCCAATGGTCATCATGCCTCCTCATATGCTTCAAACATTCTCCATGTCAAGTTTCAAGCCTCACAAGTCAAATTTCCTCAGACAATTGCTCAGATGGTTGAAAATCAATTGTATTGGACAAAAAGTCAGCGTGGTCAACATACGGTCAAACTTTACGATTTTTGGTCAACATCCTCATTTGAAATTACATTCATCATTTGATCAATGGTTGATCATGATTCATCAAGAAAACTCAAGATTTGCTCAAAAGTCAAACTTTCCAAATTAGGGTTTTTCAATGAAAAGTCAACTGAACTTTGACTGAGCATAACTTCTTCATACTTTCTCAGAAATTTTTCCACCACCTCTTGTTTTGAAGGAAATTCAATTCTCTACAACTTCATGTCTCACAAGAATGTTCAAAAAATGCTTCATTTGGAAGGTATGGATCAAAACATTACAGGTCCTTTTCAAAGTAAACAAAAAGTCAACTTTTTGTTTTAAAGATATTTTGAGCATGGAAACTCCAATTGATATGAAACCAAAGAGGTTGGTTAGAGGACTCTTAGAGATTTCTAAAAAGTCCAAGAACACTCAAAAATGTGGAAAATTGAGCAAGATACACTATTTGGAAGTTGGGAAATTTTGGACAATTGCACAAAAGGAGATATTGGTCAAAATGCAAAATTTTCCAAATGGGCCTATAATCTTATGATCCAAACTTGTTCATGACATTATTTGTGACTCATAAATGCTTGGCCATGGCAATTTTCTATTTTATTAATTTATTTTTGAATTTTAAACCATTTAATTCAAAATTAAATTATATAAAATATGAAAATAAGATATTTTCAAGAAGCGATGATTTTATATCATACTTGAGGTCCAAGGAAGCCCGGCATACATACCAAAGGTGTGATCATTCATTTAAGAAAATCAAATTTCTTTCCAAAATTTGATTTTATTTGAAAAATATTCAATGCATTCAAAACCAAATCTTTTTTCCTTGTTTTTTCTCACCTAATTCACTCTATAAATAGCCAGCAAGCTGAAGCACAAAGGACACGAAACCCTAGCCAAAAACACAACCCTTATTTTGTCAAATTTTTTCAAGAATTGTGAAAAATCGAATTTTATTCTCCAGCCAGTTTCAAGGTGTTTTGAGCATTCCATCTTGTTCATTGACATCCCAGCAAGCAAAATCAACTCTTACTTGAAGCCAAACCATCCAGAATCGTGCCCAATACATTGCTCCGATTTGGTAAACTTTCAAAATTCGAATTTCACTTCTCATGCATTATTAATCGTTCTTGTTTGTTTGTATTGATTCAGGACCTCCACTAGACCATGAATGATGCCTTTCATGCAAGCTTAGACGTAGAAAACGTAAATCACCATTGCTAGGGAATTTTGGTCTGTTTCGATCGAACCGGGTGTTACAGGCACTTTCAGGAAAAAGTAATGCCACCAATGGATTCGCAAGGGTCGATTTAGGGGGGTAGGGTCCCCCTTTCTTGTTTATTTCGCTTATTTTTGCAGGTTGAAAAATCACGTGGTCGGAGAAGACGACCGGAGCTAGGGCTCCGGCGTCGTTGACCAGTGGACTCCGGTGGGAGGCGTGCGTGGCGCTTTGGAGCTTCCTGATTCGCTCTCTCGTTCAAACTGGGGCCCACGCGCTGACTGTGTTTGATTTCCAAATATCCATGACACGCGTATGGTTAAAAGCCATTTGTTTTGGACTTCAGAACACCAAATGCAAGATGGCCTAGTGGTTAAGGCGTGGCATGTGGAAGATGCTTCATGAGGTCACAGGTTCAACTCCCACCAGGACCATTCCCTTGTTCTTTTTCACAATCTTTCATATTTTTTCTATTTTCTTTTTTTTTTATTTAATATTTTCATGCATTTTAATTTCTTTTCATAATTTTTTGTCATGCATTAAAAAACACCAAAAATATTTTTTTCTTTTTGCATTATTTCCAGAAAATGTTTATTTAATTTATAAAATTAAAAAATATTATTTTGCATGCATATTTAATTTTATTACTAATTTATCATTTAATTCACTTTTAATTAGTTTTTAATTATTAAATTAACTCCAAAAAATCCCAAAAAATTATTTTAGCATATTAATGTTATTTCCAGCATGAAATATGTTTCTCATTCAAAAATTATTATTTTGGCTAACATTTTCCTCTTATTCGATTTTCTCGTATTTTCCGATTTCTCATCTTTTCACAGGTTATTCCGTTTCAGACGATTTCTTTTTTCCAATTATGTAATTGCTTATGGGATGTAATAGTCTAATTAGGGCTTTTTATTTTCCGCACGTTTAAATTATGTATCTGCCCCAAAGCCATGTAATAGCGTAGGATTTATCTTTCTGCACTTTATATTCCCGCATTTTAATTTCCGCACCCTATAAACTGCTAGTAATTAGGTGTGTATGGCAAGATAAAATTGAACATAGCCCACTAATTTTCAAGATAACATATATCTAAATCAACACACTTCTCTCACACACGCACCCCTTAGGGTAATTCTCTCTCGTTGCCTTTCGATTAAATGGTCATGTCCCTCGAACGTAGAGGTATTCTAGCACTGTTGCCTTCAAACAAATCATCATAGTCCCTTCGATACAAAGATCATAAGACCCACGATGTCGCCTCCGAATACATGATCTTGACCCTCGATTGTCGCCTACGAAAATGATGATAGTCCTTGAATGTGCTAGGATACTTCCTACTGGTTGCCTTCTATGACCATCGATGTCCTTCGAATGTCCCTTACATCCAGCGAATGGGTTAGCTACCAACTAATGGTATGGATAGCGCTATTCTAAATGAGCGTAAAATACAAAAGCGACCAATTAAGGTAGGTAATAAGACTTTTAGTTGCTTGCTCTATCAAAATACTTTTCACACACACACTTTTGTCAAAGTTCAAACTCTTTTCAAAAGCGAAACATTTCCGAACACTTTGTATACATTCCTACATGAATCATTACAAAGTCAAAGCGAAATGCCTTTTCAAAACATTTTCAACACACGAAAGCAAAATTTTAAAGTGATCTAAAGCAACTAAGAGCCCGTAGATAACTACGGATGAAAAGGGTGCTAATACCTTCCCTTTTCATAACCTTCTCCCTCGAGAATCTACGAAGGTCTTTTACATGCTTTTACCTTCCATAATTGGATAAAAGAAAAGTCGGTGGCGACTCTTGCTATCCGCATTTGCGATACAAAAGCTACAAAGTCAGGTTCAGTATTACGAGCGGCGACTCGGAGACACCCAAAGAGAATGCCTTAGGGATTTCTAGATCACATTTATTGCTTTCTGTTTGAATTGATTGCTTTATCTTTAAGGGTTTCTTGGGTATTATATTGTTGGGGGATCCTATACCCGGATCCGAGTTTCCTTTTAGGTAAGTAGAAATAAATCATCGCGACCGTTAGATGTATATCAGCGGTCAACATGATGGCTCGTTAGCGTGACACTTTGGATGTCTGATACTCTTCATTCCCAAGTTGAGGATAGTATTTGGCTTCTCGTGGTGTCATCAAGCTAATTAAACTTTTAGAACCTTAATTGACCCATCTTGGCCATTAGAAGGTAGTGAGATGGCGGCTTTGGTCTTGAGACTAAGGTTGGTTGATACTCGATGCTACGGTCATTAAGATCGAGACTTTTGGGATATTTTCGATCGACCACTTGGTAGTCGTATTGAAATAAGCCTACGAGAAAGATCGATGATGTGAGATTCCTAGAACAGGTTACTATTATGGGACGGGATGAACCAACTCAAACTTTTGGTGGGGTAATCACGTATACTTCATGCAAGCCTTAAACCTAGGCTCATTGTGTGAATTGTTTGTGTGTGCCAAACATGACATCATGACATCATCACATTGTATATCATTTCTAACTATTTCAAGGACCTAGGGATTTATCTTTGCTCTGTTTTGTAGGTATTATGGCTTCTAGAAAGACTATCCGAATCAACTTCATGGGTATACCTTCTCAACTCAAAGAATTGGTTTCCGAAATTCCCGATCATGCTCAGTTCATCAAAAGACATGGTTATTTGCTTGATTTGGTTATCTCCGGTTTTGAAGAAGATATGATGCATGTCCTATTCCAGTTCTTTGATCAGAAACACCATTGCTTTACATTCCTAGATTATCAGTTGGTTCCTACCTTGGAAGAGTTCTCTAAGCTACTTGGGATACCTATTCTTGATCAAATGCCATTCACCAGTCTACAAAAGGTTCCTAGGTATGAAGACATTGCATCAGCCTTGCACCTTAAGCGCTCAGACATTGAAGCCAATTGGGAAACTAGAAGCGGAGTTAAGGGTTTACTTGCCAAGTTCCTAATTAAGAAAGCCCGAGAATTCCTCAAAGTTATGAGTTTCCATGCATTTGAAGACATTGTGGCCTTGCTAATATATGGTTTGGTTCTATTCCCTAACTCGGATCAGTTCATAGATGTCAACGCCATCAAGTTGTCTCTCCACACTCGTACTACTAAGAGACAAGGAACTCTCATGTGTTGTATACCGTTACTATCCAGGTGGTTTATTCCGCACCTTCCTCCATCAGTTTTGAAGAATGAACAAAGGATGAAATGGTCTCAAAGGTTAATGTCACTCTCTCATTCAGATATCCGTTGGAGTCTTTTCTCTCAAAAGGACTTCACATTCATTTAGCGTTGTGGAGAATTCCCTAATGTACCACTCCTTGGCATAAGGGGAGGTATCACTTGTAACCCTTCTCTAGCTCTACGTCAGTT
Organism: Vicia sativa; assembly: GCA_021764765.1. Lineage (NCBI taxonomy): Eukaryota > Viridiplantae > Streptophyta > Magnoliopsida > Fabales > Fabaceae > Vicia > Vicia sativa. The sequence continues at coordinate 73,072,474 of CM038794.1, read as the reverse complement.
TGGTTTTGCTCGAAGAGATGGTCCTCATGATATGCTTCTCTAAGATATTGTGTTCGATTACAACCACGATCTCGAGTGCAAGCGAAGGTTTATACACGCTTGGGGCATGGTAAAAAGGCCGATACAAGACTTTGGGGCACGAACTCCGTTCCTTGGGAACCTTACCTCAAATGGGTGCGACTCGGGCTCAAAACCTCATGATGCCATTCACGCTGTTTTACCGGTGATTATGGAATCGGTTGCTATAGGTGGCGAATCCTATCATTCACCATCGACATGCCTCTTGATTTTGAAGAGTTGAAGAGATCACGGATTCGACTTAGAGAAGAAAGGGACACATTTGAGCTCGGTCTATGCAGCGAGAAGAAGGTACTAGAGTTGACAAGCTACTTCACGAGGCGAAGCGTCAACCTCGGCATCGAGAGGAAGCGCCGTGGGAGACTTAGAGCTTTAGGATTTATATGTTTTTCTTTTATTATTTTGGTACTTAAAAGAAAGAGAATAAAAGAACTAATAAATGTTTGTTCGTTGCTTGTCAACAAATTTAAATCTCTAAGTTCCTTGAAAACATTGCATTGCATTCGCATAAACATTGCATATCATAGCATAACATTTCATCACGGTACATTGAAGATTGGTTTTCTCATTCTCTCGCTATTTATTTTAGCGAAATGGCTCTTGAGCAGTCATCAAAGATCTCGGGCTTAGAATGCTCGGTTCAGCGGATGTTCTGGCTTGGTCCAAGGCCAAGAAGATCGAAGAAGCTCATCAACAGAAAGAAGAAGGTTGTTGGTCTTCTCAACATGGGCAGACGTTACAAAGGCGGTCCTAAAGTGGTCAGCAGGATAGAGCTCTTAGAAGGAAGTGTTAAGAATGAGGATGAGCGGAGTGTCAAGGGTAATGAAGATGACCAGCGTGAGCCTGAGAAAGAGGATCGCTCTGACTATAGCCAGTACTCTGATGAAGATGACAAGTACAAGCAACTTGAAGACCGTTTGAATGCTGTGGAAAATCTGAAAATGTCCGGGCTGAATTTTGATGATCTGAGTCTTGTTCCTGGTGTTGTGATTCCTCCCAAATTCAAAGTTCCAACTTTTGCCAAGTATGATGGCATTTCTTGTCCAAAGCTGCATTTGAAATCCTATGTTGGAAAGATCAACCCCGATGACGAGAAAGTTGTGGATGCATTATTTTCAAGAAAGTTTGTAGGAACTCGGTTAGAATGGTATTATCGCTAGAGAATGACCGTATCCGTACTTGGGTGACTTAGCGGATGCTTTCTACAGACGATATGAGTACAATCTTTGAGTTGACACCCACTTGCATGCACTGAGCATGTCTATGGGTCGTGATGAGAAGTTCAAAAGTATGCTCGAAATGGAGATCTAGCGGGAAGAGTTCAACCACCCTTGTCGATAGGGAGTTGGTTGATATGTTTGTGGGAGCAGTGACGGGCGTTCTTGATCATCGATTGGAAACTCTTGACGGATTCAGGTGATCTTCTGGTATTGAGGTGGTATCAAAGTGGGAAGATTCATGTGAGTCATCTTCAAATCTTTGTGAAGAGATCTTTTGGTGGTAAAAGAAGTCATCTCTTGTGTTTGGTCGAAAAGCGGAGCCAAGACCGACCGTGCTCAATGCGTGGGGAAGTTGTGATCTCGATCCTACATCGGCCTGACCTCGGTGAGACAGCAGCGTGGCAGCAGCCCACGAAGGCAGTTCGAAGATCGACATGCCTTTGTCATGAGCCTTGCAACACATGTTGAGCGGTTACCTTGAGGGAGCCACCTCGAACATCAATACTTCCTCTCGAGATACAATCCTAATGCTAAGTGTGCTTACCACTCCAATGCCCAGCACGGCGATGATTGTTGGGCTCGAAGAACAAGATTCAAGATATGATTGAAGCTAAGCGATTGAGTTTGATCCTCATTGAGACTCAGATGTAATCAATGCGCCTATGCCAAATCATGACAAGAATTCCAATCTTTGTTGGTGCGATACTTATGTTTTCAACATATATGACTTGACCATTCCTCGATGGTATTAAGAAGAATTTCTTTAAGCGGTGTCGATCCGGATGCCCGAAATTGTAGTTGGTGCCCATCCGCACGATGGTTGTGCTGGTTGAGAAGGCGTGTTCGATTGCATGATGGATAAGTGAAATACTATTTACGAAACCACATGTCTTGCGTGTGAAGATATGTCTAAACTGAAGATCGAAGATGTGAATGAAGCCACACCATCTGTGTGGGATACCTTAGGGCAGCCAAGTGGAAAGTATGATTACATGGTGAAGTACATTGTTCCTGAGAGCTACAAGATTCCTATTGAAGATGTTAAAGTGATCGGATGGGGTGACGATTTCCCGAAGACTATCTTGATGTTAACACTATAAAGTTTTCTCTGCGACCACTGTGCCTAGAGTGGCACCCCTCATCATTACTTCTCCTAGACCAGTTCCATATTCATCTGACAAAGCTATTCCTTGGGATTAAGGATCTGATGTTTACTATCATGGCGTCAAGCAAGACCCTCTGACCATTGAAGACCTTACAGTTGAAACTACCATTCCTAACATTGACAACATCAGGATCAAGTAAGGTGACGAGACGGAAGAGTATTCTCTCGGATATCTCTCCTCCAAAGACACTCGACTCAGCTCGCATTCCAGCTATTCAATCCATTCCCAAGCTAGAGGAAAGAACTAGTGACTCTTCTGCTCGGAAAGTACCAAAGGAAGTTCTTGAGGACACCTCAAACAAGAAATGGAGAAATTACGAAGATTATCAAGAAGAGTGACTACAATGTTGTGGAGCAGTTGGGACGGACTAAGTCCAAGATATCCATGCTTGCTGCTCTTGTGCTCGAGGCTCGTGCTAATGCCTTGGTGAAGTTTGAAGAATGCTCATGTCCGCAAGACACTACTACTTGACCGGTTTGAAGTTTGTATTGCTAGCGGCTGTAACAACGGCCTAGGTTTCTCGATCTTGATTTGACTCTGTGGGAAGGAAACACAACAAAGCCTTGCACATCTCTGTTGAATGCAAAGGCATTACATTGTCTCATGTTTTGGTGGATACCGGTTCTGCTCTGAATATCCTACCGAAGACTACTTTTGATGGACTTGATATTGAAGGTTGGTTACGAAACCGGTGATATAATTGTGAGAGCTTTTGATGGTTCTAAGCGAGCAGTGCTTGGAAACTCATTACACTGTCAAAGTCGGCTCCCGGACTTTTGACTCCACTTTCTTTGTCATGGACATCCGTCCTACTGCCTACTTGGGCCCTTGGATACATGGGCGGTACATTACCTCTACCTTGCATCAATTTGAAGTACCGGTGAAGGGAAGGTTGTTACGTATGTGGTGAAGAGGAATATATGGTCGGTCATCTGGTCGTTCAGATATCTCGAGATGGAAGGTGAATTCTTTGAGACTCCTGTCGAGCTTTTGAAACAATTCCCGAGTCATGCTGTTGACTCTCGTCACGTCTGAAGTTACAAGTTCGCCCATAATGGTCTCACAAAGATGCTCAATTTGCATGAAGGTAGTACTATTTGGGGAGCTCACGATCTTCCTTTCAAATCGACAAGATTGGTTTAGGCTTCACCATCAAGGGTCGGGAAGATGATGGCATGCCGTGACTTCCTTTCGCATCGGCCAGTGGAATCCATGCTATATGAAGACAACAGCGACTTGACATAAAGTGGATCTTCAACTCGAACAGCGGACTCAACAATTGGAAGGCGGGCGTCATACCAATCTCCTTTAGCAGGAGTAATTGCTTTTGTTTTGTTTTGCTTTTACGTATTTTTCTATGTTTTGAACAATAAACTCTAAAGCCTAGTGCCTTGCCGGGGCATCATGGCTCGTTTGAGGTTATTATCATCATTTGCATACTTTCATTCAATAAGATCGTTGGACTTTGCATTCAATTGTTTGTTTTCTTTCTTTGCTTTATCACCCTTCAAAAACTATGTGTTTCTTACACCCACGTGATACTGCTGAGAATCACTCTGAATCTAGTTGATATGACTATCTATTGCTAAATATGACTTGATAATCCGATCTACCAAGGTGAAGCGAAGTGAGGAAGATTGTGAAGTGCTAGGAGGCTTGTCAACACTACTGACAAGAAGATCGAGTTATCCTGACCACGAAGAGCGAGTTGAGGTTGTGAATATGAGTCTTGATGAAGAGCGGAAAAGAGTCAAGATAGGAGCGGTCTTGAGGCGGTGTTAAAAGAAAGATTGGTTCAGATGCTACGAGTTATATTGAGGGTTTTGCTTGGTCATACGAAGACATGCTGGTTTGGACATTGATATTGTGGTACACGGTTCCGAGCAAAGAAGGTTTTCTCCCGGTGAAGCAGAAGGTTCGTGCATGCGTCACAGATGTTAGAGAAAATCAAAGCGAGAAGTTATGAAGCAGTTCAACGCCGGTTTCGGTGTTACTTCTTATCCATGATGGGTTGCAAGCGTAGTGCACAATGAAGGATGGTAAAGTTGAATGTGTGTGGATTACAGGAGATGCGAACAAAGCAAGTCCGAAAAGCGATTTTCCCCTTCCATATTGATGTTACGGTTGACAACACCGCTCGACATAAGGTTTTCTCCTTCATGGATGGTTTCTCCGGTTACAATCAGATCAAAATGGCTCCCAAGACATGGAAGACTACTTTCATTACGGTGGGGTACTTTTGCTACAAGGTTATGCCGTTTAATTTGAAAAACGGTAGCGAATCGGCGATGCCATGGTGACATTGTTTCATGACATGATTCATCACGAGATAGAGGTCTACATCGACGACATGATAGCTCGATCACAAACTGAGGAAGAACACCTTGATCATTCGTAGAAACTGTTTGACAGATTGAAGAAGTACATATTAAGACTTAATCCCAACAAGTGCACCTTTGAGTCGAGATCCGGTAGCTCTTAGGGTTTGTTGTCGGTGGTAAAGGTATTGAAGTTGACCACCTAAAGTTAAAGCTATTCAAGAAATGCCGACTCGCATCGAGAAGGAAGTAGGTTTCTTGGGCGATTGAATTACATTGCGATTCATTGCACATCTAATGCTACTTGTGAGCCAATCTTCAAATTCTTGAAGAAAGATCAAGTAGTGGAATGGAACGACGATTGCGGATCGCTTTTGACAAAATCAAGGAATACTCAGAATCCTCCTATACGATGCCGCTGTTGAAGGAAGACCTCTTATCATGTACTTGCGATGTTAGAATTCAATGGGGTGTGTGTTGGGGCAGCATGGCGAGTGCAGTCGAAAAAGCATGCAATATACTACCTTAGCAAAGTTTACCGACTGTGAAACAAGATACTCCATGACGAGAAAACTTGCAACGCTTTGGCTTGGTATTAGGACTAAGGCAGTATATGTTTACTCACTTACCTTGTTGATTTCAAGATGGATCCGATAAAATACATATTTGAGAAACCATTCTCTCGGAAGAATAGCAAGATGGCAGATGATCTTGACCGAATCGACATCGGTACACTTCTCGGAAAGCAATCAAAGTAAGTGTAGTGGTGATCATTGGCTCATCAAGCCATAGATGACTACCGATCTATGCAATTGAATTTCGAGATGAAGATGTTTTGCTAGTTAGTGATTGCGAAGAACCGGGACGGGCGAAGGACTGAACAAGGATCGATGGACTATGGTCTTTGATGGAGCCTCAGCGCATGGTAATGGCATTGGCGCCATCATCACATCCCTAACGGTGAACATACCTTTCACCGCTTGATTATGTTTGAGTTGCACTAACAACATGGCGAATCTGACGTGTATCATGGGTATCAAAGCGCTATTGACTTAAGAATCAAGTTCTTGCAAGTGTGTGGAGATTGACTTTGGTGATCGGTGAGTTAAGGCGAGTGGGATCTGAAGCATCCAAATCTTATTCCATATCGAGGCATGTTTGAGTTTGATCCCTACTTGAAGATCACTTTCAATCACATCCACGAAGAGAATCGGTTGGCGAACGTTAGCTACTTGTCATCTATGTTCAAGGTTAGATGGGACAACGAGGCTCCCAAATCATCATTGAGAAGTTTGACGAACCGGCACTTTGTTATGAGCTTGATCTGGAAGAGAAGCCTTGGTACTACGGCGAGGTATCTTGAGACTCGGGAGTATCCGTGAGAACATCATCAATGATAAAAATTCTTGAGAATATTTGCATCCAAATTCTTCCTCGTACGACATCTTATACAAAGCGCAACCACGACTTGTGCTTACTCCATTGTGTAGATCGGAAAAGCAGTAATGTATTATGGAAGAGTTACGGCGCATTTGGTACCCACTCGATTGGACATACAAGGGCTAAGAAGATTTTGAGAACAGGTTACTATTGGTCCACCATGGGCGATTACCGTATGCTTGGTCTTGTCACAAATGCAGTTTATGCGAGACAAAGTACCGTACCTCGGTACCTCAGATATTCTAACGACTCCTTGGCCTTTCGCAATGTGGGGCATTGACATGATCGGAGAAATTAAGCCCACCTTCCAGCGGACATCGTTTCATCCTTGTGGCAATTGATTACTTTACCAAGTGGGTAGAAGCGACCTCGTTCGCATACTGTTACCAAGAATGTAGGTGGCTCGATTTATCAAGCACAATCTTATCATCGGTATGGCACTCAGAAAGGATTATCTGAATAACGACTCTAATCTCAACAATAAGATGATCACCGAAACTCGCAGTTGAAGATCAAACATCACAACTCTTCTCCTTATCGGCCTAAGATGAATGGCGGTGGAAGCCGCCAACAATATTAAGAAGATTATCGAGAAGATGACGGTGACTTACAAAGATTGGCATGAGATGTTACCATTTGCTCTTCATGGTTATCGCTTTTCTGATGCGAACATCAAGGGGCACCCCTCTCTCTTGTATACGGTATGGGCGGTCCTACCCATCGAGGTTGAGATACCCTCGACGAGTCCTCAGGATGCAAAGTTAGGCGAAGCGATTGGATCGAGACTCGCCTTGACCGATTAACTTGATTGATGAAAGCGACTCGCGTCCATACGCCATGGACGGATCTATGAAGCGAATGATCGGGCATTTAACAAGAAAGTCAAGCACCGAGTTTACCAAGTCGGTGATCTAGTAGTCAGCGCATCATTCTTCCACAAGGTGATCCCGAAAATGGACTCCCACCTACGAGGGACCATTTCTAGTCAAGCAGTATTCTCGTGAACTATGATAGCTTACCATGGATGGCGAAGACTTCCACACTGTGAGCGAGACATAGTCAAAAATACTACGCATAAAAGAGACCCGCTAGGTCGTGAGCCTAGGCAAAAATAAGGGCATCTGGCGAACCAAAGGGTTCGGGCAAAGTTAAGGTTATATACAAATCATGTACACGGCAAGTCGAAAACACGAAAGGCGGTTGGGGCAAAAGGGTATCGGTGGTGAAAACCGAAAGAGTGGTCTAAGCAAAAGTTAGGGATTTAAGCGTACAACTATGTCTCGTCGGATCACGCTTTCGGCTACTACTATCGACATTCAAGATTCAAAGCGAAGATCAGTCCACTCACTTTCTGCAAACAAGGAGATGAGATAGTTGGAATATATGAGTACTAGCATAGTTGGAACTTAACGAGATTGTTTCCGCATAGCTTTTTACCTTTCTTGTGTACAAACTACTTGGCCATACGCCACATTTCAAATAAATACGAGTTTCCTTCTCTTTACAATTCTTGCTATTGTTGTTTGCATAAAGTCCAATGTTTGCTTTGAATGTTTATATGCATCTAACAATAAGAATCTAATCACAAACATGCGAAAAGTGAACGAACAAAAGTAATTGCTACAGGCTCTAGTAATTGAGATGACGGTGAAAGTCACCAACACATTTCCCCATGAGCATAATCCCACGAGATGTCACTCACGGTAAACCTCCCGGAGTATCGTTAATCCATGAGCAATTCCACTCAATGAGAGCAAAGTTACATCAGTCTCCAAGCAGTAACACCTCATCCCCAGCCAAGATATTGATCCCCAGCGGATGTCTCTCAACAATTCCCCTTTTCTCCAACAGCCGTATCCAGACTTGAAACTTGGTCAGATAGTGCACCGGAGGAAATCTACACCTTTTAGTCCCCAATCAGAGATTACAGCAGGTTCCAGATCCTTCTAATCCGATCTCCCAGCAACTATCAATACTCTCCAACAAGATCTATACGCAAGATCCCGAGTAGAGTACCTCCTAATCTTTCCCCAGCAGGATCTGTGCACGGGATCCTCAGCAACACATCTCCACCATCCTCAACAACATCTAGGCCCAAGACTTGGTCAGATAGTGCATCAGAGGAATCAAAATTTCATTCTTCTCAGGATCTCCATCCCCAAACAGAAGTCAGAAATCTCCAAGTAGAACATCCACATCTTCAAGTTGGATATGTTTTGAAATACCACAACATCTATCATTCATACATTTCTCGTAAAGTCATAATATATGCATATGTCATTCATACACATCGTCATGCATCATACTTTGCATAAGACTAACGTTATCAAAGTTTCTCTTGTTTTCTCCAAAACAGGTGAAAATCACTTCTGACGCGAACAAGTCCAAGATTAAGACCCGAACCCAGACGGGAAAACTATCGAAAGACAGCACGGTTGTCCTCCAGACAAGCTGGTCGGGATTAAGACCCGAATCGAGACGGAAAACTATCGAGCGACCGCCCGTTGTCCTCGAACAGCGGATCCGAGATTAATAGACTGGGCGGAAACCCTGTCCGAGCGATCACAAGTTATCCTCGATAGCAGGCGGTGGATCAATGCCGATACAGGAAGACATCCACACTTTGCCAACTACTATTTCCCTCGAATGTCCAGCGAAGATATATTCTAACTCTCTCCTATTATCAACAGCAACTACAAAGTCTAGCGTACGACTCAGTTGCCTTGGATGGCATCTTAAGCCCATCTCCGACTACTTATCAGCATTTCTCCGCTTTCGGAATGCTGCATATTTGATTAAAAATCAATACAAACCAATAACTTCATTCAAAGATGAGCACGAAGTCTAGCATACGACTCCCTCCGGATGGCATCTTAAGCCCATCTCCATGCTCCTCTCATTTCCAGAAACGTCTACCGAGTCTAACGTACGGCTCAATCCCCAGCATCGATCTTCTAGATGGCATCTTAAGCCCATCTCCGTCAGTTCTCCTATCCAGTCTAGCGTACGACTCATTCCCCAGCGAAGTCTCCAACTTCTCCAAATGGCATCTGTAAGCCCATTCCCGCATCATCACCCACGGCGAGTGCAAATTTTCAGGTGTACTCGAGTGTTCAATCATCTTCTACCTCCAGGTCACGAAAGGCAAACATGCCAATCTAACACTTCCAGTACAAGAAGATTGAACAGGGGCAGCTATCATACCCCAAAATTTGCCCTCCATCTTCTGAGTACATTCCATACATCCATACTCAAGGATTCCTCAAAGGTTGATCAGACAAACCCTCTCCTAGACAATCAACCCAAACTAGGGTTTGGTATTTCTCAGATCAAGATGGGCTTCCAACATCTCCAATGGTCATCATGCCTCCTCATATGCTTCAAACATTCTCCATGTCAAGTTTCAAGCCTCACAAGTCAAATTTCCTCAGACAATTGCTCAGATGGTTGAAAATCGGTTGTATTGGACAAAAGTCAAGCGTGGTAAACATGTCTGATCAAATGATTTTGGTCAACATCCTCATTTTGAAGTTACATTCATCATTTGATCAATGGTTGATCATGATTCATCAAGAAAACTCAAGATTTGCTCAAAAGTCAAACTTCCCAAATTAGGGTTTTTCAGTGAAAAGTCAACTGAACTTTGGTGAGCATAACTTCTTCATACTTTCTCGAGAAATTTTCCACCACCTCTTGTTTTGAAGGAAATTCAATTCTCTACAACTTCATGTCTCACAAGAATGTTCAAAAAATGCTTCATTTGGAAGGTATGGATCAAAACATTACAGGTCCTTTTCAAAGTCAACAAAAAGTCAACTTTTTGTTTTGAAGATATATTGAGCATGGAAACTCCAATTGAGATAAAACCAAAGAGGTTGGTTAGAGGACTCTTAGAGATTTCTAAAAAGTCCAAGAACACTCAAAAATGTGGAAAATTGAGCAAGATACACTATTTGGAAGTTGAGCAATTTTGGACAATTGCACAAAAGGAGATATTGGTCAAAATGCAAAATTTTCCAAATGGGCCTATAATCTTATGATCCAAACTTGTTCATGAAGTTATTTGTGACTCATAAATGCTTGGCCATGTCAATTTTCTATTTTATTAATTTATTTTTGAATTTTAAACCATTTAATTCAAAATTAAATTATATAAAATATGAAAATAAGATATTTTTTCAAGAGGAGTGATTTTATATCATACTTGAGGTCCAAGGAAGTGACATACATACCAAATTCGTGCTTGATCATTCATTTAAGAGAAAATCAAATTTCTTTCCAAAATTTGATTTTATTTGAAAAATATTCAATGTATTCAAAACCAAATATTTTTTCCTTGTTTTTTCTCTCCTAATTCACTCTATAAATAGCCAGCAAGCTGAAGCACAAATGACACGAAAACCTAGCCAAAAACACAACCCTTATTTTGTCAAATTTTTTCAAGAATTGTGAAAAATCGAATTTTATTCTCCAGCCAGTTTCAAGGTGTTTTGAGCATTCCATCTTGTTCATTGACATCCCAGCAAGCAAAATCAACTCTTACTTGAAGCCAAACCATCCAGAATCGTGCCCAATACATTGCTCCGATTTGGTAAACTTTCAAAATTCGAATTTCACTTATCATGCATTATTAATCGTTCTTGTTTGTTTGTATTGATTCAGGACCTCCACTAGACCATGAATGATGCCTTTCATGCAAGCTTAGACGTAGAAAACGTAAATCACCATTGCTAGGGCATTTTGGTCTGTTTCGATCGAACCGGGTGTTACAGGCACTTTCAGGAAAAACTAATGCCACCAATGGATTCGCAAGGTCGATTTAGGGGGGTAGGGTCCCCCTTTCTTGTTTATTTCGCTTATTTTTGCAGGTTGAAAAATCACGTGGTCGGAGAAGGCGGCCAGGAGCTAGAACTCGTGGTTGACGATGGACTCGGTGGGGCGTGCGTGGCGCTTTGGAGCTTCCTGATTCGCTCTCTCGTTCAAACTGGGGCCCGCACGCTGACTGTGTTGGATTTCCAAATAACCATGACACGCGTATGGTTAAAAGCCATTGGTTTTGGACTTCAGGACACCAAATGCAAGATGGCCTAGTGGTTAAGGCGTGGCATGTGGAAGATGCTTCATGAGGTCACAGGTTCAACTCCCACCAGGACCATTCCCTTGTTCTTTTTCACAAACTTTCATATTTTTTCTATTTTCTTTTTTTTTTTATTTAATATTTTCATGCATTTTAATTTCTTTTCCTAATTTTTTATCATGCATTAAAAAACACCAAAAATATTTTTTTCTTTTTGCATTATTTCCAGAAAATGTTTATTTAATTTATAAAATTAAAAAATATTATTTTGCATGCATATTTAATTTTATTACTAATTTATCATTTAATTCACTTTTAATTAGTTTTTAATTATTAAATTAACTCCAAAAAATCCCAAAAAATTATTTTAGCATATTAATGTTATTTCCAGCATGAAATATTTTTCTCATTCAAAAATTATTATTTTTGCTAACATTTTCCTCTTATTCGATTTTCTCGTATTTTCCGATTTCTCATCTTTTCACAGGTTATTCCGTTTCAGACGATTTCTTTTTATCGTTTTCTTTTTTCCAATCATGTAATTGCTTATGGGATGTAATAGTCTAATTAGGGCTTTTTATTTTCCGCACGTTTAAATTATGTATCTGCCCCAAAGCCATGTAATAGCGTGGATTTATCTTTCCGCACTTTATATTCCGCATTTTAATTTCCGCCTATAAGCTGCTAGTAATTAGGTGTGTATGGCAAGATAAAATTGAACATAGCCTTGATTTTCAAGATAACATATATCGAATCAACACACTTCTCACACCGCACCCTTAGGAAATTCTCTCGTTGCCTTTCGATTAAATGGTCATGTCCCTCGAGCGTGAGGTATTCTAGCACCGTTGCCTTCAAACAAATCATCATAGTCCCTTGATACAAAGATCATAAGACCCACGATGTAAGCCTCCGAATACATGATCTTGACCCTCGATTTTCGCCTCTGAAAATGATGATAGTCCCTTGAATGTGCTAGGATACTTCCTACAGTTCTATGACCATCGATGTCCTTGAATGTCACTTACATCCAGCGAATGGGTTACCTACCAACTAATGGTATGGATAGCGCTATTCTAAAGGGACGTAAAAATACAAAAACGACCAATTCTGAGTAGGTAATAAGGCTTTTAGTTGCTTGCTCTATCAAAATACTTTTCACACCACACACTTTTGTCAAAGTTCACACTCTTTTCAAAAACGAAACATTTCCGAACACTTTGTATACATTCCTACATGAATCATTACAAAGTCAAAGCGAAATGCCTTTTCAAAACATTTTCAAACACACAGAAAACACAATTTTAAAGTGATCTAAGAGCAACTAAGAGCTCGTAGATAACTTGTGAAAAGATGAGAAATCGGAAAATACGAGGAAATCGAATAAGAAGAAAATGTTAGTAAAAATGCAAATTTTTAAATCAGAAAAATATTTCATGCTGGAAATAACATTAATATGCTAAAATAATTTTTTGGGATTTTTTGGAGATAATTTAGTAATTAAAAACTAATTAAAGGTGATTTAAATGATAAATTAGAGATAAAATTAAATATGCATGCAAAATAATATTTTTTAATTTTGTAAATTAAATAAACATTTTCTGAAAATAATGCAAAAAGAAAAATATTTTTTTGGTATTTTTAAATGCATGATAAAAATTATTGAAATAAATTAAAATGAATGCAAAAATATTAAATAAATAAAAATATAGAAAATATGAAAATATGAATGAAAATCATACTTTGTAAAAAGAATGGTCTGGCATGGTTGAAAGGGGACACGGAGGAGTATCTTTGCACAGGCAGCGCTTTAACCACTAGGACACTTGGCATTTGGTGTTAGAAAAGTTGAAAACAAATCAATATAAGTGATGACGCGTCCTGGATGTGTTTGAAACACAGTCAGCGAAGTGGACCCCATTGACTTATGAATGGACGAATTGGAACGCGTTATCGTGCCACGCCATCTCCTCGCCGGTCTTCGCCTGAGTCAGCGCCGGAGCTAGGGCTCCGGTCATCTTCTCCGGGAAGCACGATCTCTGAACCTGCAAAAATACGTGGATTCGAAGGCTGGGCTTAAGGCTACCCCCCCTAAATCGGGGTCTGCGAATCCAATGGTGGTCTCAATTTTTCCTGAAAGTGCCTCTAGCTATCAGTTCGAAACTCATCAGTTCCAAAACCCTAATCATGGCATCACGCGATTTGGACGTTCAAATTCAACAACGATTGCCCAGATCATGTATATGGAGCCTCATGAACACAACAAAAGCATTAGAATCAATTGAAACGAGCAGATAATAAAGTGCAAAATCAAAAAAATTGAATATGTATGCATGTATATAGCTCGATTACGCACTTTGATCAATGATAAAGATGTATTCTTACTCAATCTTACCGTGAACACGTTTGGATGGTTGAAAGAATTTGAGAGGCGCAAATAAAAATTCGATCTTCAACTATTCTTGAAAAATTTTGGCAAAGTTTTAGTTGTTGTAAGGGCTAGGGTTTCGTGTCCTTTGTGCTTCAGCTTGCTGGCTATTTATAGAGTGATTTGAGAGAGGAAAAACAAGGCAAAAAGATTTGATTTTGAACGCATTGAATGATTTTCAAATAAAATCAAAATTTTGAAAGAAATTTGATTTTCTCTTAAATGTATGATCATGCACGAAATTGGTAAGTATTTTGGGCTTCCTTGGACCTCAAGCATGATATAAAATCACTCTCCTTGAAAAAATATCTTATTTTCATATTTTATATAATTTAATTTTGAATTAAATGGTTTAAAATTCAAAAATAAATTAATAAAATAGAAAATTGCCATGGCCAAGCATTTATGGGTCACAAATAATGTCATGAACAAGTTTGGATCAAAAGATTATAGGCCCATTTGGAAAATTTTGCATTTTGACCAAAATATCCTTTTGTGCAATTGTCCAAAATTGCCCAACTTCTGAATAGTGTACCTTGCTCAATTTTCCACATTTTTTAGTGTTCTTGGACTTTTTAGAAAGCTCTAAGAGTCCTCTAACCAACCTCTTTGGTTTCATATCAATTGGAGTTTCCATGCTCAATATATCTTCAAAACAAAATGTTGACTATTTGTTGACTTTGAAAAGGACCTGTAATGTTTTGATCCATACCTTTCAAATGAAGCATTTTTTTGAACATTCTTGTGAGACATGAAGTTGTAGAGAATTGAATTTCCTGCAAAATGAGCTTTGGTGGGAAACTTTCTGATAAAGTATGAGAAAGTTATGATCAGTCAAAGTTCAATTGACTTTTCTCAGAGACCCTAATTTATAAAGTTTGACTTTTGGGCAAATCTTGACTTTTCTTGATGAATCATGATCAACCCTTGATCAAATGATGAATGTAACTTCAAAATGAGGATGTTGACCAAAAATCAGGAAGTTTGATTGTATGTTGACCACAGTTGACTTTTTGTCCAATACAACTGATTTGCAACCATCTGAGCAATTGTCTGAGGAAATTTGATCTGTGAGGCTTGAAACTTGACATGGAGAGTCTTTGAAGCATATGAGGAGGCATGATGACCATTGGAGATGCTAGAAGTGCATCATGATCTGAGAAATACCAAACCCTAGTTTGGGTTGATGGTCTAGGAGAGGGTTTGTCTGATCTACCCTTGAGGAATCCTTGAGTATGGATGTATGGAATGTCTTGAGAAGATGGAGGGCAAATTTTGGGGTATGACACATAGTACCAAGGTTTCTCTTCTATATCAAGCTCATAACAATATGCTGGTTCGTCAAACTTCTCAATGATGATCTGGGGAGCCTCGTTATCCCATCTAACCTTGAACATAGACGACATAGTAGCCAATGCGTCTGCCAACTGATTCTCTTCTCGTGGAATGTGATTGAAAGTAATCTCTTCAAAGTAGGGGATCAAACTCAGAACATGCTCACGATACGGGATGAGATTCGGATGTTTCGTATCTCACTCGCCCTTAATCTGACTGATCACTAAGGCTGAGTCTCCATACACTTGTAAGAACTTGATTCTTAAGTCAATAGCAGCTTTAATACCCATGATGCACGCTTTGTACTCGGCCGTGTTGTTGGTACAGTTGAAACATAATCTGGCAGTGAATGGCGTGTGTCCGCCTGTAGGGGATGTGATAATGGCGCCAATGTCATTGCCAAGTGCGTTTGAGGCTCCATCAAAGACCATAGTCCATTGGGATCCTTGTTCAGGTCCTTCGTGCGGGCACAGTTCTTCCAATCTATAACTAGTAAAACATCTTCATCGGAAATTCAGCGCATGGATGATAGTCATCTACGGCTTGATGAGCCAAATGATCGGCTACTACACTTCCTTTGATTGCTTTAGAAGTGTCTTGGATGTCGTATTGGTCAAGATCATACGCCATCTTGCTATTCTTCGGAGAGAGCTGGTTTCTCAAAGATGTATTTTATCGGATCCGTCTTAGAAATCAACAAGGTAGTGTGAGTCAACATATCTTGTCTTAGTCGTGAGCAGCCCGAAAGCGTTGCAAGTTTTCTCGAGCTATGAGTATCTTGTTTCATAGTCGGTAAACTTTTTGCTAAGGTAGTATATTGCATGCTCTTTTCGACCAGACTCGTCATGCTGCCCCAACACACACCCCATTGAGTTCTCTAACATCGTCAAGTACATGATAAGAGGTCTTCCTTCGGCAGGCGGCATCAGAATAGGAGGATTCTGTAAGTATTCCTTGATTTTGTCAAACGCGATCTGGCAATCGTCGTTCCATTCCACTACTTGATCTTTCTTCAGTAACTTGAAGATTGGCTCACAAGTAGCAGTTAGATGTGCAATGAATCTGGCAATGTAGTTCAATCGGCCTAAGAAACCTCTGACTTCCTTCTCGGTGCAGGGAGCTGGCATTTCTTGAATAGCTTTAACCTTGGCGGGGTCGACTTCAATACCTTTACCACTGACAACAAATCCTAGGAGTTTACCGGACCTGACTCCAAAGGTGCACTTGTTGGGATTAAGTCTCAATCTGTACTTCTTCAATCATCAAGCAGTTTGCAAATGATCAGGTGTTCTTCCTCGATCGTGATCGAGCTATCATGTCGTCGATGTAGACCTCTATCTCGTGATGAATCATGTCATGAAATAATGTCACCATATACGATAAGTGGCGCCAGCGTTCTTCATCAACGGCATAACCTTGTAGCGAAAGTGCTTGTGTAACGAAAGTTGTTTTCTCCATGTCTTGAGCCATTTTGATCGATTGTGCAGGAGAAACCATCCATGAAGGAAAACCTTATCGCGGTGTTGTCAACGAGAACATCAATATGAGGAAGGGGAAATTCGTCTTTCGGACTTGCTTTATTCAGATCTCTGTAATCCACACACATTCGAACTTTGCCATCCTTCTTAGGTACAGGCACTACATTAGCAACCCATTGTGGATAAAAGTGTGAAAGCGTTGAACTGTTTCATAACTTCGGCTTTGATTTTCTCGACATCTCGGGGACGCGCACGAACCTTCATTTCCTTTGGAGAAAACCTTATTTTGTTGTGTCGGTGTACCACAATATCAATGTCTAAACCCGGCATGTCTTCGTATGACCAAGCAAAAACCTCAATATAGTCTCATAGCATCTGAACCAACCTTTCTTTAACACTGCTCTCAAGACCCGCTCCTATCTTGATCTATTTCTTGTCTTCGTTAGTACCCAAATTCACAACCTCAACCTGCTCTTCGTGTGGCTGTATAACTCGCTCTTCTTGCTGTTGCAATCTGACAAGTTCTTCTGGCACTTCACAATCTTCCTCACTTTCGTCTTCAGCTTGGTAGATCGGATTATCGAAGTCATATTTAGCAATAGCATAGTTATCAGCGAGATTCGAGTGTGACTGCGGTGTATCACGGGGGTGTGTAAGAAACACATAGCTTTTGAAGGGGTGATAAAGTAAAAGAAAGAAAACAAACAATTGAATGCAAAAGTCCAACGATTTTATTGAATGAAAATATGCAAATGACAGATAATAACCCTCACAAACGAACCATGATGCCCCGGGCAAGGCACTAGGCTTTAGAGTTTATTGTTCAAAACATAGAAAATACGAAAAGCAAAACAAAACAAGAGCAATTACTCCTGTCTAAAGGAGATTGGTATGACGTCTTCAGTCTTCCAATTGCTGAGTCCGTTGTCAGGAGTTAGGAAGATCCACTTGCTGATGTCGAAGTCGTTGTCGTTGTCTTCTATAGCATGGACTCCACTCTGACTGATGCGGAAAGGAAGTTGGCCGGCACGTTCGCGGCGTATCATCTTCTGACCTTTGATGGTGAAGCCTAAACCAGCCTTGTCAAATTTGAAGGGAAGATCAGGGAGCTGACCCCAAATAGTATTACCTCCTTCTTCAACTACAGCTTGAGCATCCTTCAACGAGGCCATTTTAGGCGGAGCTTGCGTAACCTCAGGAGTGACAGGAGAGTCAACAGACATGACTCTGGGAATTGTTTCAAAAGCTTGACAAGGAGTCTCAAAGAATTCACCTTCCATCTCAAGATATCGGAATGATTGTAGATGACTAACCATATATTCTTCTTCACCGCATACCGTAACAACCTTCCCTTTCACCGGGTACTTCAATTTCTGATGAAGGGTAGAGGTAACAGCGCATGCCCTATGTATCCAAGGGCGTCCGAGTAGGCAAGGAGTAAGCTGGACGGATGTCCATGACAAAGAAAGTGGAGTCAAAAGTCTGGGAACCGACTTTAACAGGCAGAGTGAGCTCTCCAAGTACTGTTCGCTTAGAACCATCAAAAGCTCTTACAACTATGTCACTAGGTCTCAGAACCAACCCTTCAACATCATGTCGATCAAAAGCAGTCTTCGGCAGGATGTTCAGAGTAGAACCGGTATCCACCAAGACATGAGAAAGTGTAGTGCCCTTGCATTCAACAGAGATGTGCAAGGCTTTGTTGTGTTTCCTTCCGGCAGGAGTCAAATCAGCATCAGAGAAGCCTAGGCCGTTGTTGGCAGCCAGGCTAGCAATACAAACTACGAATTGGTCAGTAGTAGTGTCTTGCGGTACGTGAGCATTCTTCAGAAACTTCACCAAGGCATTATCATGAGCCTCAGAGCACAACAGCAGAGCAAGCATGGAGATCTTGGACGGAGTCTGTCCCAACTATTCCACAACATTGTAGTCACTCTTCTTGATAATCTTCAGAATTTCCTCCATTTCTTGTTTGGAGGTGTCTTCAGTAACTTCCTTTGGTACTTCTGGCTGAGCAGGATGAGTCACTGGTTATTTCCCTCTAGCTTGGGGAATGGGTTGAATAGCTGGAATACGAGCTGGAGTCGCAGTGTCTTTTGGAGGAGAGATATCTGGAGAGAACACTCTTCCGGTTCGAGTCACTTTACTTGATCTGGTGATGTTGTCAATGTCAGGAATAGAAGCTTCAACTGTAAGATCTTCAATGGTCAGAGGGTCTTGCTTGACACCATGATAGTAAACATCAAATCCATAATCCTAAGGAATAGCTTTGTCAGAGAAGTATGGAACTGGCCTGGGAGAAGTGATGATGAGAGGTGCCACTCTAGGCACAGGATCAACAGAGGAAATCCTTATGGTATTAACATCAGCATAGTCTTCTGGGAAATCGTCACCCCATCCGGTCGCCTTAACATCTTCAATAGGAATCTTGTAGCTATCAAGAACAGTGTACTTCACCATGTAATCATACTTTCCACTTGGCTGCCCCAGGGTATCCCACACAGATGGTGCAATTTCATTCACATCTTCGATCTTCAACTTAGACATACCTTCACACAGCTTCTGCACAGGTGGTTTCAGAAACAGTATCTCACGGTTATCCATCATGCACTGAACACGTCTTCTCAACCAAGCACAACCATCGGGTGCAGATGGGCACCAACGACAATTCTCTGGGCATCCTGGGTTGACACCGGCTTGTAACAAATTCTTCTTAACAGTCATCAGAGGAATGGTCAAGTCATCTATGTTGAAAACATAAGTATCGTCCCCAACAACATTGGAACTCTTGTCATGGTTAGGCATAGGTGCATTGATCACATTCGGAGTTTCAACAGGAGGGTCAAACTCAATCTGCTTAGCTTTAATCATATCTTGAATCTTGTTTTTCAGAGCCCAACAATCATCAGTACTATGTCCTGGGCTATTGGAATGGTAAGCACACTTAGCATTAGGATTGTACCTCGGAGAGGAAGTGTTGACATTTTGAGGAGGATCCCTCAAGGTAATCAGCTCTACTTTCAACATGTGTTGCAAGGCTTGCGACAAAGGCATGTTGATCTTCGTAAACTGTCTTCGTGGCGCGTTCTGGTTACGCGCGTTGTCTCGCTGAGGTTGTGCTGATGTAGGATTGGAGATCACAACTGCCCCCACAGATTGAGCACGATAGGTCTTGGTTCGGCTTTTCTGACCATACACAGCATTGGCTTCTTTCTTACTGCCAAAAGATCTCTTCGCAGCATTGGAAGATGACTCTACATGAATCTTCCATCTTTTGATACCAGCTACAATGCGCTCGCCTGTCAATATCAGCTCGGTGAATCCGGCTGAAGAGTTTCCAATCAGATGATTGAAGAATGGGCCTGTCAGTGTTCCCATAAACATATCAACCAATTCCCTATTGGACAAGGGCGGCTGAACTCTGCCTGCTAGATCTCTCCATTTCTGAGCATACTCTTTGAACTTCTCATCACGACCCATAGACATGCTCTGTAGTTTCATGCGAGTGGGTGTCAATTCAGCATTGTACTCATACTGCCTATAGAAAGCATCTGCTAAGTCACTCCAAGTACGAATACGGTCATTCTCTAGCTGATAATACCACTCCAATTGAGTTCCGGATAGACTCTCTTGAAAATAGTGCATCCACAACTTTCTATCATCAGTGTGGGGATTGATCTTCTGAACATAAGACTTTAAATGCAGCTTCGGACAAGACATGCCATCATATTTGGCAAAAGTTGGAACTTTGAACTTGGGAGGAATCACAACACCAGGAACAAGACTCAGATCATCAAAATTCAGCCCGGTCATTTTCAGATTTTCCACAGCATTCAGACGGTCTTCAAGTTGCTTGTACTTGTCATCTTCATCAGAGTACTGGCCATCGTCATAGTCTTTTTCAGGCTCAGGCTGACTGCCTTCGCCATCACCCTTGACACTTCGCTCATCCTCATTCTTAACACTTCCTTCAGAGAGCTCAATTCGACTGACCACTTTAGGACCACCCTTGTAGCGTCTGCCCATGTTGAGGAGACCAACAACCTTTTTCTTCTTGTTGATGAGCTTCTTCAGATCTTCTTGGCCTTGGACCAAGCTGGTGAACATCTGTTGAAACTGAGCATTCTGAGCCTGAAGATCTTTGATAGTCTGTTCAAGAGCCATTTCTGCTAAAATAAATAGCGAGAGGATGAGAAAACCAATCTTCAATGTACCTGTGATGCAATGTTATGCTATGATATGCAATGTTTATGTGAATGCAATGCAATGTTTTCAAGGACTTTAGAGATTTAAATTTGTTAAACAAGCAATGAACAAACATTTATTAGTTATTATTCTTTTTCTTTTTTAAGTACAAAGGATAGTTCAACATAATAAAAGAAAACAACATAAAAATCCTAAAGCTCTAAATCTCCCATGGGCGCTTCCTCTTGGTGCCGAGGTAGGCGTTGATGCTTCGCTCCTCATGAAGTAGCTTTGTCAACTCTAGCACTTTCTTCTCGCTTGCGTAACACTGAGCTTCAAATGTATCCCTTTCTTCTTTAAGCTGAATCCAGGATCTCTTCAAGTCTTCAAAATATGTAGGCATGTAGGATGGTGAACAGTATAGGGTATGTCACCTATAGCCACGGGTTCCATAATCACTGGTAGAACAGGCGTGAATGGCATCATGAGGTTTTGAGCTCGAGCTCGCACCCATTTGAGGTAAGGTTCCCAAGGAAGGGAGTTTTGGTGCCCTAAAGTCTTGGTATCGGTCTTCTTTACCATGCCCCAAGCGTGTATAAACCTTCGTCGGTAATTCTGGAGATCGTGGTTGTAGTCGAACACAATGTCTTGGAGAAGCATATCATGCGGGCCATCTCTTCGAGCAAAACCAAACTGACGTAGAGCTAAACAAGGGTTGTATGTAATACCTCCCCTTATACCAAGTAGTGGTACATTAGGGAATTCTCCACAACGCTCAATGAATGTGAAGTCCTTTTGAGAGAAAAGGCTCCAACGGATATCTGAATGAGAGAGTGACATTAACCTTTGAGACCATTTCATCCTTTGTTCATTCTTCAAAACTGATGGAGGAAGGTGCGGAATAAACCACCTGGATAGTAACGGTATACAACACATGAGAGTTCCTTGTCTCTTAGTAGTACGAGTGTGGAGAGAATGCAAGATGTCTCCAAGTAAAGTAGGCACAGGATTACGGGTAAGAAACAACTTGATGGCGTTGACATCTATGAATTGATCCGAGTTAGGGAATAGAACCAAACCATAGATTAGAAAGGCCACAATGTCTTCAAATACATGGAAACTCAGAACTTTGAGGAATTCTCGGGCTTTCTTAATTAAGAACTTGGCAAGTAAACCCTTAACTCCACTTCTAGTTTCCCAATTGGCTTCAATGTCTGAGCGCTTAAGATGTAAGGCGGATGCGATGTCTTCATACTTAGGAACCTTTTCTAAACCGGTGAATGGCATTTGGTCAAGAATAGGTATCCCAAGTAGCATAGAGAACTCTTCTAAGGTAGGAACCAACTGATAATCTGGGAATGTAAAGCAATGGTGTTTCGGATCAATGAATTGGAATAGGACATGCGTCATATCTTCTTCAAAATCGGAGATAACCAAATCAAGTAGATAACCATGTCTTTTGATGAACTGAGCATGATCAGGAATCTCTGAAACCAATTCTTTGAGCTGAGAAGGTATACCCATGAAGTTGATTTGGATAGTCTTTCTAGAAGCCATAATACCTACAAAATAGAGCAAAGATAAATCCCTAGGTCCTTGAA
The DNA here is from genome assembly GCA_021764765.1 of Vicia sativa. Taxonomy (NCBI): domain Eukaryota; kingdom Viridiplantae; phylum Streptophyta; class Magnoliopsida; order Fabales; family Fabaceae; genus Vicia; species Vicia sativa. The sequence goes on along the minus strand of CM038794.1, from coordinate 73,050,148 downwards.
ATAGTTAGAAATGATATGCAATGCAAATGATGTCATGATGTCATGTTTAGCACACACAAACAATTCACACAATGAGCCTAGGTTTAAGGCTTGCAAGAGGTATAGGTGATTACCCCACCAAAAGTTTGAGTTTGTTCATCCTGTCCTATAATAGTAACCGGGTTCTAGGAATCTCATATCATTGATCTTTCTCGTAGGCGTTTATTTCAATGCAACTACCAAGTGGTCAACCGAAAATATCCCAAAAGTCTGATCTTAATGAGCGTAGCATCGGGTATCAACCAACCTTAGTCACCAAAGCCGACCATCTCACTACCTTCTAATGGCCAAGATGGGTCAATTAAGGTTCTAAAAGTTTATTTAGCGCTTGATGACACCACGCAGAAGCCAAATACTATCCTTAACTTGGGAATGAAGAGTATCAGGACATCAAAAGTGTCACGCTAACGTAGCCATCATGTTGACCGTTTCGATATACGTCTAACCGTCATGACGATTTATTGCTACTTACCTAAAGGAAACCGGATCCGGGTGTAGGATCCCCCACAAATATAATGCCCAAGCAACCCTTAAAGATAAAACAAGCAAGTCAAACAAAAAACAGTAAATGTGATCTAGAAATCCCTAAGGCATTCTCTCTTTAGGGTGTCTCCCGGAGTCGCCCGATTACATGTCTGGTGAAGTGACTTTGTAGGATTTTGTATCGCAAATGTGCGGATAGCAAGAGTCGCCACCGACTTTTCTTTTATCAATTAAGGGAAGGTAAAAGTAGAAAAAGACCTTCGTTAGATTACGAGTAAGGGAGAAGGTTATGAAAAGGGAAGGTATTAGCACCCCTTTCCATCCGTAGTAATCTACGGGCTCTTAGTTGCTCTTAAGATCACTTTAAAAATGTGCTTTCTGTGTGTTTGAAAAAAATATTTTGAAAAGGCATTTCACTTTGACTTTGCAATGATTCATGTAGAAATGTATACAAAGTGTTCGGAAATGTTTCGTTTTTTGAAAAGAGTTTGAACTTTGACAAAAAGTGTGTGGTGTGAAAATTATTTTGATAGAGCAAGCAACTAAAAGTCTTCTTACCTACTCAGAATTGGTCGTTTTCGTATTTCTACGTTCCTTTAGAATAGCGCTATCCATACCATTGATTGGTAGGTAACCCCATTCGTTTGATGTAAGCGGGACATTCGAAGGGACATCGGATGGTCATAGAAGGCAACTTGTAGGAAATATCCTAGCACATTCGAAGGGACTATCATCATTTTTAGTAGGCGACAATCGAGGGTCAAGATCATGTATTCGGAGGCGACATCGTGCGTCTAATGATCTTTGTATCGAAGGGACTATGATGATTTTGTTTGAAGGCAACGGTGCTAGAATACCCCTACGTTCGAGGGACATGACCATTTGAATCGTAAGGCAACGAGAGAGAATTACCCTAAGGGGTGCATGTGTGAAGAAGTGTGTTGATTCAGATATATGTTATCTTGAAAATTAATGGGCTATGCTCAATTTTATCTTGCCATACACGCCTAATTACTAGCAGTTTATAGGGTGCGGAAATTAAAATGCGGGAATGTAAAGATGCGGAAAGATAAATCCTACGCTATTACATGGCTTTGGGGCAGATACATAATTTAAACGTGCGGAAAATAAAAAAACCTAATTAAGCTATTACATCCCATAAGCAATTACATAATTGAAAAAAAGAAAAACGGTAAAAAGAAATCGTCCGAAACGGGATAACTTGTGAAAAGATGAGAAATCGGAAAATACGAGGAAATCGAATAAGAAGAAAATGTTAGTAAAAATGCAAAATTTTAAATCAGAAAAATATTTCATGCTGGAAATAACATTAATATGCTAAAATAATTTTTTGGGATTTTTTGGAGATAATTTAGTAATTAAAAACTAATTAAAGGTGATTTAAATGATAAATTAGAGATAAAATTAAATATGCATGCAAAATAATATTTTTTAATTTTGTAAATTAAATAAACATTTTCTTAAAATAATGCAAAAAGAAAAATATTTTTTTGGTATTTTTAAATGCATGATAAAAATTATTGAAATAAATTAAAATGAATGCAAAAATATTAAATAAATAAGAAAATATAGAAAATATGAAAATATGAATGAAAATTAAACTTTGTAAAAAGAATGGTCCTGGCATGGTTCGAACAGGGGACCTGGAGGAGTATCTTTGCACAGGCAGCGCTTTAACCACTAGGACACTTGGCATTTGGTGTTAGAAAAGTTGAAAACAAATCAATATAAGTGATGACGCATCCTGGATGTGTATGAAACAGAGTCAGCGAAGTGGACCCTATTGACTTATGAATGGACGAATCGGAACGCGTTATCGTGCCACGCCATCTCCTCGCCGGTCTTCGCCTGAGTCAGCGCAGGAGCTAGGGCTCCGGTCATCTTCTCCGGGAAGCACGATCTCCTGCAAAAATACGTGGATTCGAAGGCTGGGCTTAAGGCTACCCCCCCTTAATCGGGGTCTGCGAATCCAATGGTGGTCTCAATTTTTCCTGAAAGTGCCTCTAGCTATCAGTTCGAAACTCATCAGTTCCAAAACCCTAATCATGGCATCACGCGATTTGGACGTTCAAATTCAACAACGATTGCCCAGATCATGTATATGGAGCCTCATGAACACAACAAAAGCATTAGAATCAATTGAAACGAGCAGATAATAAAAGTGCAAAATCAAGAAAGAATTGAATATGTATGCATGTATATGGCTCGATTCTGCTTGCTTTGATCAATGATAAAGATGTATTCTTACTCAATCTTACCCCCTGAGCACGTTTGGATGGTTGAAAGAGGCTGAGAGAGGCTGCAAATAAAAATTCGATTTTCAACTATTCTTGAAAAATTTTGGCAAAGTTTTGGTTGTTGTAAGGGCTAGGGTTTCGTGTCCTTTGTGCTTCAGCTTGCTGGCTATTTATAGAGTGATTTGAGAGAGGAAAAACAAGGCAAAAAGATTTGATTTTGAACGCATTGAATGATTTTCAAATAAAATCAAAATTTTGAAAGAAATTTGATTTTCTCTTAAATGTATGATCATGCACGAAATTAGTAAGTATTTTGGGCTTCCTTGGACCTCAAGCATGATATAAAATCACTCTCCTTGAAAAAATATCTTATTTTCATATTTTATATAATTTAATTTTGAATTAAATGGTTTAAAATTCAAAAATAAATTAATAAAATAGAAAATTGCCATGGCCAAGCATTTATGGGTCACAAATAATGTCATGAACAAGTTTGGATCAAAAGATTATAGGCCCATTTGGAAAATTTTGCATTTTGACCAAAATATCCTTTTGTGCAATTGTCCAAAATTGCTCAACTTCTGAATAGTGTACCTTGCTCAATTTTCCACATTTTTTAGTGTTCTTGGACTTTTTAGAAAGCTCTAAGAGTCCTCTAACCAACCTCTTTGGTTTCATATCAATTGGAGTTTCCATGCTCAATATATCTTCAAAACAAAATGTTGACTTTTTGTTGACTTTGAAAAGGACCTGTAATGTTTTGATCCATACCTTTCAAATGAAGCATTTTTTGAACATTCTTGTGAGACATGAAGTTGTAGAGAATTGAATTTCCTGCAAAATGAGCTTTGGTGGGAAACTTTCTGATAAAGTATGAGAAAGTTATGATCAGTCAAAGTTCAATTGACTTTTCTCAGAGACCCTAATTTATAAAGTTTGACTTTTGGGCAAATCTTGACTTTTCTTGATGAATCATGATCAACCCTTGATCAAATGATGAATGTAACTTCAAAATGAGGATGTTGACCAAAAATCAGGAAGTTTGACTATATGTTGACCACAGTTTACTTTTTGTCCAATACAACTGATTTTCAACCATCTGAGCAATTGTCAGAGGAAATTTGATCTGTGAGGCTTGAAACTTGACATGGAGAGTCTTTGAAGCATATGAGGAGGCATGATGACCATTGGAGATGCTAGAAGTCCATCTTGATCTGAGAAATACAAAACCCTAGTTTGGGTTGATGGTCTAGGAGAGGGTTTGTCTCATCTACCCTTGAGGAATCCTTGAGTATGGATGTATGGAATGTCTTGAGAAGATGGAGGGCAAATTTTGGAGTATGACAGCAAGTAGCAAAAAATGTTGTAGTAATTGATCAATTAGTAATGCAGGAACTTAGCAGTAGGATGCAATTGTAAACCATCACATAAATTAGTATTATATTAATAAGTGAATAGTAAAAATAATAGAAATCATTTAATAGAGAGTTATCTGTATTATTAGTTGATATAATAAGGCAGAAAATTACAAGTAGTGTTAGTAGATAATGTTGTGAAATTGTTGTTGTTATTATTATAGTGCTCTACACTTATATATATATATATATATATATATATATATATATATATATATATATATATATATATATAGTGGCGGAACTAGGATAAAAAATGCGGGTGGGCCACTAAAATATTTAAACTAAATACGAAATTTATATTGCATATAAAAAATAAAGGCGTATAAGCACAATGTTGATTACTAGAAAAACAAACTACATACCTTAAAATAAGACTCTACATGTATTGAGTGACTTGAAATCATCAATAATAGAATCTAAACTATCAACCGACCTCTCATCTCGTTTTGCAACATAGTCTTGATAATTTTCATTGCCGAAAAAGATCTCTTAGTCGTGGCAGTAGAAACTGGAAGAGTCAGGATAAGATAGAGTAGTCTATGAATCAAAAAGTAAATTTTATTCTTGTTAGTTGCAACCAAACAAGAACATAATTTCTGAATGGTTGATAAATTCTTAAAATCAGCTGATAGACGGACATCAACAAGAAATTGTCGAAGTTGGAATTGTAAAGTAATCTTCTTTTTCTCATTGAAATCCATAGGATAATATTTTTCTACTAAAGTGAAAATAGTATCAATGTCAAAAGCTTTATAATTATCCTTAGGATTCAAAGCACAACTTAGAGTTAACAAACCCACTGCTTGCTCACTAAATCTACTTTTCAACTCTTGTAATTGTTGATCAATAATAGCAAAAAATATTTCAACTTTAAAGTAATGTTCTAGTGTGACCTGATTCTCTGCAAGACGAGAGCGTCCATAACTTGTTGTTGAATGAGTATCATCAATATTAGGAATCTCAATATCATGTCTAACACAATAAGACGTCACATAAGCATACAACTTATCCCAACCATTTTCTCTCAACTCTTTAATTAGAGTATTTGTTGCACGAACTAAAACCATAGCATTAACCACATCCTGAGATTGTTTTTTTAAAGCTTGACAAAGCACATCTATTATCCCCATAATTTCGTTTAGCAAATGCAAGATCAATATAAAATCAAATTCCTTCAAGTAATTGTAACCACTATCACCATCCCCACGTGTACTATAATTTGCTCCTTCCTTTGATAATGTTTGTAAAATACGACATGTTGCTTCATACATATTCATCAAGCTACAAATATATTGAAATGTGATTCCCAACGAGTAGTCCCAACTCGTTTCAAAGTACCAATTTGATTTTCACCTTTACCCGTAATGATCTCATAAATCTCCAACAAATGTTCAATTTCTTTTAATTGGGCTTCTTGTAACTCATCATGTCGCTTTGGTGAAGAACAAACAACATTAACCACAAAAGTTAGCTTTTCAAAGAATTTATTTATTGGTTTGATTTCTCTTGAAGCAGTGACTAAAGCAACTTGCAATCAATGAGCAAAATAATGGACGTAGTATGCATAAAGACAATCCTTCATAAATAGTGCTTGTAAACCATTCCATTCTCCTCTCATATTGCTTTCACCATAAGACCATTGGCCACGAAGGTTAGAAACATCAAGGTTATGTCGAGAAATTATATCACATACTTTTTTCTTAAGAGTTAATGTCGTCGTGTCATTCACATGTGCAACATCAAAAAACCGCTCGTGTATTAAACCAAATTTATCAACAAATCTTAAAAGAAGAGCCATCTGTTCCTCGTTTGACACATCACGAGCTTCATCTACAAGGATACAAAATTTGGAATCACCAATTTCTTCATGAATATGCTTTCTAACCCTACTAGCAATAATTCCCAAGAGCTCTTTTTGAATTTTATGTGAAGTATATTTGCCATTTTGTGGAACAATATCCAACACAACTTTTGCTACTTCGTCATTATAAGATGCCAAAAGTTTTACCAACTCAAGAAAATTACCTTGGTTTTGTGACTCGCTAGATTCATCATGGCCCCTAAAAGAACAAGCTTGAATAGTCAACCAACGAACAATGTCAATTGAAGCCATAAGACATAGTCGATTCTTCTTTCTTTGACTTGAGCTATGTTTTTGGAATACATTCACAATATGTGCCTCTTTATTCAAAAAGTATTGATAAGCTTCCATTGCATTGTTGTGTACCGAGCGAAGATCCTCCCTATATGCTTAACAAAAGCACAATTCTTTCCATCTCTCACTCTTTTCCAACCTCTAAAACCTATAGTAATAAAAAGATAACATGGAAAACAATATGCGACATCCTTTGAAGCTGAATATTCTAGCCATGAATAAAAGATTTCAAACCAAGTTTCTTGAAACCGTCTTGGATGATCCTCTTTACCGGACAAAGCATATTCTTCTAAACGGAATTGATATAGACCCCATTTCATATAAGCTCTTCGTATTTGATCAACTTGATTTGGTGAATATTTATATATTGGAATACGCTTTCCAGGATCACGTTCTAAAAATTCAAGATATCATCTGAAACTTCAACTCGTTGAGGGATAACTGGTGTCACTTCTTCAATTGATGGAACTTCAACTTGTTGAGGGGCAGTAGTTGTCACTTCTTAAACTGGTGGAACTTCAATTGGTTGGGTCATAGAAGTTATCACTTCTTTAATTCTTGAAACTTTAACAGGTTAGGATGTAGAAACATTCTCAGAAGCTTTTTGTTCGCAGTAAAAAGTGACGAACGAGAGAATCAAATCGGGATTCGAATCTCAGGCTCAAAACGATTTACTCTTTTGATTTTTTTGTTTTAAAAGATGTCGCGAGCACCAAGCTTTATTTCTTTTAAATAAGAAAGAAGATGGAAAAGGGGAAAGCTAAAATACCCTAAATATGATATGCAATGCAACTAGCATGACCTAGACAAAACACATTGGGGAGAGACTAGGGTAAGAGGGTTGGGAATATAAAGGGAAGGTATTAGCACCCTATATATCTATAGTTTTCTATAGGAACTTTTTTATGCATATTTTGTATGTTTGTGTGTTTTATCTGCTATGCTATTTCGGGAAAGTTTCTCCTTTGGGTTTTAAAAAAGGTACGTTAGGCAGGAACCTAAGTTTATTTATCATTATGCTCGTAAAGATCATTGGGATCCTCTGCATACATATCCCCTAATGGGAATCAGAGCATCTGTAGCTCAGATCTAAGGGAACTATGGTTTGTTTGGTTTGAGGGAGAAAGAAGTATGATTGCCAAGGGTGAGACCTTGTGCCTACGTATTCTCAAAGGGAGGTTGAGAAAGTCAAAGCAATCGTAGTTCTCACTTATGTGCTAGTGGAAGCAAAACATGTTAAGAGACAATGACAAGTGTCATCTTAATGAAAAATGTATCTAATCTATTTCATCACATACATTTTTGAAGATTTGATTGTTTAAATATTTCATGGTAAGCATTAGGTGTTTTGCTTGAGTGTACAAGCGTTGCCACTTACAAGCTAAGAAAGATGCTTTGTTTTGAAAAAATGTTTGTTTTGAAACGGTTTTGATTTAAAAAAACGTTTCATTTGTATGTGATGTTATAGATGAGATACTTCTTCCATAGAGATGATATATGTCTAAATATCTAGGAGAAATTGATTATTGATTAGGGGAATGCTTTTAAGAAGCCTATGGGTCCTTGTATTTTAAGCCCAAGAGGAGGATATCCGAGGGACATCGAGGGTCCTTGTATTGTGAGCCCAAGAGGAGGCTATCCGAGGGACATCGAGGGTCCTTCTATGAAGCCTAAGAGAAGGCTATAGGGTATGGCTGGCTTGGATTTAAGAGTGATTTCACCAGGAAACCATACTCTTAGGGTTCTATCCAAGCGAAGGTGATTCTTTGTATCGGAAGCCCAATAGGAGGCTGTTAGAGATTTCCAGGTCTCTTTCTAGTATGATGCCCAAGAGAAGGCTAAACTCAACAAGGGAGTTCTTTTGTATGAAGCCCAAGGGGAGGCTAACTCAATAGGGGAGTTATTTTGTATGAAGCCCAAGAGGAGGCTAACTCAACATGTGAGTTATATTGTACAAAGCCTAAGAGGAGGCTAACTCAACAGGTGAGTTATATTGTACAAAGCCCAAGAGGAGGCTATAGGGAACCTAGTTATTATACTAGTTGTAACGACATAAATGAACAAGTATATGTAAGTGTTTTTATGTTGGCCTTAATTTTTGGTAAAACTAGTTTATGTCAACGTCTTGACTGATGTCATGACATTCAGAGTTGAAGATAAATTCTACAGAAGAAGAATAAAATAGGTACAACTCAGACTGGGAGTTAACTGCTATGCTGGAAATCTGCAAGAAGAATAACTGATGTCATGACCAATGTTATGACATTACGCAACATCTATTTGTTTTCTTGATTTACTTTTCCTGAGACTTTTTAGGATTTCTGTTGAGTTGTTTTTATTATGGTTTATGTTATTGGATCACATGCTCACGTGGCTCCAAGGTTAACCTTGTTTAACCTTAAATTGGTTTGTTAACAAGACCAAGTCTTTAGGTTAAATTAAGTTAACCCTAGCTATAATTATGGAAGCCCAAATTGAAGTTACAATACTGCTTCTATAATAGGAAACAAACCCTGCTATGACTGCTGCGCCTTTTTACTGTGTACAAGATTAAGCAGATTGTTAATTTGTGTATTCTAGTTACTCTTGTGAGCCAAGCAATTATCAGTTGATAAGTGTCTTGGACTAGGATTTGATTGTAAGGGTTGTTTATCACTCAAAGCTTTGAAGCACGAGTGTTGTGTCTCTTGATTAAAGCTTTGAAGCAAAATCAAGTATGTTTATTGAAGAGTGTCTTCACAATTCAATTAATCAATAGGTTGATATCACTGCTGTGATTGAGGGGGAGTGAATAGGAACTCAGGTCTAAGTAGGACTTAGATTGAAGTTGCATTGGGTAGGTCTTAAGTGAAGGAGATCAACTGGTTGGTTTATTCCTGAATTAATACTGCTTATAGTGGATTTTCTCCCTGGCTTGGTAGCCCCCAGATGTAGGTGTCGTTACACACTGAATTGGGTAAATAATTGTTTGTGTTCTTTACTGTTTTTACATTACTGTGTGAATTGTTAAATAGTTTGTCAGATACGGTGTCATAACATTCTCTGTGACATCACGTATCTGCTGCCAGGAATTTCAATTGGCATCAGAGAAGGCGCCCTGCCTGTTATTTCTAGGTGAGATCTAGGGATGTTATTTTCTGGCGTTATGGACAAGGAAGGAGGATTTGGGAGTAGACCACCTATTCTGGATGGATCTAACTATGATTACTGGAAACCTCGTATGGTTGCTTTTTTGAAGTCACTGGATAACAAAGCTTGGAGAGCTGCTGATAGAGGATGGAAACATCCCACCAAACTTGAGAATGATGGGACTACTAGCCTGAAACATGAGGAAGAATGGAGCAAAGAAGAAGAAGAGCTAGCACTGGGCAATTCTAAAGCATTGAATGCCTTATTCAATGGAATTGACAGAAATATTTTCAGACTAGTACATCAGTGTGAACTGGCCAAGGATGTTTGGGACACTCTCAAAACCACTCATGAGGGTACATCCAAGGTGAAAATGTCAAGACTTCAGATGCTCACCACCAAATTTGAGAATCTGAAGATGAAGGAAGATGACACCATTCATGAGTTTCACGTGAACATCTTGGAGATTGCCAATACCTCAGGAGCATTGGGAGAAAAGATGTCAGAAGAAAAGCTGGTGAGAAAGATTCTCAGATCCTTGCCTAAAAGGTTTTTAATGAAAGTAACTGCTATAGAGGAAGCTCAGGATATCTGCAACTTGAAGGTTGATGAACTCATTGGATCACTTCATACATTTGAGATGGGGATCAGTGACAATGTTGACAAGAAAAGCAAGAGCATAACCCTTGTATCCAATACTGAAGAGGAATGCAAGGAGGGTGATGAAGAGAAAATATCATAAGCAATAGCTATGCTTGGAAGGCAATTCAACAAACTCATTAAGAGGATTGATCCAAAGTCAAGGTCAAATTTCAAGAACATCTCCTCTGACATTAGCAGACCCTATGACTCTAGCAAAAGAACTAAGTCTGAAGAAAAGGGAAATCAAAGCAGAGGAATCCAATGTCATGGGTGTGAAGGATATGGGCATATTCAAGCTGAATGTCCTACCTTTCTAAAGAAACAAAAGAAAGGAATGTTTGTCACTTGGTCTGATGGTGATTCAGAAAGTGATTCTGAAGAAGAATCTGCCAAACTAGTTACTGCACTATCTGGTGTTTGTAACTCTGATAATGATTTTAGTGATGAGGAAGTGACATTTGAAGAACTTGTTAACACTTACAAGAAGCTGTGTATCAGAAGTGCTGAAGTCTGCCAGCAAAATGAGAAACAAACTGGAACTAACAAGTTGGAACTAACAAGTTGGAAGAAATCCTTCAGACTGGACAAAATGCAGGAAATTTTTTTGGACTAGGATATGTGGCTGCAAAGAAACCTGCTGGTAACAAGAAGAAGAACAGGCCTGATAAACCAATGTCAAGGCAGATGTCACAACATAGGGCTCAACATCAAGATCTGAGAAACATGAAGAAGAAGTTTCAAAGATGGAGATGTCATTATTGTGGTAGGTTTAGACACATAAAGCCATATTGCTTCAGACTATATGGATATCCCAAACATACCCCATATGTCCAGCCTAAGATCAACAAGGCACCATATGTTCAATAGTGGAAGAGAAAGACTGCAGCTTTGATAGCTCACACCTCCCTTAGAGTTTTTGCCAAGGAGGAATGGTACTTTGACAGAGGATGTTCTAAACACATGACTAGAATTAAGAATCTGCTGAATGATGTCAAACCTCATACTACTAGCTATGTCACTTTTGGAGATGGATCTAGAGGAGAAATCAAAGGTGTTGGAAACTTAGACTATCTTGGAGTTCCAAACCTAAATGAGGTGTTGTTGGTAAATGGTTTGACTGCCAATCTCATGAGTATCAGTCAACTGTGTGATATGGGATTCAAGGTTAACTTCACCAAGTCTGAATGTCTTGTAACCAATGAAAAACAAGAAGTTGAAATGAGAGGAGTCAGATCAAAAGACAATTGTTACCTATGGGAGACTGAGAACACTAACTACTCTTACTGTGCTCTGACCAAAGAAGAAAAGGAAGTGGCGTGGCACAAAAACTTGGTCATTTGCATCTTAGAGGGATGAAAAAGATCATATCCATGGAGGCTGTCAGAGGGATTCCAAGACTTCATATTGATGAAGGGAGAGTTTGTGGTGAATGTCAGGTTGGAAAACAAACTAGAATGTCACATCCAAAGTCAAGACATCTGACCACCTCTAAGGTGCTAGAACTTTTGCACATGGATCTGATGGGTCCTATGCAGGTTGAAAGTCTTGGTGGAAAAAGATATGCTTATGTTGTTGTGGATGATTTTTCCAGATTTACCTGGATAAACTTCATCAGGGAAAAATAAGATGTTTTTGATGTCTTTAAAGAATTATGCAAGATGTGACACCCCGATTTAATTCGAATATTAAATAAATGGGAATTTAATTATTTATTTAATTAAAGTCTTAAGTATTTATATTTTTGGAATTAATTGGATTAATTGAAGGAAGAAGGTTAGAGGTGTGCGTAAATGGGTGTGAGGAGTAAATCACTCTACTTTTACTAAGCATTAATTATTTATTTTATTTGGAATATTAAAGGAATATTAAAAGGAATATAAAAAGGAAGGAAAAAGGTCTTTTGGAAAACTAATTCACGTAGAATTGGAGAAGAGAAGAGAAAAGCAAGCCTTGAAGGAATAGAGAATCATCGCGAGGTAAGGGGTGATTTCTTTTGGTTAATATGCCTTATGGGTTTTGGGAATCAACCGGGTAATTGGTTATGTTAGGAAATTGATTATAGGTTTATGGAATGAAACCCTATTTTGTGTTGGTGTATGGAATTAGGATCATTAATGTGTCAAATAACTAATATGGATGAGTAAACTATGTTGTTTGATGTTATAATGGTGTGAAATGATTGTAAATTGGTGTTCATAATGTCACAACTCGTATTGGAAAGTTTGGAAATGATAAAGGATGCATAAAACTGTCAAAAGTTGCGAATTTCTTTGCGGTCGTGGGAACCCGGTTCCACTGTGAGGAGGCGAGTTCAGTGTTAATTTTCAAAAGCTGGAAATTTGTAGGAACGGTTCATATGTGAAACAGTTCCCATACAAAACCAGGAGCTCATTTTAAACTTAGAGGAACGGTTCTGTATAGGTAGGAACCGGTTCCATGTGCAATTTTCAAAAATACTTAAATTTCAAAATTCATATTTTCTAATAGTAACTCCGATTCGAGTGCCGTTTGATATTTCTTAAATTAAAAATACTATCTTTTAAAAAGGGAAAAATATTATTTTGTTGAAATTATTTTAAAAAGAGTCGAGCTCCCGATTTTGAAAAGTATGGATTAATTAAGGATAATGGGAAATTAATATGAATGGCACGAGTTATCGAGTACTAATGCTTACAATGTTGTGTTGATTATTCATTATGATTGAATGCGATACATTGGTGATTGGCAATAAGTGAATTATGTTGAGATCATAATCTGTGAATTGGTTTAGATTGTTTGACAAGTTGAATGGAGATTGACGTTCATGTGATGTTTTCTTTTCCTTATGGATTATTCATGATTGTATTGGTATCATGTGTTATTGTTATTATATACTGGTGATAGTCTTACTGATTGAAGAGTAAGCATTTGGCATGTTTATGCTTTGTGATAATTTAATTCATGATTATGTTGTTATCATGTGATAGATTGGTATTGGCATTTATGTGGAATTATGTTGTTATCATATTAGTTGAATTGATGTTGCATGCTTTTATGATGCATGCATGAGCATTAAATTGGTTCATTCCCATTGTGCGGAAGTGGTGGCAGAGCCAATAGACTTATCGGTGCGGTAGTGAGGCTAGATTCTTGACCGGTGGTTATGGGCGAATCATGGATTGGATTCTTGATCGAGTGTTCGGGCGAATCATGGATTTACTGTCTTTCCACATGTAAGCGGAGTGGGTGAACTCGGTTCACTTTTTGGTACCATGCATAGAGTGCATTGCATATGGGATTGTAACATGCTAGGATGGATGTTGCAATTTCCATTGTTTATACATGTTCATTGTTGTGAATTGATTATGATTTGTGTTTGGTTAATGGATTAACGTGTCCGATTATTACATTGCATTTAAAAGCATAATGCATGTTATATTGAATTGAAATCTCACCCTTACTTTAACAATTTCGGATCCGTGATTACTGCTTGGAGTTGGTGAGGATAGCTCTAGGGTCGAGTCAGTTAATTAGTCCGTGTGTCAGTGTCGTGCTCTGGTAGATGTAACACTGGGGAAACGGTTGTTTGAATCCTTTAATGGATATTTTTAATAGTTTTGAATTGTGTCTTGATTACATATCCTGGAATAACTATTGAATGATGTATTCGGGATTTTGTTATGTTTCATTTCCGCTGTTAAACATAACATTAAGTATGACTTATTTAATGATTTATTCTTCAGTGAAAGCATGACAACTGTTTGGTCAATTTTTATGATTTAAATTGTGACACCTCTTAATTGTGGATAAAACTCTGATTATAATTTCTATAAAACGCGGGTAATTAGAATGGGTGTTACACAAGAGACTTCAAAGAGAAAAAGAAGGATGCATTGTCAGAATTAGAAGTGATCATGGAAAGGAATTTGAGAATAGCAAGTTTGATGAGTTCTGTTCCTCAGAAGGAATCAATCATGAGTTCTCCTCATCTATAACTCCTCAACAAAATGGAGTTGTGGAAAGGAAACAGAACTATACAGAATCGCGAGATACATGCCAAGAAGCTTCCTATTCATTTTAGGTGAAGCAAATACGACTGTTATGTCCACAAGGTCACTTTGAGAAAGGAACATCCTCCACCCTTTATGAAATATCTTGAAGTATTTCCATGTATTTGGGGACAAATGCTATATTCTGACAGATCGTGAACAAAGGAGAAAGATGGACTTTAAAAGTGATGAAGGAATTTTTCTGGGATACTCTACAAACAGCAGAGCATATAGGGTATTCAATTCCAGAACCAAAGTTATGATGGAGTCTATAAATGTCATAGTTGATGATCACCATGAGGAAACAAATGTCCCATATGATGTTGAGACATTGTTTGAGACATCACCACAAGTGTCTGATAAGGATGATGTGCCAATCCCTACTCCACCAAAGTCTGAATCAGAGGTAGCTAACAAAGATCCTTCCATCAGAATTCAGAAAGATCATCCAAAGGAACTCATCATTGGAGATCCTAGCAGTGGAGTCATTACAAGATCTAGAGAAATCATCTCAAACTCTTGTTTTGTGTCTAAGATTGAGCCAAAGAATGTCAAAGAGGCTTTGACCGATTAGATTGAGCAATGCAAGATGAACCAGTTCAAACAACATGAAGTGTGGGAGTTAGTTCCTAGACCAGAAGGAACAAACATCATTGGCACAAAGTGGATCTACAAGAACAAGTCAGATGCAAAAGGGGTTGTCACCAGGAATAAGGCAAGACTTGTTGCTCAAGGATAAACTCAAGTTGAAGGGGTTGATTTTGATGAGACTTTTGCTCCCTGTGGAATTAAATCATATTGCTACAGAAATTCAAGCTATTGCGGGATGTGAAAAGTGCCTTCCTAAATGGATACTTAAATGAGGAAGTATATGTAGAAACGACCTAAAGGATTTGGATCCTAACTTTCCGATCATGTTTACAAATTGAAAGCTCTATAAAAACAAGCTCCTAGAGCTTGGTATGAAAGGTTGACAAAGTTCCTCACTGACAAAGGTTACAGGAAAGGAGGTTTGGATAAAACACTCTTTGTCAAGGATGAAGGAGGAAAGATAATGGTAGCTCAAATTTATGTTGATGACATAGTGTTTAGAGGAATGTTAGATAAAATGGTGAGACATTTTGCCAACCAAATGCAAGCTGAATTTGAAATGACCCTCATGGGAGAATTGACCTACTTTCTTGGACTACAAGTCACACAGATATAAGACTCAACTTTCCTTTCTCAAAGCAAGTATGCAAAGAATATTGTCAAGAAGTTTGGGATGGAGAATGCCAGTCATAAAAGGACCCCTGCACCTACTCGTCTAAAGTTGTCCAAAGACACAAGTGGGACAAATGTTGATCAAAGCTTGTACAGAAGCATGATAGGAAGTTTGCTGTACTTAACAGCCAGCAGACCTGACATTGCCTTTGATGTTTGTGTTTGTGCAAGATACCAGGCTGAACCCAAAGTATGCCACATCAATCAGGTGAAAAGAATTCTAAAGTATGTGAGTGGAACTTACAATTATGGTATGCTGTATTCTCATGGATGTGAACCAATTTTGTTTGGTAATTGTGATGCTGATTGGGCTGGTAGTGCTGATGATAGAAAAAGCACTTCTGGAGGATGCTTCTTTTTGGGAAACAATCTTGTTTCTTGGTTCAGCAAGAAGCAAAACTGTGTGTCTTTATCTACTGGTGAAGCTGAATACATAGTAGCTGGTAGCAGTTGTTCTCAAATGATCTGGATGAAGCAGATGCTGACTAAGTACAATGTCACACAGGATGTCATGACATTGTACTGTGACAACCTGAGTACTATTAATATTTCCAAGAATCCTATATAGCACAGCAGGACTAAGCATATTGACATTAGACATCACTTCATCAGAGACCTTGTGGAAGAGAAGGTGGTTAAGTTGGAGCATGTAGCCACTGAACTACAACTGGCTGACATTTTTACTAAGGCACTTGATGCTAATCAGTTTGAGAATTTAAGGGGCAAGCTGGGTATTTGCCAATATGAAGAGTTGTAGCAATTAATATTGTTTACAACAAGGGATGGAAGGAACATTTAATTTAATTTAATTCTGATTGGGCCAATTAATTGTTTCCCTCTTTCTTTTCAAAAGTTTAAGAAGAGGAATAGTCATATTTATATCTCACTCTTCTCTTTTGGCTGTACCACTCTCCATTCCCTCAACAGAAAATCTCAAACTTGCTGTCAATTGTTTTCTCAATCTCTCAAGATGTCTCAACAAAATGTGTCATCATCATCATCAAAGGGTACTGTGTCCTCTTCTTCCACTGACTCAGGACCTAGGGCAAGCGCAAACCCCATGGATGCTGATGTTCTGGAGGTCACACCTCTTCGTGCCATGGCTACTGATCCTACAAGGGTCAAGAAGCTTCGTACCAGACATGCAAAAAGGTCTAAAGCTTCTCCATCTGGTAAGACTACTGAACCATCTTCCTCTGTTCCCCTTGAGATAGCCAATAGGTAGGGCTCTGCATATGTTCATCAAGCCATAGCTAGATTAGTTACAAGGATTCTGAATGAGAATCACTCTGTTCTTGGGGTATCTGTTCCATTGAATCAAGAAACTGCTAGCCCTAATTTAGCCACTGATCCAGATGTCACTCAGAATGTCAAGACATCTGATGACAATGTTAGGAAATCTCCTAAGAAACCTGCTGTTTACACCACTGAAAAATCTCCTGAGAAACCTGTTGATGAAAACATTGAGAAGTCTCCAGAGAAACCTTCTGATGATAATCTTGAAGAATCTCCTGAGAAAACTGTTATTGATCTTGATGAAGAATTTTCTGACAATGACCTAATAGCTAATGTTAACCCTAGCATAGCTAAAAGGATGATGAGTAGAAAAGGAATGCAGAATGCTGTTCAAGTCCCCTCCAAAGAGAAGGCTACTGAAGATGTGAATGAGAACTCTAAGTCTGAAAGCAAGGCTGGAGAAAAACCTGAAAAAGACGAAAAGGCTGGAACTTCCAAAGGGAAAGGAAGGGTAAAATCTGTTGGGAGTATCTCCAGACCAAAGAGAACTCCAATTTCCAAGAAGAGAAAGGCTCCTGAACCTTCAGAATCTGATGAGGAATCAGATTTTGATTTTGATGTTGAAGGGAATGTCTCAGACATTCCTCCCAGGAAGAAACCTTCCTCCAGCAAACTGCCTAAGGTCCCTGAGGTTGCAATTGATAACATCTCCTTTCACCATCCAGAGAATGCTAGCAGGTGGAAGTATGTTTTTCTGAAAAGGATTGCCTTGGAGAGGGAGTTGAACAGGAGTGCCCTTGAATGCAAGGATGTCATGGATTTAATCAAAGTTGTTGGCCTGATGAAAACAGTGGTTAAGTTTTCAAATTGCTATGATATTTTGGTCAAGGAATTTATTGTTAATCTGTCTTGTGGATGTGCTGATGGAAAGTCAGCTGATTTTAAAAGTGTGTATATGAGAGGAAGAAAGGGGAAGTTCTCTCCAAGTGTAATCAACAAATTTCTGGGAAGGACTGATGATGCTCAACCTGAGCTTGAAGTAACAGATAATCAAGTGTCCCAAAACATTACTGCCAAGCAAGTAAAACAATGGCCCTTGAAGGGAAAGCTGACTGCTAGCAAACTAAGTGTCAAGTTTGCCATTCTACACAAGATAGGTGCAGCCAACTGGGTTCCCACAAACCACAAGTCCACCATCTCCATTGGTCTAGGAAGATTTATTTTTGCTGTTGGAACCAAGACCAAGTTTGATTATGGCACCTATATCTTTGAGAAAACCTTGAAGCATGCAAACAACTATGCTATTAAAGGTCCCATAGCCTTTCCCTCCCTCTTGTGTGGTATTATAACTGACTAATACCCTGACATCCTGGTAGATAAAGATTCTGTGTGTAAAAGAGCTCCTGCTCTTGGTTTCCACTACAAGTTGTTTCAGGGGAAACATGTCCCTGACATTGTCATGACATCTGCTGAGACATTAAATGTTAAGGCTAACTCTCAGAAGGCTGATGTCATTGTTGTGCTGAAAGAAACTTGCAGGGAACTTGAAGCAAAGAAGCAAACTCTTGAGGAGCTGATCTCTACCTTGGAGAAGGAAAAAGAAGACATTGAGTTTGAGGATGAAAGGCTAGATGAGGATGATGCTGAAGATTTGAATAAGGATGCTGATGAAGAACAAGAGGCTGGTGCTGCAAGCAGTTCAGAGGAAGCTACTTACCACAGTGCTTCTTCAGGAGAAGAAAGTGCCTAATTGCTGATTACTTGTTGCTGCTGATGCCTGTGTTTTATTGTTCTGTTCATTTTGCTTCTGTTTGTTATGGATTTTTGTACTTCATAACTTGGCTGTAAAATTTAACTCTGCTGCTACTTAAATATCATGAATTTTGGGTTAATGTAATGGCACCTTTGGCCCCTTTGTGGCTAAAAAGGGGGAGAAGAATTTATGGGAAATTGTGGGATGAATTTACCTTTATTAGGCTCTGGTTATATAATCATAAAATAGGTATATTAAATGACAAGTGTGCAAAAAAATCATCTCAAAATGAGAAGTTTTGATTGGTTTTTGAAAATGTTGAAGTTTGATAAAAAAAGTGAAGACAACAAGTGATAAAAATTTGATTTTGGTCCTAAGGAGTCTTGAACTCAGGACCTTGATCTCAAAGTTGAAAAGATTAACCACTGGGCCACATGCATGGCTTGTTTTTATCACGCCTCCATTGGATTTTATTTAGAAACAAGTTGTGAAATGTTTTTTGAAAATAGGTTAAAAATGGAGAAAAGTGTGAAAACTTAAAATAAAAAGGTCTCAGCGGGATTCAAACCTTGGACCTTAGGCATGTCAAGTGACTTAAGAGGTGCGTTGGCAACCATTGGGGTGGCTATACATCCGTTAATTAAAACACAAGCATAAATATTTATTATAAAACAAAAATTTGATTTTTGGAACAAAATCAGAAACGCGCAAAGAACATCACCTTCAACCTCATGATCATGATTTCTAATTCCTTCGTTTCTCAATGAAATTGCATGATTCAAGCATCAAACTTGCTCGAAATTTTACCAGGAACATGATGGTGGAAATTAATTTCATTTATTTTAAGTGTATGATGATTGAATTTGTAAAAATCAGATGAACCCTAATTCTAAGAATTAATCATGAAATCGTGTATGGACCATAATTTATGCAATTGATTGAGGGTTAATGATGAGTATGAGTGCAGAAACAAAATGGCCAAGCAATTTTTTGAATGGAATTCAGAAATCATAAAGTTCAAAGTTCGAGCTCTTACCTCTTTAAGTTGAAATCTGATTCTTCGAAGGAGATGTTACAGAGCTGGTTTGATGATCTGGATAACTTCAGTGATGCTTATGGAACATGTTTGAATGGTTAAAATGGATTGAAAGCAATTGGAATGTTCTGACCAAGTCCAACTGTAGTGGCTTAAAGTGTGATTCTATTTTGATGATTCTCTTGTTACAGATCATGTATGAGTGTTTGGATCATTCATATGAAGTGTAAGGATGATGTTTGAAGTGAAAGATTTAAGTTTGCACGAGTAGATTGCAAGTTTGCAAGTTTATGGAACTTGGAAGTGATTTCTGAGTTTTGGTTGTTTTGGTGATGTATTGATGATTCTAACAACTTTCTAATGATGTTTAGAGAGTGTTTGAAGCCAAAATTGGTTAGAACTTGTAAGGTTTGGAGATTTGCAAATTCTCTCATTTTGAAACTTGAAACTTGAAAAAGAAGAAAGAAGTTAGAAAGCTTGTTTAGGATTGCTTTGGTGTGATTTTGAATGAATAAATGACCTCTATTTATAGGCCAAGAGGTCTGAAGAGTACGGAAATATAGGATTGAGTGAGTTTGTGGAAGTTTCCTTAAGGGGTAAGAAAGGAATTTTTGCCATAAAGGCACATGGTTAATTTCTAAACCATGGTTAAAAATCTCAATCGTTGCCATAAGATATTTCACTCTTAGTTCCTATCTCTTTTGGTGACAATGCTTCTAGAAGGAAAATTTGTGAAAAATGACTTGTAAATTTGGAAAATGACTTGAGAATTATGGTTATGGACCTAAGTTTCAATTTCAAAACCCTAGCTACACAAAATGGTTTTGCAAGTTCTTGGACATTTTAGAAAGCTTGGAACAAGATCTACAACTTTCATGTTTTGAGTTGTTCTTGAATCAAAATGGATCTAGGTGAAAATGGCCATGAAAATGGTGAATAACCATGTTTAAAACACTTGAAAAAATTTCTCAGTGTTAGAAAAATTTTAAATCTTGACTTTTTGTTGACTTTTTCAAACATCTTGATTTTTTATGATCTTGATGGATAATTTTAAATGATTTGATGATTGAAAACTTTGGATTTCAAAAAGTTGACCAAAAGTCAAAATTTGACTGGTCTGAACAGTTGAATTTTTGTTAAATGATTTAGAATTTCTCTAATGATCAATCATGACTTTTGAAATGTTTCGAATCAAGAAAATTAGGTCAAGATATTGAATTTATGATTTTGATATCAATCTCCAAGCAATTAGGTCATTCATTGAGCAAAAAGTCAATGATATACCATCCTCGATCAAAATCCTAATTGGTCGATTCAAGAAAGATCTTGAGGAAATGGTGAGGTTTTGAAGATCAATGTTGATGATTGATGAAGATAGATCATTTGAGATGAGTGAAGACTCAAACCATAATTTGATCATATCTTGAACAAATGAAATTTTTTGATCAAAACCCTAAGTTGGCTTAAGGAGCACATACACGATCTATCTTACGCTGAAATTGTTAGTGAGGTAATGATGTATATGTGAATGATATTAGATGGTATCTTAGGTCAAAAATTGGGGTATGACACTTTTCTCTTAAAAAAATGATTAATTTTTCCATTCTTCATCTTTATTTCTTCTATTTTACAAGAAATCAACAGAAATCACAATCAAAAACACCTTACAAGCACAAGTTAATAACCAAATCGGAAAAATTGTTGTTATAACAATAAAAGAACAAGGCAACAATAATCATAATCAAAGTTGTTATAATTTATAACAAACCGGAAAAATAACATTTTACAAGTTAATAACTAAGAATCACAATAAAAAACATTGTCAGTGTCAGCACAGCTTTTAATCTCATATTTTTAAGAACAATAATCAACAAAATTATAAGAACAATATCAACAACAATCAATTCTAAAAGAACAATATTTTTCACAGATTGAGATCAATTTAACCTCAAATGTGTTTCTCAATATCAAATTGCATATTTTAAAATTGCTTCACAATATTTTACAAAATTTCCAAAAACAAAATCATTCATATAAAATTAACAATCAACAATGTGTGAATAGAGAAAGAGAGAGATTACCTTTCTAAAATCAGAGGGAAAGTTACGACGAAGAGTCGGAAAGGGAAAAGGACTCGGAGTCGATTGTCGTTGCCGGTAAAGTGTATTAATAACAAGAGGAAGGGGATGATGGTGTCGTAATTCACATAGAAAGAGCGAAGATTTCGACGCTTCGTGTTTTAAAGTGGTGGCTACCGGTAAGAGAGAAGAGAAAAAGCTAATAGTCATAAAAAGAGTATTTTTACGATACCTGTAGAAAAGAGAGAGAGAGGGAGGAAAATAAAAGGTTTTATTTTCATATAATAATTTTTTTTTAGTTAAATATAATTTTTTTTGAGTTAATATAATATTAGATTCATATAATAATTTTTTTTGAGTTAATATTATATATATGTACTGTTTTGTGGTCGTTATTAATGTGTTGCACAGGTGTTGAGTGTAACACCCCATTTTTTTAATTGCTAATAATTATAGAATTTTAAATTATTAAGTAGTTAAATTGGATTTTTGGAGAATTATTGGAATTAAATAAATGTTGAAAATTAGAGAAAAGGAAGGAAATTGGCTGAAGTGTGATTAGTAGAAAAAGGGAGGTGAATGTAAGAAAATAAAGTAATCATATTTTATTATTATTATTTAATATAAGGAATTAGAAAAGAAAAGGAAAATTCGAACAAAAGTGTGAGAAGAGAAGAACATACGGGAGAAGAAGAGAAAAAGAGAAGACGATTTAAGAACTCAAGAATTTGGCTAAGGTGAGGAGTGACTTCTCCGATTATTATGCTTTATAGGTTTTGAGATAATCGGAATGGATTGAGTAGATTAGGAATCCCAATTTAGGATATTAAGGTTTAGGAATTTTAGACCCTAATGCATGATTTTGGTGAATTTGCGTCAAATTGATGTTATAGTGTTGTTATATGATGTTATACCATGATAGAATGCATTATAATCATGTTTGTAGAGCTGCTTTGGTATTACATAAGATTGGGGCCAAAATTGGAATGATTTGGGATAACTCTATTGCTGTCAAATACTGCATTTTTGCTACAGGTCTCGTGGTAAACGGTTACCCCAGGGTGGTAACCGATTCCCACTGTGTTGCGTTTTGGAAAAATTGTATTTTTGGCTTGGGTAACCGGTTACCCTAGAGTGGTAACCGATTACATCGCTACTGAAAGGAAAAATAACGTTTATGTTCTCGTGATAATCGGTTACCCTCCTGGTGGTAGTCGGTTACCACTGAAGCTTTTGGAAAAATATGTTATTTTAAAAATTGATAAATCCTAAACTGTAAGCCCATTTTAATCACCGTTTTGGACGTTGTGACTCAAATAAAATATTTTATTTTATGAAATGGAGAAATTGGCAGTAACTCGATTTATTTTAAAAGACCTGATTTTTATCTAATTATGTTGTTTTATACATTGAGTGCATACCGGTGAATATATGTGACAATGTGGTGTTTGTTGTATGGTTATGAATACATGTTGTTGCTGAATTATGTATGTTGTGATAGCAGTATGAGTTGTGAATGTAATTGCTTGTATATGTTGTATATGATTGGGATTTGTTTATGATAGAATTTGTTATCATATTCGGTGTTGATAATGCATGCTTTAAAGACGTGCATGCATACATATCGTTGTTGTAGTAGCCAATGCCCATCGTGTGGAATTAGTGAAATTTCCATGACCGTGTCCGAGTTGGAATTGACGGTGAGGCGTGTCCATATCCAAGTTGGAATGTGATAAGTGCCAAAATTAAGTTGTTTTGTATATATGTTTAGTGGCACTTATCGGTTCTTTTGTTGATATGCTTCGAATAAATCCCCCGCTTTTTGTATAAATGTGTACATAATAGAATAATTGATTATTTGTGTAAATATTGTATCATTTGATAGTTTTTCATCTCTTTTATAGGTATTCATTCATAATTGGAGCATTGAGTAATAAAGTGTCGAAGACATGGCTTCAAACGCATGATTTTGAGCAATAAAAGAGGACACATAAAGCAAAGAATAAGTTTTTCAAATATTTCAAATTCATAAAAGCTTGATATTTATTCATGGTTAGATAGAGCATTGAATAAGATTTCCAACGCTTCAAACTGGGCGCAATTCTGAATTACGGTTCTCAAGATATGGCAAAAACAAGATGCTGAACATCACAGACCGCGCTTAGCGGGAATACCGCGCTTAGCGCTCCCTGCTACTTCAGAATTCTTTAAAAGGGGCTAAAAACTCATTTTTAGGTTATGGGTTGGTTATTTTTGAGTCCCAACACCATCAACATCATTTTTTTGATAGATTAGCTTAGAAAACAACATTGGAGCTTGCATTTGGATGATCCGGAGTCGAATTCCTCGTCGATTGGTGTTGACAAACCAAGAAATGTTTGGTTCCTCTTCTTCTCTTCTCTTTGTAATCTCTTTTGTTGGGTTTTGTATGTATATCTACTCATAACTCATGTATATTTGTCGCCCTTGATATTGTATAAAGTTTGCTTTACGAATTTGTGTTGGTGATTGCCTTAGGTTTTTACTCTATGTTAGGGATTTGAGCTTTAGTAGAGATAGATTGCTTAGATTATTTCCTAGGATGATTATCTTTTAGTTTCTGAATGCTTGAAATGGGTTTAGAGCTGACATTCACTATAGAGTATCTAATCTTAATGCCTCTACGTTGGTGAAGTATGCCAAAGATGGGTATGGAGGTGACGCAGTTGACTTCTGGTTGTCGAGGTAGGCCAAAAATGGATATCGAGGTGATTCGGGAGGATTCTCAATTTGGGGTTAGAAATAGCTTAGGTTGTGAGAGGTATGTGATGACACGAACGCATATCGTAGGCCGAGTATGACATGGGTGGTAGATTTAAGTCTGTGACGGGTAGTTTACATTCGTTCCGGACAAGCTGTCTATCCTTTATACTTTTTGTTCATTTTCTTTCTACCTTTTATTTTCATTTCTTTTAATCTCAAACTCATTAACGGTAGAATTGTCGAACGACGAATCAATAACCAATCTCTGTGGACATGATACGATATAACCTAACCGGTATATATCACCCGGCAAAAATAATACCAAACTCTTTGCTTGTCGCTTTACCGCAGCAACAAAATGGCGCCGTTGCCGGGGATTGGTTTTATTGTTTCTGTATTGTGATAATTCCGTTGTTTTTGAGTTTTGTAATTAATGTATATGTTGTATAGACTTTGAATATGAACTTGTATATTGTTACATGTACATGTTGTGTGTTTACATTCCATAATTGAACATATGTGTGTTTTTCCTTGTTTTCAAGTATTGTTGTAAGTTGTTTCGTATTCGTAACGTTTGTTGTGTGGTTGTTAGGACACTTTCTTTAGGTTTGTGCGGTGTGGAAATACCATGGCATGATGAGAGAAGGTTACTAGTGCTCACACAAGAAAGGCGTCGAGCTTACGACGTAAAACAAGCATGTTTATTTATGTTTGTTTATGTGTGTGGTGACTTGTGTTTTAACAAGTTGAAATAGGACTTACTCAATTTCAAATCTTCACTTTTCAACTTGTTAATTTATTGTCACCAAGTTTTCGTATCGTAATTTGCTTTTGTTTTGTACCTAAATTGTGTTTTTCTCGAGCTTGTCGTGTTTAGCTTGAGGAGTTTTGTTGGTTGTAAATATTGTAAATTTTGTTTTTCGAATTCTTTTGTTGTTGTTTGGACTCAAATTTTGATCCGGTAACTTGAAGACTTTTGAGGTGATTTTCCGAGTTTGATCGTTTCAACTCGCGGATGTATGGTAATGATAGTTTCAAAGTTTGTACACGTCAAGTACTCGTTTATCGCTTTCTATAGCATAACATGTTTAGGAAATTTATCATTTGTATAATTACCATGCTATTCATTCTTTTTGCATTACTTGCTCATAAATTGAATCACTTTAGTACCATTTTTAACCATAAATGTGAGGAAGCTTTCCATTGTTTACATATGTTGAGAGTCCATATTCTTGTTTAAACTAGATTTTATTATGCTTAATCTTTTGTTTTGTGTTGATTGTATGATTGCAAGAAAATGATCAAGGCATTTTGTTGATTTTGAGCATAACTACCTTGGCCAAATATTCAATTCACCTTGTGAGTGTGTGATCCTTTGTTAGCCCCTTTGAACTTTTATCAACATCCATTTTTATTTGAACTTGATGCTTGTCTATGAGTGTCAATTCACCCTTTTTTGTATGGATGTTGATTTCTTTGTTTCTTGAACCCTCAACTATATATTGTTGTATAAATTTTTACCTTGCCTTAGAAACTAGGGAGTATTCACATAATGATGTTGGTTGGATTCAAGTTGGGGAGAGGAATTTTTATGTACTTATATTGTGGTTGGTATGAGGTTAAGAGAAAAAGAAAAAGTGAAAAAGAAAGATTAGAAAAAGAAAGAAAAAAAGAGAAAAGATTAGAAAAAGAAAGAAAAAAGAGAAAAGTTTTGAAAAAGAAAAACAAAAAGAGTAGGAATAATGTTATGTTAGTAAGTGAGGTGTGTTTGGTGTGAAATTTGTGATGAAGAATAAGTTTGATTAAAATTATATTGTTTGGAACTTTGTGAGTTGATCACTCCCTTAGCTTTAACCAAGTTTTTGTTTCGATTAGCTTTAGGACTTATCACTTATTTGTTAACCAAGCCACATTACAACCTTGAAAAGCCCTTGTGATTCTTGCATTTGTATTTTCAATACGTTCTTGGATGAATGCATAATTTGGTCTATTGTTTGCAAGATTGTGGAGGAGTGTTTTTTATCCCTCACCTTTGTGTGTTGTTCATCTACCGATGAATTTTTGCTAGGTGCGATTCATGATTGAGCTTGTTTTGTTTTAGAATGTTTTGCATGATTTTTGTACTTAGGATTTGTTTCGTTTATATGTTGTTGTTGTAGGATGGTGGTAAGTATGTGTTTGTCGTGTACGTTTTTGTTTGAACCATACATTTGTCTTCCGTTTTCAAAACTTGTTGATTCGTGATTATTTGATTATCATTCTTTGTTTCTTTGAGTTATTTGACTTTTTTTGAGGACAAACAATGTGTCAAGTTGGGGAGAGTTGATAAGTGCCAAAATTAAGTTATTTTGTATATATGTTTAGTGGCACTTATCCGTTCTTTTGTTGATATTCTTCAAATAAATTCCCCGCTTTTTGTATAAATGTAGAATAATTGATTATTTGTGTAAATATTGTATCATTTGATAGTTTTTCATCTCTTTTATATGTATTCATTCATAATTGTAGCATTGAGTAATAAAGTGTCGAAGACATGGCTTCAAACGCATGATTTTGAGCAATAAAAGAGGACACATAAAGCAAAGAATAGGTTTTTCAAATATTTCAAAGTCATAAAAGCTTGATATTTATTCATGGTTAGATAGAGCATTGAATAAGCTTTCCAACGCTTCAAACCGGGCGCAATTCCGAATTACGGTTCTCAAGATATGGCAAAAACAAGATGCTGAACATCACAGACTGCGCTTAGCGCTCCCTGCTACTTCAGAATTCTTTAAAAGGGGCTAAAAACTCATTTTTAGGTTATGGGTTGGGTATTTTTGAGTCCCAACACCATCAACATCATTTGTTTGATAGATTAGCTTAGAAAACAACATTGGAGCTTGCATTTGGATGATACGGAGTCGAATTCCTCGTCGATTGGTGTTGACAAACCAAGAAATGTTTGGTTCATCTTCTTCTCTTCTCTTTGTAATCTCTTTTGTTGGGTTTTGTATGTATATCTACTCATAACTCATGTATATTTGTCGCCCTTGATATTGTATAAAGTTTGCTTTACGAATTTGTGTTGGTGATTGCCTTAGGTTTTTACTCTATGTTAGGGATTTGAGCTTTAGTAGAGATAGATTGCTTAGATTATTTCCTAGGATGATTATCTTTTAGTTTCTGAATGCTTGAAATGGGTTTAGAGCTGACATTCACTATAGAGTATCTAATCTTAATGCCTCTACGTTGGTGAAGTATGCCAAAGATGGGTATGGAGGTGACGCAGTTGACTTCTGGTTGTCGAGGTAGGCCAAAAATGGATATCGAGGTGATTCGGGAGGATTCTCAATTTGGGGTTAGAAATAGCTTAGGTTGTGAGAGGTATGTGATGACACGGACGCATATCGTAGGCCGAGTATGACATGGGTGGTAGATTTAAGTCTGTGACGGGTAGTTTACATTCGTTCCGGACAAGCTGTCTATCCTTTATACTTTTTGTTCATTTTCTTTCTGTCTTTTATTTTCATTTCTTTTAATCTCAAACTCATTAACGGTAGAATTATCGAACGACGAATCAATAACCAATCTCTGTGGACACGATACGATATAACCTAACCGGTATATATCACCCGGTAAAAATAATACCAAACTCTTTGCTTGTCGCTTTACCGCAGCAACGGAATGAAACGGAGGGTGTTAGCCGCATTCGAGTTGGAATGGGACGGTGGAGTGAATGGACTTCACAATTGGTACCGCATGCATAGAGTCGATGTGGTATAACATGATTGGAAGAATTCCAGTGTTATAATGTGATGTTGTATGTTATTTTGATTGTTGGGTTATGAATTGTTTTGGTGATAAAACTATAAATCTGAATATGTTGAATAGGGTGAAATAATTTGCTTATGAAGTTCTAGTTATTTATGAGCTTATAATGTATAATAATTATGATTTAATCTCACCCTTACTGTTGATCATTTTCAGATTAAAGTTAGAAGCTTAGACGCTTGGTGAGGATAACTCGTAGAGCTAGACTATTATATTTTGTCGAGTCCTGTGTCATGCCATGATTTGTAACATTGGGGAACATTTAATTGTTTAGAGTTATTATTAAACTCTTATTTTGATTAAATGCTTTAATTGGATAATAATTTTGTGGAACTAAGGCTAAGACCTTATCGTTGATGTTTTAAATTATCCAAGAACTATGAATATTTTTCGCTTTGTTAAACATGTTTATTTCAATTATTTTAATTGGTTTATGTTCCTCATATAAGCATGACATGCGTAAATTTTATTATAATGAGTTGTAGCATCCTTGATGACATGTTACTCTGAAAAAATATATATTCTGCCGGAGTTTTTAGAAGGGTGTTACAGTGAGTTTGGTTGTGTTGCCTCTATTTATCGGCAAAATAAGTTGTAGGCCTATGGCCAAAGTTGAAATGTTGATACGTTGTTGCTGAACTGTTGTTATCATTGTGGTTGTGGTTCATACATTTGTTTCATCCATAGCATATTTAAGTTGGAAGCTTATGCTCTGTAAGTTGGCCTGGATTGGCAAAAATTAAGTTGAAGGCTTATGCCTTGTTGATGCCTCTATTTATTGGCGATTACTAAGTTGGGATTTTCGCTTCGTCTCTAAGTTGGGAGTTCTGATCAATTGGTACCACATCCATGTGCATCGTAGCAAGTCGCATTTCATGTCGCATCTCGAGTTGTTGTAATGATGAATAAGTTGTTGTATTTGTTGTTGTTTTAAGTTGTGAAGCGGTGATTTTGTATAACCTAATTCTAAAATAATGTTTATCATATATTCGATTATATTGTTTAATATATCACCCCTTCTATTTGAATGTTACCCTATGTTGCTAACATGCGGGTAATCCAGAGTGAAGGTTGTCTACCTTCATTAGTTCGAGTCGGTGTCGTCGCTTTGATATGGAACACTTAGGGGGATGAACGCTTTGTGATTTTGTTGCTGTTATTATTTCCATTGATGAATGTTTTAAGTTGATTTCACTAAAGTGCTTTGTAGATTTTGAAGTTGGTTTCGTCTGAATAAAGATGTTATGTCAATTTGATTTGAATACTAAGATTCTGATGCATAGTTATGAAAGTTGTTTTATTTTCAAAGATTAAAATTATGTCGCTAATGGTTCATCCAAGATTCAGTGTTATGTATCTGTTTATATGTAATTTATGCAGTTGTTTTTCAAGTAGTATGTATAGCATTCCTTCGTGTGTTGAAATTTTGGAACTCTGATTTTATTAATAATTACCGGGTAGAAATTATGTGTTACACTGCTCACCTTTTTTGCTGATGACAGTCTGTTGGAGCATGTTTAGAGAATTTACTTGCTAAAGCTTGGAGACTAACAAAGAAAGTTGTATCGCATATTTCGCTTTACCTATCACTACCTAAGGGATGGACAATGTAGGGTCGATCTTATCATTGATAAGGGACGAATCAGATACGATTGAAGATTATAACGTATCACTGCTCGGGGACTAATTGAAAGATTATGGTTTTGCGTGTCTACTAAAACCTAGAGTGTAGGCGATGTGTGTATCAACATTGTTTATGCCAAGGGACTAACTAAACGATGTTGAACAAATCTGAAAAACAACTGCTAAATCTTGGACACTAAGATAGCAGGCTATACTGTAGAATTTGTACAATTATCGCTACCTATGGGATAAATGACATAGGTTTGAAACTAGAATTTAATGATGACGTCGATTGTGTCTGTTCTCGACCAAGACTATATAGTATTAAAATGCAAGACTACCCAATGAATATGCTCAGATATGCTTCGTGACAATTCTTATGCTAATTGATAAAAGGTAGTGCTTTTGATTTTGTATATACGCATAATATTATGAATGAAATCTTGAAACGTCATCTTATTTTAGACCATTGGGTCTTTGAACTTCGTGACTCCCCAATACACTCTGTTTGTTGATATCAAATTGTCTTTGTACTTAATATGGAATTTATGCATGTGGATGCAAGTGTTAATGTGTAGTATGCAATGATTGACCAATTCATGTAATGCGTGACTTTGATATGTATCGATGGATGTTGGAATTTTGAAATGCCAATGAATGATTGAGATCTAATCCATGTTGCCGAAATTCAGCAAATTGCTGAATTCATAGGTATAGTTCAATTCTAAATTGAAGAGACCTAATGAATGCATGCCAATTATCTAACGAAGACTCTTATGCTTTTAATAGATGTGCTTGTGAGGGATCGCAGGTGGTTAAGACATAGAGAGGTTGCCTGTGTAACAAGGTCACTTGTCACGCGATGGTAGGATGTTATGCCAACATGATTTCCTGATACTCGTTTTAAACTCGCGGATTTGCTGACGTAGGAGAAGGATTCATTGGGGGTATGAAAGTGCACTGAGAACTTTCTCCTTCATGGAGGGTCTTTCCTCAATTTGTTGATTCATAGAGATTCTCCTTGATATGATCTCGGAAGTATTTTGATCATAGTATGAATGACCCCACTATCTTGTACCATGCCCTTGATTAACTGACTCGTGAAGATATTTATTTTTGATGAACCATGTTGAATCAACTCCTTTTAATCAAGGCTCACATTGGTTTTCCCCACAATTTGAATTTTGAAAGGTATGCCCCCTATTCTACAGGATCTGGAGGAAGTACCCTTAGAAAGAACTTGGATACCACTATGTTGTGATATGGCCTTGTTTAAGGAATGCCCCTAGAATTTGAATCTTCGAAAGGTATTCCCCTGGTTGAACAACACTTTGTAATGTGATCCAAGTAGATCGAATCTTAGAATGATCGCCCCATGTCAATAGGATCTTCAATATATATATGATCATTAGTTTTCACTTATGATCATAGGGTTCTTCCTATATGTTTTTCCCCTAGTTAAGAGCATCCTGAAAATGATCGCTTTTGATTAAATCAAATTTTAAGATCTCCTTGATGCTAAGTATAGATTCATATATAAAATAGTACATTTTGAAAAGTAATTATATTTAATGCACATGCTAGTTTCGAAATCGAAGTTTATTATGGAGAAGAAATGGATGATTTAGAGATGAAGTTTTGAAGATGCGATGTTGTTATACCCCAAAATTTTCCCTCCTATTTCTCAAGATAATCCACATCTCCATACGCAAGAATCTCTCAAGGGTTGACCAGATGAACCCTCTCCTAAGCAATCAACCCACAACTAGGGTTTTTCTTCTCTCAAGACAAAATCAAGTTCTAATAGCTCAAGTGGTCATCATACCTCCTCACATGTCTCAAAGGATCACCATGTCATGTTTCAAGCCTCACAGCTCAAGTTTGCTCAGTCAATTGCTCAGATGGTTAAAAAACAGTTGTATTGGACAAAAAGTCAACTGTGGTCAACATACAGTCAAACTTCATAATTTTTGGTCAACATAAATATTTTGAAGTCACATTCATCATTTTATCAAAGGTTGATCATGATTCATCAAGAGAAGTCAAGATTTGGTCAAACTTTCCAAATTAGGGTTTTGGGATGGAACATGTATTTTAAATCTTGAATGGGCGGTTCTCCCAACAGGTAGAAGTAAACTTGCTATACCACTTGATGTTACATTCAAAACAATATCACGATTTGAACGTAAAGCTGCTGAAAATGTATTCCACATGAATGTTTTTCCGGTACCACCATAACCATACAAAAAAAATACACCCCATTTTTTATCTTGGACAACTTGGATGATTTGGTTAAAAATTAGCAATTGTTCATCTAAATAAATAATGAAATTAACGTATTTTAGTAATGATCAAAAGAATGACACTGTTAATAATATAAATAATAAAAATGAAAAATTAAATACTAAGGCCATGATTACAAACTGTAAATAACAAAATAAGTGAAACGTGTCATATAGAGCATGTTATAGTCAAACGTGTAAATATAAAGGCTACATAAATCTAAAATAAAATACTAAGGCCATGATCTAAACTAAAATACTAAGGGTACATAAATTAAAATACACAAGTAATATAGAGCATGTTACAGTGAAACGTGTAAGAATAATTCATGGCCACTTATTAGAAGGAGGAGTGTATATGAAGTAAAAAACATGTTGTCAGAACGTGTATATCAAGGAAAAAATATGTTTTTTCTGAATTTGAAGGGGAAGAAGATGACTCTGAATATTCTGATTCAGAATGAGTGTTTCTTTTATGAGTCAGAGTTAGAAAATGACATTGATGAGTCAGAAGTTGAAACTTCTGAAGAAGAGTCAGAAGTTGAAACTTCCAAAGAAGAGTCAGAAGTTGAAACTTATGAAGAAGAGTCAGAAGTTGAAACTTTTAAAGATGAGTCATAACTTGAAGATGACTCTGAATATTCTGATTCTGAAGGAGTATTTCTTTATGAGTCAGAGTCAGAAAATGATATAGAAGATTCTGAAGATGAGTCAGAATCTGAGGTTTGTGAAGAAGAGTCAGAAGTTGAAACTTCTGAAAAAGAGTCAGAAGTTGAAACTTCTGAAGATGAGTCAGAACTTGAAAACGACTCTGAATATTCTTATTCTGAAGGAGTGTTTCTTTATGAGTCAGAGTCAGAAAATGACATAGTAGATTCTGAAGATGAGTCAGAATCTATGGTTTGTGAAGAAGAGTTAGAAGTTGAAACTTCATAAGAAGAGTTAGAAGTTGAAACTTCAGAAGAAGAGTCAGAAGTTGAAACTTCTGAAGAAGAATCGAAAGATGAGTCAGAATCTCCTCTCAAGGAGATTATGCTTCTGAAGATGAGTCAGAACATGAAGGTTCTAAAGATGAGTCAGGACTTGAAATTTTTGAAGAAGAGTTAGAGTTAGAAGATGAAGAATCTTATGGAGACTCTAAGGATGAGTCAGATGGTGAATCTGATTCTGATCCACTATTTTATAATTTCTTATTAATTTTACACGGGAAGTAATATAAATAGTATAAATATACCTAATGAAATGCAATAATGAACAATGAAAAAATGTAATAACCAGAATAGAAGTATATGAAAAACTTGTCAAGGATTTAAATAAATCCTGGAATTTAGCTTTCTCTGTAGGAATATTGCACTGTCTTTCATCATATATCAATCGATTTCCTAGAAAATCAACAACATAATTATCTGGATACGGCACAGGCCTAAACTCATTTAAGCTCCGATGATTATTTGCAACTGTTTCTCAATTTCCATCAAAGTTAGTTGTTGGATTTCTCTCTCCGATAGTGATAAATCTATAAAAAAAAGATGTTATAATAAATTAGTGATTACATTGTTAATTACAACATAACCTTATATGTTTAAGAATGAATAATACTTGGATTCATTGACAAAGTTCTTTGTTCATATAGTATCCCATCAGATAAGTATATCCAAGTGTTTCGCCATACATGATCAGGCCTATTCATAGAAGCTGATAACAACTTGGTAAAAAACAAGTTTCTCAAAAAAACACCTGAACCCCAATTATAATCCTCTCTAATTGCCTCAAATAAACTCCCTGTCATCTTGAAGAAACCCCATAGCAAAGCATGCATCTCGAAATGTTGTATGTTTATAACCATCAACAGTTTTGAGATCATAATAACACGTTAGTCCTTTCTTAACAGTTAAAAACATTCTCAAATAAAACAATTCCCCTATTAAGGGGGGGACCCAAACTAATCTACCTATTGTGTATCCTTGCTTTCTTGGTTTCCAAATTCTGTTTCTTTTGACATAAACAAATTTAGAAACAAATTGGCCGTAAGTCAATAATTTAGCTTCCTCGTATTCTTTATTTGCAACAAACCAGGAAGTAAACATCGATTCTGTGACACTTGCTTTAAGAAGGACATTGCCAATTTGTTCAAAATCTTTGAGGTAAACAGATTTTTCTCCTTCCAAGTGAAAAAACAATCTTTCAACAACTGATTTCCTACCATGAATTGAATAAGAAGATATCCTCCAACAAGCTTCACTTGGTGACACATTTATACAATCTAGACATTGCTTGATTTCATCAGCATCACCGGTACCAGTGCTATCATTTGGTACTATTACATCAGAAATTCTATTAGAACCCTTGTTGATGTACTTGAAGAGGTACTTTACTTAAGTACTTTGATTGCACCACTCTGTATTGATGTATGCTTACTTCATTAGTAAACTTGGATTATGTGGCACAACATGACCGCTATGAAGTTTTACTCAATTCCTATCAATTGTAAACCCATTATCCCTTCTTCTATACATAGGATATCCTCCTTGATCAACAATATTCACATCTTGAAAAAATTTTGGAAAAAACTTGGAACACTTACCATCCTTCATGCATGGACATTTAGTATTTGCAGTACCGCAAGGTCCGTGTACCATGTGGTTCTTCACCAAATTATACAACCGCGGTTGCTTCACTAGATCTGGATCCTTTGCTGATATAATTTTATCTATATCTTCAGGTTCTGGATATTTATTAGATGGATGCAAGAAGATAAGAAGGTGGGCATGATGATACCCTCTCTTTTGAATTCAATTGTGTACATGTCTACAAAAGTTGTATCATATAACAGAGTAAGTTTGTAATATTATATAGGCAGAAAATGTAATGTTAGGTATACAAGATAATATATTCCTCACATAATAATAAGAAATATGTGTAAATGAAAATGAAAATAACTTACATGCAAGGACTTTTCCTAAAACCCCTTTTTTAGTGACGTTTGTCAATAGGCTATCAAAATTCATTTTAAAAATTCTAGCAATGATGTCAGGTCGATCTTGTGCCTTCACGTTGAGAGGCTTTAAAGCTCTCTGAATTTCTGGCCAATTTGGGTTGCAAATGAAAGTAATAAATAGGTCTGGAAAACCTGCTTTACTACAAATAGTCATGCCATCGTAGTACAACTGATCCATATATCTCCTACTACTAACATAGGATGACGGTAAAATAACTCTTTTTCCTGTACTCGACCCTGTTGTTTGACTTTCATGTGCATCTTAATTTAGATTGTTATACTTAGACACTCTAAGAGTAGACTGGTTGTTTCTGAGCCATTTCAACCTCTCTCCTTCTAGCATTGTGTAACCATAAACCAAAAATTATTGTAATAATCCCCTTGATGATAAAAGAGTTTTTCCTTCTTGTAATCGAGTTTGTATCCGAAAAGTAAACCATTCCCTAATAGTTAGCCTATTTCTTGGATTATCATCAAAAATGTCAAGATCCCTATGTGCAACATTAGGTCTATAACCATTTTTCTCCATAAGGAAATATTAAAGGATATTGGAAAGCGAGGTAGCTTGCATGAAACTCGTCAGTGCGTGTAAGTTGCCCTCCTCTTTCGTGCATTATGATGTCTTTTTCCTCAACAGTGTCAATGTCCCCAACAATTAATGCAGCAACCTCAAAAATAGTTGGTTGGTTGTACACTCTTCCATCTGTGGTTCGATTAGCTATTAATATAAGTTTCAAATTGTACACATTGACTTGATTAATCCGTTGTCTTGCCATCTAGAAACTATTAGCGTAGGTGTTATATTTGTACAACATGTCACATATACTCTTAACAATTGCGGGATCAATATTGCTGTTGTTGCTGTAACGATTCAAAATAATGACTTAGTAACGAATAATGTTGTTGTTGCTATAGAGAACTAAAAATAATTGTATTATGAATGGTTAAAGTTAGGAATGTATAAATAAGGAATAAATTTGATGTGATGAATATTAACGGATTTTTCTCTTAAGGATTTTGAAATTATAATAACCATAAAAGCTAGTAATTCATACCTTAGTCTTTGCATTCTATTAAAGACTTCATTCCCCGTGTCATAAATGTAAATTTGTGCAAATTTAGGTTCCTTTCCTTAGGGTGGCAATAAACTCCCAATTATCTTGCAAGATTATCCTTGGATGCGAATCGTTGGAGGGCCACGACCATTGTTGAATTTGTTGTCCAATTTTGCACCACGATAAGTGAATGCAAACATCATATTGTATGTGCGCACATGTGTTTGGAAATTTGTACTATCTTTTGCATCTTTATCAAAAAGCAAATGTGCTAACGGTTGTGGTGGATGTTTTAAGAAAGGTAGTTCAACTTTACCATTTCCACAACATAAGCTGAACTTGGGGTTGGCTGACTGTTTGTGCTTGTCTTTCCGTTCTTGATAGCACATCATGGCATTGCAATATCGACACTCAAGAAGTGCATCACATAAATCATAATATTCTGTGGAAAATAGACAACATGAACATTACTCCATGTGAATAGTATGCATAAGTATAAAGTATGTGGCACTATGCAGTTATATTGTTCAAACCTTCATTGTTACATAGAGGTTGGTTAGCAGTTGAGAATGCAGGTAAATCAAAATCTTCCTCGAATATGTCGTCGTCGGGAGAATCATACACTATTATCCATAAATAAGAATTCAAAGAATTTATGATAATGAAAAAGTGTAGATTGTATTAAGATTAGCTATCATAATGAAATCTGGAATCATAATGCTAGAAAGAACCATTAAATAGTTATGTAGTATATTAGACAGTAAATTAAACTGTGTTCAATTTTGTTCTATGAAATGGGGTATTAGGCAGTATATTATGACCACAAGGAGAACAATAAAGACAAAATCCAGTTTGGCGTACATAAGAAAGGATCATAGTCAAAATCAGTGTCTCCATCACTATCGAAATCCAAGTTAATTGTTGGTTGAAAAATGTCCCCTGTGGGGGGCAATGGTGACTTCCGTGAAATTGATGTCATATGAATAGGTGGTAACATAGGATGGTCATCACTGTTTCTGAAAAATAACATCAATAAATTGGTATGTAGTTTAATTTAAATAGCTACTGTATTTTTAAAAAAACAGAAACCTTACTCTTTAGCAACATCAGGAATGCTTTTATCATTATGAACAGAATTTTGTGGTGGATTGATATGAAGTTGATCAAAGTGCATAAGGTTGTATGCTCTTTTCGGAACTCCATTGTTTTTCTTAGGCCGGCCCCTTCCACATTTCACATTCGTAGGGATTTCATAATTCGAAACAGGTGTTGTTTTGTTGTACATGACATTGGAAATCATCAAATATAACAGTGTCCTTATGATTATAATTCTATGAAGGTTATCAGTAGTAACACTTACATGGTAGAAGTTTCACAAATTTGTTCTTCAAATTGATTGATTGAAGTATTTATCGGTTTTGAGAATCTTGTAGGGTTATTATTTTCTTTACCTGAATTTCCCGCCACTGTGGAGAAACTTGAAAGTAAGTTAGTTCCAATGTTTGTAATGTTGAATGTTTTTGGAGGATTGTGGAGAGCATTTGTGAATGGTGAAGGTTTTGTATGAGGCATAGTTCCATTGTATTGTTGACTTTCATTCGCGACAGATATTTCTGAAAGTGGAATTCTAACAGCTTTAGGGGTATTGCTAAATGTAGGAAAATCTGTCTGGAGTCGTTTGAATTTGTTATGTTTCAAAATGCTAATTCGTCAGAACCTCGCTCTTTTAGATGAAAATTTTTTCCATAGAAAATCATCATTTATAATGGCATTGTTATCCACTGTCCTAAAAAATGAGTTAGTTGAAAATGTTAACATGAGTTTCATATTCCATCACATAACAGTTGAAAACTTATAGTCCATAAGATATTCTGAAATATCTGAACATGGGATGAGGTTTTCTTGAACCATTCATTTTAATAATAAGCTGTTTGAAAACTTTAGCTGAAATTTAGGAAAACAAAGGCAGGTAATTGTAATGTTAAAAAACGCAGGAAAAACGCCTTCCTTATATGCTGGATTATGAAATCGATTGTATGGAAGAAATTGACATTAAACTTTAAAAAACTCAACATGTGCTGTGAAATAGTTAACAATGATACAGGCAATGAAGAAAATGTTGGTGTATAATAAGAGTTACTCACCAGTTCGAAGTTGCATACAAATTTTAGGAAGATGGAGTGGTTTACAAAACAATTTTGCATTTGCAGTATGTACTGAACAGTATTGTCAAATGCTAATTTTCCAAAAGTCAACCTATAATATTATAATAATAGGATGTAATAAAAAATTAGTGTCCATATAAGCCAACCAGATCAATGATTCAGTAACCAGTTTTTCATAAGGAACCAGATTGAAGTAGTAATCATAAAATTTATTCTGTAACCAGACTGATTCTGCAGATATATGGTTGTCCTCAAAAGTTATCATTTCCTCCTCTCTTTCACTAATTTATGATAAAACCTGTACTATACAGTATGGAAAGTGTATTGTAAATATGCAGGAAGTAGTAGCACGTAAATCTAAGACAGGCTATTATTTTGAAAAGCAAACAAACCTGTCACATTGGGTTTATGTGTCATAGGTAGAAAGTATTATTAAGTTCATATAATAGTACAATGCATAGTGTAATGGGGCTTAACAAATTGAAGAGGCCATGTAGGTTGAGGTGTAGGTAAGTGATTGATAGAAAAAGTTACAATTAATATTGGTCTGTATATTTGTTTGTTCCATCATGGATAAAAGGTAGCGATATGGCATTATATTTTGTAGAGTAATGCTATTCATACACCAAAATCCTACACCAATACTTACATCAAACACTATTTATCGTATTTATACGGTGAATAATGTTTTTCAATTAAAAATATATATTTATGAACAGTAATATATTATTATAATAATATATTTTTTATAAAAAAACTTATATTTTTTTTAATAGTAAAATAAAACTAGTTAATGAAATATAAAAAATTGGTTAATGAAATGATGAAGTTGGTTAATAAATGACTAAATATAAAAAATAATTTAGTAGCACTTCTATCAGAGGTTGCTTTGGTGCTTCTATTAGAGGTTGCGTTAGCATGCTTCCTCCAGAAGTTGCTTTCACGTGCTTGACCAGAAGTTCTATTCTTCATTAGATCTTCTAATACTTCATGATCTTCTATAAGCCTTGTTGAACACATCTTCTATCAGGGGTTTACATATTGTGCTTCTACCAGAGTTTGTATTTGAATCTTCACTCAGAAGTTTTCTTTACATTATGCGTGTTCCAAAAGTTCTTCTTAGAACTTCTAAATTCATCTTCTACTCAACATAGTATAATGTTCCATTTTAAGCGCTTGAGTCAGAACATCTTCTGAAACTAAACATATGCATCTTCTGAAGGAAGCATGCTAACGCAACCTCTAATAGAAGCACCAAAGCAACCCCTGATAGAAGTGCTACTAGATTATTTTTTATATTTAGTCATTTATTAATCAACTTCATCATTTCATTAATCAATTTGTTATATTTCATTAACCAAATTTATTTTACTATTAATAAAATATAAATTTTTTATAAAAAAAAATATTATTTTAATAATATATTACTGTTCATAAATATATATATTTTTATTAAAAAATAATATTCACCGTATAAATACGATGAATAGTGTTTGATGTAAGTATTGGTGTATTAATAGCATTATTCTATTTTGTATTGTAAGCAACTGGAACATGTTAAAGGCACTATTGTCTTCAAGGTATACTTTTTCCTTTCCTTTAGCTGAAGGAGTGTTTCTTTATGAGTCAGAGTTAGAAAATGACATAGAAGATTCTGAAGATGAGTCAGAATCTAAGGTTTGTGAAGAAGATTCAGAAGTTTCAACTTTTGAAGAAGAGTCAGAAGTTGCAACTTCTGAAGAAGAGTCGGGAGTTGAAACTTCTGAAGAAGAACCAAAAGATGAGTTAGAATCTCAAGGAGATTCTACTTCTGAAGATGAGTCAGAACATGAAGGTTTTGAAGATGAGTCAGGACTTGAAAGTTCTGAAGAAGAGTTAGAGTCAAAAGATGAAGAATCTTTTGGAGACTCTAAGGATGAGTCAGAAGTTTCAACTTCTGAAGAAGAGTCAGAAGTTGCAACTTTTGAAGAAGAGTCAGAAGTTGAAACTTCTGAAGAAGAATCAGAATATGAGTTAGAATCTCAAGGAGATTATGCTTCTGAAGATGAGTCAAAACATGAAGGTGCTGAAGATGAGTCAGGACTTGGATGTTCTGAAGAAGAATTAGAGTCAGAAGATCAAGAATCTTGTACTCTGAAGACATAGGTTTGTGAGTCAATCATTCATAATATAATCACACTGGCGGAGTTATCAAGATGCAAAAGAGGACATAGCATTCTGTAACGTTACAAGATGAATTGATTACTTGTCAAATATAAACGGAAAATAGACCTAAAGCATTGTTCAAAATATAAAATTACTACAAGTCAGGATTATTAAACAGCATCTCTAATAAATAGATTCTCCACGTCTTCAAGAATTAATCAGCAACAACTTGTGTTGTAAAAGAGACAATAGAGTTCCCAAAAACTGCAGCCAGCTCTGATCATTTGTATTTGTTTTGCCTTCCAGACTTGGTCCTTGCAGTCTTAGTGGCAGACAACTTAGGCGATAACATATTAGGGACCTGTGGATGTTGACCTTCATTAGATGGAGACTGCCTGTAACACCCCAAATTCTACCCGGAAAATATATCGAAAAATCAGAGTATTTTAAATTTTCAACAAAACATGAGATGCTAGATTTTCAACCTTAAAACAACACACATTCAGATACATAACACTTTAAGTTCGGGGGATCACTAAACCACTTGCATCAGCTTTCAAAACCAAACAGCCTTTTATTTATTATACAGAGGGAATTCATAAATGTTCACATCAAACAGTAGTCATCTTTACTTAATTGAAACAAACTGAAATATCATAGTGCTTCTCATTATCCACTTAAAATGCAACAACAATAACAACATTTTATACTACATAGGCAAAGTATCCCCCCGAGTGCTACGTATCAGAGCAATTGACACCAACTTGGACTAGTAACGACTGATTCTTATTTCTCGAATACCTGCATGTTACCAGTATAAAGGTGACGGCGAAACAAAAGAAAAGGGTGAGATATCGAAAAATATAAGCAAAAGTATGATAATTAATATATTAGATAAAGAATCATACAATATTCACTGCTTCCACTACTACAACACAACAATCAACCAACGACGTAATAAATAACAACCAATTCGTATGTAACTCAATGAGACTCCACTATGCACATGCATGTGGATCCATCGGAGTAAAACTCCCAACTTAAAATCATGCCAGGTTATCGAGGCATTCAATAAGGCATAAGCCTTCAACTTTCAACTTGTGCCAATCCAGGCCAACGTGGTGAGCATAGCTCTAACATAAAGATTGCCAATCCAGGACAACTTAATAATGCAAATTTTATGTATGATACAACGACCACAACATCAACAACAACTTAATCATGCATTAACTGCATCAACTTAATCAACACGATCGACTTCGACTTCAACAACAATTAACAACGTCAACAACGATGCAACTTATAATTAACACAATCAACTTCAACTTCAACAACAATTAACAACATCAACAACAATGCAACTTATAATTGACACAATCAACTTCAACTTTCAACTTTGGCCATTTAAGCCTACAACCCAAAAGATTGTGGAATTCGGGGACAAAACAACTTGTTCCGACAGTACCTGCAAATCCAGCAATCGACGCGAAATTCAACAAAACGAAACAATTTTATTTAACTACCCGTATACACGAACTTCCCTATAAATTTTCGTCCAATTCCAAGCAACTAACTTTACCGCATAATTGACTAACTGTCTAATTTCTGCACTATTTTTCTACTTCTGCATTATTTTTACTTAGCTAGTTAATTCGGTCAATTTTATTTCAACCAACCCAAGCCATTACCTGCATTTTTATTTTATCCTACTGTACTGGTTTTTATTACCTGATATTGATTTCTCAGTCTGCTAGCTATTTAACATTCTTGTTTCTGCATAAATTATCTGTTAACGTTTATTCTTCTGTACTGCTAGCATGCTTGATTTACTATTATGACTATCATGTATCTTTAATTTACACTACTATCAGATTAACTTATTCAAAAATCCAAGAAATCCCTAGATAACAATTGCCTAGAACAACCCATGCCATACAGCCTTCATGTGGCCATAAGGGACGAAGGGGAAAAGTGTGAGGTGCCCACCCCCTGGGTCTGAGGCGGCCGCCTCCCCTTGCTGGTGGGGCCCACACGTGTTCCTTCAAGTTTTTGGGACGGTCGTCCCTTTCTCCACCTCCATTCTTCCTTATTTTCCACACGTGTCCTTCTTTTACAACATCTTACGTTCTCACCGGTATACCCAAAATCAATTATTTCTGGAAAAACAACTTCTACTAGTATCATAATTTACACACATGGATCACAGTACAACAATAACATTAGCAGGTAACATCGTTTCAACACAGATTGCTCAATTTTATCGCAAAACACAGAATTAACAGTAAAATTATACAACCCTAAATCCCACATAAAAATTATCATAAAATTGATTATAGTAATCAAACCCCATCCCTTACCTTTGGATCAAAGAGGGCTCGAAAAAATAGATCGAGATCAACAACTCACGGACTACAATTTTTCCTTTTTCCCCAAGCTTCTAGCAAACCCCTTCTTTCTTTTCAATTTTCCTCTTTTATACTGTACGTGACTATTTTTCTTTTGTTTTGTTAATATGCCACTTCTGACTACTAACAATTGAAGACCTAGTAAAATAATGGGCCACTATGGGTCTTAATGGGTTTACTAGATAATACCCTCAATATTACAATTTCACACTCACAACTTAACTCAACTAATTTAATTAATAATTCTACTAATACTAATATTATTTACCAATAATGTTTTCTCCTGGCTAAACCGACTAATTATTTGATTATCAGCTTATCAACTCAAATAACGTATCAATTCAAAATGCCTCTTATAATAATTGCGATAAATTAAATTATTCCGGTAAATTCTCAAACTTCGTCTATGTCAAATAATTAAATCCTTCAATAATTTAATTAACTAATTAATTAAATTCGGGGCATTACACTGCCTCTTTGAAGCGGAATTGTTATAGCTGGTATCGGGGCTCCATTTCTATGCTGCAGATGTGGTAGGCTGCACCGTTGTAAGTAGTAAATTTTAGTGTCCTAAAAAATAAAGTTGCTTAGGAAATAAGATATCAGCAAAAAAATGAAATTTCTTAAGTTTAACTTTGGAAAGAGTAGGTTTAATTTATGAGTCTACTGCATTGTTGTTTTCATTGGGGATAATGGTGTTTGTCTTAACACATTCATCTTCATTGGGGATGGTTACGGAAGACTTAAAAGAGGTCGGTGTTAATATACAAAATGTTAGTGTGTAAAACAAAATCAAATCAATGTGAATTAAGTAACCTGAGACATGTTAAAGGCACTGCTGTCTTCAAGGTATACTTATTCCTTTCCTT
Organism: Vicia sativa; assembly: GCA_021764765.1. Taxonomy (NCBI): domain Eukaryota; kingdom Viridiplantae; phylum Streptophyta; class Magnoliopsida; order Fabales; family Fabaceae; genus Vicia; species Vicia sativa. The sequence goes on along the minus strand of CM038794.1, from coordinate 73,006,533 downwards.
TAGCAAAAGCGTTGGTGTTGGGGAGGGTTAACTTGCCTTAAAAGATAGAAATATGTATTATAAGAATCAAGTTATAACATGAAACACAATTTGATAGCTGAATCATATACCTAAGTCGGTTGAATATGCTCTTCTATCTGTTGGATCACCTCAGGATCTTGGGTTAACCTTACCACAGAAGCTTGTCTGTAGTAAGGCTGGTATTTTGCACGAAAAGCATATTTCTTCTTCAAAAGAATGTCGAAATGTTCAAGAAATATTTTTAGATGATCCTCATTTGTCTGTTTTGTTTAATTGACATGTAGCATAAAACATATTGAGTGTAATGATATATATATGGAAATGTGAAATAATATAGATTGTAGATAGTAGAATGAAGTTATTAGGATGATTGATAGAGTACAAGATTTGTGATGATGATAGATTACAATGGGATGATGTATAGTATAGCATGATGATGGATATAAAAAGTAGAATGGGATGATGTATAATATAGCATTGTGATGGTGTAATATTCTAATTGGATTATGATTGTGAAATATATACCTGTCTCATGATCTGTCTTAGAGCATGAGTAGACATCCCTACACAAGGAATACATTACTTGTCCCAAAACACAAAATTTGCAGTGTTGGACTCATGTTCAACTTCAATCTCAATTTTATACCTAAATAATTGAGAAATATTATGGCTTTATTTGGAAAGTGTTTGCAGTATAAGAAAACCAAACTAATAGTATAAATGTAAAGTGCAATGCATCATACTTAGTAATCGGAGATTTGTTATCAGAATAGTTGCAATGGAATAGAGAGTCGGGAGATTGATTTGTTTTGTTACATGCTGGACACAACTCATAGTACCAGCCAAAAGGGTTAGCCACGAATTTCACAGTATTTCCGACCGTATTGCAAAACGTTTCCTACACAACATAGAAAGAGTCTTGTGAATACTTGTCATAAATTGAAAAAACCACTAAGAGTTGATTGATAAGATAGCTACCTCAAAAAGAGTGACCATTTCACCAATGCTTCTAACATCCTTGGTGAATGAGAAAGCCCTTCGTCGAATGATCCCTGGGAACATGAGTTTAGGGAAACAAATTGTGTACCAGTTTGGTCATGATTACCCTCAAGAAATCTGTGACACGACAATATTAAAAGCATTAGGAAAAACATCAATTCTGCAAATATTTAGTTACAAAATGTTTTGAATTCCTCTACTTGTGGATGAACAATGTTTAGTAGTAGTTATGATCCATTCCAAGCATTTGAAATGTTGAGCTTCCCATTAGCTGTTAAAAAAATGAAATCCCAAAAATTTGATTCGCAATAACATATATGCAAATAATTGAATATATCTTACATTCGCTTTGTCGACACCATGCGTGTGTAAGTATGAGAACAACTTGTCGATTTTCAGGGGTGTAGTTCATGAAATGGTTAGCATATGCTTCCCAAAGAGTAACATCAATCTCTGTCCCACTACAAACCAAAAGAAAGTTCATTGTTATGTTGATACAAAATAAGTGCATACAATAATTTAAGATAAACTGTTATGAATGCCTAAAGTAATAAACCTTTCATCCGACAAAATGAGGTTCACGCAAGACTTTCTCCTAGCTCTAGCAACTTGAGTCCTGACAACTTATTGGACAACACCTATTACATCTGCATGAAAGGATAGTCAAAGTTAAACTAACTACTACAAAATGAGCTTGTTGGCAAATAGTTTAGTACATACCATAAAGACGATCTACAACAAAATCCCCTTGTACGAAATCAGATATGGATTTGAACTGGAATTTGTGTAGAGGAATGTCAGGAAAGTCCACAGTTGTGATTGTTGTTGCACGATTAAAATACAGCTTGTACTTGTTATCACACACTTTGAGGGGCATGTCATTTATCAAAGCTTCACCATTATACACCATGTATGTCTGATTTACCAGCAAGGTTGAGTTCCAAAGTTCAAGGTCACGGGCCTGAGTAACAACATGGATCTGTTCTGCCTGCAGTTGAAAGGAAGTTTCAAAAAGTGTAAGGTTTATCAAAAAGCAGAAAGTTGTGTAAGAAATAATATGGTGAAAACAAATAAACATACCTTTGCATCTTGAATAATAGCCTCAAGATGTTGTTGGCCATTGCGTTCCTTAACGTTCCAGACATGGACCACCCTAATAGCTATTTTCCATACATTCTCTTCAGGTTTCAAGTCACAAATCATAATCGGTGCTCTTGGCATGTTTGCTTCGAAAACTGAAAAACAAAGTGAATGTCATGGAACATAATGTAAAAACCAGAACTGAGTTATTCTCTTTATCATCATACACACATAACACTACCTCAGATTTAGAAACACTTGAAACGAAAATGTACCTCTGATAAAAATCAAAACTTTAAAAATTTTAGACCTAAAATCGTTTTTATAAATGGAAAATATTAGCAAAACAACCATGTCATGAGAGATCAAGAGAAAACAAGTTGGGAGATCCAGAAACGGCATGACACAGGGGAAAAGAAAGGAAAGAAATAAAGGGGAAAATGAACCGGTGAAGTTGCAACTTTGTGCTTGGCGGCGAGATTGATGATGAACCAGACGACTGCTTGAGAAGACCTTAGAGGGATTGCGCACAACTTTTGGTTGTGGAGAGAGAAGGGAGTAGTGAAATGAATGTATGTTTTGAAAATGAGAGGGAAATGTATAAGAAAGGAAGTATGGCCAGATCATGTTATTGTTTATCAGGTAAAAGAGTGGCTCGACTGAAATTTGAAATAAATATGCCACTTGTACAAAATGGCCAATTTGATTGGATGTAAAGCGTTGATTTAGTAAATTACTATAAAGGGCTTTTGTAGTATAAATGTAATTAATCACGAAGGGTAAATTAGGGAGTTAATAGGCATGTCGAACTCTTAGTTAGGTAGTTCATTAAATTAAAGGGTTAAATATGTCTAAGGTCCTCAGAAATATCCGATCATCCAATTTTAGTCCCTATAAAAATTTCCTTCAAACAATGGTCCTCTTAAAATTTTCCGTCTCCAATTTTAGTCCTTACCGTCTATTTGTTCTAACAGGAGCTGACGTGGCTTTCCACGTGTCATGCCACGTCACTTAAAGTCAACTCTTTGTTTGTTGGACTGCAAAAGAACTCATTAAATTGTGGGGGTTACAAACCTCCCTAAATTGAATCCCTAAAAATAACTCATTGTTCAACCCAACTACATCCTGAGTGTCTCATTCCTTTGCTTCTTGTAGCGAAGTAGGTACTTGTCAATCTTCACATATATTTTGTACTTTTTGATTGTTGTGTTCTTAGCAACATGCTTTTGTTTAGGTTGTTCTTGTGGGTGATCATTTCTCATTCATTAGTTTTTTCTGGTTTTGAATATCCTATGTTTATTTAGTCTAGTTTGGCTTGTTTTTCTAAAGTTGGTTTGTTGTACTGACCTTTAATGTTTCATTTTATTCTTGCAAAAATCTGGATCAATACCGAATGCATCCATGCCTTTTATGAATTTCCTTCAAACAGTTTTTATGAAGGCACTATATAAAGAGAGAAAATCAACAAGAATTGATTTTTCATGGCTACCACATTAATTTAATTGTTTTTAGGTATTGTAGTAATTAAAAGTGTTTTAGAGGAACAAATGAGTATTTTCTATATATTCTTATAGTGGTGTTTAACTATTTGTTAAATGCTTTTTAAAAGCTTGTGTTTCTATCTATTCTCTATATATTCTTAGGCTTGATGATTTTTTCAATCAGCTATGAATTTTTTTTCGAATATATTTTTATAAAAGATAAAGATATTAGTGTGTCATTATACAATTACAAGTACCATTCTACTCATCATCACATAGAACTATCCTGGTTCTATATAAGTAATAGCTATTTTATTTTCCCTTCTTTCTTACTTCTCTCAATCTTTCTCATATATTGCTTTCTTTTTAATTTTTCGTTCTTCCGAAACAAAGCCAAGAGTTATCACTTTCTAAAATATAATAAAGATATACTTTATCAGCTGAACTTCATTAGGTGCTCTGCCACTAACAATAACTTGTGCATATTTTGATTGATCAAATTGTTGGAATATTAAAAATATATATTTGAGATTATATTAGTGTATCTCTTAGAACAAAATGAACCTTTGATTATGATGTACTGCTACAACATAAACCGAAAGCCATGCAAATGCAATTGTGTTTCATAATTTGTTCCTACTTGTTACAATAAATAAATTATCTATGGCAATGACTTTTGGATAATGCAATTGTGTTTCATAATTTGTTTCGTACTTGTTACAATAAATAAATATATCTACGGCAATGACTTTTGGATCAATGTTTGAGATGAAGGCTTCAGCTGAAATCATGTTTGTAAAATATTATGATACTTTTTCAACAAAATGAGATTGACGTCTAAACCTTTATATGTACGGAGGATTTGATGATAAGTGTTTTATACTTATTTTTTAACAGTAAAATGAAGTGTTAAAAATTTTTTGTTGTTCTATACTTGTTTTACACTCCGTTCATCAAACCGTCACTATTTGATAACGCACGAATCAAAACTGCAATGTCAGTACTACTAGTCACATTTAAAAGTTGAGTTTGTAAGTTCATAGTAAAGTAAACAAACTAGTTTATTAATGTAAAATATATCATTAATTTAAATTACATTTAAACAAGCTTCTATGATGTTAATGTGAAGAATGAAGAATAAAAATGATTAGTCTACCAAATATTCAATTATTGTTGGTGAGAAATTATAGTTTTTAAAATTATTTAAAGGGGTTTTAAAACCCCTGTAATCCGTCTCTTTTCATTTAATGCTAACTTTAATTGAGGTGGTGTGACACATGGCATGCCACATAACCCTCCGTTAGTGGAATTTAACGGGAGGGACCAAAAGTAGGGACGGAAAATATTACGAGAACTATTGTTTGAAGAAAATTTTTATAAGAACTAAAATTGAAGGGTATCATATTTATAAGATTTATAAGGAAAAAAAACATATTTAATCCTAAATTAAATTAAAGAAAAATGGTACCCTGGAAGCATCATGAGCGTTTCCTCTTTTCCAATGTACATCTCTTTGAATGATACAAATTCAATTCAGTAGCCAGTGATCTATGACAAGTAGCAAGTGTTAATGTTAGAAATCTTTGCAAAAATATGTACAATGGTTTGTACATGAGTAAATGTGTATCTGCGGTTTGTGGGTACCGTGGATATTATTGTTGATGTAACAATAACATGAAAAAGTGGTAGAAATTGATTAAAAAAACTTTTGTATAAAATTCTACAAAAATATTGTAAAATTATAAGAACAAAAACATCATGCGGTTTTAAAAATAAGTAAAAAAAACTACAAAACTATTTGATAGAATTTTGTGTAAGGTTTAAAATATTGTAAATATAATCTTAGAAAGGGACAACCATCAGGTAAATTATCATTTGGTTTAACAATCAAATAAAAATTATAAAACATTTAAAATAAAAAAGAGAGAGGGTGGCCTTAAATTTAATCATCGGCCTGATTAAAGAAATTGTAAATTGTATTAAAAAAGAAATTCTGAAATGAAGTTTGAATAAAGTGGGACAATGATAAAGTAGAAGATTGTTGATAATTATTCACTATTGTTGGTTAAAGACAACAATAGAGATTGAAAAATTACTGATGATGTGGTGATTGTTGATCTCCAAATGATTGTTGATGAAAAATTAGGATGAATAGAACCCTATTTATAGAGTTGGCGAATTAAAGGACAAAAATGGAATAAAAATTAATTTGACAACTCATATCTTTCTTGGTTATAGCAAGTCAGATGTGTAGTTTGACTCATATTGATACCAATTGACCAATCAAGAACACTAAACCAGAAAAAAAATTATTTTTATACTTATTATGATATTTGCACTCAATTTTGGTAAAAAGTGCATAAAATCAAATAAATAATTATTTTTTAAAAATATCAGAATTAAATATACGAAAATAATATTTAAATAATAAAAAAAATGATTTTTTTCTTTGTGATTTAAAAATAATAAAAATAAAAATAAAGTTAGTACCAAATAAACTGGAAAAAACATTCAAAGTGCACCAAGTGAAATCCGAACCCATGCCTTTATACTTTCAAACTTTATTTCTTACCAATTATGTTATATTACTTATTCGAAATAAAAAATGAATTGAAAGTGTATGAAGGATATGAGATATTTGTTATTTAAAAATATAAATAATGTAAAGTAAACTATTATATACTTTAAATAAGCAAAAATAATTTACTGTTTAAATTAAATGTTAGTAAAACCCAAAAAATTTATGAAACCAAGTTTAAATATAATTTGAATGTTTTACAAATGGGGCTGTCAAATTTGGGGTATGACAAGATGCTCCAGGTGATTTTCTAAATTTTATGATTTGACAATCATGTCATCAACATAGACCTCGATTTCATTATGCATCATATCATGAAACAAAGTAGTCACAACCCTTTGATATGTTGCACCAACATTTTTCATTCTGAAAGACATTACTTTATAGCATAATGTTCCCCACGGTGTAATAAAAGCATAATCCATCCAATGTTCTCCGTGTCTTCAAGTGCCATCTTGATATGATTGTAGTCACAGAAACCATCTATGGAGGAAAAGACTTTGAACTTTGCAGTGTTATCGACCAACACATAAATTTTTGGTAGTGGAAAATCGCCCGTTGGGCTAGCTTTATTCAAATATCGGTAATCGACGCACATTCTGACTTTGCCGTCTTTCTTAGAAACATGAACTACGTTGGCCAACCAAGGATGATACTCAGAGGTAACAAGAAAACATGCATCAATCTGTTTTTGAACTTTCTCTTTAATCTTTTTAGCAATATCACGATGACTTCTTCTAAGTTTTTGCTTCACTGACAGACATTCTGATTTTAATGGCAGATGGTTCTCTATAATATTGGTGTTCAACCTTGGCATATCTCGATAGGATCAAGCAAATACATTAACGAACTCTTTGAGGAGCCTTATTATAATTTCTTTAACATCTGGCTCAAGTAATGCCCTAACTTTAACTTCTTTCCTATCTTTCTTAGCGCCTAAGTTAATTACTTCTACTAGTTCTTCATGGGGCTGAATGGTTTTCTCTTCTTTTTCTAATAATCAAGAAATATCCTCAGAAATCTCTTATATATCTTCCTCCATAACGGAGAGTTATTTTTAACAAAGACCCGAAACTACTCTTTCTCCTTGGACAGAGCGAAAGGGTTTAAAAACAACAACAAGAGCATTACTCAAAAGTGTGAACGGAAAAAGGGATATTAATGGAAATCCAATTCTGGATAATCCTTCCATGTGTCATGAAGTTTGGTGAATCCTCCTTTAAATCATCTTCAAGTATGGTGTTAACTTTAGGCGTTGTTGGGAAAATAAAGCATGCGATATAGAACGTCTCATGAATAGGACGAATGACAATATCTCTTTTACCAGCTTTGGCGCTCGTAGTTGAAAAACCCAAGCCTTCTCCAAACTCGTTTTCAGGTAAGTTCAACACAAAACCCCAACCAACATTATTACCACTTTGCACCACTTGTTGTGCATCTCTGTATGAAGAAATGATGCCCTATTCTTCTTAATACTCTTAGCAATAGACAATGTTTGAAACTGAGTGTCAACCTCTTCACTAGCATCAATGTAGGAGAATGACGATAGATAACTCACTATCAAGGCTCGCTCTCTGCGTAGTGCGTACTATAACCAACTTTCCATTGTTCACAAACTTCAGATTTTGGTGGAGCACCGAAGTGACAGCTCCCACATCATGAATCCACGATCGTCCCAATAAACAACTGTAAGCAGCCTGGATAGCCATCACTTGAAATGTTATTTAAAATGAGTGAGGGCCAATCTTCATTGGCAAGTTTACTTCACCAATTACCGTCTTCCTTTAGCCATCAAATGCTTTAACAATAACTCCAATACTTTTCATAAGAGTTCCTTGGTATGAGAGCCTAGATAGGGTAGATTTAGGCATAACATTCAACGTAGAATAGGTGTCTACCAACACATTGGACATACCATCTGACAGACAATTCATGGAGATGTGCAGCGTAAAATTGTGATTATTTCCTTCTTCAAGGAGGTCTTCGTCACTAAAGCTCATGTTATTACATGTAGTGATATTTCCCAATATTTTGCTGAATCAGTCAATTGTTACATCATGGTCAACGAGTGGTTGGTTCAACATTTTCATGAGCACTTATGTGTGGGTATCTGAATTCATCAATAGAGAGAGTACAAAGATCTTGGAAGGTGTCTGTAACAATTGATATATCACCTTGTATTCACTTTTCTTAATCAACTTCAAGGCTTCATCAATATCGTCATTCAAATTAGTCATATTGTGTTTTCCATTTTCTATTCCACAACTGGGGATAACATAAGCTTCAATTGGGACACTTCCAACTTTCCTTGGAGGTACTACGGTGAACACAAGACCATTGCAGGTCAAACCACTAACATCATGTATGTTAAAAACAAAATAAGGAGAAGGAATGGGAACCTCCTTCCAATTTTCAATGATGGTAGCACTGTATTTGTATGGCACTGCCTTATCAGAGTTATAGAGAGTTAGTCCAGGAACGTATACAATCATAGGAGAAACATGAGCTCTTTGGCTGCTATATGTCTTTTCTAAAGGCTCAGGTATGTTAATATGAGGGACTATGACATTCACTTCAGCCTCTACGTCTCTTCTTTTGTAAACAATGACCTCTAAAGCATCGCCAAGAAAATCTTCTTTTGGCAGTGTAGGTTTAACTGATTCTTCTTCTTTTGGCAAAGAAATAAATGATATTTCCCTTTTTCTCTTTTTATCAGCAAGAATGGAAATTTCTCCATCTTCAAACATATCTAGGATTTTCAGTATTTTGAAGTCTCCTCTCAAAGCAACACAACCCCATTGTTTCTTTTCACATTTCAGGTTTTTCATAATGGCTTTCAACCATATTCACTCCATCATCCCTGTTTTTGGTAAAGATGACAAGATCATTATCCAACATGATTTGAACACCTTACACATTTCAGGTAACAAATCTTCATAAGTCATTGGGATCGAATTGAAACGTGGGGCACTTCTTACTCTATATTGCTAATTATTGTATGTTGTATATTGATTGTTGTAGGTTGATTGTTGTAGGCCTGTTGTTGAGGATTTTGTGTGTTGTAATCCTGTTGTCTAGGCTGATGAACTTGTTGAGGGAACTATGGCTGGTAAGTTAGTACCACATGTGTAGAATTAATGACGGGAGCAATAGATGTAACATGTTGTTGTGGATACCTTCTTCTTGATCTTCCAGATGATACTACACTAACATCTTGTTCTTTCGTCCAAATTTTCTTACCCCACTTGATGAACCTACTTCTTTGGTCAACCGCCCAGCTCGGACACCTTTCTCGAGTCGCATTCCCATATTCACCATTTCAATGAAATCATTCGGCGCACTCACAATCATTATTTCATAGTAAAACTGTCCCAAGGTATGGGAGGACTGATCTGGGAGGAAACCTCATGACATCTTTGTGCGTATTCCTTGAAACTTTCATTATCTTTCGGGGACATAGCACGAAGTTGATATCTGTCCGGAGCCATGTCGACAAACAAAAGCTTCACCAAGGTTTCTAAAAGTACGAATATATGTATTATCCAAACTCATGTACCACCTGAGAGTGGCACCAGACAAAGTATCTTGAAGGCATTGGATCAACAACTGGTCGTTATCCGTTTGAGTTGACATTTTTCTGAAATACTTAGTCAAGTGAATCTCTAGGAAAGAATTCCCTTTGTACTTTTTAAAGTTAGGTACTTTGAACTTCGTTGGTATCTTCACATTCGGCACCAGACATAAGTCATGAGCATTCTTTCTAAATAAATCCTTCCCACGAAGGGCTTTAAGTTTTTTCTGCGTTTCTTGAAACTGGTTTTGGAAATCATCCATCCTTTTCTCAATACCTAAACATTCAGATGGTTAAACATGGTAGACTTGTTAATTTCCAAGTGGGATAGTATGTACCACTAGAGGAGGAATAAACATCACATGAGGAGGAATAGCCATCCCATGAGGGGGACTGACCTTACATGTTGCATTTTGAGAACTTAAACAACATGTTGGTATCCCTCGGGCATAAAGTTGAGTGGAATACCCCAAGGGTATCCAAGTGGCATATGATATTGTGGAACATTCACTGGAGCTACTGAAACATGAGTGGTAACAAGAGGAAAACATCTAAATATTCGGGTCCTAAGGAGTCCCATTTGAAGAACTAAATCCGCCTCGCAGCTCGAGCCTCTTGATCTTCTATTTTTTAAAATATTTCATCTTCGTCTTCTCTTTGACCACCAAATCAATAATTTTCTTCCAAGCATCGGGAGCGGAACAAACTTTAAAACCCTTGAAAGGCAAATCATCTGCTTCTGGAAAACTATTCCAAAAACATTACCCTTCTATCGGGGAACGTGAAACAATGATAAAGGGGATCATATAACTAAACAAGAGTCTGAAGAATTCCATCGTGCACCTTAACTTGGAAGATACTCAAAAGCCTCCCATACCGTTTTCCAAAATATTCATGATCAGATACGAAATACCCTAGCTTTCCCAACTCTCGTAACTCAGGACTTTTGAAACCATACTTCCTGGTGTTTCTCTTTTCGATATCCATGATCTCAAATCCTATTCGTATTTGCAAAAAGAGTTGTATAAGTTCCTTGAAAACCAAGTGAACAATGATTTTTATGAATGCATTAATGTATGTTTATGAAATAATCACAAACATGGTTTTAAGGTTTCAAAGTCACGAGCATGGCGCCAAAGGTAAGAATCACTCCACAAGGTATGTACTATGGGTTCATTTGTACCTCTAGAACAAAGTTTTAAATATTCTCAGACTCATGATTCTTCTTTCGGATATTACTGATTTACACAACTACTTGTGAGTATCAATAATATTCTCAAGAAAATCTCGTTTGAGCGTAGTGTCGCGTAACAACTAATTCAATACTACTTTTGAATTGCCACCACACTACCTCCTAAAGGCCAAGATGGATAAAAAGGTTCTACGACTTCTCATCTTCTCGGGCACTCAGATTGAAAGTAATAATGCTTTAACAACTGGCACGTTTTGCATTATCACCCCCTAAGGGGCATTCACTGAGCGGAGTTATCATATGCTACTTATGTCAACATTACTACAATCATGTAACTTTTAATTATACCACCATCGTAATTCTTAAGTGTAACAGAATCCGAATGTAGAAATTATCCTTGTAAAAGTCAACAAACATCCATCAAAGTTCCACACAACATCACACACACAAACACCCATCAAAGTTCCACACAACATCACACACAAATGAACACCCATCAAAGATCCACACACACAAAATACCCTAATAAAGGGGGATACCTCCAAACTACAACAAACTATCTAAAAAAACTTTGAATATATTGCATATATTCGGAGTAACTTGCGAGGGAGTAACATTAGCAACAATTAAAAACTCTGCTTAGAAAAGTAAATGGAATCAAAACCCTCGTATCATAAATAATGGGAAGATGGATATAAAAATACGGGGAGAATAATGGGACTTATATATTGGATGGTGTTTAATAGTATCAAATAATGTGTCTAAATATTAACTTTCAATAGAATAATCACACAATAGTTTAGTCAAAAATTAAATAAGTCATGATATATATAAGGCCCTTCATTTGACATCATCATATCTAGCCATAAGGTGAGAGAGTATGACTATATTTTGAGGTCCACACTTTTTTTCCTCTCTAAGACACTTGATTAATTATATACAAAAATATGGTTAGTTCAATTGAATAATTAATTATTTCAATTCACAGTCAAAATTATAAATAAATTAATTCAGTCAAACAATCAGTTATTTCGATTTATAGTTAAAACTGTAAATGTAATTAATTAAGTTAAATAATTAATTATTTTAATTTACAATTAAAATTAAAAATGTGATTAAATCAATCAAACCATTAGTTAGTAAAATTGCAATGTGATTAATTCAATCAAACAATTAATTGTTTTAATTGACAGTTCAAATTATGGTTACCATGATTTTGAATGTGTTGAAATAGATGATTACTCAAATGAATAAACCAAAAATTGTAGACATGATAAATTAAGTATCTAAGGTGTAAAATAATAATAGTATACACATATGAGAGAATAAGTGTTAATTGTGAGTTGAAAAAAGTAGAGATGAATATAACAATACAAAGGTAATAATATATTGAAAATCCAATAGTACAAGAAGAAATTACAAATCTTGAATATGAAAATTCATGCAACTAGGAAGCAAAATAGGATATGAAAATTCATGCAACTCACAAGCAAAATAGAATACAGAAAATACAGAATTAAAATGCAAACATAATACTAAAAGATAGAATTGAAATGCAAAGTAACACATAAGTAAATGATATGATAAAATTTTCAAATATCCGCATAGAAGAACTTTTTGAAAAGCTCCATATGTGCAATCTGAAAATGCAAACACACGAGAATAGATCCATCTCCTTCAGGACTAAGAAGAATGAATGCCCTATCATGTGGATACACGCGAGCTATTCCAAAGTAATCAGGCTTTCCCCATCCAAAATCAGCTTCATAAACAGGTAAGCTCATCCAACTATTTATACGAAAATTAGGGTTCCCCAAAAATGGAACATTCTTACTTTCATCGCCTAAATACAAAGCCCTTGCATCATCCAAATGTTGAAATCCCCTAATAACATCAATCTGTGACCTTATTAATTCATCTGTTACAATCTCAGCTGCTTGCCTTATCTTCTGTGCTACATAACCCAAAGGCTTCGATATGATTTCTCCAACATACTCTTTTGCAGCTGTTTGAATCAAAGCATTCCCATAATAATTCTTAGGAAGACTTGGAATTATTCTATTTCTGATTTCAACAATGAATCTAACAACACTCTCTTGATTCTCTTCAAGCTCACGTGCCCTAGATGCACTTTTCCATATATGTGCACTAATTACTTCATATCTACTAAAACCCCTTAACCCTTTTTTCTTCATTGCTAGAATATCATTTTCATTTCCATTAGCTTTTTTCTTCAGCTTATCAACTTGTTCTGGTGAGAGTCTCAACAATGTTGCTGAAGTTTTTTTCTCACTTTCTTCATTTGTGTCTTTTCTTCCTAGAATGAGTGGAAGAGGCTTTAACTCCATGTGTTCGAAATGCGGTGTCAATGGGGTATGTGAAAACTTGAGTAATGTTCTATCAAAAAAGGGTAACTCACTATCCTCAAGTGTTTCTCCTCTAGCTATTTTGGCCCATGAGTTGATGAGTCTAATGGCTCCAAGTCCATCTGATAAGGGATGGGAAAAAGCAACACCAATTGAAAAGCCTCCATTGTTTTTGAACCTCGTGTGCTGCACAGCTAATAATGGAATTTCTTCAATGGGTTGATTATAATCAAATAATGGAGCAAGCTCTCTGGTTGAGTCGGAAGGTGAAAAGTCACCATAATCATGAATGGTTTTATTGGTTTCAGCTTCAAGCAAAATAGCACCTTTTGCATTGAGATTCAATTCTAACCTACCACCTTTTGTGTAAAACAATCTACCAGCCATAGGATAGTAGTAAACTAGAATTTTGGTGAGAGAATTTTTCAAGGTTTCAATGGCATTTTCTGGGTTCTGTTTTGGTTTATAAATGTAAATAGTTGGTGTGTGGCGGAAACGTGCGACTTGATCTAAATCAGAAAGCCATAAACAACCTTGGGGAGTTGATTCTTGTGGAATCACAGTGTGAGAAGATGTAATGGTTACCATTTTGTTTTGATTCTTAATGTGTAACAAGTTACCAAACTTTATGAAAATATGGCTTATTATGGTAATAGAATTATCTATATTTAAATATTATAAAGGTAGTAGGTTCGAGGTTGCAGGCTGGTCCACTCCAGGGGGCAATTGTCGCAATTCAACCTTCAAATAGAATTAAGTAATTTTTAAAATTTTATCTTGATCCTATTTTTTAGTTCATATATTACTATGAGACTTATTTATGCTTTTGTAAATTCTAGCACATTTATAATTGATCCATATAAGATTTGTTAAACTAACTCAGCTTATAGCTCTGCTGGAATATCATGTGCAGGGACACAGATGATTCAAATAAAATATCATTATGGTCACCGAACAATATCATTAATAATAATTTTACATTGTAATCACTTAACTTTCAATTGCTCTTGTTATTCGCATAGAGCTGCAGGATAAGAATAACTCACCATCTACTAAGTACCAACATTAAGTTGTATCATCGGTAGGGATGGAATTAGGTTCATATCACATGACATCCTTAAATGTATTAGCCCTCTTCGGCATCGAGTGTTACATGCAGTGAGAAACTTCTCAAAAGGTCACCCATTTAATACTACTCCAAACCAAACACGCTTAATTGTGAAGTTCTTAGGGAACGAGCTACCGAAAAGAAGATGTATCTTGTTGGTATAGGTAGTATAAATTAATCCTTATAAGTTTCCTTCAACCATGTGTCTCATACCTGCATAGTCTCAGGATCTCTCTCATTACAATGTGGCGACCACTCTTTGCCCTCTTCGACATCGAGTGTTACATGCGGTGTAACCACCCCCACCATCTTTAGACTCGGGTGTTACAATTAACATTAAGTTAATATGGGATGTAGGAGGAGTGATGTGCGAAAATTGCATTACATGATCATTGGCCTGCAAAGTATATGATCAAGCCTTAGTTTTTTGGTACAATTATGTGCAATGCTTGGCTTCGCATGTTGCACTTAGTGTAACACCCTTATTTAATTAAATATTTTAATTAAATATTATTGAGTATTTTCTGATTAATTCTTGGTTATGTCGAATTTGTGGTTTGAAGCGTTAAGTTGATAGTCGGGTAAAATTCGTCAGGAAAAATAATATTAGAATTTAATTATTATTTTAGAATTATTAATTAAATAAGGTCGAATTATTTATAAGGGTGAAATAGCATTTTAAGGGTATTAGTTAGTAGACCCAATAAAAGGTTAGTGGTCCATTATTAATTTAATTGGCATTGGTAGTATAAGGAAGTAGTATTAGTATTTTAGAAAACAAAACAAAACCTTCATGTAGCAGTAGCAATGGAAGAGGAAAAATTGAAAGAACAAGGGTTTGCTAGAAGTAGAGAAAGAGGCTCAGGTTGCTGTTTGAAAGTGAATTTTCCGATCAATTTTTCGAGCTCTCTTTAATTCAAAGGTAAGGGGTGGGGTTCGACTTATATAGTCGATTGTATGATGATTTTTATGTGGGATTTAGGATTGTATAATTTTGATGTCAATTCCTTGTTTGTGATAAAATTGATCGATTTTGTTGAAATTATAATGTCTTCCATAGAAGTTGTTTAAACTGTGTTCTTGTATTATTCATATGTGCAATCATATTGGTGAATAGAAGTTGTGTTTCTGGAAAAAAAAATTAAGTTTCTGGGTTGAGTATTAAGAAACAGGTGGTACTGAGACGACACAGTGATGAACAACGAAGGAGATGAAGGAAACATAAGACGATCGGCCCAAAAATTTGTGGAAGTTGCGTGTGGGCACCACCAGGCCAAGAGGGCAGGCGCCTCAAGCTTGGGGGTGGACGCCTCACACCCTTTCTTCCCTTTTTTTCTTGCAGCCACGTGACAATAAGAGGGGTTCATGGCTTAGGAAGTAGTTTTGTCTTGTTTAGGATCTTTTAGAAGTACAAAGAACATATATCATATTAGTAGAATTAAATTAACATAGTAAGTATAATAATTGATTTATGGTAATAACCATGTAGTAGAAAAATAATCCATAGCAGTAAATAGCAGAACATAGAAACAATACTAGCAGAGTATTATTTAGGAGCAAGTGAAAAATAGTAATAGATGGTAAAATCAGAATAGTAGAATAATTTAAAATGCAAGAAATGACTTATATTAGTTAAATATAAAATGATAGAATTATCTTAGTATGTAGTAATAATGCTGGAAGCAGAAAAACAATCCAAATTTTGACAATTAGCCGAATTAAGTGGTATTTTTAGTTGCTCAGAATCAGATAAAAATTTACAGGGTAGTTCGTGTATACGAGTTGGCTAAGTTCTATCCGCACTATACCACGGGAACTGCTGAATTCTCGAAGTGCATCAAGTTTGAGAACGGGTTGTGCTCTAAGATCAAGAAAGCAATTGGGTATCAAAAGATCTGTGTTTTCTTTGATTTGGTGGATAGCTGTCGAATTTTTGAAGAGGATAACAATGCTCACTATAAGATGGTTAGTGACAGGAGAAGCAAGAATCAACAGAACCGTGGCAAACCGTATGATGCTCTAGATGGTAAGGGTAAACCAAGAGCTGCTCTGGGTCAGAGAACTAGTGGGGGAGGTGCTCCTACTGGTATTTCTTGTTTCATATGTGGGCAAGTTTGTCACAAGAGTAATGTTTGTACTTCTAAGGTGAAGAGGTGTTTCCGTTGTGGCAAGACTGGGCATGTAATATCTGATTTCAAGCACAAAGAGATGATATGTTTTAATTATGGTGAAGAGGGACACATTGGGAGTCAGTGTCAAAAACCAAAGAAGGCACAATCTAGTGGGAAAGTGTTTGCTTTGGCTGGTGATTCGTCAGGCAATGAAGACAGACTTATCAGAGGTACATGTTTCATAAATAGTACTCATTTAATTACTATTATTGATACTGGTGATACTCATTGTTTTATTGCTGCTGATTGCGTTAAAAGATTGGGCCTTGTGTTGTCTTGTATTAATGGGACAATGGTAGTTAAGGTTCCAGCAAAGGGATCAGTGACTACTTCTCTTGTATGTGTGAAGTGTTCGTTGTCAATCTTTGATAGGGACTTCGCTGTTGATTTAGTTTGTTTTCTGTTAAGTGGGTTAGATGTGATTCTGGGTATGAACTGGTTAGAGCATAACTATGTTCATATTAACTGTTATAACAAGTCTGTGAGGTTTTCATCTGCTGAAGAGGAATAAGCTGGTTTGGTGTCACCTAAGCAGTTGCGACAGTTGTTGAAGGAATAAGTTGAGATGTTTTCATTAATAGCAACATTATCAATGGAGAATGAAGCCATAATTGATGAGTTGGAGGTGGTGCGTGAGTTTCCTGAAGTTTTCCCTGATGAAATTCCTAATGTACCACCAGAAAGAGAAGTTGAATTTGGGATTGATCTTGTACTTGGTACCAGACCTGTTTCTATGGCACCGTACAGGATGTCTGTGTAACACCCCTTCTAAAATACCCCGAATAATTATTTAGTTTAATAATGAAATCAGCTTTAATCAGAGTTAACACGGTAATACAAGGGATGCCACAATGGTAAAATAAACAAAACTTCAAATAAAACACAGTAGCCATGCTACACTGAGGGTCACTATCAAATTAATCGATTAAGTTAAGACCATGTCTTACACAGCGGAAATAACACCATCAAAACAAAACGGAATAAATCAAACTCTTATTTATTCCTAAAGTAATTCCAGATAATAATTGAAATAAGAATAATTCCTCAGCTAAACGTTCCCCAGTGTTACAACCTATCAGAGCATGACACTGACACGCTGACTTAAATGAATATAGCTCTAGAGCCATCCTCACCAACTCCTGAGCTGCTAACTTTAATCTGAAATTGTTAAAGTAAGGGTGAGATTTCTCATAATTAAAATACATTATAAGCTTCTCTATCAACAATATATCACGACATATTATTTCACCCATCTTAGCATAGATTCAAATTCAACACGCAGATACAACCATACAAGTCATTATGCACAACAAATAACAACAAAAGAATTGTAACACTGGAAGACATCCTAACATTTTACAATCCCATGCAAACACAAATGCAGACACAATGCATGTGGTACCAACACGTGACCAAGTCACACACCGATCCATCATCAACCGGATACAAAGAATCATCGATTCGCGCAGACACCACTCAGTCAAGAATCCAACCTAACCACCACTATCCACTGGGTACGGTTAACGGCTATACAAGTCAAATTCCACACAATGGGAATTAACTTCACCAAAAATGCATATGCATGCACAACACCAGCATGCAACATTTAATCAGTCTATGACATGCATCAAACCATCATAACTGAACCAAATTTCAAACATGATATTCTCAACAAATCATGCACACAATCAACAGCATAACATGTCTTTCATTCACACAAATCAGATACCTCAATGTCACAGGTACACTACCTCTTATACACCAAATACACATCGAATAAATAATCACTTATTTCGAATTCCGACACATTTTCAAAATAATTTTAAGTTACAGTAAATTCTTTCATTTCATAAAATAAAGCATTTAATTTAAGAAATAACGTCCAAAACGGCGACTAAAACGGACTTACGGTTTGAAAGTTATGAATTTTTAAAGTTTAGTATTTTTCAAAAAGTTACAGTGGAACCCGGTTCCTCCCTATGCAGGAACCGGTTCCCACAATTCAAAAATAACACGCCCGAAAATGTATGGGAACCGGTTCCTACCCCAGGAACCGGTTCCTACGCATATTTTTGCCGATTTGAAAGTTACAGGAACCCGTTCCTCCCACGAGGAACCGGTTCCCGACCTCTGAGCCAAAATCGCTATTTTGACAAAGACTTATGCATTCTAAATCACTTCCAAACATTTCCATACGAATTGCAACATGAGAAACACCAAAATACATCCATTTTACACCATTATAACATCAAACAACATTATTTCATCATTCCTATTAACCCTATAACACACAAACCAAAAGATTCTGCTCAATCCGACACAATAGAGACAATTCTACGGAAACCTAAAATTCCTAAACTAAGGGTTCCTAACATGCTATGATCCATACGGTCGAATTCAAAACCGATAATACATAATAATTAATCGAAATCACCCCTTACCTTGTGGGTTCTTCGACTTCCGACACGAAACGGCTTTTTCTCCTTCCTTTCCTCTTCTCAATTTCACGTACTGTGAGTTTCTCCCAAAAGTGATTCCTTTTTCTCTTTTTCCTTCTTTTATTCCTTTTATTATTCTAATAAAATAAAATAAAGTAATTAATGTGAGTAGAGTCTTTTACTCCTCACACCCTCACTTTATCCTTCACACCACCAATAATTCCATTTCCTTATTCCATAATTAATCCCAATAAATCCAATATATTAATAAATTATATTCTCAATTAAATTAATAATTAAAAATCATAATTATTTAATAATCGAATTATTTGGGGTATCACAGTCTGCATCTGAGTTAGCAGACTTAAAGAAGCAATTAGAAGAACTACTTGAGAAAATGTTTGTCAGACCAAGTGTATCGCCGTGGGGAGCTTTAGTGTTGTTAGTAAAGAAGAAAGATGGCAGTATGAGGATTTCTGTTGATTACAGGCAGCTAAATAAAGTGACAATTAAGAACAGGTATCCACGTCAAAGAATTGATGACTTGATGGATCAATTGGTGGGCACTAGTGTGTTTTGTAAGATTGATTTACAACTGGGTTATCACCAGATTAAAGTGAAAGATGAAGATATTAAGAAAATGGCTTTCAGAACGCGTTATGGACACTACGAATATTCTGTGATGCCTTTTGCTGTTACCAATGCGCTAGGAGTATTTGTGGATTATATGAACAGTACCTTTCATGATTATTTGGATAGGTTTGTAGTGGTGTTTATTGATGATATTTTGATTTACTCTAAGTCAGATGAAGAGCATGCAGAGCATTTGAGGACAGTGTTGCAGGTTTGAAAGAAACGAAGTTGTATGCTAAACTGTCAAATATGTGAAATCTGGTTGAAAGAGGTTAGTTTTCTCGACCATGTTATTTCGAGTAGTGGCATTGCTGTGGACCCGTCTAAAGTAGATGTTGTGTTACAATGGGAAACTCCAAAGTTAGCGACTGAGATTAGAAGCTTTTGGGGTTTGGCCGGTTATTACAAGAGGTTTATCGAAGGGTTTTCTAAGTAGGCACTTCCATTAACGAAGTTGACTTGTAAAGGCAAAGCTTTTGTGTGGGATGTGCAATGTGAAGAATGTTTTACCGAGCTGAAGAAGAGATTGACGTCGACTCCAATTTTGACGTTACTGAAACCTGAAGAACCTTTCATAGTATATTGTGATGCTTCTAAGATGGGATTAAGTGGAGTGTTGATGCAGGATGGAAAGGTTATTGCTTATGCGTCAAGACAGTTGAGAATTCATGAGAAGAATTATCATACGCATGATTTGGAACTTGCTGCAGTTGTGTTTGTATTGAAGATTTAGAGACATTATCTGTATGGTTCTAGATTTAAAGTGTTTAGAGACCACAAGAGTTTGAAGTATTTGTTCGACCAGAAGGAGTTGAATATGAGACAGCGAAGATGGTTGGAGCTATTAAAAGATTATGATTTTGGTTTGAATTATCATCTAGGTCAAGCTAATGTGGTGGTTGACGCGTTGAGTCGGAAGACTTTGCATGTATCAACAATGATGGTTAAAGTGTTGGAATTAATTGAGCAGTTTAGAGATATGAGTCTTGTTTGTGAGACGACACCGCATAGTGTTATGCTAGGAATGTTGAAGATTAACAATGATTTCCTGGATAAGATCAAAGAAGCTCAGAATTTGGATGTGAAACTAGTAGATTCGATGGTTGGAATTGATCAGTCGGAGAATAGTGATTTTAATTTGAATGCGCAAGGTGTGTTGAGATTCCGTGATCGGATTTGTATTCCTGATGATGCAGAGCTAAAAAGATTAATTATTGAAGAAGGGCATAGAAGTAAGTTGAGCATTCATCCAAGAGCTACTAAAATGTATCAAGATTTGAAGAAATTATTTTGGTGGCCTGGAATGAATCGTGATATTGCGTAGTTTGTGTATGCATGTTTAACTTGTCAGAAGTCGAAAGTTGAGCATCAGAAGCCTGCAGGGTTGATGCAACCGTTGGAAATTCCAGAATGGGAGTGGCATAGTATTTTGCTGGATTTCATAACTGGATTACCTAATACGGTACAAGGACATAATTTAATTTGGGTGATTGTTGATAGGCTTATGAAGTCGGCTCATTTCATACCTATCAACATCAGTTTTCCGGTAACAAAGCTGGCAGAGATTTATACCAATGTGATTGTTAAGCTGCATGGTGTTCCGTTGAGTATTGTGTCGGATAGAGATCCGAGGTTCACATCTGAGTTTTGGCAGAGTTTGTAGAACGCGCTGGGCTCTAAGTTAAGATTGAGTTTGGCGTATCATCCTCAAACTGATGGTCAGACAGAAAGAACGAATCAATCATTGGAAGATTTACTGCGAGCATGTGTTCTTGAAGAAAGAGGTTTGTGGGACACTTGTCTTCCATTGATAGAGTTCACATATAATAATAGTTACCATTCTAGTATCAGAATGGCACCTTTTGAAGTGTTGTATGGTCGGAGATGTAGGACTCCGTTGTATTGGCATGAGACAGGTGAGAGTGTAGTACTTGGACCTGAACTTGTTCCAGAGACTACTGAAAAGGTGAAACTTATCCTTGAAAAGATGAGAGCTTCCCAGAGTAGACAGAAGAGTTATCATGACAAGTAGAGGAAAAGTTTAGAATTTCAAGAAGGTGATCATGTGGTCTTGAGAGTTACACTAGTGACCGGTGTTGGACGAGCGTTGAAGTCGAAGAAACTTACTCCTCGCTTGATTGGTCCATATCAGATATCGAACAGAGTTGGAAAGGTTGCTTACAGGGTGGCGTTGCCGCCAAGTCTTTCGAATTTTCATGATGTGTTCCGTGTGTCGCAACTTCGGAAGTATATTCCATATTCATCTCATGAAATTCGTATGGATGATGTGCAAGTGCGAGATAATCTGACTGTAGAAATAATGCCAGTGCAAATTGCGGATCGCGAGATGAAGATTTTGCGTGGAAAGGAGATTGCATTGGTGAAAGTTGTCTGGTTAGGAGCTGCTTGAGAGAACGTGACATGAGAGTTGGAGAGCAAGATGCGAGACTCCTATCCCGAATTGTTTGAACCAGGTAAATTTTCGAGGATGAAAATATTCTAAGTGGGACAGAGTTGTAACACCCGTATTTAATTAAATATTTTAATTAAATATTATTGAGTATTTTCCGATTAATTCTTGGTTATGTCAAATTTTTGGTTTGAAGCGTTAAGTTGATAGTCGGGTAAAACTAGTCGGAAAAAATAACATTAGAATTTAATTATTATTTTAGAATTATTAATTAAATAAGGTTGAATTATTTATAAGGGTGAAATAGCATTTTAATGGTATTAGTTAGTAGACCCAATAAGAGGTTACTGGCCCATTATTAATTTAAGTGGCCTTGGTAGTATAAGGAAGTAGTATTAGTATTTTAGAAAACAAAACAAAACCTTCACGTAGCAGTAGCATTGGAAGAGGAAAAATTGAAAGAACAAGGGTTTGCTAGCAGTAGAGAAAGAGGCTTAGGTTGTTGTCTGAGAGTGAATTTTCCGATCGATTTTTCGAGCTCTCTTTAATCCAAAGACAAGGGGTGGGGTTCGACTTATATAATCGATTGTTTGATGATTTTTATGTGGGATTTAGGGTTGTACAATTTTGCTGTTAATTCCTTGTTTGTGATGAAATTGATCAATTTTGTTGAAATTATACTGTCTGCCATGGAAGTTGTTTACACTGTGTTGTTGTATTATTCATATTTGCAATCATAGTGGTGAATAGAAGTTGTGTTTCTGGAAAAAAATTAAGTTTCTGGGTTGAGTATTAAGGAACAGGTAGTACTGAGACGACACAGTGATGAACAACGAAGGAGATGAAGGAAACATAAGACGATCGCCCCAAAAATTTGTGGAAGTTGTGTGTGGGCCCCAACAGGCCAAGAGGGCGGGCGCCTCAAGCTTGGGTGTGGGTGCCTCACACCGTTTCTTCCCTTTTTTTCTTGCGGCCACGTGACAATAGGAGGGTTCATGGCTTAGGAAGTAGTTTTGTCTTATTTAGGATCTTTTAGAAGTACAAAGAACATACATCATATTAGTAGAATTAAATTAACATAGTAAGTATAATAATTGATTTAAGGTACTAGCCATGTAGTAGAAAACTAATCCATAGCAGTAAATAGTAGAACATAGAAACATTACTAGAAAAATATTATTTAGCCGCAAGTGAAAAATAGTAATAGATGGTAAAATCAGAATAGTAGAATAATTTAAAATGCAGGAAATGACTTGTATTAGTTGAATATAAATTGACAGAATTATCTTAGTATGTAGTAATAATGCAGGAAGCAGAAAAAAATCCAAATTTCGACAGTTAGCCGAATTAAGTGGTATTTTTAGTTGCTCGGAATCGGATAAAAATTTACAGGGAAGCTCGTGTATACGAGTAGATAATTAATGTTGGTTGTTTTTGTTAAATTTTATATCAAATGCTTGAGTTTCAGGTACTGTTGAAAGAAGTTGATTTTTGTCTCAAATTGGCAAGTTTTGAGTTGTAGGCTTAAATAGCCAATGTTAAAGTTGGAGTTGATTATGTTGTTATGAGTTGAATTTTTGTTGATGTTGTTGTGTGTATGCCATTCATATTAAGTCTCGTACATTGCATTCGAAGTTGGAGCGTATACTCACCATGTTGGTCTGGATTGACACAATTTGAAACTTGAAGGCTTATGCCTTGTTGAATGCCTCGATAACCGGATATGAATTTAAGCTGGGAGTTTACTCCGATGGATCCACATGCATTTGCATAGTCGAGTCTCATTTGAGTTGCACTATGAAGTTGTTGTTGGTTACTATGTTGTTTTGTTGATTGTTATGTTGAAGTTGTTGAAGCGGTGAATCTTGTATGATTTTATATCTAATATATTGATTATCACACTTTTGCTTATGTTTTTCGATATCTCACCCTTTCTATTTGTTCGTCGTTTCCTTTATATTGGTAACATGCAGGTAACGAGGAGTAAAGAGTTTAGTAGCTTTTGGAGTCGTCGCTCTGATACGTAGCACTTGGGGGGAATGGACGCTTTTTTTTTTATTATTATGTTATTTTCTTCAATTTAACTAAAAGTTGTTGTTTTGAGAAGTGTTGGCGATGTTCAGTTGTTTAAAAGATGCTATGTTTATTTTGCAAGTATTTCTGTTGAGAATCCGCTGCAGTTAATTTATTAAAGTTGAATTGTTGGAGACTAAATATGTTTTAAAGTCTTTTTACTTATTATGTGCTATGTATCTGTTATACTTAAGTTGTTTTACCGTTGTTTTGAAGTTGTGAAAGTGTAATGCCTCGAGTTTAAGTTGAAATTTTGGCACTCTGATTTATATAAACGTTGAGTAGATTTGGGGTGTTACACTTAGCCTTAGTTTTTTTTGTACAAGCACGTGCAATGCTTTTCTAACATAAACACATGAAATTATTTCATTGTTTGAAAATTGATGTATGGTTTTCAATAACTTCCTAAAAGATAAGAAGAAAAAGGAATTCAAACAAGTTCAACAACTTCTTCCTTTGGTAGACCATGTAGTATCAAAGAATGATGGCCGACTTTATACAAATGAGTTATGTATCAACGTTTTAATTAAAAACCGAACCGGATAAAGAACCGTTAAGATATACGGGTCAAGGTTCAATTGGTTAAACCGGGGTTCAACCGTATATGAAATTTAAACTAAAAAATAAATAAATATATTATTAAACATTCTTATTTAATTAATTTATATCAGAATTTTTAAAATAAAATTCTTTAATAAATACAATATTAATAAACAAGCTTATAAAAGAAGAAGAATGCAATGTAAGACCTAAAAATCGGTCTCAATTTTATAATTATTTTGATTTTTTGCAATTCAAATAATTTTATCTCAATTTTATTAATCTAACTGTTTAATGGTCCAAACCGAACTGGATTAGACAACGGTTCAAGGATGAACCGGTTCTACCGGTTTCAATCCAATTTTTAAAATATTGTTATATATAGAATTTGAGTTGAGTGTTTACAATTTAAAACATATCTGAATGATGATATTCGATTAGATATTTTAAAAAAGTTTACATTAAATGTACATGGTCGGTTTTATATCGTTTTGTAGGTTAAATCGAAGAGGAAGGAAAAATGTATCAAGTTGGAGTAACAATTTGCCCAAGAAAGAGAGGCAAGACTAAACATTAAAAAGAAATTAAATGCTAAAAAATTGAAAAACTCAAAAAAGATCTTGAGCAAACTCGTACAGAACTCCCCAGAGAAGAAGTCTGACATTGATTAGAAAATGGAAGATTGAATACTATATAACTAGAGAACAAACACATCTATCACCTTAAAATTTTAAGTGGATATATGGTGTGTCTCTCACAAAAGATTTGTCTTTCACTATTGTTTTTTATAAAGTATGTGTATTATTAGTTTTTCTATAAAAACTTATATAATAGTCTTGCAGTCCATTTTTTCTTTTTTTAATAATATTATGATATTTTTTAATTTTTTTTAAATTCTCGTGATAAATTGATGACAAATCTGTGGTCCACATTTGTATCTGTACGTACGCACAGATGACACACTACTATCACGTGAACGCACGAATAACCATATTAAAATCTGCGTGAAACGTACAGATTTAATATATGAAAAATAAAAATATATATAAATTTTGATAAAAACAATTTTATTTTTCTTTTAAAGAAGTTTTTCTTTTAAAAATAATTAATTTATTTGATAAATCAATTTTGTTTTTTTGATTTACATTTTTATTACATTTTAAAACAATTATATTTTTGATTAAAATATTCAATTATAAGGAAGAAATTATTTAAACCAATTTAATATCTTTTTTTTTAAATAATATATTTTTGTTAGTTGTTTTTTTTCCATTTTATTATTCTTATTATTTTATTACATTTTGAAAATAAAATCATGCGTACCACATAAATATCCTTGTGAACATACGAATAATACACCAGTATCATGTGAATGCACATGTATTCGTACTAAAATACGTTCGAACGGATGAATTTTTATATTTTTTGTATAATTAAATAAATTAAATGTAAAACTTATGTTAATTATACTAGTGACTTTTCATTTTCTTTATATTTTAAATCATAGCCCAAAATTTGATAAATACAACATTAAACTTAAATCTTATAGATTTTTCTCTTTTTAAACTCTTATATAAAATAAGTTTTCTACTGATTGTCAACTATTTCTAATTTTCGATATTTATTTGTCTTATTTATTAAATTTTATAAACTCTTTTATTATTATAACATTATCAATCTTAAAAAAATATTGTTTTTCTATTTTTCATCATTGTTTTTTACGTATGTGTATAATAGTTTTTCTTAACAATATTTATTTTTAAAAATTTATATAATTATCTTTCGATCTATTTTTTTTCAATAATATTTTAATATCTTTTTTTAATTTTTTTAAATTTCCATTATAAATTGATGACAATTATGGGTTCCCCAACTGAATTCATGCATACGCATGAGTTTTCCACTGGTATTTTTGTAAATTCCAACATGTTTATAATTGATCCATATAAGATTTGTTAAACTAACTCAACTGATAACTACGCTGGACACAAATGACTCATATAAAATATTATTATAGTCATTGAACAAAATCATTAATAATAAATTTACATTGCTTGTTTATTTGTTTTTATTTTATAATTTACATCTTTCTGACACATTAAGTTATATCATCATTAAGTTATATCATCAGTATGGATGGAATTAGGTTCATATCACATCACATCCTTAAATGCATTAAAGTTATATCATCAGTATGGCTGGAATTAGGTTCATATCACATCACATCCTTAAATGCATTAACATGAAGTTAATATGGGATGTAGGAGGAGTGCTGTGCCAAAATTTAAAGTTTATTATGATTACTAATAACTAATTCGTGCTATCGCATGTGTCACGTTTGTATTCACATTACATGTAGACTAAATTATTAAATATAATACTATATTTTCAGTTGGATTAATATTAACATAGTTATAACTTACGATCATTTATCAAATTTTAATTTGTGTGTTTGAAATATTAACCATAATATAATTTATTTTGTAGTTTATAAATATTCATGTTGTTTCAATTATATACTAATAATATGTAACACCTTTTAAGCATTGATTTGTATTTATAATAAATCGTACAAGAATTTTTATAACTTCAATTATATAAAATAACAATAAAAATAATAATTAAAAAGATTAACATTAAAATGATCAATTAATAGATAATATTAATTCACATCTACCCATAAATGTAGATAAGTTAACAAACTCCCCTTAAATACAAATGAGTTAACTCTAAAAATTTATTAAAAATAGATATTATTCTATTTTTCTAAACCTAAAATGTATGACAGATTGGCATTAAATTTTAATTTTAAAACTTTCTTATTACATAATATTTACTTTTGTTTACAATCTACAGTGCATGACATCTCCTCATTAAATTAAAATTTTAAAACCTTATCATATTTATAAATTTTACAAATCTAAAATATATGATAGGTTAACAGTAAGTACCCCGTTAAAATTTAGTAAACGATATAAATTTGCTCATGCAAATTCAACATGAAAATTAAAATCAAACATATAACCTAATTTTGAAAACAGAAATTGTATTTTAAACAATAAAATTACATAAATAATAAAAAATGTTTAGACTAAAGCTCATAAACAATAGTTTTTATAATTGTATTTTGACAAATTTCATATAGGTTAATTGTATTTTGACAACTTATTCATTGATTGATTTAATAAACGATACAATCTCAGTTCAAATCTTAAAAATCAGTAGTGTTTGGAAACACCTTCATAGAAGAAATAATTATTTAAAAAAATAATTGAAATTCATTAAGTTGAAAATTAAGTCATTCTACATAGAAGAAATAATTATTTAAAAACATAATTGAAATTCTTTAAGTTTAAAATAAAGTCATTCTACGTAGTAAAAAAATCTAGTCAAAAAATTACATTTGGTTTTTGACTTCAACCTAGCTATACTTTAGGACCTTGTGATTGCTTATGTATTAAAAAACCTTGACTATTTTGTTAAGCAAAAAGTAAAAAAATAAATAATTAGTTGTAACAAAGAATTATTAATAAATACAGTGTATTAGTGATATATGTGACACCCCAATAATTCAATTATTAAATAATTTTAATTTTAATTATTAATTTAATTAGGAGTTTAATTATTGGTATTTTTGAATTATCAAAATTAATTAATTAATTAAATAGAATGAAAGTGTTGGGGTGTGAGGTGTGAAGTGGAGGGTGTGAGGAGTAAAATACTCTACTCATACTAATTATTTTATTATTATTATTTTAGAACAATAAAAGGAATGAAATAAAGGAAAAGGAGGAACAGAGAGAAATTTGAGGTTTTCATCATACGTACAATTCAAAAGAGGAGAAAGAAGGAGGAAAAGGCAAAGCGTCAGAGACCGAAGAATTATCACGAGGTAAGGGGTGATTTATACAATTATGATGCCTTATGGGTTTTGGGATTCGATTGAATAGTTGAGTACGTTAGGGAACTTGAATTAGAAATTATAGGTTTGTAGGATTTTTCCTAAATGTGTCGAATTGTGTGAAATTGAACCGTTAGTATGTTATGGGATTATTGGGAATGATAGAATTATGCTATGTGTTATTGTATTGGTGTTTATTGGTGAAATTTTGGTGATTTTGCTGCTATGGTTCGTATGGGAATGAAAAGGAATGAGTTGGAATACATGTTGCTGTGAAAGTTGCGTTTTTTTAATGCAGAACCGGTTCCATGGGAGGAACGGGTTCTGTACAAAAGGAGTGATTCTGGGTTGTTGGGAACCGGTCACTCCTGGGGAGGAATCGGGTTCCCAATTGAAATTTTACAAAGAAAACCAATATTTTTAGTGGGAATCAGTTCCTAGTTTGAAGGAACCGAGTTCCCCATACAAAAATCCAGAGGCGTGAGTTCCAGTATAGTGGGGAACCGGGTTCTCCCAAAACTTCGTAGCTTTTCAAATACACTTTAAACTTTGAAAACTTGTAATTTCCAAACCGTAAGTCCTTTTTAGACACCGAGGTGTAAACGGAACAGGGTGTGAATTTAGTTCACGATTGGTACCACATGTCAAGAGTCTGCATTGCATATGGATTATAACATGATAGGATGGTTTCCAGTGTTATAATCTTATTGCCATTACCGTATGAATTGTATTTGTAGACCGAATCAATATGCTAATGAGGGTGAAATAATGTAAACGTAAAATGCATTTTAATTGTTGATGAAATCTCACCCTTACTTTGATGATTTCAGATTGAAGTATTAGCCGCATAGGAGCCGGTGAGGATGGCTTTGAGTTGTGCTAGTTAATTATCCACGTGTCAGTGTCATGCTCTGATAGTTGTAACATTGGGGAACATTTGGTTGAGAGTTTTATTTTATACTCTATTGTTCTTTGATTTATTTTTGAGAATAATTATGAATTGAATTTTATTCCAGTTTGTTGGTATTTTTCCGCTGTGTAGAACATGTCATTGGTTTTGATTATTTTAATAAAGTTCTTCGGTGAAGCATGACGACTGTTATGATATTTTTTGTTTAATTGAATTGTAATGCCCTTGTTTTACATGTTATCTTTGATTTAATTATTAAATTCAGAATACAATAGTGGTCGTTAACCTGTCTTAGTGTCGTTATCCCTTTTGTATGCGACTAGTGCAAGGTAACACTGTCGATAGTTGTGTTCTAATGAGGTTGTTTTGTGATGTTACAGAACAATGGCCAGAAGAGGTAACGAAGAGACGATGCTGCAATTGTTGAGGCTTTGGGAATGCTTCTTTAAATCGAGCCGGTAACAAATAGACAATTGGGAAATTTTCAGAGGAATAATCCTCCATTGTTCAAAGGCACGCATGATCCCGAAGATGCTCAGAGGTGGTTGAAAGAGATCGAGAGGATTTTCATAGTGATTTATTGTGCGAAGAGGTGAAGGTGAGATATGGTACTCATATGCTGGCAGAGGAAGCTGATGACTGGTGGGTTTCTACCAGGACTGAGATGGAGCAAGATGGTGTTGCACTAACTTGGCCTAGAGAGCTTAGAGAGGTAGGAGGTATTTTATATTCGGGAAAGAAAGAGTTCCGGAGCTCAAGCAGGGCAATAAGACTGTGAGTGAGTATGCTTCCAAATTCACTGAGTTGGCAAAGTACTATGCTCACTACAACAATGATGCAGATGGAGAATTTTCCAAATGTATTAAGTTTGAGAATGGTCTCCGTGATGAGATTAAGCAGGGTATCAGGTATCAGTGTATTCGCAGGTTTTCTGATTTGGTGGATTGCAGTAGGATTCTGGAAGAGGATCTTGCTAATACTCGAACGAATTCTCGAGGGTATGTTGATCGAAAAGGAAAGCAACAGATGAATCGTGGAAAACCTTATCATAGGAATAATCAGAGATATGGTGGTTGGAAGAAGCCTAGTGGGGGAGATTATAGTGCTCCTATCAAGTGTTATAGTTGTGGTGAAATGGGACATCGAGTTAATGAATGTAAGAATGATACGAGAAAGTGCTACAACTGTGGGAAACCTGGTCATGTAGCTGTTGATTGCAGAGAAAGGAAGGTAACTTGTTACAACCGTGGCGAAGAGGGTCATACTCGTCCGCAGTGTACTAAACCCAAGAAGGAACAGGCTGGTGGTAAAGTGTTTACTTTGTCTGGATCAGAGACTAAGTCAGATGATCGGTTGATTAAAGGTACATGATTTATTAATGGCATACCTTTGATTGCGATTATTGATACTGGAGCAACTCATTCTTTTATTGCTTTGGATTTTGCTAAAAGATTGAACTTGGATATTTCTAATATGGATGAAAGTATGGTTATTGACACTCCGGCGTCAAGTTCAGTGACTACTTCATTTGTTTGTAGGAATTGTCCTATTGTGATTTTTGGTAGAGGTTTCAGTATGGATTTAGTGTGCCTACCGTTAAAACAACTTGATATCATCCTTGGAATGAACTGGCTGGAATTCAACCAGGTTCATATCAACTGTTTTGAGAAGACAATTATTTTTCTTGAAGAAGCCAGAGTCGAAGATGTGACTATGTCGGTTAAGCAGATGAATTTAGCGGTTAATGATGGTGTTGTGGTGTTTATGTTGTATTCTTCGACGGAAACGAAAGGAAAGGCCAAGAGTAATGAATTACCAGTGGTGAATGAATTTCCAAAAGTGTTTCCGGAAGATGTTAGTGAATTGCCACATGAGAGAGAAGTGAAATTTGCTATAGATTTGATTCCTGGAACTAGTCCGGTGTCAATGGCACCTTATCGCATGTCGGCATTTGAATTATCTGAATTGAAGAAGCAGTTAGAAGAGTTACTTGAGAAGAAGTTCATTCGTCCGAGTGTTTCGCCGTGGGGTGCTCCTGTGTTGTTGGTTAAGAAGAAAAAGGGTTCGATGAGACATTGATTATAGTCTGTTAAACAAAGTTACAATCAAGAATCAGTATCCATTACCGATGATTGATGATTTGATGGATCAACTGGTGGAGGCTTGTGTGTTCAGCAAGATTGATTTGAGGTCTGGATATCATCAGATTCGTGTGAAGACGGAAGATATTCAAAAAACTGCATTTAGAACAAGGTATGGACATTATGAGTATTCTGTTATGCCGTTTGGAGTTACTAATGCACCTGGTGTTTTCATGGAGTATATGAACAGGATATTTCATCCGTATCTTGATAAGTTTGTGGTGGTATTTATTGATGACATCCTGATCTATTCGAAGAGTGATGAAGAGCATGCGGAACATCTTAGAGTTGTGTTGGAATTGTTGAAAGAAAAGAAGCCTTATGTGAAGTTGTCCAAGTGTGAATTCTGGTTGAGTGAAGTAAGCTTTCTTGGTCATGTGATTTCCAAGAATGGCATTGATGTTGATCCTACGAAGGTAGAAGCGATATCTCAGTGGAAAGCGCCGAAGAATGCTTCTGAAATCCATAGTTTTCTTGGTCTTGCAGGTTACTACAGAAAGTTCATTGAAGGATTTTCGAAGTTAGCGTTGTCGTTGACTAAGTTGACAAGAAAGGGTCAAGTGTTTGTTTGGGATTCTGAATGTGAGAAAGGTTTCCAAGATTTGAAGAGGAGGTTGACTAGTGCTCCAATTTTGATCTTGCCGAATTCGGCGAAATCTTTTGTTGTGTACTGTGATGCTTCATTTATGGGATTAGGTGGTGTTTTGATGCCGGATAAGCAGGTAGTGGCTTATGCTTCGAGAAAGTTGAAGATTCATGAAAGGAATTATCTGACTCATGATATAGAGTTGGCAGCTGTGGTATTTGTTTTGAAATTGTGGAGGAATTATTTGTATGGATGTCGATTTGAGGTATTCAGCGATCATAAGAGTCTGAAGTATCTCTTCGATCAAAAAGAGCTAAACATGAGGCGGAGGAGGTGGTTAGAATTTCTAAAAGATTATGATTTTGGTTTGAATTACCATCCTGGTAAGGCAAACGTTGTTGCAGATGCCTTGAGTAGGAAGTCGTTGCATATGTATATGTTGATGGTGCGTGAATTGGATTTAGTTGAGCAATTCCAAGATTTGAGTTTGGTATGTGAGACTACTTCTGATAGTGTTAAGTTGGGTATGTTGAAGTTGACTAGTGGTATTCTGGAGGAGATTCGAAATGGACAGAAATCTGATGTTGGTTTAGTTGATAAATTGACATTGATTAACCAAGGTCAAGGAGGTGAATTCCGAATTGACGAGAATGGCGTTATGAGGTTTGGTAATAGAGTTTGTGTTCCGGATATTGCAGAGATTAGGAAGAGTATTTTGGAAGAAGGGCATCATAGTGGATTAAGTATTCATCCCGGTGCTACTAAGATGTACCATGACTTGAAAAAGTCATTTTGGTGGCCTGGAATGAAAAAGGAAATTGCTGAGTTTGTGTATGCTTGTTTGGTTTGTTAGAAGTCGAAGATTGAACATCAGAAACCGTCGGGATTGATGGAACTGCTGTTTGTTCCGAATTGGAAATGGGATGACATTTCTATGGATTTTGTGTCTGGTCTGCCGAGGGAAGCGAAGAATTATGATTCTATCTGGGTTATTGTCGATCGGTTGACGAAGTCTACTCATTTTATTTCGATAAGAATGGATTATCCTATGGAGAGGTTGACAAAGTTGTATGTCGAGAAGATAGTGAGTTTTCACGGTATTCCTTCTAGTATTGTGTCGGATAGAGATCCAAGATTTACGTCAAAGTTCTGGACGGGGTTGCAAGAAGCTTTGGGTACTAAGTTGTGGTTGAGTTCTGCTTATCATCTGCAGACAGATGGTTAGACGGAAAGAACGATTCAGTCATTAGAGGATTTGTTTCGAGCTTATGTGTTGGAGAAAGGTGGAGCTTGGGATAGTTAACTACCATTGATTGAGTTTACCTACAACAATAGATTTCATTCGAGTATTCGTATGGCTCCGTTTGAGGCGTTGTATGGTAGGAGGTGTCGGACACCGTTGTGTTGGTACGAATCTGGAGAAAGTGCCGTGATTGGACCGGAGATTGTCCAACAGACTTCAGAAAAGATTAAGATGATTCAGGAGAAGATGAGAGCTTCTCAGAGTCGTCAGAAGAGTTATCATGATAAGAGGAGGAAGGATCTCGAGTTTAGTGAAGGAGATCATTTGTTTATGCGAGTTACTCCGATGACTGGTATTGGTCGAGCCTTGAAGTCAAAGATATTAACTTCACGCTTTATTGGTCCGTTTTAGATTACAAAGAAAGTTTGAAAAGTTGCTTATCAGGTTTATTTACCACAGTCGCTTGCAAATTTGCATGATGTTTTCCATGTATCTTAGTTGAGGAAGTACATTGTTGATCCGTCTCATGAGATTCAGGTAGATGATATACAAGTGCGAGATAATTTGATCTTGAAACATTGCTCAGAATTGAGGATCGGAAGTCAAGATGCAGGTAAAGA
Organism: Vicia sativa; assembly: GCA_021764765.1. Taxonomy (NCBI): domain Eukaryota; kingdom Viridiplantae; phylum Streptophyta; class Magnoliopsida; order Fabales; family Fabaceae; genus Vicia; species Vicia sativa. Next base: position 72,972,471 of record CM038794.1, on the reverse strand, counting down.
GATAGCTCTGGTGAAAGTAGCTTGGGGAGGACCAGCAGGTGGAAATGTTACTTGGGAGTTGGAGAGCCAAATGAAAGACTCCTATCCTGAAATTTTTGTCTAAGGTATGTTTTCGAGGACGAAAACTCTTTTTAGTAGGGGAGGGTTGTGACACCCCAAATAATTCAATTATTAAATAATTAGAATTTTGATTAATAATTTAATTAGAAGTTTAATTATTGGTATTTTTGAATTATCGGAATTAATTAATTAACTAAATAGAATGAAAGTGTTGGGGTGTGAGGTGTGAAGTGGAGGGTGTGAGGAGTAAAATACTCTACTCATACTAATTATTTTATTATTATTATTTTAGAACAATAAAAGGAATGAAATAAAGGAAAAAGAGGAAAAGAGAGAAATTGGAGGTTTTCATCATACGTACAATTGAGAAGAGGAGAAAGAAGGAGGAAAAGCCAAAGCGTTAGAGACCGAAGAATTATCACGAGGTAAGGGGTGATTTTATCCAATTATGATGCCTTATGGGTTTTGGGATTCGATTGAACAGTTGAGTATGTTAGGGAACTTGAATTAGAAATTCTAGGTTTGTAGGATTATCCCTAAATGTGTCGAATTGTGTGAAATTGAACCGTTAGTATGTTATGGGATTATTGGGAATGATAGAATTATGCTATGTGTTATTGTATTGGTGTTTATTGGTGAAATTCTGGTGATTTTGCTGCTATGGTTCATATGGGTATGAAAATGAATGAGTTGGAATACATGTTACTGTCAAATTTGCAGGTGTTTGGTTCTGCAGGTCGCAGGAACCGGTTCCCATGTGGGAGGAACCGTGTTCCTGGTACAAAAACCAGGGAGGAATGATTATGGATTGTTGGGAACCGGTTACTCCTGGGGAGGAACCGGGTTCCCAGTTGAAATTTTACAAAGAAAACCAATATTTTTAGTGGGAACCGGTTCCCAGTTTGGAGGAACCGAGTTCCCCATACAAAAATTCAGAGGCGTGAGTTGCAGTATAGTGGGGAACCGGTTACCCCTGTAGCTTTTTCAAATACACTTTAAACTTTGAAAACTTGTAATTTCCAAACTGTAAGTCCTTTTTAGACGCCGTTTTGGACACTATTCTCTAAATCAAAAATCTATTTTATAAAATGAAGAAAATACTATTTTATGGAATTTATTTTAAAAAGAGTTAATTCGTCCGATTTTGTAAACTTTGGTAATTCTAGAAATGGTGATGAACTGTTTAATATTGTTGTGTCTGGTTGGATGAGGATTACATGCTTATGTGTTGTTCCTGTGGTTTATTCATGATTATGTTGTTATCATGTGATGTTTGTTGGTGTTGGCTATGTATGGAATGATGTTGTGATATCATATTCCGTTATTTGAATGTTGCATGCTTTTGATGTGCATGCATATGCATTCTGGTGGTGGTTAATTCCCATTGTATGAAATTGGACTTGCAGAGCCAATACCCGTACCCAGTGGTTTAGTGGTGGTGAGGCTAGATTCGTCTCCCAGTGGTGTATGGGCGAATCATTGTTTAACGCTGTGTCCGAGGTGTAAATGGAACATGGTGTGAATTTAGTTCACGATTGGCACCACATGCATAAAGTCTGCATTGCATATGGATTATAAAATGATAGGATTGTTTCCAGTGTTATAATCTTATTGCTTGCCATTATGTGCATATTGAACTATATGAATTGTATTTGTAGACTAAATCTGAATATGCTAATGAGGGTGAAATAATGTATCGAGCTGTTTATTTATTTTAGAAACGTATAATGCATTTTAATTGTTGATGAAATCTAACCCTTACTTTAATTATTTCAGATTGAAGTATTAGCCGCTTAGGAGCTGGTGAGGATGGCTTTGAGCTGTGCTAGTTAATTATCCGCGTGTCAGTGTCATGCTCTGATAATTGTAACACTAGAGAACGTTAAGTTGAGAATTTTATTTTATACTCTATTGTTCTTTGATTTATTTTTTAGAATAATTATGAATTGAATTTTATTCCAGTTTGTTGGTATTTTTCCGCTGTGTAGAACATGTCATTGGTTTTTGATTATTTTAATAAAGTTCTTCAGTGAAGCATGACTACTGTTATGATATTTTCTGTTTAATTGAATTGTTATGCCCTTGTTTTACATGTTATCTCTGATTTAATTATTAAGTTCGTGAGGTATTTTAGAAGGCGTGTCACAATATATATTGAATTTATTATTTTAATGTCTAGTTAATTTATTGTCAAGTAAAATAAATTTTTTATTGACAATAAAAAATTATAATATTAAATAATAATATAACATTTATTATTGTATATATAAGTAGGGAAAGAAATAAAAAATAAAATCTAAGAATATCGAAAAATCAATTATAATATTAAATAATAATTTAGCATTTATTACTACAATTAATCATACATAATATTTCAAAATTATGTATTTTATTTCTTATATTTTATTATATTTAATTTTTAATAAAAAAATTCAATTTACTGCAACTTTTCAATAATTAAATCTTAATAATATTATATAACATTAACTTCATAACTTTTCAATAATTAAATCTTAATAATATTATATAACATTAACTTCATAAATATATTTATAAAATTAAATGTTATATAAATATTTAATACTTTATATTATACCATGAATTTATATGAAACTTATACTATACAATGAATTTATAGAAAATAAGGGTAACTTATTGTTGTTTATAAAAATTTTGTAATTGTTTTCTATTTATAAGCATCTTGAACCCGTGTGTACATTTATAAAAAGATATGTAATTTATTCTAATTTATAGAAATAATTGTATAAATAATTGAATTAGTTTTATAAAATTATTTGTAATTTATTCCATTTTATAAAAATAATTATAAGTTATTCAATTTATAAATATTATTGTATCAATAAATTTTGACTTTTTATCATTAATATTTTATGATTATCATTTATCATTTAATTTTCATGACTACCATTTAACATTTTTTATCATGATTACAATAATAAATTTAATTTGAAAAGATTCTTATATATTTTAGTTATTTCGTAAGTTTAAAATAATTACAAAATCTCAATTGATTTTATTCTGTTTTATTAACATCTATAAAAATCTAAATAATTTCAAAATATATTTTATTTCAACAATGGATCTAAAGAATTACAAAATAATTTTTATTCTTATGCTTTTAAAATGATAAACTAAATATTTAACCTTGGAATAAAAAAAATTATAATTTTTAGTAAGAAGGGTAATCATGGTTTTCCAAATGCTTTAGTCCTTATGTTTAATATTTCTTAAACATACGTCATTTGTACGAATATTTCATAAAATTCCATGATTTTTTTAATATTTTCTAATAATAAATGTTATTTAAACTAAAATAATTACTTTCAATTTTAAATAAATCACAATTTTGCTAATAAAATAAAATAAAATGATATTATTCTTTTTTTTTTTTTTTGAAATAAAGAAATATCATTAGATCAAAAACAATATGTACAAGCGATCCTAAGATCCAGCCCAAGAAGACAAGCCCAACAAAAGGAAACCAACAACCTCAAGGCATAAGAAGCATAGCAAGGTGTTTCCTAAGTCTATAGTTACTCCAACCTCTATACACTATAATGTCTATAACCTTTTTAGCTATATCACTATTCATATCTATATTCCCAAAACTTTTCTGATTCCTATAAAGCCAACCTTCATATATCATTTCAGCAGCAACAGCTTTGAGAAGCCTCTGTTTCCAACCTCTTCCTTTACTATTATTAACAATCCACTTCAATTCCTCATTCCAACCACAAGGAATGTGCTGAATCTGAAGCCAATTAAGCACTATCTTCCATTGATCCTTTAAGTCCCTGCAACAGAAAAAGAGATGTTCCAAAGATTCACAGGAATCACACAAACTACACTGGTCATTTTTCAGAATACCATGCTTCACAAGTCTATCTTTAGTAGCTAATCTACCATGGCAAGCCATCCATAAGGTAAATTGAGCTCTAGGTCTAGCAATATTCTTGTACATCAGACTTCTCCACATCACATTCTGGCCCTCTTGATGAATTTCATTATAGATTGTCCTGGTTTTCACCTTTTCTTGCACCAGTAAAGTACTCCAACAAGCCAAGCTACTAGTACTCTCCCTCTGATTAAGAATATATTTCAAAATCCAAGAACAATCCCCTTTTATTGGAACAGTCCCCACAGTATGGTTTTTAATGTAGTAACTGTGAACCCACCTTATCCACAAAGTGTCAGCCTTCCCATTAAGATTCCACAGCAAGCTAACCATATTTGCCTTGTTCCAATCCTCCAAATCAATGATATTAAGACCACCTTTCTTCTTTGCATGACAAACAGCTTTCCAAGCAATAGGTGATTTCCTATTGATTGTACCACCACCTGTCCACAGAAAACTCCTACAAACAGCTTCAATCTTCCTAATAACCTGCTTTGGAAAAGGAAATACCTTCAACCAATAGTTAGTCATAGAGGTGAGCACACACTTCACAAGTTGAACTCTCCCACCATAGCTCAAAAGCCTAGCACTCCAATGGTTGACCCTGCTCAAAATGTTCTCAATAAGAATATTATAACAAGAAACATTAAGTTTTTTTCCAGACAGGGGAACACCTAGATATTTAAAAGGTAGTTTGCCCTCATTGAAACCAGTATCAGCCAGGATGCATCTCTTGATATCAGTGTCCACAGCACCAAAAAAAACTTGACATTTCTTGGGATTACCAACAAGACCAGTAGCTCTTGAGAATTTGTTAAAAGTGTCCACAAGAATCTTCACAGAATTCCTATCACCTCTGGAAAACAAAAGAAGATCATCTGCAAAGGCAAGATTTACAATATCCACTTTCTCACATTTGGAGTGATAATGAAACTCAGGCTTGTTGGTAATGCTATGAATGCATCTATGCAAATACTCCATCACAATGACAAACAATAAAGGTGACATGGGGTCACCCTGCCTAAGCCCCCTCTTCCCTTTCATCACTTTAGAATAGACACCATTAATACAAAACCTGTATGAGACAGTACTAACAGCTAGCATAATCCATCTACAGAATTTGTTAGGCACACCAATCTCTTTTAAAATAACTTCTAAAGCTCCCCAATCCAAAGTATCATAAGCTTTTTGAATATCCAGTTGTAACATGCACTTTGGGATACCATTTTTCCTAGAATAACCATACATTAATTCATAAGCTAGAAGAATATGGTCCTGGATATGCTGACCTGAAATAAAAGCAGCCTGACTTTTATTGATCACACTAGGTAACACCCTCCTAAGCCTGTTTGTGAGAATTTTAGAAATCACCTTGTAGATAGTAGTACAACAAGATATGGGCCTGTAATCCTTCACAGATTTGGCTTCAGAATTTTTTGGAATGAGAGTAACAATAGTACTGTTCATATCAAAAAACATTTGTTCCTGGTTAAAAAATTCATATACAGCATTTTTCACATCATCTTTTATAATATGCCAAGTCTTCTTGAAAAAACCAGCACTGTAACCATCAAGACCAGGGGCACTTTGATCACTAATACTCTTCATACAGTCCTCAATCTCTTTGTCGGAATCCTCTCCTCCAACATCTCTTTGAGCATTAGAAAGTTGACTACGAGATCTCATAACAGTAATATCCACACCCTCTAAATTAGTTTGAGCTGTTCCCATCAAACTGCTATAGAATTGGACAACCTCATCCTCAATATCCTCAAAAGAGCTTGCCTCAGTACCATCATCTCTCATCAGATAGGTAATAACATTTTTCTTATGTAAGGATTTTAAAGAAGCATAAAATAAGCATTATTACCATCCCCAATCTCACCAAGATATTTTGGACCTGCTGAGATACTTTCTTCCACCTCATTCCATTTAATCAAATCTTCAGTACAAGTTTTAACCTGCTCAATAAGATTGATATTCAAACAATCATTGGCCAATTGCTGCTGTAAATTTTCCAAATTAACTCTAGCCTCAATAATCTTGATGTGAACATTAGCACAAGGATTGCTCATCTTTCTAATAGTACCTTGAAGCCTCATAAGTTTCTTCCAAAGAATCATCATTGGAGTACCTCTAACGGTTTAGACCAATTCTCCAAAAGATCCTCGATAACCATCCATGGTCACCACACTGTCCATGAATTTGAAGTTACTCTTCCTTTGCACTTTATTGTTCTGATTTGCCAAACATAAAAGAGCATGATCAGAAATACCTGGACACATGATCTTCAACTGCCAATCAAGGTGAGTTTGCATCCAGTCTAAATTGCCCAAACCTCTATCAATGCGACTGTATATAGGATCCAAGGTATGCTTATTACTCCAAGTATAGTAAGCTCCCACAGAGTCCAATTCAAATAAACCAGTTTGGTCTAGCAGCTCAGCCATGTCATAATACTCCCTTTCAGTAACTCTTTTACCCCCCAATCTATCCCTCTCCCTAAGGACATTGTTGAAATCCCCAAGGAGGCACCAAGGACCTTTTTGATGCTGATGCAACCAATTAATTTCCTTCCAGAGATTTCTTCTTTGCTCAAGCACATTATAACCATAAATAGAAAACCAATACAGGAAAGTACCATCACATTTATGAACACTAACATGAATTAACTGAGCAGAGCTAAAAACATGTCTCAACTGAATTTTCTCATGATCCCAGTAAATCCAAATCCTCCCATTCTCATGAGAGCCATAATTGTCCATATAACTGCCCCTCAAATTCATAGCATCCCTTACTTTACTAGCTTTACTTTTTTTCACCCTAGTTTCAATCAAAACACCAATTTCAGGTTTAAGACTTAAGAGACGGGAACTCACTTCTCTAATCTTACCTGCTTTATTAAGTCCCCTAATATTCCAAGACAAGATCATGGCCCCCTGTCATGGATTACTAGAGGATCATTCAAAATCCCTAGCAAATCAAATCCATTCTGACAGTTAATCTTAGTAGGAACAGGATCAATCACAACTCCTTTATTTCTTTCTCTTCCTTTATTCACGTTATCCAAACCTCTTCATTTGCTTCCTCCACCACAATTTCAGCTTCAGGTTCAGTATTAGTACCACTAGATTCAATTTGAATTTTGTCAGGAGGCTTTGGCTTCCATTGCTTCACAGTTTTCTGTACAGTAGCTTTCTCACATTTGTGGCCAAACTTCTTACACTTCTCACAATACTTAGGTTTCCAATCATACTCCACAATTTGCTGCATATGCTTATCCTCATCATCTCCAATAGTAATTTCAGTTGGTAGCTCTTGAGTGATGTCAACTTCCACCAGGATTCGTGCATAAGAAATTCTCAATCTTTGTGCAGTACATTCATCTGTTACAAGAGGTGTGCCTATCAAACTGCCTATCCTTCCCAAGCTCTCTGCTCCCCACATATACAGTGGTAACTGAGGCAACTTCACCCACAGAGGAACAGTTCTCAACATGTCTCTTTTCAAGTTAAAATCAGGTTTCCAATCTCTGAGCAACATAGGCATATTCTGTATAGTATAAGGACCTTTCATAAGAACAGCATCCTTATCAGAAAAAGAGTGGAATCTCATAATAAAGAAACCCTCATCATTGTAGTACAAGTTAGGAAGCTTCACAAATTGCCAATTCTGAATCATGAACTGTTTAACAGCATTCATACTCAGATCTCGACCTAACACATACATAATCAAAGAGGATTCCCAAAATTTTACCTCACTTTCAATGTCCTTCTTCTCAAGCTTTGCCACAGGTTTCCCATTCACAATTGTAGGAGCAATGAACTTCAATGTTAAACCATTCTCCACTTTTCGATTGCCACTAATCACATCAGTCCATAACTTTTGCGACGGAGCTGTCTTCTGATCCAACTCTGCCACACTTTCCTCTTTGCCCCGATCTAGGTTAACATTCTGAGCTTCAATCCAAATTTCTTCAGCTTCCTTCTCTGGTTCCGACTGTTCTTCCAAATCAATCTGTCGCGAACAACTGCTATTCTCTCCTTTGTTTTGCGGTGACGGAGGCACCGGAGTTTTGGGTGGCCGCCCTCGTCCCCGTTTCGACATTCTACCGTTGGATATTATTCTTATTAATATTAACTAGAAAAATATAATTTTTTAAAATTTATTAATAAAATACTTATTTTCAAAATGAAATTTATTTAAAAATGATACAAAATTTTATCGGTTTAAATCCTTCACTTTATATATATTTAATTTTAGATTAATCATTATCTATTTTAGAATATTTATTTTATCATTTTGAAAGAAATCATAATGTTAATTTATATGATTTTTAATATGTTTATAATCATAAATCATAGTTTATGTAAATCATAAATACATATAACAAAAGGTGTGAACAAATTATTGCCACGTATAAAGAAACACGTCTCTCTTATTTCATGTTCTTCTTCGTGAAAAGAAAGAAAACCCAAAAGGTGAATAAACCCAAAAGGTGAATATCTCCATGCAAGAATGGACTCCAATCACAAACCACAGTTTCTAATTTATACTAAAACAAACTATAATTTTAATAGGAAGATGCAATAGGAATATACATCTAAATTTCAGTAGAAATATACACAAAATTAATATACACAAAATTGTATCCAAGTTTCAGTAGGAATATACAGACAATGTAGGAATATACACAGTAATTAAAGTATTTTGTTATCTAAACTTAGAGCATAGAGAGTAAAGATATTGGATCTCCTTTGATTGAATTTCTTAATAATCATAAAAATCATTTTTGTTGTTTATAAATGTATCCAGAATTATTTTAATTAATTATACTTAAATATCAACGTAACAAGTTAACAAGATTATAAAAATTGTTTCTTTTATGGTTGAAACAGTTTTGAGGGTGTCTATGTTAAGCATATTTATTGTAATCACTTGATTTTCAATTGCTCTCGTTCAAGATAAGAATAACTCACCACCAACTAAGTACCAACATTAAGTTATATCATCAACATGGATGGAATTAGGTTCATATCACATCACACCCTTAAATGCATTAAAGTTATATCATCAGTATGGATAGAATTGGGTTCATATCACATCACATCCTTAAATACATTAACATTAAGTTAAAATGGGATGTAGGAGGAGTGCTGTGCGAAAATTTAGGTTTATTATGATTACTAATAATAAATCCGTTTTATCGCATGTGTCATGTTTGTATTCACAATTCACGTAAACTAAATTGTTAAATATGATATTATATTTTCAGTTGGATTAACATTAACATAGTTATAACTTACGAGTTTTTATCAAGTTTTAATTTATGTGTTTGGAATATTAACCATAATATAATTTATTTTGTAGTTCATAAATATTCATGTTGTTTCAATTATATACTAATAATATGTAGCAATTTTGAAGCATTGATTTGTATTTATAATAAATCGTATAATGATTTTTATAACTTCAATTATATAAAACAACAATAAAAGTAATAATTAAAAAGACTAACATTAAAATGATCAATCAATAACTGATATCTCAAAGATACGTTCACATCTACCCATAAATCCAGATAAGTTAACAAACTCCACTTGAATACAAATGAATTAACTCTAAAAATTTATTAAACCTATTTTAGATATTACTCTGTTTTTCTAAACCTAAAATGTATGACAGCTCAGCGTCAAATTTTATTTTTAAAACTTACTTATTATATAATTTATTTTTACAATCTATAATGCATGACATCTCCTCATTAAATTAAAATTTTAAAATCTTATCATATTTATTTTATAAATTTAAAATATATGATAGCTTGACAGTAATCATTAAAATTTAATAAATTATATAAATATGCTCATGCAAATTCAACATGAATACTGAAATCAAATATATAAACTAATTGTCAAAACAAAATTTTTATTTTAAACAATAAAGTTACATAAATAATTAAAAATGTTTAGACTAAAGATCATAAACAATAGTCTTTATAATTGTATTTTGACAAATTTTATATAAGTTAATTGTATTTTGACAACTTATTCATTGATTGATTTAAAAAACCATACAATCTCAATTCAAATCTTAAAAATCAGTAGTCTTTGAAAATACCTTCATAGAAGAAATAATTATTTAAAAACATAATTAAAATTCATTAAGTTGAAAATAAAGTCATTCTACGTAGAAGAAATAATTATTTAAAAACATAATTGAAATTCATGAAGTTGAAAATAAAGTCATTCTACATAGTAAAAAAATCTAGTCAAAAAATTACATTTAGTTTTTGACTTCAACCTAGCTATACTTTGGGACCTTGTGATTGCTTATGTATTAAAAAACCTTGACTATTTTGTTAAACAAAAAGTAAAAAAATAAATAATTAGTTGTAACAAAGAATTATTAATAAATATAGTGTATTAGTGATATATATTGAATTTATTATTTTAATGTCTAGTTAATTTATTGTCAATTAAAATAAAATTTTTTTGACAATAAAAAAATTAATATATTAAATAATAATATAACATTTATTATTGTATATATAATTAGGGAAATAAATAAAAAAATAAAATCTAAGAATATCAAAAAATCAATTATAATATTAAATAATAATTTAGCATTTGTTACTACAATGAGTCATACATAATATTTCAAAATTATGTATTTTACTATATTTAATTTTGAATAAAAAACATTCAATTTAGTGCAACTTTTCAATAATTTAATCTTAATAATATTATATAAAATTAACTTCATAAATAAATTTATAAAATTAAATGTTATATGAATATTTAATACTTTATATTATACCATGAATTTATATGAAACTTATACTATAAAATGAATTTATAGAAAATAACGGTAATTTATTCTCGTTTATAAATGTTTTTTTTTTAATTTTTTTCTATTTATAAACATGTTGAACTCGTGTTTACATTTATAAAAATGTATGTAATTTATTCTAATTTATACAAATAATTATAAATAATTGAATTAGTTTTATAAAATTATTTGTAATTTATTCAATTTTATAAAAATAATTATAACTTACTCAATTGATAAATATTATTGTATCAATAAATTTTTACCTTTTATCATTAATATTTAATGATTATCATTTATCATTTAATTTTCATGACTGCCATTTAACATTTTTTTATCATGATTACAATAATAAGTTTAGTTTGAAAAGATTCTTATATATTTTAGTTATTTCTGAAGTTTAAAAAAATTACAAAATCTCAATTGATTTTATTTTGTTTTATTAACATCTATAAAAATCTAAATAATTTCAAAATATATTCTATTTCAAAAAGGATCTAAATAATTACAAAATAATTTTTATTCTTATGCTTTTAGAATGATAAACTAAATATTTAACCTTGGAATAAAAAAAATTATACTTTGTAGTAAGAAGGGTAATCGTGGTTTTGCATATGCTTTAGTCCTTATGTTTAATATTTCTTAAAAATACGTGATTTTTACGAAAATTCGTGGTTTTTACGAATATTTCTTAAAAATACGTGATTTATGAAAAATATGTTTAATATCTTATGTTTAATATTTTCTAATAAAAAATGTTATTTAAACTATAATAATTACTTTCAATTTTAAATAAATCACAATTTTGCTAATATAATAAAATAAAATCATATTATTCTTATTAATATTAATTAGAAAAATATAATTTTTCAAGATTTATTAATAAAATACTTATTTTTAAAATGAAATTTGTTTAAAAATGATACAAAATTTTATCGGTTTAAATCCTTCACTTTATATATTTAATTTCACGTTAATCATTAACCATTGTAGAATATTTATTTTAAAATAAATTTATTTTATCATTTTGGAATAAATCTTAATGTATAATTTATATGATTTTTAATATATTTATAATCATAAATCATAATTTATGTAAATCATAAATAGATATAGCAAAAGGTGTGAACAAATTATTGCCACATATAAAGAAACACGTCTCTCTTATTTCATGTTTTTCTTCTTCTTGAAAAGAAAGAAAACTCAAGTGGCTCTCCTACCGTTAGATTCCCTCTATTTGCCTATATCATTTAGAGTATTGTAAGGCTTGTCACGGTTCTGTTGTTGTCTACCTCTCTTCGCAATCACAACTTTGTAGTGAGCCTTACTATCTTCCTCAAAAATTCTGTAACTATTCACAAAATTCAGAAACTTGCTGATTCGCTGATACCCAATTGCCTTATTGATTTATGAGCGCAAACCATTTTCAAACTTGACGCACTTTGAAAATTCAACAGTCGTCTCATTGTAATGTGGGTAGAACTTGGCCAGCTCCACGAACTTAGCAGCATATTCAGTTACCGATAAGTCTCCCTGCTTCAATTCCAAGAATTCGATTTCGTTCTTTCCACGGACATCTTCAGGCTAATACGTGATCACGAATTCCCTGCGAAACACATCCCAAGTGATAGCCTCACCAGCACCTCCCAGACTCTGACGAGTCTCAACCCATCAGTCATCAGCTTCCTTTGTCAACTGGTGCGTACCAAAATGCACGTTCTGCGCATCCGAGCAATCCATGACTCTAAAGATCCTCTGGATATCCTTGAGCCAACTTTGTGCTTCATCTTGATCGTGCTTACCCTTGAACACAGACGAATGGTTCCTCTGAAATGATTCTAAAACGCGAGTCCCATCGTTACCACCAGCCAGAGGCTGATGTTGCATTACCTGAGCCATCGACTGCAAGGCAGCAACAATCGCATCATCGTACCTTCCAGCTACCATTATTATGTTCCATAACACACATCACATAATGGTTAGAAAAGATAAATTAACAACATTCCACTGTCACTCTAGAGACTCGACAATCTGGCCGAATGGACCGACCTACTCTGATACTAATTGTGACACCCCATTTCCCAATACTAATAATTATAGTAAAATACACAACATATATCAGAGTAATCCACAATGGGATGTCACATACGTTAAAATTCTCATAACGTTCCAAAATACTTTATTCAAAATAATTATTCAGCAGCGGAAAAACTACAATTAAATTTGGTCTTTTATGGCCTTCTAGCCTCAACATCAAATCAAACTCCACAAAACACGTGGTTCAATATAATTCTTAAATTAAGATACGTAACAAATAAACAAATAAAAGAACATAGCAGTTTCCCAGATCCTGTGTTATGTATCAGAGCGACTCCTAGGACTCGGGTCAAGTAACACTCTTCCAAAGCACTACTCTTGTACCTGGTTATCTTTACTCCCAATGAAGTACAAACACAACAACACAAAAGGGGTGAGAACTTCATTCAATAATTACATGGTGAAAAATACATGCTAAAGAGTAGTTAACTTACGCAACACATCACAACACATTAGTCACCCACATTAGTCACCCACATTTCACAACAACAATTCAACATTTATGCAACATCATGAAACTTAGTTCAGTGCAATGCATGTGGTTCCATCATGGCATAAGCCTTCGTTACTAATCCAATTGGGCATTACCAAAGCATAAGCTCTCGTCACAATCTAGAGCATAAGCTCTCGTCATAATTCTAGAGCATAAGCTCTCGTCACTGAATGCATGTCATATGATCGCGCAACAACATGATTATACAACACGAAAGGTATAAGCCTTCTTCACTATGTCAATTTTAGGCAACCACATCATCATCATCATATTCATCGACACCATATTCATCGTAACAAAACAATCATTATTAACAATTCATCAATTAGATTCTATTAGGAGTAATTAATCCTATCCTTAATCTAGGCCTTAGAATTATAATCTCCATTCCTACATTCTCCTACTTAAATTTAAATTTCATGGTAATAAATACCTATTGTTTTAAACGGTACACCTATCGGATTCCTAAAACTAAAGTTACAATCATTTTAAGGAATTCTAAATCAGCTAACTGTTTCTGCCAACCGTCACCCGGCAGAACCTTAGCGTCGCTCGACAATGCTGCTTTCGCTTCGCTCCCTATCCAGCAACGCCAAACGCGAGACACTCCAGTAACTCACTAAAATCTGCTTCTAATCTCGCCTCTTCATTCGCCCAGCGATGCTCCCTGCATTGCCCAATGATTCTGCACGATCAGGATTTTCCTGCTACGATGCCCCACACCAATCCAATTTTCTACGATTTTCATTATATTACAGGTCCTAAAACATGGTCTAAGCAACTAATTTCAACACTAATCATTGGATTATGATATACTACTTTTTATGCATCAATTACAGGTTACAATTCATCACCAAATCCTTAATTCTCAACCTTCATCACCTATGATTGCTAGATTGGGGTTTCACACAACAATCATTACAACAAGAGAATCTTCACAACAACAACAACATAACATCACAACATCACAAAATCATATATAATAAGAATTTCACAACAGAAAGACCAATCTACAAATAATCACACATCAAACACATAAACACCTAAGAGGGAAAGAAACCTTCACTATCCTCTTATGATATAATCACCAATTTAGGAATCTATTCACCCCTTACCTTAATTCGAATCTTTGATCTTCCAAGGTTGTGCAATTTCCTCTTGCCCTCGCTCTTCCCTTTTATTCTCTCGTTCTACGATGCTTTTCCTCTTGTTCTCACTTCTCTTAATTTTCACAATCGTATGATGATAATACCTAAGTCTCAATTTTTCTCTTAAGTCTTATTTACCCTTAGGACCCTTAATATGGTTATCCCCATCATATCCTCACTAATACCATTCGACTTTTCCATACTTCCCTTATCTATTTAAATTATTAACTACTAATATTATAAATACTATTTTCTCTATAATAATACAAATAGCAATATTAATAACAATGATAATAATAATACTAATATTACTAGTATTCTCGCAACACCTCAACCTCTAATTTCCACTATTTACCTCATTACACATTCTTAAGACTCATCAACACAAATAAATAAATCGCATCACTGAATTATTTTAAATAAAATAATCTAAATTAAATCGGGGAGTTACATCACTTCCTAAGGGAAAAGGTAAATCAAGGTGAATTTAAAGTTAGACATTTCTTAAGTGAAGCACAGTTTGTCGACATCTTCACCAAAGGATAGAAGATTAATAGATTCTTGAATTTGAGAAAGAAGTTAGGAATAGTTCAGATTGACTGTTTTTGAGAATGTTCGACAACTTGAATTATGGGATGTGTCTAAATATTAAATTAGATTTGTTAAAATATTATATTAGATTAGATTAGATTAGATTAGATTTGATTTAATATTTAAATATAATCCAAGTTGTATAAGCCCAAGCCCAATTAGGGCTGTATATAAACAATCCTAGTCTGTATCATTATTTGTACAATCAATAATACAAATCCTTATTTCCTTTATTATTCTCTCTTTCTCTCCTTACTAAAAGTTCCTCATGCACTAACATCGTAGACCATCGTATCTCTCTTTTCGAATGTTTCATTCAATATTTTTTCTTTCCACCTTTGAAATGAATAAAAGTTCGATTGCAACTTCATTGTATCGAATATGTTATTTTTCGAGGCGCCACACATTATAAATGTAAGTAATATATTATTTGAATATTTTTTAATTAAATAAATGTTTAGTAATTATAATTATGTCCTTATAAATTTATGTTTAATTTGAAATTAGTTGACTAACGACGTTATTATGATAGTCATTACTTTTATTATATTAAAAGTAGATTGGCTATTGTTAAGACTTATTTAATAGCAATTCATAAGAATTATAAATAAATAATTTATATTTTAAAATAGTTAAATATATTCTTTAAACATTAATATATAAATTTTTGCATATATTCTAAAATAGTTATTTATTTAGTGGTAGAAAATATTGTTCTTTAGTACATAACATATATAATACGACACTCTTTCATATTATAATAAGGGTTAAACTCTCCATAAATATCTCAAATTTCGTTTTTAGTCTCTCTAAAATTTTCCTTTAAAGAATGGTCCTCCTAAAAATTTAAATTTTAACTTTTGGTCCCTCCTGCAATTTAGCGACGGTTTTTACGACGGTTTTTCATTTAGCAACGGTTTTTACGATGGTTTTAGCGACGATTTTTTATTTAACGATGGAATTAGAGACCATTTTAGCTACGATTCTGCTACGAGGGACCAAAAGTTAAAATTTAAATTTTTAGGAGGACCATTCTTTAAAGGAAAATTTTAGAGAGAATAAAAACGAAATTCGAGATATTTATAGGGACCAAAAACTTATTTAACCCTTATAATAAACCTAAAAACCAAATTTATTGTATTTGTGATATCTAAATAGTTATAATGTAGTGACAATATTAATAATTAAGAGAAATTTTATTATTACTTTGTAACGGATATATATATATATATATATATATGTGTGTGTGTGTGTGTGTGTGTGTGTGTGTGTGTGTGTGTGTGTGTGTGTGTGTGTGTGTGTGTGTGTGTGATCTGGAGAAATGGTCAGAATTTGAATGACCGGAGCAATAAGGAAGATTCATCGGGCTGTGTTTGAAGATGGATGGGTGATGTACCTGAAAGGCACTCCGATGCTAAAGTAAGAAAATGATCAAGGTGATAATAGATGAATATTAGGGTTATTTAGAGTAAGAATGAGATACCTTGCCCTCAAAGATATGAAGGCTTATATAACGATCTTAGGGATGTTCTTTTTAGCTTCTATCTTTGGACCTAGATATGCGGATCCATAAATATAGTTATCCGAACTGACCTGGTTAAACCGACCACTAATTCTTGAAACTAGGCGTTATGTCGAGACCAAGGGAGATCATAATGGGCATAGTCCTGGATGAAGGGAATCCATTTGATCTGCTCGACGTTCATCGAGCAAGAGGGTTATGGCATCGTGCAGAACAGGCAGATGATGCCATTAGGAGGTCGTTTGGCTTGGCTGTCTCGTTATAAGGCCTGAAGAGGTGGCCGAACCGACACTATTCGAGAGGTCCAGAATATTAGGCCCCAAGTCATTGCGTCTTCTAGTAGAGGCGATGTCTTGATTTCGTTGGATTCTACAAAGATCGTTTTCTCGGGGAGAGAAAGCGTTGACGAGGAACTGAAAGGGTGAGGAAAAAAGAGAGTTTCGCCCACGTGGTCTCGAGCCGCGTGCATTGAATGTTGGTAGGCCTAGGGAATAGGGTGTAGTGATGACTCCCCTAGGCTCCTATGGCATGTGCAGGATCACGTGCGAAACGATGGTCTATAAAAAAGGGGAATACTGTTCATTTATGACTTTCTTTCATTATGTTCTCTGTTCGACATCATCCGGTAGTGCTCGACCTCAACGCTCATCAGTCTGAGGAGATAATTTAAGGTGATTCAGGGCCGTTTCTTCCGTCCGCTGTCGCATCAGTAGGTTCCATCGTCTATTCTCAAGTTTCCACTGCCCTTAATCGGTATGTTCTTATGCCTTTTACTCGAAGTTATTTGCTTAGCTTGACAATTTCGCTGGTTCATAAAAATGAATGTGGTTAGGGTTTTATGTTTTAAGAGTTCTGCTGGCGGTGAGCGGTTGCTCCACCTCCCTCCGGCGCCTTATGCGATGTCAGCTTCCTATCTGTTTCCCTTTTATTTTGACAGCGTCGAGTGCTCTTGGAGCGATTCTGTTTGCAGTTGGGGATCAAGTTTGGAGAATTTAGATTTAGGTGGTAGCCGTCAAGCGGGGGATTTTAATCGAGGGCGGGACCCTCGCTCGTCCAAGCCCTTTCACTTGATTAGTGGTGGAAGGGTGGATTTGACGTTTATGTCGAGCTCACATTTTTCCTTTTCTTTTTAGATATTATGGCGAGTGTCGAAGAAGGTCACCGAGAGGATCTCAAAGATACCGAACAAAGTTCTTTCGAGTTTACTTCCGTCGAGGAGAGTGCCTCAGTTGTGATGGTCAGTGAAGATTTGTCAACGCCCGAGGGAGTGGGGCCGTTGGCCATTAAAGTCGACAAAGATGAATCTTCCGTTTCGGTAGCCCCCGATGCATGGGCCTGGATGTCACAGTTCATGGAGTATCGAGACAAGGTATTTGGCAAGGTGGACTCATATGTTATGACTAGGGATGCTGAGGATGCTAGCGCAGATCGAAAGGATTAGGAGGTATATATTCCCGCAAAGGATGATAGGATCTTCTCTAGATATGTTGCACATCAGATCCCAGTGTTCGATATCTGGTTCAAGGAGTTGGGTTTTCGAGTGTCTTTTAACGATATTCAGGTGAGCGTTTTTTGTCATCTTTGTCTGACTTCGTCTCAGCTCCACCCTAACGCTGTTGCCTTCTTGCGAGAATTTAAAATCGTTTACGAGTATTTGGAGGTGGGCGCCACTCTCTAGTTATTCTTTTATATTTTCTACCTTTAGAGGAGTTTGTAGATGATCGACGGGAAGATCGGATGCGGATGGGTCTCCTTGAAGTAGCAAAACGAGAAGCTTTATAAGGCGTAGCAGGAATCCGTTCATTTTTTCAAGGACATGGACATGCTTCTCCATCCGGTGTCTCAACGAGCACTTCGTAATGTGTTCCGAATAGCTGCTAGCGACTGTAACACCCCAATTCTACCCCGCGTAATTAATAATAAAATCAAAGTTTCAAAATTTCATTTAACAAAATTGAGGCATCACATATTTGCATTTCCATCAATTCGCATTATAATGCACATCAAAAGTCGGATATACCGATTCATATATAATTCATCATATACACATATGACTATTCACAACACGGCAGAAGTGTTCACAAAATATACATAACATCATGTTATCATCAATACATAAGGTTATAACATCATAAGATAGTATACATAAACTATCCTATCAAAATGATAATGTCGCCCAAATCCCGAGTGTTACTACGACCAGAGCAGAGCAACACAAAAATAAAGAGACTCGAGCTAATCCTCCTCAACCTCAGGGATCACATGCACGTTACCAATATATAGGCAACGGCGAAAC
This sequence comes from Vicia sativa, assembly GCA_021764765.1. Lineage (NCBI taxonomy): Eukaryota > Viridiplantae > Streptophyta > Magnoliopsida > Fabales > Fabaceae > Vicia > Vicia sativa. Next base: position 72,953,517 of record CM038794.1, on the reverse strand, counting down.
AAGTAAAGGGTGAGATACTCCAAAACATATAATTGAAAGCATGATAGGATATATACATAGTTTTGGAATTATAAATGATATAAGCTAAATAAAGTATGTTGACATGTATCAAAAGCTTACATACTTTAAATTAGCATTTAGTGTATAAATTAACACTTTAACTTCATCACATAATCATTATACTCGCATCAACACAAAACATCATGTACCATCGCAATTCAATCATCATTCATCAATTAAAACCCAATGTTAAACAACTCAAACATAAACATAACCGACTCTATGAGACACGACTATGTTATACATGTGGTACCCGTCGCTTGTCCATAATTAGGAACACTTGGCATAAAGCCCATCATCGCTTGCATAAAAACCCTCGTCGCTTGGCATAAAAGCCCTCGTCACTTATGCAATGTTTGTGCCTCGATAATAAAGACCACACAACAACATATCATCATCGCTCATCAAAATTGACATAAAGTCCACATCACCATATTTATTCACATCAAATAAACATGTCATTGCATCGCATAAACAACAAGTATTCATACATATATACACCATCAATCCGCACATGATAACAGCAAGTCATGACATATAACGTTAATTACAACACATGAAATTAACTTATAGCAAGTATACACAACGGATAAATACGAATTTCTTCGAATCCCTACATACGGAAATCAAATGAATCCTTCAGGATCTCAACTACTGGTTTTAAAAATATTATCAACAGATAGTACTCGTTCTAAGCTTTCCAACGATACCAACTATGCCTAAATCGGAGTTACGGTTAAAAAGATATGATTAGAATCGTTTCAGAAAAATTATGTCCATTCCAACACAGTATGTGTCGATGCAAAAGGCCATGCATCGACCTCAAATCAGCTTGCATCGACCTCAATTAGTTATGCATCGATGCATAACATTATTTTTTTTCTGTATTTTTAACTCAAAAACCAGTTTTTCACTCAAAAACCAGTTTTTCCTTCCCTGTTACCATTCCCATTAATTCTAATCACCATCAACCTCACAATCATCAAAAAACAGAATTAGTTACTACAATTTTACACCCAATTGATCACAGAGTTTGTTTTCTAATTAACCTATATTCATCCTTCATAGATTAATCGCTCATAACCGTTCCAAATCATAATTTTACGTCGGATTATAACATTAGGGCATTATTTAATCATTCCAATTCGAGATTCCTAACGATTCAATTCGTTCTAATGATCATCAAAACCCATAATCTCTACACCTAATTCAACTTTTCTAAACATTTTCAATAATCAACCAACCAACCCTATAAACCATCTATCAATTTTCCCCCAATCCAAACTACAACCACCAAACCCTAACTATATGAGATAGAAATCAAACCCCTTACCTAGCAAGCTTTGAGTTTTCTTGATGATTCCTCATACCAAGTCTTGCTCTTCTTTTTGCTCTCTTCTTCTTCCTCTACCAAAGCCCTAACTTTCTCCAAGTTTCTATATTTAGTGTTTTGGTGTTATGATAGGAAAAGATGGAGGAAATGCTTTTATATGATAGTTGTTTTACTAACCAAGGGTGATCCCCACACCCTCTTCTATTTTTAACACACTAATTATATCATCTAATTATATCATTAACTCAATTTATTAATATAATTTCGGGAAATTAAATATCGGTCCGAATAATATTTTACCGAACCGAACGGAACGTCGCCAAATATGTTTAATAGATATCTAAATTAATATAATTATTCTCGTCGCCAAAACAATCGTTAAACGGTAATTCAAAAATATTAATATAATATAATATTAGATAAAACGGGCGTTCCGACTCTCCCCCACTTAAAAAGTTTCGTCCTCAAAATTACCTGAGTCAAAAAGCTCGGGATAGGAATCCCGCATCTTACTTTCTAACTCCCACGTCGCGCTTTCACCAGCTGCTCCTATCCAAACAACTTTGACCAATGAAATCTCTTTGCCACGAAGAGACTTTATCTCACGATCCTCAATCCTCAAAGGCATCGTTTCCACCGTAAGATTTTCCCGGACCTGTATATCATCCATCTCAATCACATGCGAAGGATCCGGAACATACTTCCGAAGTTGTGACACATGGAAAACATCGTGCAAATTCGAAAGATTTGGCGGTAACGCCACCCTATAAGCCACTTTTCCTACTTTACTAGTAATTTGATAAGGACCAATAAAGCAAGGAGTTAGCTTCTTCGACTTCAATGCTCGCCCAACGCCGGTTGTAGGAGTAACTCTCAAAAACACATGATCACCCTCTTGAAATTCCAAGTCTTTCCTCCTTTTATCATGATAACTCTTTTGTCGACTTTGATAAATTCTCATCTTTTCTATAATCATCTTCACCGCCTCAGCAGTTTCTCTAACCAATTCGGGTCCAAGCACCACACTTTCACCCGACTCGTGCCAACATAAAGGAGTTCTACACCTCCGACCATACAACGCCTCAAACGGTGCCATTCCAATACTAGCATGAAAACTGTTATTGTAAGTAAACTCAATCAAAGGAAGATATGTATCCCATGAACCACCATGCTCAAGAATACAAGCTCGTAACTAGTCTTCCAACGATTGAATTGTCCTTTTCGTCTGACCATCAGTTTGAGGATGATAAGCCGAACTCAACCTCAAATTAGAACCCAAAGCCTCTTGCAAGCTTTTCCAAAATTCAGAAGTGAACCTCGGATCTCTATCCGAAATAATACACAAAGGAATACCATGTAATCTAACAATCACATGTGTATAAATCTCTGCCAACTTCGATACCGGATATGTGATGTTAATAGGAATAAAGTGAGTCGACTTTGTAAGCCTATCAACAATCACCCAAATTGCATCGTGTCCTCTCGGTGTATTCGGTAACCCCGTTACAAAATCCATAGAAATGCTATCCCATTTCCATTCCGGAATCTCCAACGGTTGCATCAACCCTGCAGGTTTCTGATGCTCCACTTTAGACTTCTGACAAGTCAAACAAGCATAAACAAACTGAGCCACCTCTCTTTTCATGCCCGACCACCAAAATAGTCTCCTTAAATCTTGGTACATTTTGGTCGCTCCGGGATGAATACTCAAATTACTTCTATGGCTTTCTTCCAAGATCATTCTCTTTAAATCAACATCATCGGGAATACAAATCCTATCTCGGAATCTCAAAACACCCTGAGCATCCAACTTGAAATCTTCACTTTCAGTTTGTCCAATACCAACCAACAAATCAACAAGTTTCACATCAAGCTTCTGAGCTTTTCTAATGCTATCAAGGAAATCATTATTGATCTTCAACATTCCCAATATAACACTCTTCGGCGTCACTTCTATCACAAGACTCATATCTCTAAATTGTTTAATCATTTCCAACTCTTTCACCATCAAAAGTCACATATGCAAAGTCTTGCGACTTAAAGCATCGGCCACCACATTCGCTTTACCAGGATGGTAATTCAATCCAAAATCATAATCTTTCAACAATTCAAGCCACCACCTTTGCCTCATATTAAGCTCTTTTTGATCAAACAAATATTTCAAGCTTTTATGGTCACTAAATACTTCAAATCTAGAACCATAAAGATAATGCCTCCAAATCTTAAGCACAAAAACAACTGCCGCAAGTTCCAAATCGTGAGTAGGATAATTCTTCTCATGAATCTTCAATTGCCTAGAAGCATAAGCAACCACCTTGCCATTTTGCATAAGCACACCACCTAAATCCATCTTAGAAGCATCACAATAAACAACAAACGGTTCTTCAGGATTAGGTAGAATCAAGATCGTTTCCGTTGTTAACCTTTTCTTCAATTCAACAAAACTTTCTTCACACTTGACATCCCACACAAAAGCAGCTCCTTTACAAGTTAACTTTGTCAAAGGAAGTGCCAACTTAAAAAAACCTTCAATGAACCTCCTGTAGTAACCAGCCAAACCTAAGAAACTTCTAATCTCGAAATGACTTAGAGTTTCCCATTTTAACACATCATCAACTTTAGAAGGATCAACCGCAATGCCATCACCAGAAATGACATGCCCCAGAAAGCTCACTTCACCTAACCAGAACTCGCACTTTGACAACTTAGCATAAAGCTTCTTCTCCTTCAGAACTTCTAACACAATGCGTAAATGTTTTGTGTGCTCTTCTTCCGATTTAGAATAAACCAGAATATCATCAATAAAAACAACCACGAAACTATCCAAGTAAGGATGGAAAATACGGTTCATGTACTCCATGAATACTCCCGGTGCATTAGTGACACTGAAAGGCATCACCGAATACTTATAATGTCCATACCTCGTCCTGAAAGCAGTTTTCTGAACATTTTCTTCTTTCACCCTTATTTGATGGTAACCCGATCTCAAATCAATCTTGCTAAACATGCGAGCACCAACCAACCGGTCCATCAAATCATCAATCCTAGGAAGTGGATACCTTATCTTGATAGTCACCTTATTCAACTGACGATAATCAATACAAAGTCTCATACTACCATCTTTCTTCTTTACCAACAACACAGGAGCTCCCCACGGTGACACACTTGGTCTAACAAACTTCTTCTCGAGCAAATCTTCTAATTGGCTCTTCAATTCTGCTAACTCAGATGCGGACATCCTGTATGGCGCCATAGAGAGTTTGGTACGTGGACAAGATCCACGAAATTCAACTTCTTTCGGAGGTGCACTAGGAATCTCATCAGGGAATACTTCGGGAAAATCGCACACCACCAGAAAGTTTGCAATTACAGATTGACTCTCCACAGAAAGAGTCGCCATCAACAAGAAAACCAATGCTTCATCTTTCAAGAACTCATTCAACTGTTTCGTCGACATCAACATGGTTTGATCTTCTTCCACTAAGGAAGAAATCCTCACAGTGTTGTCATAACAATTGATATGGACATAGTTAGCTTTCAACCAATCCATACCCAGAACCACATCCAACCCAACAAGCGGTAAACAAATAAGATCCACCACGAAGTCTCTATCAAAGATTGATAAAGGGCAATTTGCACACACAAAAGAAGTAGTAACCGTTCGCTTAGCCGGAACTTCCACCACCATAGCTCTATCTAGAGATGACAAAGTGAGACCCAATCTCTTTACACAATCAGCGACAATAAAACAATAAGTAGCACCAGTATCAATAATAGTAATAAGAGGAATGCTATTAATGAAACTAGTACCTCGAACAAGACCATCTTCGTTTGCCGTCGGAGCACCCGACAAAGCAAACACCTTCCCCGCTCCTTGAGTCTTCTTAGGCTTCTTACATTGAGGACTAATGTGGCCCCCCTCGCCACAATTAAAACAGACCACATCCTTATGCCTGCAATCACGAGTCACATGACCCACTTCACCACATCGGAAACATCTCACCTCATTCTCCTTAGCTTTCACATCACTTCGACAAACATTACTTTTGTGGCCAAGTTTCCCACACTTGTAACAAACAATACTAGTAGGAGCATCTCCCCCACTAGTCCTTCGCCTTGAACGCTGCTTCCCTTACCACCGAATATCATAAGGTTTCCCACGGCTCTGCTGACCCTTGTTCCTCTTATCAGACATAATCTTATAGTGTGCATTACTATCTTCCTCGAAGATTCTATAGCTATCAATCAAATCCGCAAAGACACGGATCTTCTGATAGCCAATCGCTTTCTTAATCTCAGGACGCAAGCCATTCTCAAATTTAATGCACTTAGAAAACTCGGCACCCTCACCATCATAGTGAGGATAGAACTTAGCCAGCTCGGTAAACTTCGCAGCATAATCAGTGATAGACATATTCCCTTGTTTCAGCTCAAGGAACTCAATCTCCTTCTTTCCCCGAACATCCTCCGGGTAATACTTGTTCGCGTTAAAAAGTGACGCGCGAGGGAATCAAATCTGAATTCATATTCTCTGGCTCGAAACGATTTACTCTTTTGATTTGTTTATAAAGATGCAGCGAGCATCAAGCTTTATTATTTTCAACACAAGAAAGATGATTATGAAAAGGGAAATAATACCCTCAATTGATATGATATGCATTACGACTAGCGAACTAGACGCAACGCATCGGGGAGATTCCTGCAAGGGGTTTGTTATATAAAGGGAATAGATGGAGCACCCTAAATATATATAGTTATCTATAGCTTTATATATGAATATGTTTGATATGTTTGTGTGTTTTAATTGCTATTTCTATGATTGAGAAAGTTTCTCCTTTGGGTTTTAAGAATGATAGATTATGTGGGATCCTAGGTTTTGTTATTATTGTGCTCGCAAAGATCATTGGGATCTTCTGCATACATATCCCTTAGTGGGAATCAGAGCATTTGTAGCTCGGATCTAAAGGGATCTATGGTTTGTTTGGTTTGAGAGAGAAAGAAATTTGCTCGCCAAGGATGAGACCTTGTGCCTACGTATTCTCAAAAGCAAGTTGAGAAAGTCAGAGCAATCGTAGTTCCCACTTATGCTAGTGGAAGCAACGGGATGTTATTAAGAGACAAAGACAAAGGTCATCTTAATGAAAAATGTATCTAATCTATTTCATCACATACATTTTTGAAAGGTTGAATTGATTAAATCTTTCATCGTAAGTTATAGGTGTTTTGCTCGAATGTACAAGCGTTACCACTTACGAGTTTAAGAAAGATGTTTTGAAAGATGATTGAATCTTTTAATTGTAAGCATTGGGTGTTTTGCTTGAGTGTACAAGCGTTACCACTTACGATTAAGAGATGTTTTTGTTTGAAAAGAGTTTGAAAAGTTTTTGATTGTATGTGATGTGATAGATGAGATACTTCTTCCATAGAGATGATAAACGTCTAAATCTCGAGGAGAAATTGATTGGATTAGGGGGATGCTTTTAAGAAGCCCATGGGTCCTTGTATTGTAAGCCCAAGAGGAGGCATTCCGAGGGTCATCGAGGGTCATCGAGGGTCATCAAGGGTCCTTGTATGAAGCTCAAGAGGAAGCTATAGGGTATGGCTGGCTTTGGCTTTAAGAGGGATTTCACCGGGAAACCATCCTCTTAGGATTAAGAGCAATTTCACCGGGAAATTATACTCTCTGGGTTCTATCCTAACGCAGGTGATTCTTTGTATTGGAAGCCCAATAGGAGGCTGTCAAGATATTTCCTGGTCTCTTTCTTTGTTTGATGCCCAAGAGAAGGCTAAACTCAACGAGGATTTCTTTTGAACGAAGCCCAAGAGGAGGCTGACTCAACAGGGGAGTGTTGTCTTATATGAAGCCTAAGCGGAGGCTAAACTCAGATGAATGAGTTTTCTTATATGAAGCCTAAGAGGAGGCTGAACTCAGATGAATGAGTTTTCTTATATGAAGCCTAAGAGGAGGCTGAATTCAGATGAAATGAGTTACCTTGTACAAAGCCCAAGAGGAGGCTAACACTTGTGGGGAGCCTATTGGTTAGACTAGTTGTTATGTTATAACTAGACAGTTGTATAAACAAGTGTATGAAGTTTATTCACAAGAATTTATGAAGGAAATATAAACAAATGCATGATGTTTATTTACAAGAGTTTATGAAGGAAATATAAACAAGTGTGTGTAAAACGAACGTTTAAAACGAGCGTAACTTGATTATTTACAAGTTTGAAGGTGTACAAGGAAGTAAATATGTACACGAACGAGTATTTACGTACAAAGAGGTGTGGATGTACATAGGAGGGTTGGGAGTTACACCGTAAGGGAGGCCCATTGGTTTAAATGCAGTTTCACTGGGAATAATGCTCCTTTTAATACCAATGGTATTCAGTGTATATACAAGCGAAACGAAAACAAACCAAGTTTGTCTGTATTTGAGTATTTACAAAGGTATCTGTATTATGTACGAGTAAAAATTGGTATGTACATAAAAGAATTGGATATGTACAAGGAAATAATTATGTACATAAAAAGAATTTTGGGACTTACACCGTAAGGGAGGCCCACGATCGGTTAAGATATTCGATGAAAAACGAGTTCGGTTTTATCTTCAAATCAGGTCGATCATGGAAAAAAGAGTGTAAGTTTGTTGAAAAGTCTTGAAAAGATCTTGAAAGTGTTTTTGAAAGATGAAGTTTACTTACAAGAAGTTTGAAAAAGATTCGGGCTTCGAAAGTTTGAAAGAAACGTCTTTGAAAGTGCTTTGAAATATATATGTTAAATGACACTATCATAAAATATATATGTTAAATGACACGTGTACAAAAAATCACCTCAAAATGAGGAGTTTTGATTGGGTTTTGAAGAAGTCAAAGTTTGAAAAAAATATGAAGAGAAAATGAAAAAGTTTGGCAAAAATGGTCCCAAGGCTACTCGAACCCGGACCATTGGGCAAGGCGGCAAGGAAAGACTTAAGAGTGAGTCGGCAAATCACCGAGGCGGCAATGCATCCGTGTATTGATGCCAAATCAATTAAATATATTACAAACTAGAAATTTAAATTTGAAAAACGCGCGAACTCATCTTCTTCTTCCCCGATCCTTCAATCAGCCATGGTTTCTTTGTTTCTCAATGAAATTGCTCGATGTAAACATCAAACTTGGTCAAAATTGAACCAGGAACATGATGATGTGGTTTAATTTCATTTATTATTAGTTTAACATGATTAAATTCCCAGAAATCACGAAGAACCCTAATTCCTAAAAATCAAATTGAAATCGTGTATGGTTATGGAAATAAGCAATTGATTGAGGGTTAAGCTTCAGTGATGGTGCAGAAACAGAACGTCCAAGAGCTTTTTGAACTGGAAGTAAGAAATCAAGGAGTTCGAAGTTGAGTTACATACCACTTGAAGCTGAGATCGAAATCTTCCATGGAGTGTTTCCAGTTGTTGTTTAAGGATTGCTATAGCACCAGTGGACTTCAAGGATCGTGTGAGGATGGTCTGCTCACTCTGAAATTGCCTGGATCATTCCAACCAAGTCCACTTGCATATGCTCAAAGTGAAACTCGAATCTGTGCTTGGAGGTGTTACAGATCAAAAGTGATGGTTTGTATCATCCCTATGGAGTATGTTGATGATGTTTGAATGATAAAAACACATCTTGCTCAAGCCAAATATCAATTTCGAAAGTTAAGGCAGTTTTGGCAAGTTTGGAAGTTTGAAATGAAAATCTGGTTTTTAGTTGTTTTTAGATTGATTTTAAGTTTCAAACCAGTTCTAAATGATGTTTATGACATGTTAGACACCAAATCTCTCATGTTTTTTCACAAGTTTTGAAAAATGTAAGAATTTCTCAAATTTGAACTATGTTACTTGAATTTTAAGAAAGAAATGAGAAAGCTTGTTTTGGCATAGCTTTGGTGTAGTTTCAAATGGCAAACATGACCTCTATTTATAGGTAAAAAGTTCTGAATGGTAAGTGAAGGAGATTGGCTTGGATTTGGATAACTTGCCTTAGAGGGCAAGAAAGTCATTTTTGCCATAAATGCAAAAGGAAGCTTCCTTTTAACCATGGTTAAATAATTCAACTTGATCTTATCTCATCATAATTACTCTCCATCTGATTTTTATCATCTCTATCCCTATTGGCTAGGTGGCATGGCTTCTAGAAGTAGAAAACTAAAAAATGACTTGTAATTTTGAAAGTTGTACTTGAAAATCATGGCTTTTGGAGCTCTATGTTTCAAAATCAAAAGTATAGCTAGACACCATGGATTTGCAAGTTCTTGGACATTTTGGAAAGCTTGTTTCAAGGGCTACAACTTTCATGTTTTTAGTTTTTTCTAATTCCAAATGGAACTATGTGAAAAAATGCCTAGAAATTTGGAAAAAATGTGAAATTTTAACACTTGAAAAATTTTCTAAGTGTTGAAATTTTTGACTTTTTGTTGACTTTTCCAAATTTCTTGATTTTTTATGATCATGATGGATCATTTGAAGTATTTTGATGATGGAAAAAGTTTTGTCTTGAAAAAGTTGACCAAAAGTCAAAGTTTGACTTTTCAGTGCAGATGAAATTTCATCAGATGATCCAGAAATTGACTGATGAATTTTGTGAACTTCTGTGATGTTTTGAATCCAGAAATTAGGTCAACATGTTGTATTGAAGATATGAAGATCAATATCCAGGCAAAAAGTCATTCATTGATCAGAAAATCAGTGATTGCTTATCCTCGATGAAAACCCTAATTGGTCGATCCTCGATAGATCATGAGAAAAAGTTGGATTTCGGAAGATCAGAGGTTGATGATTTGATCAAGATAGATCAATTTAGGTGAGTGAAACTCAAACCCTAATTGATTACCTCTTGAATCAGATGAAAATTTGATGAAACCCTAATTTTGACCTCAGAAGTTACACCCGATTAATTGCTCGAATCGTTAGTGATGCAATGATGCAAATGTAAGGTGGTATATTAGGTCAAAAATTGGGGTATGACAATACTTCCTCAAGAACTCCCTACGGAAAACTTCCCATGTCACTCTCACCAGACTTAAGCCCTCGACGGTGTCAATCCACCAGTCATCAACCTCTTCACTTAACTTATGAGTACCATAACAGATTTTCTGCACAAGAGTGCAATACATCACATGGAAGATTCTTTCAATCTCCTTCATACAGGTTAGAGCACCTTCAGGATCATACTTTCCTTGGAAAGTAGGGGGATTCTCTCTCTAGAAGGTCGCCAAACTACGAGACCCGCTGCTTCACAAGAATCGGCGGTGTTGGAAAGCCTGAGCCATTGCCTGCATAGCAACAACAAGAGCCTCATCATTCCTACCAGTATTCCTACCAGCATTCCTACCATCCATAACAACTTCTGCTCACAACAAAACAAGAATTAGAATCAACAAATAACAATACTTGATTGTTAGACAACAACAAACTCAACAACTTGGCCGGACAGACCGACCTGCTTTGATACCACTAATGTAACACCCCAATTCTACCCCGCGTAATTAATAATAAAATCAGAGTTTCAAAATTTCATTTAACAAAATTGAGGCATCACATATTCGCATTTCCATTAATTCGCATTATAATGCACATCAAAATTCGGATATACTGATTCATACATAATTCATCATATACACATATGACTATTCACAACACGGCGGAAGTGTTCACAAAATATACATAACATCATCTTATCATCAATACATAAGGTTATAACATCATAAGATAGTATACATAAACTATCCTAACAAAATGATAATGTCGCCCAAATCCCGAGTGTTACTACGATCAGAGCAGAGCGACACAAAAATAAAGAGACTCGAGCTAATCCTCCTCATCCTCGGGGGTCACCTGCACGTTACCAATATATAGGCAACGACGAAACAAGTAAAGGGTGAGATACTCTAAAACATATAATTGAAAGCATGATAGGATATATACATATTTTTGGAATTATAAATGATATAAGTTAAATAAAGTATGTCGACATGTATCAAAAGCTTACATACTTTAAATAGCATTTAGTGTATAAATTAACACTTTAACTTCATCACATAATCATTATACTCGCATTAACACAAAACATTATGTACCATCGCAATTCAATCATCATTGATCAATTAAAACCCAATGTTAAACAACTCAAACATAAACATAACCGACTCCATGAGACACAACTATGTTATGCATGTGGTACCCTTCGCTTGTCCATGATTAGGAACACTTGGCATAAAGCCCATCGTCGCTTGGCATAAAAACCCTCGTCGCTTGGCATAAAAGCCCTAGTCGCTTATGCAATGTATGTGACTCGATAAAAAAGACCACACAACAACACATCATCATCGCTCATCAAAATTGACATAAAGTCCACATCACCATATTTATTCACATCAAATAAACATGTCATTGCATCGCATAAACAACAAGTATTCATACATAAATACACCATCAATCAGCTCATGATAACTGTCATACCCCAATTTTTGACCTAATATACCACCTCACATTTTCATCATTGCACCATTAACAGTTCAGAACAGAATCAATCGGGTGTGGATTTCACAGATCAAAATTAGGGTTTCATCAAATTTTCATCTGGTTCAAGAGGCAAGCAATTAGGGTTTGAGTTTTACTCACCTCATTTGATCTGTCTTGATCAAAACATCAATCTCTGATCTTTAGATATCCAACTTTTCCTCATGATCAATCAAGGATCGACCAATTAGGGTTTGCATCGAGGGTGAGCAATATCTGATTTTCTGATCAATGAATGACTTTTTTGATTGGAGATTGATCTTCATATGTTAGATACAACATGTTGATGTAATTTCTGGATTCAAAACATCACAGAGGTTCACAGGATTCATCAGTCAATTTCTTAAACATTTGATGAAATTTCATATGCACAGAAAAGTCAAACTTTGACTTTTGGTCAACTTTTTCAAAACAAAACTTTTTCAATCATCAAAATACTTCAAATGATCCATCATGATCATAAAAAATCAAGAAATTTGGAAAAGTCAACAAAAAGTCAAAATTTCTAACACTTAGAAAAATTTTCAAGTGTTAAAATTTTGTACTTTTTCCAAACTTCATGGCATTTTTTCACATAGTTCCACTTTGAATTGGAAAAAACTCAAAACATGAAAGTTGTAGCCCTTGAAACAAGCTTTCCAAAATGTCCAAGAACTCTCAAATCCATGGAGTCTAGCCATACTTTTAATTTTGAAACTAAGAGCTCCAAAATCCATAATTTTCAAGTATAAAGTTCAAAATTATAGGTCATTTTGAGTTTTTCTTTCTTTCTAGAAGCATGCCACCTTGCCAATTGAGATAGGACTGATAAAGATCAGAGGAAGAGTAATTATAGCAAGATAAGATCAAGGTAAGAACTAACCATGGTTAAAAGGAAGTTTCCTTTTGCATTTATTGCAAAAATGACTTCCTTGGCCCTTAAGGCAAGTTGAAAATACCAAAGCCAATTCTTTGTACTTACCATTCAGAACTCATGGCCTATAAATAGAGGTCTTGCTTGCAATTTCAAACCACACCAAAGTAATGAAAAGACATGCTTTCTCTCCTCTTTCTTAAAAATCAAGAAATATAGTTCAAATTGAGAGATTATGCATTTTTGAAAATTTGTGAAAGAACATAAGATGTTTGGTGTCTAACATGTTGTAAATATCATGTGTAATTGGTTTATAACTTAAAAACAACATAGGTGAAACTAGAAATCAGATTTCCACTCCATGTTCACAAACTTGCTCCAAACTGCCTAAACTATCGAATTCCATATTTGGCTTGAACAAGTTGTGATTTGATCATCCAAACATCATCAACATACATCATAGACATGATGCAGATCATTAACAATAAACTGTAACAGCTTTAACATCGATTTCCAGCTTTACTTTGAGCTGTATGCAGGTCGACTTGGTCAGAACAATCCAAGCAAGCTCATGATGTGCAGACCATCCTCACACCTTCCATAAGGTCCGTTGGTGCTCAAGCAATCACAAAAACTCAACTGGAAACACTCAAACGCAGAATTCGATTCCAGCTTCAACAGGTAAGAACACCAACTTCGAACTCTGTGATTTCTTGATTCAAATGGAAAAAACTCTTGGCCATTTTGTTTCTGCACCATTCACGATCATTAACCCTCAATCAATTGAACAATTCATCAACTATACACGATTTCAATTAGATTTTCCAGTTCTAGGGTTCTTCGTGTTCTTCAGAAATTCAATCATGTTATGTTTAAAATAAATGAAATTAAGTGATGCCGTCATGTTCCTGGGTTCAAAACGATCAACTTTCATGTTTACATCTTTGGATTTCATCAAGAAACGAAGATTTGAGGATGGATTGAAGGATTGGAGGAAGAAGATGAGCTTGCGCGCGTTTTTCAAATTCAAAAAATCTGTTTTAAAATATATTTAGTTGGTTTAAATACAATACACGGATGTATTGCCGCCCTAGCGGTTGCCAGCTCACTCTTAAGTCACTATACCATGCCTTGCCTAATGGTCCCGGTTCAAGCAGCCTTGGGACCATTTTTTACCAAACTTTTTAATTTTTCATTCATATTTTTTTTCAAACTTTGACTTTTTCATAACCCAATCAAAACTCCTCATTTTGAGGTGATTTTTTGTACACTTGTCAACTAATGTATCTATTTTATGATAGTGCAAAAATTTTCAGAAAAAACTTTCATCCGATTATATTTTGATCGAGTCGAAAACGGTACTTTTGAGTACTTTTCAAAACACCTTTAAAGGTGATTTTTTCAAACTGTCAAAGCCCGATTCTTTTCGAAACTTCTCACAAGTAAATTTCACATTTCAAAAACACTTTCAAGTAACATTCTTCAAAACTTTTTCATCAAAAAACTTACATCTTTTCCATGATCGATCCGATTAAACGATAAAACCGAATTCGTTTTCTCTCGAATTTCTTAACCGATCATGGGCCTCCCTTACGGTGTAAGTCCCAACATTCTTTTATGTACATACATATTTTTCTTGTACATATCAAATTCTTTTCATATACATACAAATTTTTACCTGTATATAATACAAATACTTTTGTAAATACTCAAGTACAGACAAACTTCGATCGTTTGTTTTTCATTTCGCTTGTGTATACACTGAATACCATTCGAATTGAAAGGAGCATTATTCCCGGTGAAACTGCTTTTAAACCAATGGGCCTCCCTTATGGTGTAAGTCCCAACCCTCCTATGTACATCCACAACTCCTCGTACATAAATACTCGTTCGTGTACATATTTACTCCCTTGTACACAATTCAAACTTGTGAATAATCAAGTTACGCTCGTTTTAAACGTTCGTTTCACAGACACTTGTTTATATTTCCTTCATAAACTCTTGTAAATAAACTTTACATGCATTTTTTATATTTCCTTCATAAACTCCTGTGAATACATATCACACACACACTTGTTTATATAACTGTCTAGTTATAACATAACAACTAGTCTAACCAATAGGTTCCCCACAGTTATAGCCTCTTCTTGGGCTTTATACAAGATAACTCATCCCCGTTGAGTTAGCCTCCTCTTGGGCTTTGTACAAGGTAACTCATTTCAACCGAGTTCAGCCTCCTCTTAGTTCATATAAGAAAACTCATTCATCTGAGTTTAGCCTCCGCTTAGGCTTCATATAAGACAACATTCCCCTGTTGAGTCAGCCTCCTCTTGGGCTTCGTTCAAAAGAACTCCTCATTGAGTTTAGCCTTCTCTTGGGCATCATACAATGAAAGAGACCAGGAAATCTCTAAATAGCCTCCTATTGGGCTTCTAATACAAAGAATTACCCGCGTTAGGATAGAACCCTGAGAGTATAATTTCCCGGTGAAATTGCTCTTAATTCCAAAAGGATGGTTTCACGGTGAAATCCCTTTTAAAGACAAAGCCACCATACCCTATAGCTTCCTCTTGAGCTTCATACAAGGACCCTCGATGACCTCGATGACCCTCGAATGCCTCTTGGCTTACAATACAAGGACCCATGGGCTTCTTAAAAGCATCCCCATAATCCAATCAATTTCTCCTCGAGATTTAGACGTTTATCATCTCTATGGAAGAAGTATCTCATCTATCACATCACATACAATCAAAAACTTTTCAAACTCCTTTTTCAAACAAAAACATCTCTTAATCGTAAGTGGTAACGCTTGTACACTCAAGCAAAACACCCAATGCTTACAATTAAAAGATTCAATCATTTTCAAACATCTTTCTTAAACATGTAAGTGGTAACGCTTGTACACTCAAGCAAAACACTTGAAATTCCTGGCAGCAGATACTTGATGTCACAGAGAATGTTATGACACAGTATCTGACACTTATGCTAACACACAAGAAATACGAAAGCAAGAAAGGACACAATAAGTTGTTCATCCGGCTCGGTTCAACAAACCTACATCCGGGGCTACCAAGCCGTGGATAAAGTTCACTATTAGTAGTATCAATTCAAAGACTCACAGCCAACACACCTGCTGGACAGCCTTTCACTTAATCACACCCAATGACCCTTTACCTAAGTCCTACTTAGATATGAGTTCCTACTCACTCCCCTCAATCACGCAGTGATATCAACCTATTGACTAATTGAATTGTGAAGACACACTCAATAAAATATCTTGATCTTGCTTCAAAGCTTTAATCAAGAGACAAACACTCGTGCTTTAAAGCTTTGAGTGATAAACAACCTACAAATCCTAGTCCAATGCACTTATCAATTGATAGTTGCTTGGCTCACAAGAGAAACTAGAATTACACAATACCAACTACATTAACCTTAACAAGACACAAACACAAGTTATCTCTTCAATACATTCCAAGGGCTTAAACCCAGTTGTGGGTGGTTCTTTTCCTTTTATAGAAGCAGTCCGAAACTTCATTGGGCTTCCATAAAGATAGTTAGGTTCACTTAATTTAATCCTAAAAACATGGTCTTTTCAACAACCAATTTAGGTTTAATTAAGTTTAACCTAGAAGCCACGTGAGCATGCTTTCTAATAATGAAAACAATATTTAGTACCAACAAACTTCCCTCAGAACAAACAGATTTCTGCAGAATAATGTCACACCGAATGTCATAACATCCGTTATAACATTAGTCCTTTCTTCAGTAATTTCCAAAGAGCCTTTTAGCTTCCAGTTCGAGCTGTCTTTAACATCCTTAAGTGTAGGATTTATCTTCTCCGAATGTCATGACATCCATCATGACATTGCTAAAGCCTAGTTTTACCAAACATAATGCCAACTTAAAACACTAACAAACTCCCCTTGGCACATTTTGGCTAAAACTACCTAACACATCGAGAACCTATGCGAGAAGACAATAAACTAGTTCTAAGTTTTCCTAAGCTTTCCTAAGCTTCAAGTAACTAGAACTTAGAGAAGATAAATTCTACCCATACAAAAATCCCACAATTCCCACAATTGCCCCATATACAAAATTTTAAACAGTATACAATTTCCCAAAGTCCCAAGATCCATACTACCACACACAAGAGTTCTTCTCCCTTAGCCATAAAGGGCCAAAGGAAACAATACAAGTTCCCAAACTTTAATCAAACAAGATTACAAACAATTATATCAAGATATAATTAAGTACCAAAGATTGTTTTGAGGGTACATTTATCAGGACATTACGATCCATCAATAAGGATTACAAACATTCAAACAAAATTGGGAAAATACAAGAATCAAAACAGAGAAAAACATTTGACAAAATTGACAAAACAAAGAAGAATAAGGGGGAGCAACATCTCAAGTGCTTTCTTCTCCGTAGAAGCACTGCGGAAGGAAACATCTTCTAACCTTCTTCAAGACTGCCATCTCAATATCATCATCTTCAGCATCACCAACAAAGATCATTATCGCTTTCTCTTCATCCTCAACCTCTGTGTCCTGCTCTAGTTGAGATTAGCTCTTCCGCACTTTGCTTTCGTGCTTCAAGCTCCTTGCAAGTTGTTCTTAGCACAAGAATGACATTTGCCTTTCGAGAATTTTCTTTGACAAATGATGTCTCAAGAGATGTCATGACAATGTTTGGGACATGCTTCCTTGGAACAGTTTGTAATGGAATCCAAGAGCGGGGCTCTTGCGATCAATCTCACACCAAGAATGTCCTAATGCCGATCAATTATAATTCCACACAGTGAGGGAGGAAATGCTATTGGTCCTTTGATAGCATAGTCATAGCATGCTTGAGTGTCCGATCAAAAATGTAGGATCCATAGTCAAAGTAGCCTGAGTACCATCGATAGATGAATCTTCCCAATCCATTAGAAATGGTGGATTTGTGATTGGTTGGAACCCAATTGCAGACCAATCTTATGCAAGATGGCAAATTTGACACTCACTGCTTGTTGAGAGTTTTCCCTTAGAGGCCAATTGCCTTACTTGACGGTGATGTTTGACAAATCTTGTTGTCGCCTCCACCCTGGTGAGTATTATCGATCTACCAGAATCTATTGATCACATTTGGAGAAACTCGACTTTCCTCCCTCTCACATACATGTAGTCATCAAATTCCTATCCCCACCATTTGTGAGATTGACAATAAACTCTCTCACCAAGGCTTCATAATGACTTGAGAGCTTCACTGCTTACCGGCCCGCCTCCTTAATCAGTTAACAATCTCCTTGCATTCTAAAGCACTTTGTTCAACTCTTTCTAGTGCAACCTCTTTAGCAAACATACTTCCACCTTCCAGACTTTCAGATGATGGAATGAGATGTTATCAATTGCCACTTCAGCACCTTGGAAATTTTTCAAGAGTTGACTTCTTTCTTGAATGTATGTCGTGACATTCTCCTCAACATCAAACTCGAGTCATGATCGACTCCATGTTCTGTTCCTTCCTCTTTTTAACAATAGGTGTTCTTTTGTCTAGAGTCACTAGTCAGTTTTTACTCTACATTTCTTTGTAGAGGTTCCACCTTGGAATACTTTTCGCCTTATGCACATCTTCCACACCTTTCTTTGAGTGGCTCGTGAGACAACTTGTTTTCCCTTTCTTCTCATCATCCTCTTTGCAATGCTAGGATTAACATTGGCAATGAGGTCATTGTCTGAGAATACTTCATCCATGTCTATGACAAGGGTTTCATCCAAATTCTCAGAATCTTGAACAGGATACTTTTCAAGATTATCACAAACTGGTTTCTCTAGAGTCTCTTCTAGGATACTGTCAGAGATATAGTCAGCAGGAGTTTCATTACAAGCATCATCAATACTCACTTCAGAATCTTTAACAGAGGGATCAACAACATTCTTGACAGGAGAATCAACATGATCACCAGATGTCTTGACATTCTCTGTGACATCTGGATCAACTGCTAAGCTAGGGCTAGCAGACTTTTCATTTAGAGGACCAAACCCGGAATGAATGGTCTTCATTGAGGATCCCGTTACCAATCTAGCAATGGCTATTTGCATGCCCCAGACCTCCGTGTTTACCATTTCTGAGGGAACAGAAGAGGATGGTACAGAAGTCTTACCAGAAGGTGATGCTTACGTCCTTCTTGCATTCCTTGTACACAATTTCTTGACCTTTTCTGGGTCTGTGGCCATTGCGCGCAAAGGAGTGATTCTCAGAGCTTCAACTTGCATGTCATCAGTATTTGCCCTAACTTCATCCATGGCAGGAGATGATGAACCAGATTTTTGAGAAGATGAAGATGATGAAGACATATTTTGCTGGAATATTTTGAGGAAATGAGAGTGAGAATGGCAGAGGTTTTGAATGTTTCTTTTAGATGAAGGAAGTATGATACTTTCAAAAGAAGAAACTATTATAAGAAGGAGTCTCTTCCTATTCTTGGACCTCTTAAAATAAGGAAGAAAATACCTAAATAACCCTCTAAACAAAAGTTGAAATAAACACTCCCTTTCATCCCTTGTTGTAGGCTCAGTTAATTGCTACAACTTCACATATTGACAAGTACCCAGTTTGTCCCTCAAGGTCTTAAGTTGACTAGTCTTAAGAACTTTAGTACAGATGTCACAGGCCGATGTCATGACATCCTGTATGACATTGTACCTAGTCAAGATCTGCTTTCATCCAAATCATCTTAAAGCAATTTCTCCTAGCTGCTATGCATTCAACTTTAACATTGTATAAAGTTAAACAGCTTTTGCCGATCCAAAACATGAGACTGTTTCTCAAGAAGGAACATCCATCAACAAGACTTTTATTCAAGCTTTGAACAACACTTTCTCCACTGGAATTCTTGGACAACTTCAAATGTGGAGGGGTAAGAGTCCTAGTGGGGCTGCCATTATTCAGTACAAGCTTCTTGACACAATTCCTTGCATACTTGCTTTGTGAAAGAAGTGTAGAGCTTTCCATCAATGTGTCTGACATTCCTTTAGATACTATGTCATTATCATAGATGGATGCCACCATGATCTTTTCTCCTCTGACAAAGAGAGTTTCATCCAAGACTCCTCTCCTATATCCTTTGACAGTAAGATACTGGGTTATCCTCTCATGCCAGATTCTAGTACTTTGCTTTAGTACTTTAAAAATGGTCAGATGTCTAGACATTGAGTGTGACATTCTGATTTCCTGTCCAACTTTATACTTACCACAGATTCTCCCTTTGACTATGAGAGATCTTGGTATCCTTCTGACTTCCTCTATGGAACCGATCCTTTTCATTCCTCTGAGGTGTGGATGATCAGATTCTTGCTGCCACAACTTTACTTCTTCTTCAGCTTTGTCCAGGACACATGAAGATGCAGTGGTGTTCTCGATTCCCACATGTAATAGCTTGTCCTTTGATCTCCTCTCATAATCACCGCTTGTTCATCATTGATTACAAGACATTCGACTTAGTGAAGTTGATGTGAGACCCATATCACATAGCTGACTTATGCTAATGAGATTTGCAACAAACCTTTACCAAAGAACACTTCATCTGTGTTTGGAACTTCGCACTCACTGAGTTTCCAATACCTTTGATTTCTCCTTGGCTCCATCTCCAAAAGTAACAAACTGACAGAGTGAGGTTTAACATCTTTAAGAAGATTTCTTTCTCCAGTCATGTGCTTGGAACACCCAATCGTCAAAGTACCAATCTTTCTTGGTAGACACATCAGAGAAGTGTTAGCTACTGCACAGTCTTCTTCTTCCACTGTTGTGAGTATGTTACCCTGTTGGTTTTAGGCTTCACATAAGACCCTTGATTAGGATATCTATGAAGTCTGTAGCAGAAAGATTTTATGTGACCAAACCTTCCACAATAATGACATCTCCATCTTTGAAACTGTTTGTTCATGTTTCTATGATTTTGATGTTGCACCCAATGTTGTGACATCTCGCTTGACATTGGTCTATTAGGTCTGTTCTTCCTTTTGTTATAGACAAACTCTTAGTCTTCATATACCCCGAGGCGCACTGCTCAATCGGCTTGTGGTATGACATCTTCTTTGTCATTGACTTCCTGTGTTTGTTCCATTCTCGGTTATTTGCAAATCTCTTTGCGTCATATAGCCCGAGCGCACATTTCTCGCTTTGGGTTGTGACACCGCTTTGACATTGTTTTCCTATGTCTCTTCTTCTTAATGTCACCAACAGTTGCTTTTCACCACATATCCTAGACCATGCTTATTTCCGTGATTCTGTCAAGTCAAGAATTTCTTCCAACTTATCAAGACTAGATGTCAACATTTTGATGATTTAGACATCCTGATCGAGTTGGAATTCAAAGATAACAATATCACTATTGAGGTGATTTATAGTGGTCTGTGTTTTCCTCTTTCTCAGCCTTCAACTTCACATTCTCGCTTCCAACTTCTCAATGCTTTTCTCGCCTCATTCGTGACATACTTCACCATTTTTATACACACACTCTGTAGTTTTCAAAGAAGCCTTCAAATGTCACTTCCTCATCACTAGAATCCATATCGTAGTTGTACACTTCGGAGAGAGCAAGGACAAGTTTGGCACCTTCTTCCTCGATTCACTTCCGAATCACCATCGGACAAGTGACAGCCATTCCTTTCTTTTGTTTCTTTAAAAGGTGGGACATTCACCTAATATGTCCAAATCCTTCACATTCATGACATTGGACTTACTACCTTGACTTCTTTTTCCTCCGACTTGGATCTTCTGCCTGAGTCATAAGATCTGCTAATGTCAGATGGAATGTCCTTGACATTTGACCTTGACTTTGGATCAATCCTCCCGATCGCTTTGTTGAACTGCCTTCCAAGCATGGCAATAGCTTGATATCTTCTCTTCATCTTCCACCTTGCATCCTTCTTTCGTTGGATACAAGTGCTATGCTCTTGTTTTTCTTGTCAACAGTTTCACTGATTCCCATCTCAAAAGTCATAAGGGATCCAATAAGTTCTTCAACCTTCAAGGTGCTGATGTCTTGAGCCTCCTCTATTGCAGTGACTTTCATTGCAAATCTCTTAGGCAAGGATCTGAGAATCTTTCTCACCAGCTTCTCTTCAGACATCTTTTCACCAAGTGCTCCTGAGGCATTGGCAATTTCCAAAATATTCATGTGAAATTCATGAATATTCTCATCTTCCTTCATCTTCAAATTCTCAAATTTGGTAGTGAGCATCTGAAGTCTTGACATCTTCACCTTGGATGTTCCCTCATGAGTAGTTCTGAGAGTGTCCCAAACATCCTTGGCCAGCTCACATTGATGAACCAGTCTGAAGATATTCCTGTCAATACCATTGAACAAAGCATTCAATGCTTTAGAGTTCCCAAGAGCTAGCTCTTCTTCCTCTTTGCTCCATTCCTCCTCAGGTTTCAAGACAGTAGTGCCATCTTTCTCAAGCTTGGTGGGATGTTTCCATCCTTTATCGCCAGCCTCCAAGCTTTAATGTCCATCGATCTTAAGAAGACAACCATACGAGGCTTCCAGTAATCATAATTAGACCCATCCAGAATAGGTGGTCTTCCTCCAAATCTTCCTTCTTTATCCATTACGCCAAAAACTATTATCCCTAGATCTCACCCAAATAACAAGCGGTGGTGCCTCGATGCCAATTGAATTTCGGCAGCAGACACTTGATGTCACAGAGAATGTTATGACAAAGATTCGACACTTATGCTAACAGCTCACACAAGAATACGTAGCAAAGAAGGACACAATAAGTTGTTCACCCGCTCGGTTCAACAAACCTACATCCGGGGCTACCAAGCCGTGGATAAAGTTCACTATTAGTAGTATCAATTAAAGACTTACAGCCAACACACCGTTGACACCCTTCTCACTTAATCACTACCCAATGACCCTTTTACCTAAGTCCTACTTAGATATGAGTTCCTACTACCCCTCAATCACAAAGTGATATCAACCTATTGACTAATTGAATTGTGAAGACACACTTCAATAAAATATCTTGATCTTGCTTCAAAGCTTTAATCAAGAGACAAACACTCGTGCTTTAAAGCTTTGAGTGATAAACAACCCTTACAACAAATCCTAGTCCAATGCACTTATCAATTGATAGTTGCTTGGCTCACAAGAGAAACTAGAATTACACAATACCAACTGTTACTAACCTTAACAGTACACAAACACAAGTTGCTATCTCTTCAATACATTCCAGGGCGCAAACTCAGTTGTAAGGGTTCTTTTCCTTTATAGAAGGCCCCGAAACTTCGTTTGGGCTTCCATAAAGATAGCTAGGGTTCACTTAATTTAATCCTAAAACATGGTCTTTTCAACAACCAATTTAGGTTTAATTAAGTTTAACCTAGCAGCCACGTGAGCATGCTTTCTAACAATGAAAAACAATATTTAAACCAACAAACTTCCTAAAATCTCAGAACAAACAGATTCTGCAGAATGTCAAACCTAATGTCATAACATCTCGTTATAACATCACTGCTTTTCCGCAAGACAGCCTTTAGCTTCCAGCTGAATGTCTTTTAACATCCTTAGCGTGTAGGATTTATCTTCATCTCTCAATGTCATGACATCCATCATGACATTGCTAAAGCCTAGTTTTACCAAACATAATGCCAACTTAAAAACACTAACAACACCTATAACTTACGATGAAAGATATCAATCAAACTTTTCAAAATGTATGTGATGAAATAAATTAGATACATTTTTCATTAAGATGACATTTGTCCGTGTCTCTTACTAACATCCCGCTGTTTCCACTAGCATAAGTGGAATCATGATTGCTCTGATTTTCTCAACATCCTTTTGAGAATACGAGGCACAAGGTCTCATCCTTGCCGAGCAAATTTCTTTCTCTCTCGCACCAAACAAACCATAGATCCCTTTAGATCCGAGCTACAAATGCTCGATTCTCATTAGGATATGTATGCGTAAGATCCAAAGATCTTTTGAAAGCACAATAATAACAAACACTAAGATCCCACATAATCTATCCTTCTTAAAATCCCAAAGGAGAAACTTTCCCAATCATAGAAATAGCAATTTAAAACACACAAACATATCAAACATATTCATATATAAAGCTATAGATAACTATATATATTTAGGTGCTCCATCTATTCCTTTATATAACAAACCCCTTACCGAATCTCCCCAATGCGTTACGTCTAGTTTACGCTAGTCGTAATGCATATCAAAATCAATTGAGGGTATTAGCAGCTTTCCCCTTTTTCATAATCATTAAATCATAATTTCTTGTGTTGAAAATAATAAAGCTTGATGCTCGCGACATTTTTTTAAACAAATCAAAAGAGTAAATCGTTTCGAGCCAGAGGATCCGAATTCAGATTCGATTCTCTAGCACGGCACCTTTTAACGCAAACAGGAAAAATGGCGACTCTGCTGGGGAGTACGTCAAAATTTTGATTTTAAAAAAAATGTGACTCTGCTCAAGAGCATCAAGATTTTCTTTGTTTTCAAAAAGAAATAAGGGGTTAAGCTTTCATATGTGCATATGTTTGTTTTTCTTTATTGTGTGTTTTCGCAATTTCATCTGATGGAAAGAAATCCTAACCCGGATTTAAGAAACATTTTAAGATCTAGGTGGGGGTATAGTCCTATTAACTGTGAGAAGTCTCAAGATTTACGGGTTAATTTGAGATCCTCTCTCAAGGAGGTTGTCTTGGGAGTATTTGTGTTTAGCAAGTATTTGAAGACATTTTGCTTTCAAGGGAACTTGCAAAGTCGAGTGGTCAGAGAACACATAACCCATCCTGGCCATTTAGGATGTAAAGTAGATTATTCCGCGTAAGCCTAGAATAATTGTCATGCGAGACTACGATCAAAGTAGTTTTTCTTGAAAAATATTATTGGACTTCGAGTATTCAACAAACCGATAATATTTCAAAGAGAAGCGTTGAGCTCAGTATTGTCAAGAACCCGCTTCACGTATGAATAAGCCCTTAGAACTTACCCACGCTTGATTCTTATCGCTGGCCTCATGCTCGTGACTTCGAACGCTTGACCATGTGTATAACTACTAACCATGTTTGTAGCATTCATGCATTCATTCAAAACTTATTTCTCTTCTCATTTCCAAAGAATTTAGAGATTTTTCTTTGTAAATATTTTAGGTTAGAGTGATGGACGCCGAGGAAGATTCACCAAGAGATATAGTTTAGAATTCTCGACGTAGGAAGTTAAAAGAGTTAGCATCCTTGGTAGAAGATCCCTGATTTCGTAAAACGCTATGAAACTCTTTTAACTATTCTAAACACTAACGTTGATGAAGGACTTCTCAAAACTTTCGCTCGCCACGATCCGCCTATCATTGTTTCACTTTCCCTAACTATCATTGATGCCTACTTTGGAAGAGTACTACACATACTAGGTATCTCAAGATCGATAAAGTGCCTTTCAATGGTTTAGAAGCCATTCCAAGTCACTCATTGCAACAATGACTCACTTAAAGAAATTTGAGATAGACAAAACCTAACTACCAAAGGAAAACTCTTAGGACTAACTTCAAAGTTCCTAATGGAGAAGGCTCTAAATTCTCTCAAGCCGGTAGTATGGTAGCCTTGAAGCTATTTTAGCTTTACTCATCTATGGATTGGTGTTGTTCCTCAACGTCCCATTTCGCTGATATCAACGCCATAAGGATCTTTCGATTGGAAATCCTGCTCCCACTTTGCTGGTGATACGCATTTCCATTCATCATAGGAATCGCCAAGGAGACGGAACTATCGTGTTGTGTACCTCGCTTTTCAAATGGATTGTCTCACACTTGCCTAAATCTCCTATCTTCCGCGAAACAAAGACGATTGGCATTGGTCAAGAAGACTCATGTCTCTTACAAACGATTTATATCCATTGGTATACTTAAGCATAAATGAGATGGAAATCATTGAGAGTCGTGGAGAATTTGCCAACGCACTCTCCTCATTGGCAAAAGGAGGAATCAACTACAACCCATTCTTGGCGAGACGTCAACTCGGATACGCAAACTCTAGTAAACCTTTGGTTTTACAAAGAGAGTTACTTTATCATGAAGGGAGGATTCCCAAGGTTTGAAAGCCGTAATGATCGAGCTTGGCATCACATCCGAAGGAAGGAAAAGGTAAAGCAAAGAATTGTGTAGCCATGGAAATCTACACTTGGTAAAGAAAAGAGCGAAGGAATTCAATGCCTTACGCTTATGAGGAACCCATGTTTCAACCGCCTCCAAATCAACAATTTTTCCGAGACTATGGGAGAATACCAAGAAGCTTGGCCAAGATGAGGCTTGAGAAAGAAGCTTTGAAGACAAATTCTTAAGACCGATCTCGAAACGAAAAGCTTAAGAAGCAAGTCAAAGATCATGAAAAGACGCTTTACTTCCGTGATGAATGGCTCATGGAGAAAGATGAGAAGATTCACGAAAGATAACGCGATCAAAAGATATATCAAAGAAAGAAAAGAAAGCTCGAGGAAATGACAACCAATGATCCCCCTCCCGACGAGTGGAAGAAAGTCATCAAGAAGCTAAAAGTCGAGAAATCAACTAAAAGCTCACTATGGAAAGGAAATCCTCAAGTTGAAGCTACATCAAGCCTTTGGATCTTCATCCGACGAGGACGATTAATTAGTTTAGATTGTAATTTTATCATTTTGTGAGCAATGCTCAAAAACAATTGTTGTAATCTTCTTTCAATAATTAATAAATGTGTGTTTTCCATCCAAATATTTGCTTAAATTTCTTTAGCGTAAATTTTGGAAATTCCTTTCTTTACATTCATAATCATGCATCATACTTTGCATTTTGAGTCTATTGTCTAGAGTTTGATCTTTGGAATTTTTCCATAGTAAAAGATCGCTGTCGCGCCTTAGAGTTTCTCGACCACCCCACCCTACCGAACATACAATACACGCTCAAAAGAAGGAAAGTAATGGAAGGATTTGAGCAAGAAAATGTTGAGTCAGAGTACAAGAATAACACCGCAAGAAGAGGTGGAGACACTCACTCTTTGGTCAATTCATTGGCACCACGCAAAGTCGCAAGCACCGAAAGCAACAAAATCAAGCAACGATTTTAGAAGACACTACTACTCCAGCTTCAATCGTAGCCGTGAGTTCACTCTTCAAGATGCCAAGGTTATCCATGGGCATGCCTTTCAATGTCGGCATCGGATTTCGCCAACCGACTTCTCAAATACAAACAACCACGCTTGAAGTGCCTACTTTGCAGCAAAACTCAACACTTACTCCGCAACGTGGAATAACTTTTCCACAAGTAACTATGTCGGTTTCTCAACCGATCATGACGAACTCAGCTTCCGTAGTGCACACTACCGTAGATGAAGAAGTTCACCATAGTCCAGGCGATAACGCAAATCCTCGTGGCCCGATGGAGAATCTCCAGGAACAACTCCTCAAAATGCAGCTGGTAATTAAAACGATCCGTGAGAAAGAACTGTTTGGGAAGAACGCCCATGATCTGTGTTTAGTTCCTCGCGTAAGGATACCTGCAAAATTCAAAGTCCCTGACTTTGAAAAGTACAAAGGAAATTCTTGTCCACAGAGTCATCTCACGATGTATGCCAGGAAAATGTCTACGTACAACGACGATCACCGCTTGTTAATCCATTACTCCAAGATAGTCTCACCGTGCCGCAGATCAAGTGGTATATGGATTAGATGCATAAGTATCCAAACATTCAATGACTTAGGTGAAACCTTCGTACAACAATATAAGTTCAACTGGATATGGCCCCAATCGATCAACTCCGCCCATGTCTCAAAAGGAAAGAGAGACATTCAAAGAATACGCCAACGATGGAGGGAAATTGCCCAAGTCAACCCACCATTAGAAGAAAAGAGATGACTAAGGTTTTCTTAAACACTCTTGGCTCATTCTACTACGAACGAATGATCGCTAGCGCCCCGAGATTTCACCGAGATGGTAAGAATGGAATGCGGTTAGAAGAAGGAGTTCAACTGACGCCTAACCAAAGAGGTGATCTTCTAGTGGAACTAGGAAGGTTGGAACCTTTTCCAAAGAAAAGGAACATGACATAGGAATGGTATCCCGAGGAAACCATGAAGAATGTCACCAACAAACATGTAGCTTATAGCGCCTACTGTTAACACAAGTCCAAATACAGAATTGTCCAGTTCCAACAAACTCAATAAATTTCGCCAATGTGCTCAAGCAGCTTAACAATCAAAACTGGTGAGCCTGTCTCGCACTCGACCCAATTCCAATGACGATACGTAACTATACCCGCATTGATAGAAAGGAGTCCGCATGCATAAGGTCACCACCTCCGATCCGAGAAAAATTGCCATGGTGGTACAAAGCGGATGTATCTTGCCCTTTTCACCAAGGGCACCAGCCACGATCTTGAGCATTGCATAGCGTTAAGTCAAGTACATGAGATTAGTAAGGTCTAATCTTCTTTCCTTTAGAAATACAACCAAACGCAAGCAAATCCACTTCCCACCATAGTGGACATGTGAACTGATACTAAGAAATACGATAGGTATCTCACGATGTGAATCGATCAGGAAACTTGGTACATCTCCATGATACATACAAAGACAATGGGTGCCTTCACTAAACACGATTATGCAGCTTTCAGACATCCGCTTCAAGAATCTTCAAGGATGTCCCACCATAAGAGCGTATATTCATCGATTGCTAGACATTGGTGACATATAGATCTACGTAAATGTAGATGACTATGACGTAAATATAATAGGGCATTTTCCGCATGAGCTTTAGTCTCGATATCAACTCGAAATTCTCAAGTAAACGTTATTATCCCCTCGCTTCAATACCCAAGCATGTGGAGATGTAATATAGCGTTCAAACGCTCCAGTCTCCTTGGTGATTTGCCTACCCGGTCCTCGTTTACACAGCTCTAACAAAGCAATTCCTATCAATACAATGCAACTGTGATAGAGGATGGGAAGAAGAAACCCATGCCAACTCTTCCAGCTAATGTCAACATAACTGAGATCGGACGAGTAACGTGAGGTGGACGAGTACATACTCCGCTGCTACCAAAACCGCCTGTTCCCGTTGTCGACAAAATTCGCTAATACCATCTCGAGAACCCTACGAGGATTCCCGCTATTAATCCAAGCACAGATGTTGGTCCTCCTGATAGAACAAACGTCAACACATATTTTGATGAGATACTAAAGTTAATCAAGAAAAGCGAGTACCGAGTCGTGGATCAGCTAATGCAGACTCCCTCCAAGATTTCTATACTATCTCTACTTTTGAACTCCGAAGCTCACCAAGAAGCTTTAATGAAGGTACTAGACCAAGCTTATGTAGACCATGATGTGACTACGGACCAGTTTGGAGGAATTGTGGGCAACATAACAGCTAGCAATAATCTGAGTTTCAGTGATGAAGAACTTCCAGAAGAAGGGAAGGATCATAATCTAGCTTTTCATATCTCAATGATTTGTCAATCAGATTCCCTGTCCAATGTATTAGTGGATACCGGTTCATCCCTAAACGTAATGCCAAAAACGACTCTTGCTCGTTTAGCTTACAAAGGGACACCGATGAAGTTCAATGACATAGTGGTAAGAGCTTTGACGGTCAAGGAAGTCGCTTATTCAGCCGATCTCCGATGACAATTGGTCCGCATACTTTCCAAATCACTTTCCAGGTCATGGATGTGACAACTGCTTATAGTTGTCTACTAGGAAGACCATGGATCCACGAGGCAGGAGCAGTGACATCCACTCTCCATCGGTTGAAATTCAAGAATGGAAGCTAGTAACCATCATCGGTGAACAAGCTTTGCTCATAAGCCATTTGTCCAACTTTTCTTTCATCACAGCCAACGACGTTGAAGGGACACACCTCCCAGGACATCCGTTAGAAGATGAATCTACTAGCAAAAGCAGATCATCTATCTCTTCTTATAAAGAAGCGGCAAAAATAGTGAAAGATGGCAATGCTGAAGGTTGGGGACAAGTAGTCAAACCTGTCAACAACGAGACAAAAGCCGGACTCGGGTTTGCACCTGTGTTCTCCAAAGAAAAGCAAAGGGATGAAGCACTTCGTCCGATCAAGGAAATATTCCACAGTGGGGGTTTCTTAAACCCTGTTCTTCAAGAAGTAAACGTCATTACCATTGAAGGCGATGAAGACGATCTCCCTGGATCCGAAGAGTGGAGCACTTATCTAAACAACCCTGAATATGTGTCTTAGGAAGAAGCGTGCGCGCCATACTATCCTCCAACTGAGCAATTCAAAGGCATGTCCCTACAAAGGAATGAAAATCCGCCTGTCCCTTGTGAAGTTTGGGATACCTTGGGAGAACCAAGTGGCAAGTTTGACTATATGGTGAAATACATCGCGCTGTAAAGCTCAAAATCGATCAAGATATCCAACCCATCGGACGGGTGATTCTTTTGAGTATCCTAGTCCACCGGAAGAGGTGTACCCATCTTCCCGATCGCAGCAACCGATTGAGGTTCCAAACGAAGATCTCTGCTTTGGTGCACCTGTGGAATCTGTTAAACCAAATCTTGACTACCACTACATCAACGTGGTCACTAAAGATCTGGGCGATTCGGGATACGAATTGGAAAGTGTCACGACAACCAGTCTCTTCACTCGAAGATTGAGGGTACATCCCTGATCCAACGAAAGGCCAACAGAAGTACATATGTTGTATCCTATACTTCCCGATCTATTCATCGTCAAGAAGATTGCTTCAAAGAAGACAAAAGGCAAGGTCCGCCGTCCGTAGTCTTCAAAACCTCGTCAACCAATGACCAAAGTCTACTCAAGGTTAAACCAAATGGAAAACTACCGATACCTCGACTTCCAAGGAGTTCGCCACCACCGAAACCCTGCTAGTTCGGACATGTTCATAGTTCTAAGTAGTTTATCTTTGCTTTTGTTTTGAACTCCGCTTCACCCAAAGTAAAGAGATGTTTTATAGGGTTTAGCTTTTAAATAATTTCTTTGTCTTGCCCAAGACAAGTGAGTTTGTCTTTAGGCCCGCTTCATATTGTGAATCATAAATAAACGCGTTGTTTTGATTCCACACGCTTGTGTTTATTTTCATTTTACCCTTCCTAGAAATGATAATCCTAAAAACACAATAAAAATCTTCAAAAAATAATAATCAGATACGCCACATTAACTTTTCCGAAAAAAAATTGAAAAAAGAGGATTTAATTAATCAAACATAAATCAAATATGAGAAATGATGGACAAATCCATTGAAAGCAAAACCCTATGCTCTCCCGACTTTGAAACCTGAAGTCGCTAAGGAAGAAGTTGAAGAAGAGATCCCATGAGATTTCGACTACTTAAGCACAAGGAAAGAACCATTCAGCCTCACAAAGAGTCTCTGGAAGCAATCAACTTGGGTTCTGAAGAAGACAAAAAAGAAGTAAATATTGGAGCTTCACCAACAAAGAACGCCAAGGGCAAACCGATAGATCTTCTAAAAGAATATGTTGATGTGTTCGCTTATCCTACCAGACATGCCAGTTTAGATACCAAGATCGTGAGAGCATCACTTGCCATTAAAGTCGGAGTGTCCGCCGCTAAACAAAGATTGAGAAGAGTTCACCCTAAATAGCCGACAAAATCAAAAGGAAGTTCAAAAACAACGACGCAGTTTCCTCGTCACTCGAATATCCTCAATGGCTAGCCAACATAGTGCCTGTCTCCAAGAAAGACGGTAAGGTCGAATGTGTGTGACTATCGGGACTTGAATGAGCAAGTCCAAAAGATGATTTTCCACTACCGCATATCGACATGCTAGTGGATAGCACTGCAAAGTTCAACGCCTTTTCCTTTATGGACGGTTTCTCCGTTATAATCGATCGTAATGGCTCCCAAGACATGGAGAAGACATCTTTCATCACGCCATGGGGCACATTTTGCTACAAAGTAATGCCGCTTGATTAAAGAATGCAAAAGAACTTACCAGAGGGCAATGACTACCTCTTTCACGACATGATGCACAAAGAGATTGAAGTTTATGTGGACGATATGATAGCAATGTTCGACATCAAGAAGAGCATATAGAATATCTCTTGTTGTTTCACGATAAGGAAATTTCATCCGCTTGAATCCTAACAAATGTACCTTTGGGGTAAGATCCGAAAACTCCTAGGTTTCATCACACCAAAGAGGTATTAGTTGACTCGACAAAGTCAAGGCTATTCAAGAAATGCCTGCCATAATGAAAAGCAAGTAAGAGGATTTCTTGACGCTTGAATTACATCTCCGTGATTTATCTCTCAAATGACTGCAGCTGGCCGATATTCAAGCTTCTCCGCAAAATCAAGAGGTTGTGTGGATGTAAGATTGCCAAAAGCGCTTGACAAGATCAAGGAATACCCGTAACCACCGATATTAATTCCTCCAATGAAGGAAGATCGTTAATCCCGTGACCTTACCGCTAGAAGAGTCCACGGTCATGGTCGGACAGAAGATGAAATCGGTAAGAAGGAGCATGCCATCTACTACTTGAGTAAAAAGTTCACGATGGAAACTCATACTCCATGCTCGAGAAAACATGTTGCGCTTTGTGGGTTTCAAAACGCTCCGCCAAAGACATGATCAATCACACGACTTGGTTAATCTCCAAATGGATCCAATCAAGCACGCCTTTGAAAAGCCCTGACAGAAGAATTGCTCGATGGCGTATGCTATTATCTCGAGTATGACATCCAAGACCGGCTCAAAAGCGGTCAGGAAGCATTCTCACGATCACTTGGCTTATCACCGCTAACGAATACCAATCTCTCAAGTTTGACTTCCACGAGGATGTTATGTACTTAAAGATGAAAGATTGTGACGAATCACGCTCAAGAAGGACCCGATCCGTAATCTAGATGGGGCCTAATTTTTACGAGTGCTAATGTCTTTGGCAATGGAATTGGGGCAGCCATCATCACCCGAGGGTTCTCATCCCGCTCGCTAGATTGCTATTTGATTGCACCAACAACATCGCAGAATATGAAGCTTGTATCATGGGTATCAAGAAGCCATCGACTCTGAGGATCAAGATTCTTGACATATGGAGACTCACTTTGTGATCAACCAAATCAAAGACAAGTATGAAACACATCATCTTGGTTTGATTCCCCACGAGATTATGCAAGACGCTTGTTGACTCTTCAACAAAGTCGAACCGCATCATATTCCCGAGAATGTATCGAATGGCGTATGCCTGGCTTCTATCTTCCATGTTCAAAGTCAACGATTGGAACGATATGCCTAAGATCCATCGACGCCTTTGAAAGACTCCGCATATGTATTCACAACTGAAGCAGTCTTCGACGATAAACCGTGGTTCCACGACATCAAACGTTTTCTTCAAACACGAGAGTACCCACTTGGGGCATCGAACAAAGATAGGAAGACTCTAAGGAGACTTTCTAGAAATTTCTTCCTGAATGAAGATGTGCTATACAAAAGAAACTTCGACATGGTCCTGCTCAGATGCGTCGACAAACGAGAAGCAGACACAATCATCCATGAAGTACATGAAGGATCCTTTGGAACCCATTCAAATGGGCATGCAATGTCCAGAAAAATATTGAGAGCAGGATACTATTGGATTACAATGGAATCTTGTCGAACACGCCAAGAGATGTCACAAGTGCCGATCTACGCAGATAAGATCCATGTGCCACCGACTCTACTCAACGCTCTTCTCTCTCCGTGGCCTTTCTCCATGTGGGCATCGATATGATCGATGATCGAACCAAAAGCGCCCAACTAACATCGCTTCATTCTAGTGGTTATTGATTACTTCACCAAATGAGTTGAAGAAGCTTCTACGCCAACGTTATAAGACAAGTGGTCAGAGGTTCATCAGAACAACCTCATTTGCCGATATGGAGTTCCGGTAAGATCTATTAGACAATGGATCGAACTTGAACAACAAGATGATGAAAGAACTGCAGGAGGAATTCAAGATCGAGCATCATAACTCATCTCCTCATCGCTAAAGATGAACGGCACCGCTGAAGCCGCCAACAAGAACATCAAAAGATTGTCCGTAAGATGGTCATCACCACAAAGACCGCACGAACGCCGCTTGCTTTCCGATGGGTATCGATCAAGACGCACTTCAACAGTGGGCAACTCCTTTTCTCTAGTATACGACATGGAAGCAAAGGTTCTGTGGAAGTTGAGATTCCGCCAATGAGAGTACTCATGGAAACTAAGTAACTGAGGTCGAATGGTGTCAAAGCGTATACGACCAAATCAATTTAATTGAAGAAAGCTCGACCGCCGTGTCATGGACAACTATATCAAAGAGAATGAAGAAAGCTTCGACAAAAAGTCCGACCGTGAATTCCGAGAAGGCGACTGCTTAAAAAGATTCTTGCCTTTTCAACCGATTCTAGGGCAAATGGACCCAATTACTAAGGCCCATACGTCAAAAAGAAGCTTTTTCAAGGGTGCTATGATTCTTACAACCATGGACGGTGATGAACTCCCGCATCCTCGGAATGCCGATGCACAAGAAATACTTTGTCTAAAAAACAACAAAAGAAATACCGGTAAGTCGAAACCCGAAAAGGGCTTTAGGCAAAAAGAGCGCCTTGTGGATCAAAACCCTAAAAGGCGGTCTGTGCAAAAATTAGAGACAATAAATGTAAATTATCCTGATAGATTGAAGACGAAAAGGCGATCTATGCAAAAATAAGGATACAAAATGACAAAGTAATCGTAATTAGTCCAGAGATTAACTGAGAATCTTCCATCAACGGATCTTCAATCAACTCTTCAAGCAATAAGCACAGCTTGAATTCAAAGTTGTTAGGATAATAGTTATTGCTTTCAATGTAGCCTTTTCCCAATAAATTATCATTTCCAACTCTTGTAAATAGTTCATGGAATCACGCCTTTGGCTGATTACCATTCTATCAATAAATTTGAACCTTGTGCCTTTTGTTTGCAATTCTCGCTTTATTCAGTTTTGCAAAATAACGCTTTTTATTGTGAAAATCACTTTTTGAAACTAAAAAAGGTTTTAAATGAATTTTTACTTCAAAATTTTTGAAATGAAAGCGAAATGTTCCTTCGAGCTATGAACACAGAGAGAACTTCAACAGTTTTCTCCATAAGTGTTTCGATCTCCGAAAGATAGAACAACTACTTTACAGAGGTTTTCTTCTCCACAGCAGAGGTCATCAAAGGATGGTGTTCTTATCAAAAAAGAATTCCCCAACAAAGTTGCTAATGAAATACCTTTCCAGGCAGTTTAAATCATGCGGCTTATGTTCATCAACAGTAACATCTACGTTGCAGATTTTGCTGAGTATTTGTTCGAACTGTGACGTAGTCCTTTTCCCAAATATCCCCTTTGTTGTCTTGTCAAGTATCGTCAGCATGCATATGACATTCATAACATTCATCATTCATACATAATAACATCATTAATGCATCTCTGCATTCCTCAATGTTTGTTTCCATATCACTGGTTTAGATTGCATTTACTCAGGTGTGTGTCATATATCCAGCAGATTATCCCCAAGCAGAGAAATACATCTTTTCTCTATCATGTTCCCCAGCTGAGAACATTCCTCATTGGGAACAAAGTCTTGATTGACCGTTTCTTTCCAGTTCATTCCTGGATAGAACCTTGTCTCTAACCAACAAAACAATAAGCAATAGCCTCGTTATCTGAGCCGCTTATTTTCCTTTTCATCTTAAAACTTGTCATATAAATATTGTTCTTCTCAACAAGTTCAAATCATGAAAATTCAAGAAATCCCCGCAGTTGTCTTTCTGTCTAAAAGAAAACTCGTGTCTTTCAATCAAAACGCCCGCATCTTCTCAAAAGAGAGATCTCTGGCAAGATTGTATCCGTGAAAATAGGAACTCGTTTGAGATCTGTTTCCATCATTTGTCTGTTATTCACAAGGCTGAATACTCAGTAAATTTGTTCAAAGATTTACCTTGTTATAGTTATCACTTCGCTGATAATTGGTAATATCTTCAGAATTCATTACCATGAACTATCACAAGGCTGATAATTGGTAATATCATCTTCGCTTACCTTAAACATTGTGACAAGGTCGATGTGTAGGTAATCTCTTTGTTTCAAAGCTAAATGTATATTCACATGTTTTGTGAATTTCTTTTTCCCCATCGAGACATATTGCATGTTTCCCAACAAACAGGATCCTCTTTTCTTAAACAGATCGAGTCGTCCTCACAAAAGTTTCCCCACCATGTTATTTCTTTGACATCTTCTGGGTGAATCATTTTGCAATCATTTTGCATCACTCGCATCTTTTGGTATCTTAGGTCCAAAATTTATGATTTCGATATTTAAGTCTCTTTATTAACTATCAAACGAAGATATTCATCTTCATATCTCGTGTTAAATAATCTTAAATAGGGCATCATATACCCCAATTTTTGACCTAATATACCACCTCACATTTTCATCATTGCACCATTAATGCTCGTAATGTAATCAATCGGTGGATTTCATGTATCAAAATTAGGGTTTCATCAAATTTTCATCTGGTTCAAGAGGCAAGCAATTAGGGTTTGAGTTTTACTCACCTCATTTGATCTATCTTGATCAAAACACCAACCTCTGATCTTCAGATATCCAACTTTTCCTCATGATCAATCAAGGATCGACCAATTAGGGTTTGCATCGAGGGTGAGCAATATCTGATTTTCTGATCAATGAATGACTTTTTTGATTGGAGATTGATCTTCATATCTTAGATACAACATGTTGACCTAATTTCTGGATTCAAAACATCACCGAGGTTCACAGGATTCATCAGTCAATTTCTGAAAAATCTGATGCAATTTCATCTGCACGGAAAAGTCAAACTTTGACTTTTGGTCAACTTTTTCAAAAAAAACCTTTTTCAATCATCAAAATACTTCAAATGATCCATCATGATCATAAAAAATCAAGAAATTTGGAAAAGTCAACAAAAAGTCAAAATTTGTAACACTTAGAAAAATTTTCAAGTGTTAAAATTTTGTACTTTTTCCAAACTTCATGGCATTTTTTCACATAGTTCCACTTTGAATTGGAAAAAACTCAAAACATGAAAGTTGTAGCCCTTGAAACAAGCTTTCCAAAATGTCCAAGAACTCTCAAATCCATGGAGTCTAGCCATACTTTTGATTTTTAAACTTAGAGCTCCAAAATCCTTAATTTTCAAGTATAAAGTTCAAAATTATAGGTCATTTTGAGTTTTTCTTTCTTTCTAGAAGCATGCCACCTTGCCAATTGAGATAGGACTGATAAATATCAGAGGAAGAGTAATTATAGCAAGATAAGATCAAGGTAAGAACTAACCATGGTTAAAAGGAAGTTTCCTTTTGCATTTATTGCAAAAATGACTTCCTTGGCCCTTAAGGCAAGTTGAAAATACCAAAGCCAATTCTTTGTACTTACCATTCAGAACTCATGGCCTATAAATAGAGGTCTTGCTTGCAATTTCAAACCACACCAAAGTAATGAAAAGACATGCTTTCTCTCTTTCTTAAAAATCAAGAAATATAGTTCAAATTGAGAGATTATGCATTTTTGAAAATTTGTGAAAGAACATAAGATGTTTGGTGTCTAACATGTTGTAAATATCATGTGTAATTGGTTTATAACTTAAAAACAACATAGGTGAAACTAGAAATCAGATTTCCACTCCATGTTCACAAACTTGCTCCAAACTGCCTAAACTATCGAATTCCATATTTGGCTTGAACAAGTTGTGATTTGATCATCCAAACATCATCAACATATATCATAGACATGATGCAGATCATTAACAATAAACTGTAACAGCTTTAACATTGATTTCCAGTTTTACTTTGAGCTGTATGCAGGTCGACTTGGTCAGAACAATCCAAGCAAGCTCATGATGTGCAGACCATCCTCACACCTTCCATAAGGTCCGTTGGTGCTCAAGCAATCACAAAAACTCAACTGGAAACACTCAAACGCAGAATTCAATTCCAGCTTCAACAGGTAAGAACACCAACTTCGAACTCTGTGATTTCTTGATTCAAATGGAAAAAACTCTTGGCCATTTTGTTTCTGCACCATTCACGATCATTAACCCTCAATCAATTGAACAATTCATCAACTATACACGATTTCAATTAGATTTTTCAGTTCTAAGGTTCTTCGTGTTCTTCAGAAATTCAATCATGTTATATTTAAAATAAATGAAATTAAGTGATGCCATCATGTTCCTGGGTTCAAAATGATCAACTTTCATGTTTACATCTTTGGATTTCATCAAGAAACGAAGATTTGAGGATAGAACCCTGAGAGTATAATTTCCCGGTGAAATTGCTCTTAATTCCAAAAGGATGATTTCCCGGTGAAATCCCTTTTAAAGACAAAGCCAGCCATACCCTATAACTTCCTCTTGAGCTTCATACAAGGACCCTCGATGACCCTCGGAATGCCTCCTCTTGGGCTTACAATACAAGGACCCATGGGCTTCTTAAAAGCATCCCCATAATGCAATCAATTTCTCCTCGAGATTTAGACGTTTATCATCTCTATGGAAGAAGTATCTCATCTATCAGATCACATACAATCAAAAACTTTTCAAACTCTTTTTTCAAATAAAAACATCTCTTAATCATAAGTGGTAACGCTTGTACACTCAAGCAAAACACCCAATGCTTACAATTAAAAGATTCAATCATTTTCAAACATCTTTCTTAAACATGTAAGTGGTAACGCTTATACACTCAAGCAAAACACCTATAACTTACGATGAAAGATATCAATCAAACTTTTCAAAATGTATGTGATGAAATAGATTAGATACATTTTTCATTAAGATGACATTTGTCTGTGTCTCTTACTAACATCCCGTTGCTTCCACTAGCATAAGTGGGAACTACGATTGCTCTGATTTTCTATACATACTTTTGAGAATACGTAGGCACAAGGTCTCATCCTTGCTGAGCAAATTTCTTTCTCTCTTAGACCAAACAAACCATAGATCCCTTTAGATCCGAGCTACAAATGCTCTGATTCCCATTAGGGGATATGTATGCAGAAGATCCAAAGATCTTTGCGAGCACAATAATAACAAACACTAGGATCCCACATAATCTATCCTTCTTAAAATCCCAAAGGAGAAACTTTCCCAATCATAGAAATAGCAATTTAAAACACACAAACATATCAAACATATTCATATATAAAGCTATAGATAACTATATATATTTAGGGTGCTCCATCTATTCCCTTTATATAACAAATCCCCTTACCCGGAATCTCCCCAATGCGTTACGTCTAGTTTGCGCTAGTCGTAATGCATATAAAAATCAATTGAGGGTATTAGCAGCTTTCCCCTTTTTCATAATCATTAAATCATAATTTCTTGTGTTGAAAATAATAAAGCTTGATGCTCGCGGCATCTTTATAAACAAATCAAAAGAGTAAATCGTTTCGAGCCAGAGGATCCGAATTCAGATTCGATTCTCTAGCACGACACCTTTTAACGCGAACAATAACAGCAAGTCATGACATATAACGTTAATTACAACACATGAAATTAACTTACAGCAAGTATACACAACGGATAAATACGAATTTCTACGAATCCCTACATACGGAAATCAAATCAATCCTTCAGGATCTCAACTAATGGTTTTAAAAATATTATCAACAGATAGTACTCGTTCTAAGCTTTCCAACGATACCAACTATGCCTTAATCGGAGTTACGGTTAAAAAGATATGATTAGAATCGTTTCAGAAATATTCTGTCCATTCCAACACAGTATGTGTCGATGCAAAAGGCCATGCATTGACCTCAAATCAA
Source organism: Vicia sativa (assembly GCA_021764765.1). Classification (NCBI taxonomy): domain Eukaryota; kingdom Viridiplantae; phylum Streptophyta; class Magnoliopsida; order Fabales; family Fabaceae; genus Vicia; species Vicia sativa. The sequence goes on along the minus strand of CM038794.1, from coordinate 72,913,874 downwards.
CTTGCATCGACCTAAGTTAGTTATGCATCGATGCATAACATTATTTTTTTTCTGTATTTTTAAAATTTGTTCAGTATGTGTCGACACATACGAGACTTGCATCGATGCATAGCCCTGTTTTTGGCCTATGTATCGATGCATACGCATCTTGCATCGATGAATAGCTCCCAGAATTTCCTTATGGATCGATACAAGGAGTTTTGGGTCGATACAAGCTGTGTTCCAGCTTCTCGTTTTCAAATCTTCTTCTACATGCATCGATCCAAAAGGTCATGTGTCGACCCATACAACTTATTTTCACTCAAAAACTAGTTTTTCCTTCACTGTTACCATTCCCATTAATTCTAATCATCATCAACCTCATAATCATCAGAAAACAAAATTAGTTACTACAATTTTACACCCAATTGGTCACAGAGTTTGTTTTCTAATTAACCTATATTCATCCTTCATAGGTTAATCGTTCATAACCGTTCCAAATCATAATTTTACGTCGGATTATAACATTAGGGCATTATTTAATCATTCCAATTCGAGATTCCTAACGATTCGATTCGTTCTAATGATCATCAAAACCCATAATCTCTACACCTAATTCAACTTTTCTAAACATTTTCAATAATCAAACAACCAACCGTATAAACCATCTATCAATTTTTCACTAATCCAAACTACAACCACCAAACCCTAACTATATGAGTTAGAAATCAAACCCCTTACCTAGTTAGCTTTGAGTGTTCTTGATGATTCCTCAAACCAAGCCTTGCTCTTCTTTTTTCTCTCTTCTTCTTCCTCTACCAAAGCCCTAACTTTCTCCATGTTTCTATATTTAGTGTTTTGGTGTTATGATAGGAAAAGATGGAGGAAATGCTTTTATATGATAGTTGTTTTACTAACCAAGGGTGAGAAACCCAATTCTCCCCAAATGATCCCCACACCCTGTTCTATTATTAACACACTAATTATATCGTCTAGTTATATCATTAACTCAATTTATTAATATAATTCCGGGGAATTAAATATCGGTCCGAATAATATTTTACCGAACGGAACGGAACGTCGCCAAATATGTTTAATAGATATCTTAATTAATATAATTATTCTCGTCGCCAAAACAATCGTCAAACGGTAATTCAAAAATATTAATATAATATAATATTAGATAAAACGGGAGTTACAGCTACGAGGAGGATGGTATCCCTTGCATAAATGATAAAGGGGAGCAGAAGCATGTGTTTGTCAACAAGTTCTGTTTTCTCTAAACGAGGAACCATTTTGACAAGAACCCCGACTTCTATGTCTGGACTAGGGAGGATTTGGACGAGGAGGATCTAGCAAGTTTTAAGGCGTTGTCGACATTTATTGGGGGTTTTCCCCAAATTATGCGCACGAGGACGAGGACGAGGGTCTCTGATCCCGACTTGATATATGTGAAGAAGCTCCTCACTTGCGGGGATCCTGAAGCCTATTTGGGTAGATGTTTTGTTTCATTCTTTTGTTACGAGTTCTTGTGTTTATTCTTTATTAACTTGTTTTTTATTTCTTTGTTGTAGCTAGGATGAATCCTGCCATGGAACGCGTTTCTCGGCAGGCGTTGAGGAATAAGGGGAAAGAGACTAGGTCTTCTTCTATCGACATAGGAGCGATTTTGGCCACAGGTTCGGGGAATTCGTCAACAGGCCCTGCGGTCGGGGCACTATAACCTCAACCGGTGTCTTCGAGGTTGAAGAGGTTGCGAGCTGATGTAGACCTGACGAACAAGAAATATAAGGGGGAGTTTAATATACCTTCGTGCTAGCATGATAGGAAATACATTGAGAGCATGGGTGTGTTTCTTCCCCAAGTCGAGAAGCTCATGCTCGAGGAACTGGATCGACCGACCAAGAGAACAATGCTAGCCAATGCGGTTGGAGTATTGATGCAAATTTTTGAGATGGCTGCCACCTATGCCGAGCCTGGCCAACCTTCGGAGGTCAAATTGCGCCAGCTCAAGACCAAGATGAAGGAGGTTAAAAAGAGTGGGGATGAGGCTCGATAGAAGCTATTGGACAATCTCATAAAGGTTATCGAGGAGCGTGATGATGCTCTAAAGGACAAAAAAATGCTTGTTTAGGAGAATGACCGTTTGAAGGCCGAGTTGGCTCCGACCGAGGGGAAGTATGAGGAGTTTGCAGAGGTGAAGACTCGTGCAAAATTTATTGGTCGGGTTCAGCAGGCCTATGATAATGTAGTGTTCGCTTCAATAGAGAGTTTTGACAATGTCGTGGCCCAGATGCCCATTTAAAACTGAGCGTGGAGCTGGTTATCACTGGAATGGGGGCCCACTATTATGTCGAGGGGTGAGATAAAGATACTATCTTTCATGGTGGTGGAAGATACTCCCTTGGAGATAACTCTCACAGAAGCCCTAAGTCAGCTTGCCGAGTGATTTTTCCTAGCGTGCGTGTCAAGCTTTTTAGATGTGATTTATTTGTTTAGGTGTTGCCCATTTTATGTAATGACAGTTTTGGCCTTTATGATTGGTTTACTATTCATTTTTTCAGGGTGGAATCCCCTTTGTAACTCCACGACAAATTCGACCTTTGTGGCCGTCAATATAACTTAGAATTTTTTGTTATGATATGTTGTATGTTTATAATATTCTTCTTATGGGGCATGCTTGTTTTATGTAGGTCTTCACTAGTGTGGGGTGACAAGTCGAAGGGATCTAGTTCAATTGCTGGGATTGGTCCGGAACTCAAGTCTTTGATTGGGGACCTGAGGTCGGTGACATGAAAATCCCATCGCGAGCTGGGTGTTCTGCTGACGAGGTACTTAGACAACGTGGCTCATTTGAGTCCCCCGTGTCGAGGTTGGGGTCTGGCTCTTACTTAATTAGAGCGAGGATCCCCTTAATGTCGAGGTTATGGTGCACCGCTGTTATCGGGGTATGCGCTTGGTATCGAGCTCTTAATGCTCGGATAGCTCTCTGAGACGTGTCGACTGTTTATGCCTTAGTTTTTCAGTGTTCCATGATCGATCAAGTTGTTCCCCTTGGAGGTTTTATAGGTAGTAGGTTTCTGTCCCTGTTTTGGCATAAACACGATAAGGGCCTTCCGAGTTTGCCGCGAGTTTTCCCTCACGAGAATCTTTGAGGTTTCGTCTTAAGACTAGGCTACCGATATCAAATTTGTGCGAGATGACTTTGGCGTCATATCGAAGGGTTATTCTTTGTTTGAGCGAGACTTCCCTTCGGGCCTCTCCCATCCTTATCTTTTCAGCGAGGCCGAGTTCTTCTCTTAAGGACTGATCGTTCATCTCCTCATAGAGCAGGAATTCGGTTCTCCTCGACAGTTCTCCAATCTCTACTGGAATGACTACTTCAGTCCCGTATACTAATTGGAAGAGGTTTCCCCAGTAGATGAGTGAGGTTAGTTTGATAGGCCTAGAGTATAACACCCCGATTTAAATTAGAATTTATTATATTAAAATTAATTGATGATTCAGTGTGTTTTTAACAATTGATGTGTTTGTGATGCGTTGTTGATGATTAGACGACTTAAAAATCATAAGTGAGAAAATGGTAGGGGTGTATGATTAAATGTTTAGAGACATGGGGGTGTGAGTGTCGACGCCTATCGAAAAATTCAATTAATAATTCGATTTCGAAACAATGAAGTCACCACCTAGATTTATTTATTCCAAGAAGGAAAGGGGAAATATCGAATAAAACCCACGAGAAATGAATAAGACGGTCTACGAGTCCAAGAAATGCAGGTTCGGGAGTCGGTTATGCAAGGGGAAGGTTTTAGCACCCCACATTTAGTTCAAAGTGTGTTCGTGTGTTAGTGTGAAAATTTACAATCTTCTAAAGTTGATAGGAGAAAGAAAGAGAGAAGAAATGTTTTTATTATTTTTGCTCGCCTTTAGTCGTAAGACTTAATGCCTACGTACTCCCTCGTGCAATGGGAATGTCAGAGTGCCTTAGTTCGGCTAGAAAATGATTGTTTGTTGATTAATTTTAAATGAAGAGACAAGTCATCATCTTTAAAGGAGAAGATTCGTCTAAACGCCCACAAGGTGTGATAAAGAATAAAGGACTACGCACCAACATGAGGGAGGGTTTGAGAACGCCTCTAGTACTCAAGTGGAGAAGTCGAAAACCATGGGGATAGAGGTGCTCGAGCGCACAAAAGGTGTGAATGAGTTAATATTGATTTTAAGTGGGTGAAAAGTACCGAACAATAGGACTAGCATCCTACGATTCAAATACTAGAAACCAGAGGAGCTAATGCTCAGACGAGTCGTTTATCACCCAAAAAGGTTTTCTTATGAAAAAGTGAGGTGAAACAAAGTTCACGTTATTTAGAATCTTTAATAATTGGTCTAGCGTCCAACGATTTAAAGACTAGGAGTTTATTTGGCACAAGTTTTTAAACAATTGTCCTAACGACCAACGATTGAAATACTCAGAATTTATTATGAAAAGGTTTTCGAAAAGTAACTCGACATTGGATCGAGGTTTGAAAAGAAGACTCGAGGTTGGATCGAGTTTAAAATTTATTGAAAGTGTTTTAAATTCTTGGTGAATGGAGAAAGAATGAATCAGGTTATGATTAACCAACCCATGAAACTTGATCAATCTCGAGAGAATAGCCAAGCCTACTCTCTACTATGAAACCCTTATGGAAATGAGAATCTTGGTAAGTGGACCAAGGCGTGAGAGATGGAGAAGAAACGAATAATTGCAAACAAATCAATAAATCGAGAAAAGCACATACATGGTGGCCAACGCAAACATAAAGCGATTAAATTACATGTGTACTAGCAAAGTGGGCTAGTCTACTAAGACGACTAATTGGAACAATTAATCGAAATAGGCTCACTGTAAGAAGGCCCAGGATCAAGCGTACATGTGTGCATGTATGGTCATCGCGATGCTTCTAAGCTTTGTCGACTTACGGGTTTAAAATGATTCACAATTATTAGTTTAAAAATGATTTTTTGATTTTGTGTAAGTGACGATTAAATTAAAATAAAATAAATGTGAACTAAATAATTATTACAAGTCTTTGTGGGGAGAGGGATACATCGATTACAAATGGGGATTAATAAAATAGAAATAGAAAGCAATAAAATATTTACAACGCAGCAAGGGAGCGATATATAATTTTTTCGAATGGGGATCAAAATAAATTAAATAGAAAATGATAGATTAATTACATTACAAGGGGATGCAAACAAAAACCAATGCGGAAGAGCTTATAAAGCTCAAATATCGATTATTAACCAATGCATTATATTAGATTAATTAGAATAGATTGTAGAAATTAATTCTAAGAAGTCAAATAATATATTTGTGTTCAATACATATTCGAAAGTCGAATTGAATTCCAATTTCGAAATTGCAACACGAAGAAGATAACTATAATATAAATTTGAATTTATTTACAAACAAATTGAATAAAATATAAGAATAAAAGTAGCATGTATAATTATATATTTACATTTCTAAATATAATATTAAAAATAATACTAAAAATACTAAATACATTACTAAATATCATATTGAAATAGTAATATGATTATTAAAATGCTAATGAGAAAGTGTAGATGTGGTAATTAAAAGTGGATGCTTGAACAATCTTTGATATCTTCACAAATAACAAATTCGTTAGTAGCATAAGTGAGATAAAAATGATAGAATTACAATAATTAGAACATGTGTTAGTAAACAAGGTATGTAATCGAAATGAAACTAGTATAAATGTATAGGAGCAAGTGAAGAATCAAACAATTTATCATGATCGAAACTAAAGATTTAATGAGCAAGTTAAAATCTACAAAGTATAAAAATCACATTGAAACTTAGATGAATTATGCATATGAATAACTAAACAACTGATTTATTCAAGAATTTCAATTAGCAAATAAACTAAAAACGGAAGAAGTTCAAGCTATAACTCAATTCGGGTTCAAAACAAGAGAAATCGATTACGAGGCAAAATACAAACAATGAAACTAAAAAAAACCGGGCAACAACTATGCACATGAAATAAAGCTTGAATTCGGATTCAAAATTAATAGAATGAAACAAAGTACGGGCAGCAACTATGAATATGAAGTAAAATTTGATAAGATCATTCCAATCATGCTTAACATCAACGATAAACACAAAACAATGTCATACTCTATTTGTGCTTTCAAAGTTGAACACAAGTGAAACTAACATGATAATCCAAATTTGATGCAAGCTATAAATTAAACGAAACAATATCTGGGCAGCAACTTATCAACTAAACTTACCCAATATGAAATGATTTTCTCACTCAAATTCACACAAATGAAACAATATGCTTCCCGCAATAGTTTCTCGGTCAGATTTATACGCGAATAAACGCGTCGTTATCGTCATCTTCATTGAAACTAAAATAGAATCCCCATCCAAAGTTCAAGCAAAACGAAATAGCATGGATGTCCCAAATGGTTTCTTGGTCATATCCTACGCGTATAAACGCGACATAGATACTTAAACCTTCATCGAAACTATCAAACCATGACTATCACAACAAATAAACATCTACAAAAATGGTGTCATTCGAACTTGAATTGTATCCAAATATCTTTGAAACAAAAGGGAACATTTGCAACTATAGAAAACAAACGGCTACCCGCACAGTTTCTCAGTCATATCTTACACGGATAAACGTGATATAGACATCAACCCATCGTCGAAACTATCTAGAAATTAATTAAACTTCACGATTTCAAGTGAAATCACAAAAACCATAGTTTTCAGGAGTTAGCATAAATGTAAAACGTTATTACCAAACTCAAAAATTCGGGAAAATAGCACCAATTCAGAAACTTTCACAAATTCGAAACCTCAATTGGAATACAAGCAGCATAAAAGGTATAAAAAAATATCTCACTGCTATATCACAGAAACCAAACGCAGACAAGCATGACACGATAAAACATGTATACAACATTTTTAACACCGGAATTCACTGTTCTTTCTTTCAAGAGAAATCAACATACCAACATAGCAGTTTCCACATGATTTTCAACATAGATTCAGAAATCCAACACAATTTCAACAACACAATTTTATATCAGCCTATTAGTTCGAATCGATTATTATAATAGCTATTCGATAGAATATCAACAACAACTCATCTTAACAACTCAAACGAAAGCAAAACTTACCTAAGTGTCGAAACTGATGCTTTGCTGGAAATAGGACTGAACTAATAATTTTGAGCGGAAATCTGGTTGTTGAGGATTGTAACGCCCCGTTTTATTTAATATTATATTATATTAATATTTTCGAGTTACCGTTTGACGTTTATTTTTGTGACGAGAATATTTATATTAACCGTTATATCTGTTAACATATTCGGCGATGTTTTATTCAAACCGATAATTATTTTATTCGGTCCGGTATTTGTTTTGAGCGACCAGTAATTATTTTATTCGGTCCGGTATTTATTTTGAGGGACCGGTAATTATTTTGTTCGGTCCGGTTTTTATTCCGTTTGGTTCGGTAAAATATTATTCGGACCGATATTTAATTATCCGGAGTTATTTTAATTATTTTGGGTTAATAATATTATTTGATATTATTTAGTGTTATTTACTAGTATAATTTACAAGAAGGGCATTTAAGTAAAAATCTCCTAGTCTTGTACCTAAACCAAACACCACACCACTTGTTTTGTCATAACACACCAAACACACTTAGAGAAGAGAAGATGTTTTGAAGAAGAGCAAGAGAACACAAGAAGCTAGGGTTGGAACATCAAGAATCATTCAAACATTTAAGGTAAGGGGTTTGATTTTCCAATGCTTATAGTTAGAGTTTGATTTGGTATATTTTTAAGTATTAATGTCAGTATGCTAGCGAAACCATAATTATGCAGGTATGGAAAATTTAGAAATGGAAATATGTAGTTTTTTTTTTAAGAAATTAGCAAGTTAGGAAACTAAATTATACAGGTACTTGTTTTTTTAGAATTGGAAGAAAAACAAAACAAAATTAATTTGAAAACATTACTGTCAGTTTATAAAATATATGGAATTATGCACTTTAACAAAAAAAGTGGTAGTTTCTGTTTCATATTTAATTTCCATAATTCTTATATTATTTAATTATATTAATTAAATACAAATATGACATAAGTTATCCGATTTAATTTGGAACCCGATTATGTTCCGATTTCTCGATTTCGACAATTTTGGCGACGGAGCAAGTTGCTCCGAATTGAACGAAAATTGGCGTGCTAGCTAATTTTGACGTGTAGAACGTCGTGGTGAGGTTAGTTTTTCAAGATTTTGAGTTTTTACGAAGCGACCCGAAATAAGTCAATTTACGGTTAAATTGAACCGGGTTGCGTTTTTTCCGATTTAAGTCGCGTATGATTGATTGATGCCGATTGTTATGAATGACTTTCGCGAAGATTGTTGATGTTTGACTATTTTTCCGTGTTTGGAATTTAGTGAATTATTTGATAATGATGTGGTGTGATTAAACATGATGTTTGCGACGGTTTATTTATTATGAATACTTGATGAAATGCGATGCGATGATATGTTTATCTTGATGTGGATAAATATGGCGACGTGTGCTTTATGCCAATTTTGATGTGCGATGATGATGTTTTTGTTGTGTCGTGTTTGTAATGTCGTGTTGTCATGTCACATACATTGCATTGGCGACGAGGGCTTTTATGCCAAGCGAGGAGGGCTTTTATGCCAAAGCGACGATGGGCTTTATGCCAAATGTCCCTAATTATGGACAAAGCGACGAGTACCACATGCATAACATAGTCGTGTCTCATGGAGTCGGTTATGTTTAGTTTTGGGTCTTTTGGCGTTGAGTTTTATTTGATGGTTTATGATGAATTGCGATGATATATGATACTTTGCTTTGTGATGATTTTTGTGTTGAACATAAAGTGAAAGTAATGTGATAATTTCATGATAAATATAACGTGACGGTAAAACGACGATATGAGTTTATGGCGATGGAGTTTATGTTTTGTTTTGATATGATTATGGTGATTATGTGATGAAATTAAAGTGTTGATTTTATACACTAAATGATGATTTTAAAGTATGTGAGATTTTGATATTTGATGACATATTCTTATTAATTATATGTTTTGGAGTATCTCACCCTTTACTTGTTTCGCCGTTGCCTTTATATTGGTAACGTGCAGGTGATCCGCGAGGATGATGAGGATTAGCTCGAGTCTCTTTATTTTGAATTGGTCTGCTCTGATAGTAGTAACACCCAGGTTTTGGGCGACGTTATTATTTTGGATAGGATAGTTTATGTATATTATCTTATGATGTTATAACTTTATGTATTGATGATAACATGGTGATATGTACATTTTGTGAACACATCCGCTGTGCTGTGAATAGTCATATGTTTATATGATGATTTATGATATGAATCGGTATATTCGACTTTTCATTTTTGTGATGTGCATTATAATGCAAAGTGATGAAAGCACGAATATGTGATACCTCAATTTATGTTTGGATGAAATTTTAAAACTCTGATTTTATTATTAATTACGAGGGGTATAATTGGGGTGTTATAAGGATGATGGAGGTGATGAGATCTGAACGGAGACGAGAGGAGGCTGATGGTGATGGATCGTGTATGGTGGTGAACGGTTGTAAATAGATGAAGGACGAATGGTTATGGCGATGATGGGTGTGAGATAATGGTGGAGATACGAAGGGTCGTGGTGGCTGTCGTGCCGGAGGAAGGCGAGTTGAAGGTTTGGAGGGGTATCGTAGTGGAGCTGCGATGTAAGTGATGGAGGGAATCACGTGAAAACAAGGGAGTATTTGTTGAAGGAAGTGAAGGATGGTCGTGAGTGAGAGAGACGGCGGCAAAGTGATGATAGACGGAAGGGAGGCGTGGTTACAGTGTTAAAGGTAAGCGAGATGAATAGAGACGATGGAAGGTTGGGAAGAAACATAAGAGAGTGAGGTAGCGACGGTGTGAGATGAAGGTGGAAGGGAGGCGAGTTTGGTTGATGAAGGGACGGCGGGAGAAAGCTGAAACGAGAGAGACGAGGAAGTATAAAGGTTGGAAACAGTGAGGATGGTAGAAGGTTAAGAGTGAAGGCGAGGGAGACTGAGTTGCAGAGCTTCCTTTTTCTTTTTTTTTTCTTTTTCTTAACATTATGTAACATATATATATATATATATATATATATATATATATATATATATATATAATTAGGTTAAAATAATTATGATAATGCCAAAACTAACCCCAATGATTAAATGGGCCACAAAAATGGATCTTTTAAAAATACAAACCCAAAAGTATTTTTATTTGAATTTTCTGAAATAAAAAATGGACACCTAAAATTGTCAAAAATGATATAAATACAGACACTAAATTATCTGAAAAAATAAAATGAGTACATTAAAATAGACTACGGCTTTAAAATAAAATCGAAATAAAATGATATTAAACTATACACGGCTTTAAAATACTTATGGTTAAAAACGAGACACAAAAAATGTATCGAAAAATTAGAGAGAGCACATTTTCATGATCTACACGACACATAGATTCATAAAGGAGTGAGTAAAAGGCGAAAATTTGAAATATTTTTCCCGCTAATTTTCCGCACACTGTCGAATCGTTTTTAACAATCCGTTTGTAAAATTGAAATATCGATATCATCGACATATAAACAACTTAAAACGATGCAATAAATAGGTAGAGAGATAAAAATGCATGAAGTAAGATAACAGGTATTTTACACTTAAAAACGATGCAAATATCGATTTAAACTGAGTTTTGATCAATTTAAATACGACGAAATGATGCAAATGCAATGTGTAAATGATAGTTTTATGTCAATGGCTTAATGGAAGCATATGCAGATGAATGTGAAGCCTAAGCCAGATAAAATCAAGATAGGAGGGCAAATTAAATTGGAAATAAATATGGAATGTGAATGAAAATATGCAAATAAAATTTAAATATGATATAAATAAATGAATGTGAAAACTCAGGGTAAAATTTGGGGTACAACAGTTGCCCCTATTTAAATATCTTCAACCAAATGATATGAAGATAATCAGGCTTCATATAATCGTAGTGGGAGATAGTTAAATATTAAAGAACCTGAAATTTTACCTTGAGATGCAATGGGTATGCCATGAATAAAACGTAATGAGAAAGCGTTGAAGGCAATACTTTTTCGTTAACATATTTTTTAGAATGATGTATGATATGAGACAGACTTTTGTGAAAATTAATTGGAAAGACTTGAAACTGGAAATTTTTGGTAGATTGAATGACGCGAAAAGACAAGCTGGAACAACAAGATATTTCTAGATATCCGTCGGGGTGACAAAGAATAACCAGTAATACATGGAAAAAAAAGAGGGGTAAAACCCTGGAAAGATAAGTAGTTACATGCCAGAATACACCAGATAGAAACTAAAACCAAGATAAAGGTATGCCCAAAAGACGTCCAAGGATGGCATTGAACTCTACTGGAGATTATGAAGAACGACATCAAAGACATCCAAAAAAGCATTGAATGAACTTTGGAAAAAGAATCAAGCATATTTAGAAAAGCATTGAATATACAAGAAACATATCATCAGAGACATTCAGAAAAGCATTGAACAAACTCTGGAACACATCAAAGACATTCAGAAAAGAAATGAATGAACTTCAGAAAGAGAATCAAGCATATTCAGAAAAGCATTGAATATACAAGAAAAAAATCATCAGAGACATTCGGAAAAACATTGAATGAACTCTAGAACACATCAAAGACATTCAGAAAAGCATTGAATGAACTTTGGAAAATCTCATCCAGAAAAGCTTTGGATGAAAGCAATGATCCTGAAGGTACACTGAAACATTCAGAAAAGCTTTGAATGTACGGGTAAAACTCTCTGGAAAATACAATCAGATACATCTAGAAAAGCATTAGATGTGGAATGAGACCAAATCTGAAGCTACATCAGAGTCATCTAGAAATGAAACTAGACGGAAACGAAAGACACAAACTCACAGACACCTATTTTGGTAGGTACCAAGTACGTTGGACTTTGACCTCAAGGTAAGATATTGACTGTAACATGACCTCAGGAAATGCAAATGAGGATAAAACACTCTATGTATGAGATGATATTGAATTTTGTGATGAATGATATATAAATGATCTATGCATGTGGTATGTAATGCAGATGTTTATTGAAATTCTGGCAACAGATACTTGATGTCAAAGTGAATGTTATGACACTGGTATCTGACAAACTATTTAACAATCTGAATAATAAATCAAAAGCAGTAAAGAAGACAATCAATTTTTAACCTAGTTCAGTGTGTAACTACACCTACATCTGGGGGCTACCAAGCCAGGGAGGAAATCCACTATAAGAGGTATTAATTCTAGAATAAACCAACAGTTTATCTCCTTCACTTAAGACCTACCAAATGCAACTTCAATCTAAGTCCTACTTAGACCTGAGAACGTACTCACTCCCCCTCAATCACAGTAGTGATACTAATCTAATACTTAATAGAATTGTGAAGACATTCTTCAATACACATGCTTGATTCTGCTTCAAAGCTTTAATCAAGAGACACAACACTCGTGCTTCAAAGCTTTGAGCGATAAAACTACCCTTACAACCAAATCCTACTCCAAGGAACTTATCAAAAGATAATTTCTTGGCTCACAAGAATTACTAATATCACGGTTACAATCAGCCTTCTTTTTCTTCTTAAAAGCGTAGGGAATACAATCAGGATTCACGAGATAATATAGAAGCAATAGAGACTTCATCTTGGGCTTCCACGAAAATAGCTAGGGTTAACCATAGTTAACCTAAGGACTTGGTCTTGGGCTTACAACATAACAAATTAGGGTTAAGCAACATTAACCTAATTTCCACGTGAGCATATGATCTAAACATAAAAATCCAGCTTAGAACGTCCCAACAGAATCCTGAAAACTCTCAGAAAATAAAAACCTGCACAATAACTTATTCAGTACAGGATGTCTTAACATTTGTCATGACATCACACATCCTGCATACTGATCTTGCATAATCCAGTGCATCTGATCATTTGATAATCATTGTGTTATGCAAACATTCTGAGTTGTACCTGTAAAACACTCCTTCTGTAGAATTTGTCTTCAAGCCAGAATGTCATGACATCACCAGACATTGTCACAACAATCTGGTTTTACCAAAAATTACAGCCAACACAAAAACACTTACAAACTCCCCCTTTGGCAAATTTTTGGCTAAAACAACTAAAATTATCAGAGATCAACTAAAGCAGCAGAATTTAAAACAACTAAAATAAATCTATCAAACACCCAAGTAAGACAAATTTAACCTAATTACTTCTCCCCTTTTTTAGCCATAAAGGGGCCAAAGGAGCCATTACAAAATCCCAGTATCCATAAGTAACACAAGTATCAGAAAATAACCAGAATTCTAAGCAACCAAATTAACAACAAAGCAACTAGAAACAACAGAATAAGAACATCAGCAACAAAGAGCATCAGCATCAATCTTCACACAGCAGCAACCAGGAACTTCAGGCACTATCATCTCCTGAGGAAGCATTATTTTCAGCAGCATCTTCCGTGGAACTGCTTGCAGAGCCATCATGCTGTTCTTCAGCAGCATCCTCTTCCAGCCTCTCATCCTCAACCTCTATGTCATCCTTTTCCTGTTCCAGGGCAGTGATCAACTCTTCAAGTGACCTCTTTCTAGCCTCAAGCTCTCTGCAGGTTTCTCTCAATAAAGCAATAACATCAGCTTTCTTGGAATTAGTTTTGACATTTGATGTCTCAGCAAATATCATAACAATATCAAGGACATATGTTCCCTAAAACAACTTAAAATGAAATCCAAGTGCAGGGGCTCTTTTGCTAACAGAGTATTTTTCTACCAGGATGTCAGGATACTGATTAATAATTATACCACATAGGAGGGAGGGAAAAGCTATAGGACCTTTAATAGCATAACTCTCAGCATGTTTCATTTTTTGCCCAAAGATATAGCTGCCATAATCAAACTTGGTTCTGGTTCCAACAGCATAAATAAATCTCCCCAATCCAGTAGAGATGGTATATTTGTGGTTGGCGGGGACCCAATATTGCTCCAATCTTAGCAAGATAGCAAACTTCACACCGAGCTTGTCGGCACAACTTCCTTTCAACGGCCAGTGCTTTACTTGTTGGGCAGTGATTACTTGACAAACTTGGTTGTCAGTGACTTATAGCTCAGGCTGAGCTTCATCAGGTCTTCCCAAAAACTTGTTGATCACAAAAGGTGAGAAATTAACCTTCCTTCCTCTAACATATACGCACCTAAAATCTTCTGATTGGCCATCAGCACATCTATCAGTTAAATTCACAATAAATTCTTTGATAAGAATTTCATAGCATCTAGAAAATTGGACAACTGTTTTTATCAATCCATCAAACTGGATGAGGTCCATTACTTCCTTGCAATCAAGAGCATTGCTGTTCAACTCTCTTTCTAAGGCAATTCTCTTCAAGAACACATATTTCCACCTGCTAGCACTCTTAGGATGATGGAAGGAAATATTATCAACAGGAACATCAGGAACCTTAGCCAGCTTGCTTGATGTGGGCTTTTTCCTAAGAGGAATGTCTGGGACATTGCTCTCAACATCAAAGTCAAAATCAGAACTTTCATCAGTTCCAGAGGATGCAGGGGCTTTCCTCTTCTTGGACACGAATTTGCTCAAGGGTCTTGAAGGACTACTAGCAGCTCCCTTTAATTTCACCTTACCCTTACCTTTGGAAGACCCATCAGATTGGTTCTTTTCAGCACCTACACCAGCCTTGCTTTCAGGCACAACCTTTCCAGAACAAACTTTAGCAGCCTTCCCTTTGGAGAGGCTTTGATCAGCACCTAGTTTCTCTTTTCTAGTCATCAGTCTCCTTGCTATGCTAGGATTAACAGTAGCAATCAGATCATTATCAGAAAAGTCCTCATCAACATCTATAATAGGTGTATCATCAGCCTTATCAGCAGTAGTCTGATGATCATCAAATTTTGCAAGAGATTCCTCAATTTTGTCATCCTTTGTCTCAACATTTTGAGTGACATTGTGATCAATCCCTATGCTAGGGCTAGCAGTTTCTTGATTCAGGGGTACAGAAACACTAGGAACAACATGGTTTTCATTTAGGATTCTAGTAACTAATCTAGAAATCGCTTGGTGGACATAAGTAGTACCTCCCTGTTAGCTATTTAAGGGGGAATAGAGGATGAAGTTTGAGCAAATTTACCAGAAGGTGAAGCCTGCGATCTTCTTGCATGTCGAGTGTGCATCTTCTTCACTTTAGTGGGATCAGCTGCCATCACACGGAGTGGTGTTATCTCAAGAACATCGTTGGGATTCATGTTTGCCCTAGAATCCGTGTCAGTAGATGAGGAAGAGGTAGTCTTCTGGGATGATGATGATATGGATTGCTGAGACATCTTGATGAACAACGATTGCAAGTGTAGGCAAGGATTAAACTTTCTTTTGTAATAATAGAGAGTGATAGTCCAAACAGTGAGAGAGAGAGTATGAATGTGTCTATTCCTCTTCTGATATATTTGGAAAGAAAGAGGGAAACTTGCTATTTGCCCAATTAAAATTAACTTAAAAAAAATATCTCTCTCAGCCCTTGTATTAAGCAAAGTTATTTTCTACAACTCTTCATATTGGCAAATACCCAGCTTTCCCCTTAAGTTTTCAAACTGATTTGCATCCAAGGTCTTGGTAAATACCACAGTGGCAATATGCTCCAATGTAATCACTTTCTCTTCCACAAGATCTCGATGAAGTGATGTCTAATGTCAATATGCTTAGTCCGTCAGGTTGATAGGATTCTTGGATATGTTAATAGCATCAGTTGTCATGATAATGTCATGACATTCGTGTGACATTGTACTCAACAAGATCTATTTCATCCGCACCATTTGAGAACAATCGCTACTACCGCTATGTACTCAAATTTCAATAGTGGATAGAGAAACACAATTTTGCTTCTTGTTGAACCAAGAGATAAGGTTGTTCCCTAAGAAGAAACACCCACCAGAGGTACTCTTTCTGTCATCAACACTTCCAGCCCAATCAGCATCACAATAACTAGACAAGATTGGATCACATCCATGAGAGTACAACATACCATAGTTGTAGGTTCCACTCACATATTTCAGAATTCTCTTCACTGGGTTTATGTGACTTACCTTGGGTTCAGCCTGGTACCTTGCACATACTCCAACCGCAAAAGTTATATCAGGTCTGCTGGCTGTCAAGTATAGCAAACTTCCTATCATACTTCTGTACAAGCTTTGATCCACACTGGTGCCACCTGTGTCTTTGGACAACTTTAGGTGAGTAGGAGCAGGAGTTTTATTATGACTAGAATTCTCCATCCTAAACTTCTTGACAATATTCTTGGCATACTTGCTTTGAGAGAGGAAAATTGAATCTTCCATCTTTGTGACTTGTAGCCCAAGAAAGTAGGTTAATTCTCCCATCAGGCTCATTTCAAATTCAGCTTGCATTTGATCAGCAAAATGTTTAACCATCTTACCTGACATTCCTCCAAACACTATGTCATCCACATAAATTTGAGCCACCATGATTTTTCCTCCTTCATCCTTCACAAAAATAGTTTTGTCCAATCCTCCTTTCCTGTACCCTTTGTCAGTGAGGAATTTTGTCAACCTTTCATACCAAGCTCTAGGAGCTTGTTTCAGATCATATAATGCTTTTCTCAATTTGTATACATGATCAGGACAGTTTGGATCCATAAACCCCTTAGGATGTTCCACATATACTTCCTCATTTAAGTACCCATTTAGAAAGGCACTTTTCACATCCATCTGGAACAACTTGAACTTCAGAAGACAGGCAACTCCCAAGAGTAGTCTGATTGACTCCAGCCTAGCAACAGGAGAAAATGTTTCATCAAAGTCAACTCCTTCAACTTGAGTGTATCCTTGGGCAACTAGCCTTGCATTATTCCTGGTGACAGTCCCTTCAGCATCAGACTTGTTTTTGTATATCCATTTTGTCCCAATGATATTTGTTCCTTCAGGTCTAGGAACTAACTCCCATACCTCATGTCGTTTGAACTGGTTCAATTCATCTTGCATGGAAACAATCCAGTATTCATCAGTCAAAGCTTCCTTAATATTCTTTGGTTCAATCTTGGACACAAAGCAAGAGTTTGAGATGATTTCTCTTGATCTTGTAGTGACTCCACTGTTAGGATCTCATATGATGAGTTCTTTATGATGATTTTCTAATTCGGAAGGTTCTTTGTTAGTTTTGATTCGTAATCGAGGAAGTAGGATTAGAGTCATCAACTTTTGTAGACACTTGAGTGGGAGTTTCAAAGAATGTCTCAACATCATATGTGACATTGGCTTCCTCATGGTGATCATCAACAATGACATTTATAGATTCCATCATAACTTTGGTCTTGGAATTGAACACCCTATATGCTCTGCTGTTGGTAGAGTATCCCAGGAATATACCTCCATCACTCTTAGGGTCCATTTTTCTCCTTTGCTCACGATCTGTCAGAATATAACATTTTCTCCCAAATACATGGAAGTACTTCACAGTAGGATTTCTCCCTTTCCACGTTTCATTTTGGGGGATGATGTTCCCTTTCTCAATGTGACCCTGTTATGGACATAGCAGGCTGTATTCATAGCTTCAGCCCAAAAGTGTATAGGAAATTTCTTGGCATGTATCATTGCCCTAGCAGATTCCTGTATAGTTCTGTTTTTCCTTTCCACAACTCCATTTTGCTGAGGAGTTATAGGTGAGGAGAACTCATTATTGATCCCTTCTGAAGAGCAGAACTCATCAAACTTACTATTTTCAAATTCCTTTCCATGATCACTTCTGATCCTGACAATGCATCCTTCCTTTTCTCTTTAAAGTCTTTTGCACAATTCTTTAAAGACATGAAACACATCAGATTTTTCCCTAATGAAGTTTATCCAGGTGTATCTGGAAAAATCATCCATAACAACATAGGCATTCCTCTTCCCACCAAGACTTTCTACCTGCATGGGACCCATCAAATCCATGTGTAGAAGCTCTAGAACCTTGGAGGTGGTTAGATGTCTTGTCTTTGGATGTGACATCCTAGTTTGCTTCCCAACCTGACATTCACCACAGACTCTTCCTTCATCAATCTGAAGCTTTGGAATCCCTCTGATAGCCTCCATGGATATGATCTTTTTTATCCCTCTAAGATGTAAGTGACCAAGTTTTTGGTGCCACGGTTTCACTTCCTTTTCTTCTTTGGCTAGGGAGCACACATAAGAGTAGTTAGTGTTCTTAGACTCCCATAAGTAACAGTTGTCTTTTGATCTGACTCCTCTCATTACAACTTCTTGTTCTTCATTTGTAACAAGGCATTCAGACTTAGTGAAGTTGACTTTGAATCCTAGATCACATAGTTGGCTGATACTGATGAGGTTAGCAGTCAACCCATTTACCAAAGGACACTTTACTCGTGTTCGTAACCTGTGGCAATCAGCTTTTCCAACACCTTTGATTTCTCCTCTAGCTCCATCTCTAAAAGTGACATAGCTAGTAGTATGAGGTTTGATATCACTTAGCAGATTCTTGATTCCAGTCATGTGTTTAGAACATCCACTATCAAAGTACCAGTCTTCTTTGGCAGAGACATTAAGAGAGGTGTGAGCTATCAAGGCTGCAGTCTTTTTCATCCACTGGTGATTATTTGGTGTCCTGTTAGCCTTAGGTTTGACATGTGGGGTCTGGTTAGGATATCCATATAATCAAATGTAATGGTTTTATGTGACCAAACCTTCCACAATAATGACATCTCCATCTTTGGTATTTTTCTTCATGTTTCTTTGTCCTTGATGTTGAGTCCTATGTTGTGACATCTCTTGACATTTGTTTTCGTGCCTAGGTTTCTTCATGTCAAAAGCAGATTCCTTTGCAGCTACAAATCCTAGACTAGACATGTTTCCTGCATTTTGTCCAGTCTGAAGTATTTCTTCCAACTTGTCAGTTCCACTTGTTAACATTCTGATAGATTTTGTCATCTGATCCAGTTTGGAGTTCAAAACAAGTACTTCACCTTTGAGGTGACTTAAAGTTGCAATATCTACCTTCTTCTCAGCCTCCAACTTCACTATGAGCTTCTTCTGTTTCTCATTTTGTTGACAGACTTCAGCACTCCTGATACACAACTTCTTGTTGGAGTCAGCAAGTTCTTCAAATGTCAGCTCCTCATCACTTGAATCATTGTCTGAGTTACAAACACCAGTTAATGCAGTAAGTAGTTTAGCTGATTCTTCTTCAGATTCACTTTCTGAGTCACCATCAGACCAAGTAGCAGACATTCCTTTCTTCTGTTTCTTTAGAAAGGTGGGATATTCAGCTCTAATAAGTCCATACCCTTCGCATCCATTCTCTTGAAGATTTTGTTGAACTGTCTTCCAAGCATAGTTATAGCTTCTGATAGATTCTCTTCATCACTCTCTTTGCTTTCCTCTTCGGTATTGGATACAAAGGCTATGCTTTTGTTCTTCTTATCAACAGTTTCACTGATTCCCATCTCAAATGTCTGGAGTGAACCAATGAGTTCATCTATCTTTAAGTTGCAGATATCCTGAGCTTCTTCTTTAGAAGTCACCTTTATTGCAAACCTTTTAGGCAAAGATCTGAGAATCTTTCTCACCAGCTTTTCTTCAGACATCTTCTCTCCCAAAGCTCCTGAAGTATTGGCAATCTCCAAGTTGTTCATGTGAAACTCATGAATGGTCTCATCTTCCTTCATCCTCAGATTATGAAATTTGGTAGTGAGCATCTGAAGTCTTGACATTTTTACCTTGGACGTACCCTCATGAGTGGTTTTGAGAGTGTCCCAAACATCCTTGGCCACTTCACACTGATGTACTAGTCTGAAAATGTTTCTATAAATTCCATTGAACAAGGCATTCAATGCTTTAGAGTTGCCTAGAGCTAACTCTTCCTCTTCTGTGCTCCATTCTTCCTCAGGTTTCAGACTAGTAGTCGCATCTTTCTCAATCTTGATAGGATGTTTCCATCATCCTGCCAGCCTCTCCAAGCTTTATTGTCCAAAGGACTCAAGAAGGCAACCATACGAGGTTTCCAGAGTCATAATTTGATCCATCCAATGGGTGGTTTGCCCCAAATCCTCCTTCCTTGTCCATAACCGTAAAATAATATCCCTAGATCTCACCTTAAAACAGTGGTGCCCGCCCGATGCCAATTGAAATTCTGGCAACAGATAATTGATGTTAAAGTGAATGTTATGACACTGGTATCTGACAAACTATTTAACAATCTGAATAATAAATCAAAAGCAGTAAAGAAGACAATCAATTGTTAACCCAGTTTAGTGTGTAACTACACCTACATCTGGGGGCTACCAAGCCAGGGAGGAAATCCACTATAAGAGGTATTAATTCTAGAATAAACCAACAGTTTATCTCCTTCACTTAAGACATACCCAATGCAATTTCAATCTAAGTCCTACTTAGACCTAAGAACCTACTCACTCCCCCTCAATCACAGTAGTGGTACTAATCTAATACTTAATAGAATTGTGAAGACATTCTTCAATACACATGCTTGATTCTGCTTCAAAGCTTTAATCAAGAGACACAACACTCGTGCTTCAAAGCTTTGAGTGATAAAACTACCCTTACAACCAAATCCTACTCCAAGGAACTTATCAAAAGATAATTGCTTGGCTCACAAGAATTACTAATATCACGGTTACAATCAGCTTTCTTTTTCTTCTAAAAAGCGCAGAGAATACAATCAGGATTCATGAGATAATGTAGAAGCAGTAGAGACTTCATCTTGGGCTTCCACGAAAATAGCTAGGGTTAACCAAAGTTAACCTAAGGACTTGGTCTTGGGCTTACAACATAATAAATTAGGGTTAAGCAACGTTAACCTATATTCCACATGAGCATGTGATCTAAACATAACAATCCAACTTAGAACAGCCCAACATAATCCTGAAAACTCTCAGAAAATAAAAACCTGCACAATGACTTATTCAGTACAGGATGTCTTAGCATTTGTCATGACATCACACATCCTGCATACTGATCTTGCAGAATCCAGTGCGTCTGATCATTTCATAATCATTGTGTTATGCAAACATTCTGAGTTGTTCCTATAAAACACTCCTTCTCCAGAATTTGTATTCAAGCCAGAATGTCATGACATCAATCAGGACATTGTCACAACAATCTGGTTTTACAAAAAATTACAGCCAACATAAAAACACTTACATTTATGACAATGGATATTGACTCTTTTGTGGAGGTAAGACTAAAATATTGATTCCTCAACACGGAGAGCACTACTAACTCTGCATGGAGAGAAAATGTCTTGAGAAACACATCTAACACACTTGTGAACTGTGTCAAAACGATGATCCTTGGAGGAAGGAATGAAGCGCTTCTTGTAGATTGCCCCGGATTAGTAGATTGTTGAAGATAATATGATCATGGCTTCAGTCGAACGTTGAAAATAACTGAGGGAAAACATTTCCCCTAGTGTGAGTCTTGAAAAAGATCTTCCGATTAAAACAATTCTAAGAATGACTTGCACTGACCAACAAATCTTGAACTAATTCACAACAGGATCTAAAAGATACCTGCCCCTGATTAGGATCACTGACCAAGTTTCTCAACAGTTTGGACTTCCTTGATGCGGAATACTTGGTTGCAAGCAAAAATTGTTTATTCAAACATGGTAAGTTTAATGCAAAGTTGATGCAAAAGTTTTGAAATAGAAATCATTTTTATATGATGTAATTGGTGTATAAAAATGTATCACTGGTTAAAATACAATGGTTTAAAAAAGTAAAAAGAGAATAAAGGTATGGATATACCAAGACAATTGATTTGCAAAAGATCTTAGGAGTCATCTTACGCAACCTTGTTGTAGTATGCTTTCAAAAGAAACCTGGCTTCAATTAGGTCTTTTGAGGATTGTAACGTGGTCTGGTTCACAGTTTTGAGAAACAAAGGATAAAGGCCCAAAATTTATTTGTACCCAACCCAATCTTCGTGATGTTCTTCAGTCCTATGCTCAGTTAGCTCAGATTGCGCATTTAGGTTCCAATAGATTTTGGATTGTACACTAATGATAGAAATGATGATGGCTCAGAATCTGATGGATTCTTGAGATGGCAGTAACTTCTTCTTGCAACATTTGTTGTTTGAGGACTTTTGTCAAATCTTGTTTGAATTTTTCATCCCTAACTTTTGCCTGAACCTTTCCGTTTAAGATTACGGTCAGCAGGATGCCCCTGTTTGTTGCCTAAGATGCCTTTTAAATTTAACTTAGCGGCTTTTCTTTTGATATATATTTCTTGGAAAGATAGTGACTGCTTGACTTTCATGATTACAGAGATCCATCATCGTCTCTTTATGACTTGGAGGACATCTTTGACACTTATTTGATGCGTGCGAAGGAAACTTAATTGAATACAACCTTTATTGAAAGGAATCTTGAATAAATTCACAACCGAATTAAACTGAGAATTACCCTGCCCCAGGTTAAAATTGCGGGTTTTTCGTATAGAAAGAAACTCCAACTTCTAGGCTCGAAGAGGTTGACAAAGGTTTAACTTCCTTATATCTCTAGTGTTTGGGAATTGAAACAATGTCTGTATATCATCATCAAAGTTTTATTCGAAAGCATACCAACATCAATTATGGGTATCTTGTTTTTATCATCCTCCCTCCAATCTTTGCAAAAACAAAAGTTCGGTAAAGAAATTAAACAGGGAAGATATATATTTTTGAAAGCGATAAATGTAGATGATTTAAATCAAAATAGTGCAATGTTCATTCTTTAAAATTAACATGAAATTACTAACAAAATTTGAAAGTAACAATTTAACATAAACAAAAGGAAAATGTAAACTGGAAAGAAACATGGCCTAGTGACTAATCAGTTACACGGATGAGCTATCCTGTCTGAAACACTGGCTTTAGGAAGTGACTTGAGATACTCTGAACCATTCTTCAGCAACTTTTTCCTGGTAACGGATCGTTGATAACATTTGGTGGAGGATCTCCAAAATTTATCTCTTGTGCTCTAACTAGCTCTTGAACTAGCCTCAAGCATAACATGCTCCAAATCGTGCCCAAAGAGCCTCCTGATGGAACTCATAATGAAGATCGACTGAATCCGTTAGAGGATCTGAGAGCGTGAGGCCTAGTTGTGATTAGACCTAGTTCAACCAAATGAGGATACAATGCAGTGTAAGTCATTGGAATAGGGTCAAACTGAGTCCTATTCCTTGCATTGCAATTTTGATTTTGTCCACCAGCTTGACATTGGGGAATCTGAATTGGTTGAGACTTAACTGTAGGAGTGGCAGCATCTACTTGCGGTTGGTCATAGTATTGAGGCCTACGGCGAGGTCCCCTTCTCAATTGAGACAGCATTAGCCTCGACTTCTTTCTTCTTTTAGAAGTTCCCGAAGGATTTCTTTGCACCATTAGAGGATTCACCATCAACAAACACTTTTCCTCTCTTGATTCCCTCTTCTAGCCTTTAGCCAATAGTCACTAAATCTATCAAGTGAGAGGACACACTACCAATCATCTTCTCCCAATAGAAAGGTGACAAGGTATCCATAAATAAACTAGTGAGCTTTTTCTCAGATAGAGGTGGTTCAACTTGTGAGGCCAGCTCTCTCTAACGTTGAGCGTACTCCTTAAAAGATTCTTTATCATTCTGAGACATATTTTGCAATTGGCGAGGATCACGAGCCATGCCAAGATTGTAGTGTTATTGTTTCATGAAAGCATCAATCAGGTCCTGGAAGCATTGGATACGACCTTTCTCAAGTCCCATATACCATCTTAATGATGCTCCACTCAGGCTGTCTTGGAAACAGTGGATAAGAAGCTTGTCATTCCTCGTATAAGCAGAATTTTTTTGAAAATATATCACCAAGTGACTTTTCGGACAAGCGTGCCCCTTGTATTTCTCGAAATCAGGAGTCTTGAACTTAGGAGGCATAACGAGATCAAAAACCAGACACATGTTCTCTGCATCAATACCAAAGACATTATTCCCTTCCATAGCTCTCATCCTTCTTTCTAGAGTCTGATACTGCTCGCGGACTTCTTCAAGTTCATCAAAATTTCATTAACTCACACTTCGGGGAATGTCAGTACGGTAATCAACGAGAGGGTTCCCATAAGAAACTTGTGCAGTAGGTTAATGCACAAAAGGTTGAGGAGCAGTATGAATGATTGGTTGAGGCTCAGTGAAGAGTGGAGCTTGGAAAACTGGTCGGGTAGACTCGCCAACCATTGGAGCAGTTGCAACAGGTGGAACGTAATTCCAAGGTAACCCAAATTCTGGCCTGTTGCACCCCAAAACATACCCTCTTGATTTGAGCTTATGTTTCTTCATAAACATCATATTGCATTGCATTCATGCACTGTGTGGGATCAAGGTTTTCTTATCTTCTAGGTTTTCTTCGTTAGCTGCAGAGTTTGGTTGTATTGTCAATAAGTCCAAGATGGCTCTCGTATTATCTCACTCTTCTGTCTATTCAGTCACCAAGGCTTCTTATGACACGAGACACATTAATTGATTCTCTGTTTCATCAAAAGAGCCACAACTGCAGGTGTTTCAAAGGAATTCTCATTTTCTTATCCAATGGCTCTTGGGCACGGGTTTTGGATCATTGAGGTGTTTGACGTCTTTCTTGATGTAGTTCTTGAAGCATTACCTTCTATTTGTCATTTGAGGTGCCTGAGATTCAAGGGTTCAGTTTATCACAAGTCTAGGGTTTTCTGGTGGTTTGAGGTTTCACCCAATAAAGTCTGATGTCTCGGATTCTGTTGATTGTTTAGTTTCTTTCTCAAGAAGTAAAATGTTGGAACTAGGGTTTCTATGGATGTTCTCATCAGACAAAGATTGATGCTCTGGTTCTTTGAACAATGACCTGTGATGGTAGGGTTTTGAAGAATGTTACGGTGGGCATCCTCTCTATCAAGGCAAGAAATTGGGGATTAGTTGACGCAAGTTAAGTCAAAAGTCATGATTCGTGGATTGATTGTTACACAAGCAATTTGTTTATTTCAAGTTCTTGTTTCATAAGAAGTCAAGATTATGTCTTGGTTACTTCATTTCGTCAAAATCCATCTTAAGCCTTTTTCATGTTTGTTCAAGTTTTCTCGCGAGTATTGGAGAAAATATTGAGGAAGATATTGTGAACTTGTCCCTTGAAAATATTCATTTATGTGAATACAAGAAGTTACCAAAACCATTACAAGTTCATAGCATGGCATGATTCTTTTGAGATTAACATTTGTTTCTTTTGAGATTAATATTTATTTCACCACTCATTATTCACTTGTATGCATAAAGTTCTTTCAAAATTTTATCCATGATCATTCATATCTCATCCAAAGTTCTACCATTTCGTTTGAGATTCCACACAAAGTCAAACGTCACTCATATCTTTCATTCAAAATTCAAGTGACTCATTTGTTACTCAATTAAAGAATCCTTCAAGTTTCAACAAAGATTTTGTCCAAGGTTTTCAAGTTACATTTGCTATTTCATTCATCAATTACAAGTTTTGAATATCTCATTCATTCAAATTGTTCATCCAATTCCAAGTTTTCAACAAAATTCTTCAAGTTCATGGTAAAAGAAATAAATACAAATACTTTTGAGTTTGAATTACAATGCACAATTACTCATTTTACAAGGTCAAGAAAAAGATTCTTAATTCCTAATACACCCTATGAGGTCCTACTCTTCATTTCATCAAGTCTCTTCCAGGACTTCCTCAAGCAATCTTCTTTGCTATTTTGAATTGCACATGAAACAAGACAAAAACAAATTGGTTAGCAAATCAATCAAGAACTTGAAACATGAACAAGAGAAGTTTTCAAAGGTTTTTCAACTTCATCATTAAAGTTGTGAAAGGAATCAAAATTTGAAAGGTTTAATCAATTCATCATGAGGGTTATGATAGGAATCAAGGCCTCATCCCAATTCAATCATAGGCCAAGACAGCCCTTTTGCAAATCACAAAATTGGCTTCGGTTCACAAAAAAGGAAGAGTGTAAAGCAAAGGCAGCAAGTACAGTCCAGCATTAAAAACAATCACAAATTACAAAAGACAGCCCAGCAAGAGGTATTAGAGAAAAATCAAGTGTCAAAGCCCAATAGAATGCACATAAAGCCTGTTTTTGTCAGAAATCAGAAAATGACAGAAAAATCAACAAATTCTCAGAACTATAAAGCCAATGATTTCACAAGTTCCAAAATTGGTCACTGCTCTTACACAGAAATCCTAGCAGCCGCGCATCAGAAACAGAGAGCAAACCCAGAAATAAAAACTTGTTTTCAACAGAAAATCACAGTGTACAGAAAATCGCAGCAAGCTATCAAGGCAAGCAGAAACCCTAATAAAATGTCATCATCTTCCTAACTACACAAAACCCTTCAGATTTTCATGCATATCACAAAGGAAAAGGAGTTTTCATTATTTCATAGATCCAAATCGCAGCAAGCAATCAGAAAATCGCAGCAAGCTAACTCTAACCCTAACAACCTATCATCATTTTCCTAATCTACAACCCTTCGGTTTGAGAAAGAAGAAGAGGGAAAGAAGGTAAGTTACAGAAAGATCTCACCGAGATAGCCGCTGCCGAACTCTTCATCGTGTCTCCAAGGCTCAGTTTCCTCGTCATAATCACCGGAATCACGATCCAGAGCCTAGGGTTTCAGTCATCCCTTTCAAGATCCCGGCCAAATCGTGGAGTTTCTGCAAAATCTAGCCATAGAAACACGTTCAGAAGAACAAAACGAAGCAGAAAATCAAAGAAAATCATAGATTGGGTCATGACCGACGCCGGAGGCAATTTTTGGCACGGCGGAGTCACGAATTCCTGGCGATGAAACACAACACCAGTCACGGATTCGTGACCAGAAGAACAAGGGGAAGTAGAAAATCAAAGAAAACTGAAGGTTGGAGCTATTGTCGCCGCAAGGCATCGCACGCCACCGTCGAAGGCGATTCCCGGCGAGGAATCCGACGAGGTTCCATGAGGTTCAGAGAGAGAGGCGAGAGAATCTAAAACGAGAGGGAGAGAGGGCTCTTTGTTTATTTTTTTAATTATGTTCTAATTTTCTTGTTTTATCATAAACATGGATTAAGGGTCTAATCCGGTGGTGACAAATGTCACCACCTGGTTAATTAAAGTTCCCGGTTCTGTGCAGGTATCCTCACCATAGTCATCATGCACCATTGCATCTTAATCACCTGATCAACATCAAAAGGACGGAAGATGCCTTTCCATCAATGCTTCCAATGCGCCCTTTATTCTCCACCATCAGATTTCCATCTGATCAAATCCAGTGCTCCAGAAGTGAATGCTCACCATGAACCTTCCTGGAGCTGCCCATACAGGACCCAGCGGACCCCCTCCATAGGGCTTGGGCTCAGATTGCTGTCTTGCACCCCCCTATTACTTCAATTCAGGCCCATTTCCCTTTGTTTTTATTTATATTACTTTGTAAATACTTTTGTTTTGACAAATACAATTGGGAAGTATATTTTCTTTTAAATATTCATTAGATTAAAAGATATTGTTTAGTTTAATTAATTATTTTGTTGATTAATTTTATTAAATAAAATGATTTGATCTATTTAGTTATTTAATTATTTCGATTAGTATCATCGGTCTATCTAGACATTTTTATCGTATTGTCGATTCTATGCATTGTAAATTTGTTTTCCCATTTTCATATGGATCAAAATAGTTTAGAATTTCATTTATTTGTAGCTTAGGATTTTATTTCTTCACATGCTTTGATCATCATTCAATTATTGCCACGATACACATTTCGTTGTTGTTATTGTCATGGATTTGTGATCGATCGTGATACAACAATGATGCTTTATGAAGATTCTTCTTATCTTGTGCGCAATGAAGAAGCAATGGACCTTCTCCGTTAGGTATCATCGCTGCTCTCTTTACTTCATTCTCGCACCATGTGCATACATGTTTCACCATGCTTCATTTGATGTCTTATCATCTATGTCTGATGTATTGTCATCTGTACATTTCCTATTTGATGTTTCGCTCATCCATTTTCATTATACGATGTATTGTCATCCATGTCTTGATATATTGTTATCTATACATGCTTTATCTGATGTCTCATCATCTATGTCTGATTTATTGTCATCCATGTCTCATCATCTATGTACGATTTACCATCCATACATTTCTTATATGATGTTTCGCACATCTATTTTCATTATACGATGTATCGTCATCCATGCCTTTATGTATTATCATTCATGCATGCACATTTGATGTTTTATCATCCATATCTTTCTTGTTTAGATGTTTTATCATCCATTTCCACTTATATCATGTTTCACCATGCTTCATCTGATGTCTCATCATCTATACCTGATGTATTGTCATCTGTACATTTATTTTCTGATGTCTCGCTATCCATCTTTCATATACGATGTATCGTCATCCATGCCTTGATGTATTATCATTCATGCATGCATATTTGATGTTTTATCATCCATATCCTTCTGATTAGATGTTTTATCATCCATTTTCGTTTATATCATGTCTCATCATGCTCCATCCTTCACATCTGATGTCTCATCATCTATGTCTTGATGTGTTGTCTTCTACATTTGTTATTTGATGTTTTACCATCCATACATTTCTTATTTGATGTTTTTCTCATCCATTTTCATTATATGATGTCTCATCATCTATGTCTTAATGTATTATCATTCACATACACTTTCACCTGCACTTGTATGAATTGATGTTGTTCTCCTTGAGTGATTTGTCCGTGAATATTTCTCATGCTTGTTTGTATCCTTTGATTGATGTATTGATGTGTTTTCTAGTGTATTTTATGCATGTTAACCTTTCATGGTTCATTCCCTTTCATCTATGCCTTTTCTTGGCTTCTTTTGACGTGTAAACGCTTTCTAGGTTAAAGTTTCAACTAGTTTTTGCACTAGTGTTCTAATTACATCTTTGTGACATTTTCTTTATGATTTGATTACCATTTCATTTATGTGATGTTGCTACTGTAATCACCTCACCTTGACACTCACTTTGTATGTTATGTATGTCACGCACTTGTATTTATGTCACCACACACAATTGTCGTGCGTTTATGCACTCTTGTAGAATTTTGTTCGTGAAACTTCTGTGGTTTGGGTTGCATGATGTAAATAGGATATTAACATGTTAGCTACTGACTTTTATGTCATTTTATCATATAACTCTTCCTTCATTTCATCTATGCCTAATATCTTACACAGTTTTCTTGTCGTATGCTTTTCGAATTAGTTTTGACCTAGTTTGTAAATTAACTTTGCATATGTGCATTCATAGTGATGTTTGATATTTATTAATGGTTTGTATAAACCTTGTACATGTATGTTGTGTCTACTGACCTCACTTCACATGACACCCTACATGATTTCTCAATCACTTCTTTCCACTTTATTTTCTTCCCCATTCTCTTGGTGGTTAACTATTGTGCTTTTGTTTGAGATGTGTTGTCATCATCCATTATCTTCTTGATGTATATTCATTTGTAGATTAGTGTTTTATCACTCTACCTTGTTATTTTTAATCCATATGTTGAGTGTGCAAGGGACTTCTATCTGATGTTCATCTGATGCGTGAAGCTTTGTCTGACGTCTTGAAGTGCACCTGAGGCGATTTCTCACACCATGCGATGAAGTTCTGTATTTTTAATTAATCATTTGATGTATTTCGATTGGGTTGTATTATTTGGACCTTTATTCGGACTTTTGATAAGATACATCCCCATTCATAAACTTGTATCCCCATTCCCATATGGTTTGTAATAGTTTAGAATTTCTTCACCAAGGAACACATAGCCTCCTCTTGGGCTTTTCACCAATGAACACATGGCCTCCTCTTGGGCTTCATACAAATGTATACATGGCCTCCTCTTGGGCTTTTCACCAATGAACACATAGCTTCCCCTTGGGATCTTCATCAATGAAAAAGAGTTCATGATCGTTAGTTGATACAACTTGGACACTTGGATGGTCGATGTCTCTTTCCAGCATAGTTTTCTTACCTCGTACATGTTGAAGGGGAAACAGACTTTATTCGTTAGGTATCATCATCACCCTATTTATACATGATGTTTCACCATCATCTCCATGCATATTTTATCTATCTTTATATGATGTTTTTCCATATATGTCTACTATCATGATGTTTTATCATCCGTGCCTGATGTATCGTCATCCATGCATTTTATTATCCTTTACATGATGTTTTGCCATCCATGTATCTTATAATTGATGTTTTGCCATCCATGTATGTTATAATTGATGTATTGCCATGCATGCCTGATGTATCGTCATCCATGCATTTTATTATCCTTTACATGATGTTTTGCCATCCATGTATGTTATAATTGATGTATTGTCATCCATGCCTAATGTCTCGTCATCCATGCATTTCATTATCCTTTACATGATGTTTCGCCATACATGTCTTATCATTATTTCTAAATGTGATTGTTTGCTTCTTCATCTCTTTTATGAGATTGCCACCCCATAGGATCTTTAGTTCACTCTTCTCCAAGTTCGAACTAAATAGACCTTAGTTAGGCATCCATGCATGATAACTTTAGGTAGATTCTTCCCCTTGTTTATACCCATAACCTAGGATTAACTTTGTATGATAATATTAGGATTAGAAATAGGTTAGCTTCCCTTAGCCATTTTACCTTTTCTCCTTTGGCATCCTTAAAATTAAAATCTTGTTTTGTCAAGTGCATTAAAATACTCTAATAATATGAAACTTCTCCCAAAGTAAAAGATACAAACCAATTAGTTTTAGGGTGTTTCGTCGTCTTGCTGCTGATGTTTCATCATTCCATCATCTGACGCGTCATCGTCCTACTGCTGATGTTTCGTCATCTCATCCTATGATGTTTTGTCATCTCATCCTCTGATGTTTCGTCATCTCGTCTTCTAGTGTTTCGTCATCTCGTCTTCTGATGTTTCGTCATCCCGTCTGTAGCTGATGTTTCGTCATCATGGAGGTGTTTCGTCATCGTTTGTTGTTTCGTCTACTAATATAAAAAACACAAACCAACCAAAACAAGTGAGCCAAATACAACGCCTAACTTTCCCATGCACGAGGGAATACGAGGCATCCTTGCGGGGCTTGATCGAGCAACCTTTGTAAATATTTCCTTCTTCCGTGTTTTCTTTTTTTCTTCATTCTTTCTTTTGCATGCATTATGCCATGATATAGTTAGACCTTTACACCCATTAGCGTAGTAAAGCGGATACCAGAGAGTACTACGGACAGTGGGTGTTAACCTTCCCTGCGTAATGTACTCTCCTTACCCGATCTCTCGGTTGCAAGACCGTGATTTCTCTCGCCGTGTTTACTCGATGTTTACTTTTCCTCTTGGCGGGATAAAATGTTCGGCGGCTTCATTGGGGATTGTTGACCTATCTTTGGTCCGCCGTAAGTCGATCCTAGCTTTTGTTTTTCTTTGGGTGTTTATTGTTTTATTTATTGCTTTATAGCTTGTTATTATTTGTATATATATATATATATATATATATATAATTGTACATGTTTGCATGCATTTGCATCTGGATCTGGATATATTATTTTGTCTGCTGTTGTGCTATTATTTTCTTGGTGGGTGGGAGTTACAAGAGGTAAAAGGCCCAACACCTGCTAGTGTACTACAGAAGTTGACCGATTCTCGTCAATTTGCCTTTGACACGTGCAGGAGGCATGAGATACCACTCGATCGAACATCGACGTCTTTGTCTACATCCTTTGTGTAGATGGTGCAGTATTTGATAAAGAACTGCCGACTCTGTTTATCATTAGGTACCCAGTTGTGTCTAGAATTACCCGTGAGGTTGGGTTGGGACAGGTACATATGTTGACTATTGTTACTTGGTTCTCTGATATTCTAAAGTGGTCCGAGTTATTGATTCAGATTGTGACTATTGGTTTTGTTCTGATGGTGACTCTTGATCCTGTTGGTGACTATTGGTTTTGTTCTGATGGTGACTCTTGATCCTGTTGGTGACTATTGGTTTTATTCTGATGGTGACTCTTGATCCTGTTGGTGACTGTTGGCTTTGTTCTGATGGTGACTTTTGATCCAGTTGGTGACTTTGATTTCGATGGTGATGTTTTTCCCGTTGGTGACTTTAACCTCCTGGTTTTGTTCTGGACTTCTCACATTGTGATGGGCATTTATCTTTGCAATTCAGCAATTATCCAGCATTTTGGAAGCCTTGATCTTGTACAGTTTTGGGTTTACATGGTGGTTCTTGTGTGTTCTGATGCTAGAATTTTGATTGTGTCTTTTAGATGGTTTGAAAATAGTGCAGCAGTTATCTTTTATGATGGAAACTTTGATCCCATGTGCTTGCATACATATTTTGTTGACACCTATTTAATACACACGTTATTTCCATTTCCAAGGAACCATGCTTGTGAACTATGTGTTTCACTTTTTCACCTCTTACTGGTTTGAAATAAAACTTAAAAAGCGTGTAGGTTCCTTGGAAATGATTGAACATGGTATCTCACCCACTCATGCACCTCAGGAATATTCATGCATTCATAACAAGTACCCAGAGACGAGGATTCTTATACAGACCTGGTATTTTCTTCAAAATTGCAGACTTGACCTGTTATTGCTTCATGTTCAGAGTTTAGTTCTGGAATGACTTTGTGGGGATATTGAATGAAATGGAAGTTTAGATATGGTTTTTTATAACATTTATGTAAGCCATGGCCCGTTGTCAGAAACTCTTGAAAGAGGAAAGCGATCTGTTTGAAGACTCAATTGAGTTTGGTTATGGAAATTATGAATACAATGTAGATAAGTGATTCTACACTTGTTGTTGCGGCAGAAGTTCTTATTTCTCCCCATCTTGTGGGACCTTTTTCAAGACTTGAAGTATTTCGTGGATTCCTTCCACAACCTTGGATCTTTTGGTTCCCATCGTCAGCAGCCAGTAGTTGTCCGTTGTGTTATACTTAGTCATTTCCTTGGTTTCTAGGATTGTAGTTGGTTAAGCTTTGCGCTTTAGATTCTTCACCTACCTTCAGATTTTGTTGCTGCAAGATGTGAGTATCATTCTGTGGGCATTTGTTCATGATTTTGAAGACCGCTTGGGTTGAATTACAAGTCCAGAAGGGGAGTCTCTTGTCCAAGAAAGTATCAAGACTGTAGAAAGTTTTCAGAATCAAGAAGTCCAGACGGAGTCAAGTCTCCTCAACAATGGCAATCTTGAGTTTCTTTACTGCATTTTCATTTGCATTTTTGTTTTTTTGTTTAAACATTTCTATCATGTAGAAATTTGTTTATTTTTGAATGAAAAACTTAATGCATTAAGTATGTTTGTCTTGAAGAAATCCATTCGTTATCACTCATCCATTCGCTATCGCTCATAAAATGACTTGCTCGCATATTGATGCCAACTTCACCAAGTCTTTTGCTTAGGCAAGGATTGGGGGGAGGATGACGATACTAAAATGCCAATCTTTGGTTTGTATGCTTTCGAGTAGAACCCTGTTGATGATGCACAGGCCTTGTTTCAATTCCCAAACACCGGAGATATAAAGGAGTTAGACCCTTGTTAACCCTTTCGAGCTCAAGTAGGAGTTTTTCATTCGTAAAACCCTCATTTTTCTAACCTGGGGAAGGGTAGAGTTCAGTTAATTTGATCGAGCGTGCAGAAGAGCGCAATCAGAGGATACAATAATGGTTATCCTCCAAGAGGCTGAGGAAAGTCCAAATTGCAACAATCAACCTTCGTTTGTGAACGTGGAATCCTTCAAAGACTCAAACAGTCATAATTATTCACGACACATTGAAGATGGTGTAGAGATCACACGATTTGTTCTAAAAAAAAAGGGAACGAAAAAATGATTAAAAAAGAGAAAAATAAAA
Source organism: Vicia sativa (assembly GCA_021764765.1). NCBI lineage: Eukaryota > Viridiplantae > Streptophyta > Magnoliopsida > Fabales > Fabaceae > Vicia > Vicia sativa. The sequence continues at coordinate 72,879,787 of CM038794.1, read as the reverse complement.
AAAGCCCGCTAAGTCGAACTTGGTAATAAGTCGCTTGGGCAAAAAAGGAGGGCAAAGTTTTGGAAAACCAGAGAAGGTTCTCAGCAAAGTAAGTCGTGTGATCGGACACCAAAAGTAAAGGTGAGTGGGTGTCGTATCCCTAAACCTTGTGGGTTCCTTGAGCATGTCAAAGAAATTCCCAGTAGAAGTCAGCCATACCATACTCTTTTGAGAGTCGCGTGCTCGTATCAAGTTGACTGAATCAAGGATTGGAGAACATCACGGAGGGGGTGGGCACTAAAATATTTTGAGCCTAAAAATATTTTTTGAAACCGTGAACTGTGCCACGCTATAACCCCAAAAGTCCTAATCAAGCATGGGTTAATTTGAGTTATTTGCGATAGGATAACATTTTTTTGTTGGCATCATATATTTGTCTTGTCATTCTGAAAAAAATGTTTCTTTTAAAATAAAAAAAAATGTGTTGCATTCAAAAAGTGTTTTGTTCACAAGGAGTCGCAATATAATTTCCACATAAAAACTCCAGGACTTATGTAAGGGTTGCATTAGAATTTTCATTCTCATAATAAACACTTTTCTGTATGCGAAACAACTATTTGACATCAAGTGAGTTTGTACGATGAGCATCAGTGAAGTGCTTAATTTTGCCAAAGAAAAGGATCTTGACTCCGTTGAATCAAAAGCCGATCTTTTCAAAGAATTGATGATATCTAGGGGCATGCTTTCCAGATACCTTGTGAAGCGAAAGCAGTTTGTTGCTTTATAGTCTGAGTACCCTAAGGGGTTTTGCTTATCAAGTACCTGAGTATGAACGCCAGGTTATCTTGTCTTTCGAAAGTACCTTCAAGGGAATGAAGTTTTCATATTCAAATTAATATAAGCACTTTCCAAAGGATCATTGAGTAACAAAAGACCTGTTTGAGGGACGATCAAGAATCAGATTGCTTGAGATCTGGATACTTATGTTGAAGTTTTGATTACCCAGAAGTTTCTTTTGAGAAATGGTATGTCTCCTCCAGTTGATCCTAAGGGATAGATTATTTCTAGCATCTACTTAAGCATGAAGCAGTTCCAATTGAGAGTTATGGTTGTGTTATCATCGAAAAAAATCATGAACTTCTCTTTCCTTTGTGAGCATGAGATAAAGATTTGACCTCTCAAGATTCCATCAACCTGGGGCAAGTTATCTTAATGATATAGATCTTAGGAAGTCTTTTTCAAGGCAAGTTCTCCACCAGTCCAACATATTGGGGCAAGACATTATGTAGGGGCATTACTTTATTTCAGAGTTGACCAACTTAAGTCCAGTCGCAAGCTAAATGATTGGTGAATTTAAAGAGTGTGTCAGATAGTTGGGATTTTTATCCTCCGTCCATCAAAGATTTAAGTTCAAAGATTTGTTGTTACTTCATCATAAGTCAGAGATTTTTATCTCCAATTGAAGTCAAAATTTCTTATCCTCATCACAAATCTCATGAAGTCCTCTCAACGCGAATCTTTTCAAAGATCATTAACTGCGAG